>CM053608.1:19437692-19488746 GCA_028646535.1 Procyon lotor
AACGAAATCTGGCCATTTGCAACGACGTGGATGGAACTGGAGGGTATTATGCTAAGCGAAATAAGTCAGTCAGAGAAAGACAAGTATCACATGATCTCTCTGATATGAAGAACTTGAGAGGCAAGGCAGGAGTTTGTGGGGGTGGGGGAGAGAAATGAAACAGGAAGGGATGGGGAGGGAGACAAACCATAAGAGACTCTTAGACTCAAGAAATGAACTAAGGGTGGCCGGGGGGTATGGGGGGGTGGTTAGGGATATGGTGGCTGGGTTGTGGACATTGGGGAGTGTATGTGCTGTTAAGTGCTGTGAAATGTGTAAGCCCGAAGATTCACAGACATGTACCCTGGGGCAAATAATACATTATATGTTAATAAAAATTAATTAAATTAAAAAAAAAAAAAAAGAAAAAAGTAAGATCCTGTATACAGACAGGGAAGGGCAAGAAGAGAAAGTAGGTGATTTCATGTCAGAGAAGACAAAAAAGGAAAATTTATATTTTTAATAAATTGGTCTATAGTTTTGAGGATGTTGAAACTCAAACTTTTTTTAATAAATATTTTGTTAATTTATTTATTTGACAGAGAGAGAGAGATAGATCACAAGGAGGCAGGGAGGCAGGCAGAGAGAGAGGGAGAAGCAGGCTCCCCGCTGAGCAGAGAGCCCGATGTGGGGCTCAATCCCAGGACCCTGAGATCATGACCTGAGCCGAAGGCAGAGGCTTTAACCCACTAAGCCACTCAGGCGCCCCAAAAATCAAACTTTTGAATATAATGGCTAGCAATGATTTTGAATTTTTGAAAAATACTTATTTCTTAATTTTCCCACTTATATCACTGTAATAGAGGAAACAAACTATTTGGGCCTGGGAGTAAGGGTGAAAAAGTGGTTGTATTATAGTATATGATATTATAATATTTTAACTTATTCTCTTAATAAATTTGTAAGAAAAAAAGGAAACTATTTTCTACTCAGATATATCTTTCGTGTTTTATATGGGAAAATATTTTTAAACTACCATGGTTTTTCATAGTGCATTCATAATGCATTACCAGAAATAGGGTGGGTTTACACAAAAGAAATATATTCTTTCACATATCTGATTGTGAGCAGTTCAGAATGAAGGTGTAGGCAGGGTTGGTTCCTTCTGGAGAATCTGAGGAAGAAATCATCGCATGCCTCTCTCTTTGCTGCTCATTCTTGCTGGCATCCTTGGCATTCCTTGACTTGTAGAAGTGTCACTGCAATTTCAGTGACAAAACTGCAATTTGTTTCCACTTATACATTGCATCCTTATCTGTATCTCTATGGTCATTTGCTTTTTGTATTTATGGTCTTCCCTAATCTTATATGATGTCATCTTATGTCTGCAAAGACCCAGATCCCAAATAAAGTCACATTCTGACATTCCAATAGACCTGGATTTTGGGGGGGCATTACTCAATCCATTGTAATTACCCAATTAAAATAATTTTTCCTGGGGCGCCTGGGTGGCTCAGTGGGTTAAAGCCTGTGCCTTCGGCTCAGGTCATGATCTCAGGGTCCTGGGATCAAGCCCCGCATCGGGTTCTCTGCTCAGCAAGGAGTCTGCTTCCCCCTCTCTCTCTGCCTGCCTCTCTGCCTACTTGTGATCTCTCTCTTTGTCAAATAAATAAAATCTTAAAAAAAATAAAATAAATAAAATAAAAATAATTTTTCCCAGAAAAACATCTCTACTTAAAGTTTATGCTCTAACACAATTTACCATTTTTATCTAATTGATGGTTTGGCCTAACCCCATGAGAAATGATTATGAATAATTCAGTAAGATAAGCTCTAGAGTATAGGGAAGGGGAAAGAAACCAGATTTCAAAGTAATAAGGAATAAGTGGAATAAAGTCTTGAACTAGAAGAGAGAAGTCTAGAGATCATGATCAGTGGCTTCAACAGTGGAAAGATAGGGACAGGATGAGTAGATCAAGGGCTTTGTAGACGTAAAAGAAGGGTGCTTTTTGGAGATGAGACCCAAGAGTATTTTGGAGAAGAACGAAGAACTTGAGTACAGAGAAATGAATGAAGACCTTGAGTACAGATAAATGTTTAGAACCTAAGGTGAAATTGATAAGGTTAAAAAAAGGCACATCAAGAATAAAAGTTCAGAAGGTGTGCTGAGTATTTGCTGAAGAGCTTCACTTCAGGAGGTGCATATGGAGTCACTGTAAGACAGAGAAGGGCTGTGAGGAAAGATCCATCTAATATGTTGTAGCATCTTAGATGCTAACTTTTTTAGAAATTTTAAACATTTTTTCCCTTTAAAATGTAATCTGTTGCAGTCATTTATGACTTTCTCCATCCTGCAGAATGAAAAGCAAACAAAAATAAAATACTGCATTTTGAACTAAGTGGATTTTCTTGAGTGGTGGAAAATAGAGAAAAAAATCTATCAGAGAAAATGTCTTTTTTAATGTTTAAGATTGAGATATTTACTAATTTGGAAGAAAAAATTCCTCTGACTTTTTAAGAAATGTGGTCATTATAGGCTCTCAGCTGCAAACTTTCTCTTCCATTAACAGCAAATAGGGTTTCTTGTTTAGGGCCTGTAAAGCAATTCTAATGATCTGAATAAGCCTGAAGGCCCTCCAAAAGCTTTATAAGGAAAATTAATTGAAGATTCACTGCCCTTGGTATTTACTGCTATTGGCATTTAATAGCCCAGACAAATTCTCCCTCGTATGTTTCTGAATTACTGGGGCATCTTAGCACTTTTCTCTTCAGTCATTGTTGGGGGTGACCACAATTATATCCATATTTATGTAACTCCCCACACCTTTATGAGTACCTATTTGGTATTTAATTCATAGGAATTTTGAAGGATTATAAATTAAGCTTTTTGCTCTCTATATTATCACATAATATTCAATGTTAAATGGCAATTGTTCTTTTTCTGATTCAATTATTTTGTTTTGAGTTGAGATTCTCTTAAGGAGAATTAGCCTGGCATTCCAAAGAGGAAGAGTAATACTTGAACACATAAGAGATCCACACAACAGCACTCAGAAAGACCTAAAATTCATTTTGCCCTTCTGGCAATGTGGTTATGTTCTCTCTTGCTATTGCCTTTTTGTCTCTGGTTTTTGAAATTGAAAGACTGGAGTAAGATAAAGAGCTTCTACTTCTCACAAATTTGTTTGCTATGAAGGTTTAATAGTTATGTTTTCATTAACTGAAGGTCCTCCATACATTTTGGTTTTCGCTGAATGTTCTAGAACCCTGAAGAGAAAGATCCACTTTATTCAAATCATACTGTGCACCAAAGTGTAAAGTAGTTGTGTTAATACAAAAATGTCAAAAATAATTGGGTGTTAAAATTACTGCACCCTAAACAAACATGACCAACACTTCTGTTTATGCATTAGTCTAGGTATACACATTTTTCTGTGTTTGTGAGAGACTGAGGTTACCAAGGTATTGAAGTAAGTGGTAATGGAACAGGTCACAGGCTCAAACAAAACCTTAGCTTGTGCATTACAATTCAATTTCTTGATGGAAGGGAATGCCCCTGGAGTAAGCAAAGGAGTAGCAGCCACTGTATAGCTATTGACATCTTTAGGAAGGGATGCTGAGCTCAGAGCCCCTGAAATTCATTGGCTGGGCAGGACCAGAGAGGAGCTTCAGTAGTTGTTTCTTGTGTGCACAAATCAAAGGATACATGTTGGAAGGTAAGCAATTGGCCTTAGGGCACCTAGGGATTCTAAGGCCAGGACCATTCAGGAGTTGAACAATTTTTTTTTAAATACCTTTAAGTAGTTTGTTAGAATGATTGTCAACACAATTTAAACTTACAGAGCTACTTGGAAACTACACATTTCTGAGAGTGTGGCCTACATTTCCAGCTCTGACTCAAGACTTAAGCAGAGTGTGTTTTGCATGACCTTTCTCATTTTGATAAAAACGATTTAAGAATCAGGCTGATTTCTGCCTAATCAGCAGGGATGTTGAGAACTCACTCCTGCAGTTTCTGCTGACACTTATTTATGGGATTTGCTGATGGCAGATAAGGAGACACGAGGATGTGAAAGCCCATGGGTGGGAGAGAAAAGAGTGGATAACAAGGCAGATGCACTATCTAGTTAATTTCAGTAAAAACCCAAACTTTAAAGTTAAATGAAAGACTGAACTGAGAGATGTACAAGATAGGAGATGTGGAGACTCATGCAATTTCAAAACTGATAAATCTCTGACTGGTGCACAATGGCAGATCTTCCATTTAACCACATAGCAACATTCATAAATTCTTTGGCTATGGAAGCTGCACTTGAAGAAAATGCATTCGTGTTTTTAAAGAAAATATATCGGTGCTCCAGCACTTATCTGTGTGTTTGATTCTCACATCTTTGATTTTTATTATTAACAAACAATAAATTTGCAATCTCCCATAAGTGTTAGAGAAGACAAATCTATTTTATATTTTTAAATTTTTATTTATAAATCTTTTTTTTACCTATTGGTCTTCCAATCAGCAAGAGTTGTTTATTTTTTATTTTTGATAAATTATTAAACACATATATAAGTAGGTGAAAAGTATGTTGAAGGTGCATATTGCCATTCTCACAAATGTTATTTGCAATAATTCTGCACTTTTTGCAAACTTTATCTGTCAGATACATCTGTTTTGTTGGGAATATGTCAAAACAGATAAAGTCACATCATTCAGAATTCTTCATATCTATTTACTAGTAATAATGACAACTTCTAAATAAAAATTTACCATTATCACACCAAAATAAATGGGTAGTTATCATCTAATAATTACAAAAATTCCCCAACTCAAGGATAAATTTTACTGTTGGTTTACTCACATCACACGATTCCTACAAATTCCACACATTGACACAGTGCATTTGATTTTCTTCCAAAGTTTAATTTGTATTCTAGAGCAGGCTCTGTGTGTGTGTGTGTGTGTGTGTGTGTGTGTGTGTGCATACATGTAATTTTATTGAAAAAAAGGCCATCCATTCTGTAGGATATCTCACATTCTGGATATGCCTAGTTGTTTTGGCATGGTGTATTACCTTATTCTTCTAGTCCTATGCTTCCTATAAACTGGGTGCTTGACTTACTCTCTTGTTTAACTTCTTTGGTTGGCAACAATGTTTTATAGGTGCTGCTGTGTTCTTCCCACCAAACCACATTACATGATACATATGAAATCTGCTTGTCCTAATTTTAATAATATTAAGTTATTAAGTTATCTGTTCACCAGATCTCATACCTATAAATTTCTCAACATTTCATATAATGTTTTTCACATCCATTGATAATTTTTGCCTACACCCTTTGTTTTCATTATTTAATTAGTTATTTTCAAATGTTATATTTCTACTTTGATCATCCCTTGTCCATTTATTAGCTAGAATCCTTCTGTTAAAAAGGAAACTGCCTATCTAGTTGACTTTCTTATAATAAAATTTTATTAGAAAAATGTAGAATAAATATTTTGAAAATTAATAAAGGAAAGAAGCTATGAGTCCATCACTAATAGATTTCAGTGGGAACTGATAATTTTTTGTAGTATCATAATGAACATGAACTGATGGTTTATCATGTATTTGTATGCCTTCTATGTTTTTCAAAATACTCCACTGAAGATGGCAGAGACTTGCTCAGGAACACTAGAGTTCTGCCTTGTGTTAGTATTACATTGGGCCTTGCTATAAACTCTACAAGGCATGCTTTATTACCACCAATACCTTTCACATTATTGCATTTGCCAGATTATATGGTCCAAGGGTCAGGGCTGCTTAATAGCACAGCCTGGACCAGCTGTTAAGTCCCTTTCTATTTTTTGTGCTATCAGTACAGTCACCCACTGATGTCACCTGATCTCTGGATCAGAGCAAGATTCATAGGTGTGAAGTATCCTTCTTGAAGGACCCTATTAGGTGTTTTTCTTTCTTAGATTGATATTTGCCCAATTCTTGGACCCACTGCAGAACCCTTTCCTTCTCTTGGCTCTCATCAAAACTGGCAGACGCTCATACATTGGCCATAGGACTGTAGTTACCCAAGTCTAAAATACATTGTCTGCAAGAACCAGAAAGGTCTCATGTATTACACTTTCTTCTCCATGGTACAATATGTGAAATAATATATTTTGGGAGAAGTGGTGTGGTAGTGAGATGTTTTAGCATGTTCAACACCAATAGACATCTAAAAGTGTCTGAATATTTGTAAAGTTCTTAGGATTTAATTCCTACCCTCTGAACTCCATATGTCTAACCAAGGTGATGTAATAGCTACTCTTTGCCCAACTGGTCCTATTAGCATGCATTCATCAATGTGGAGGACTGGTATGCTATTCTGCCCAAAGTATATTTAGTCTAGCTTCATTCAGACTATATCATGACTAGATAGCAAAGTTATAATTCTTAGGAAGACTGAAAATGTAGACTTTGAGCCATCTAAAGTGAATGCAAACTGTTTCTGATTATCCTTTTTGATTGGAATAGATAAAAATGCACTCATCATTTAATGGACACATACCATGCACCTCAGGATAACTTAATGTACATTATCATAGATGCCACATTATCATAGATGCCACATCTGGCAAATAGCTTCCATTATGTAGCTGAGTATGCAGTAATAGTCTTCTTCAGGATGTTGCTCTTTTTTTACAGAGACCCAACTATGAATTAAATAGAGAGGTAATGAGGACTACCACCTCTGCATCTTTTTGGTCTTTTAAGGGCAACACTTACTCTACTAATCCTCCAGAATCTGATGTACATAATAGATTTTGATCTTAACCAGAGGTGAGAAGCAGTTTCAGATCTTTCCATTAGACTTTCTCTACTCTTTCTTTTTTTTTAAATTAGAAGTTACAAAATCAATAAAGCATAGTCCCAAATATCAGATAAGTTCATTTTATTCATACAGAGATGAATCACAGGGTCTAGACATGGTGGGATTCTATAAAGTATACTGAACAAGTAGTGCATTAGCTACCTGATTCGCATATTTTCCCACTGTAAATTGGAGGCTTAATGATGCTCAGATCTTTGGCTATCAGACCCTGTGAGCAAATATTCTATGATATTTTTAGTGTTCCTTTTTCTCCAACAGGTATTTTCACAATTGTTACACATTCTGTTGGAGGAGAAATTAAATATCATATACAGTTTCTACAGTGCTGCAAAGTCCTTGTTCCTGGAGTCAAGTTCTCACTTTTAGGAGTGGGTTCTAGTTCAAACACTGACTTAGGTTCAGAAATTAGGAAATGGATAGTGTCTTTGATTAGAAGTGATGACTTTAACCTCCTAAGTATTTATCCTTGACTTAGTTTTGGTTGTATAGATTAATATCATTCCTGGCTGTTGATCTATTTGCCTCCAGGGTTACCATATTCCAGTGACTATCTCCATACCTTTCTGCAAGTCAAGACTAACTGGCTGTTACTCTTACCTTTCACTAAGTACACTTTTGTGTACCTTGGTTCTAATGATAAACTGCACTTTTCCCACCTCTCTCCAACCCCGTCTTATTTTAGGATCCTACCATATTTATTGCTGCCAAAGAGTCTCGTTCTATGATTGTCTTGTATCAGTCCTAACATACACAGGAGAAGTGCTGCACTTCTCCATCAAGCTGGTGCCATTCTCATTAGTATATTACTTACTACTTGAAAAAAAATATTGTATCCCAGTAGCTACCTATGAAACACCCTGGGATCATGATCTGAGCAGAAGGCAACCATTAACCAATTGAGCCACCCAGGCTCTCCAACATATCCATTCTATAAAAATAATTTCCCCATCCCTTTTGATATCTGCCAAAGCAGCGTTGACATTTCTGAGTTCATGCAGAATGTGTCCTAGCTTTCTTTATCATTCTAAGAGCTGTTCTAGAAGAATGTTTACCTTGTCTCCCAACATATTTGGGAGTTGTTAAGTGCTGTGTCCTAGGTGAGTTCTCCCATATTCATAGTTTTCCTTATGCAGCCTCATATTTAGCTTTTCTTGATTCAGCTTTCCCAGAATCTAGTTCTGTATTCAGTTTCCCATCTTTTGCTAGCCCTATGATGGCTGTCTTTTTCAATGAATACTGTCTTTACTTACTTAAAAAGTTCAGTTCTGTTTTGATTTAGTCCTAGTTATTAGCCTAGTGGGCATGAGAGAACATGCCATAGGTTCTGGTACTATAAGCACGTGTTATCTTGTAGGTGAGAAGCAATGAGCACTATTCTTAAAGAGGGTATAAAGTGGACCACTTCTGCAGGCTCAGAGGATTCAAGAGATTGAGGATTTGAGATTTTTGAGTGAATCAAACCATTATTCTTGGGTGCTCATCCCATCTCTTGGAGTCTCTTTAATTTCCCTTCAGGATCCTTACTCAGCAAGACTGATTTGCCTAACTTGAGAACTTAACCTCTGAAGCATGTATGCTCTTATGTTTAAGTCTTTGTCTTTGTTTTCCCTTTTTTTATTTCTGTCGTATAAAGAATATAATGATGTGACAGTCAAAACAAAACAAAATTATTTGATACTCTTCCTATTGAAGGTAGAAACTATGCTTCTCTCCTTGAATTTTGGTGGCTTTGTGATTACTTTATCCATCAGAGTGAGCAGAGGTTGATGCTATGTGATTTCCATCTTATCTTCTGGGAAACTCCTTTTGGAGCATTAAGTCATTATTTAAGAAGTGACTGACCACCCTTAGTCCTCCATGCTATCAGAAGGCCATGCCACATGGAATGGCATGGATATGAACTCTGGATATCAGTCCCATCAGAGACATATTTTTGAGTCATTCCAACATAGGCATTAGATATGTGGATGAAGATGTCTCCAGATAGTGACAGCCTCTAGCCCTGGAGTCACACGCTCAACCAAGTCTTGACACAACTGTAGCATCAACAAGATACTTCCTGGCCAGCAGAATCTGAGTCCTGTAATGAAATGGTGGTTTTGTGCAACTAAGGTTTACTGTAAGTAATTATGCTGGAAGTTAATAAACAGAATTCAGTACCTAGCATACATGGCGTTACCTCTGGGACTAGAAAAGCAAAGAAGCTGGAAGGATGGAGAGGTAACTAATAGCCATAGTCTGAAAGAAAGTGTTGAGGGCTTAAAATGAGAAGAATGCTATTAAAAACTTGAGGAAAGGAGAGTTCTGTTATGTCATGGCAGAAAGTTTAGTAAAACTCTTGCCTGGATTAACGTAGGATATAGTACCTGTAAAAATAATATGTATACTGTTAAGAGAATTCCCAGACAAAATGTTGAAAGTGCCAGTTGCGTCTTTTAGCTTCTTCTGATAAGCTAGTAATAGAATAACATAAGCTAAAAAAGAAATGTTCAATTTGCCAACAACATTTAGAAGGAATATAGATTTTTAGCCCCTCCAGTCAATAAAAAAATAACAAATTAGGAAATATATTTGGGTAAAAGATAAATAAATGCAGGGTGAAACTGAAATCCTCAGAAAAATATAATACCTAATAGAAATATTTTGCTAGATAGAAAAAAAAGAACTGAAGGTGATATAAATGGTATGCCTATTTAGCCCCCATATAAATAGAGCTCCTGAGAATATCTTAATATTGAGGATATTGCCACTCAGCATCTTTACAGTGAGCCAAAAATAGACAAGATCAAATCTTGAACAGATTAGTTCATGTGGCTTTTGTCTAACAGAATCAATTGTAAATTGATCATTGGAAACCCAAAAAAGGCCTTGAAGGAATCATATCTGTTTGGACCTAAAGGGATAGAGAGCATACAAAGTACATATAGACTTTTAGATCCCCCGATTCTGTGGAATTTTGCTGCCACCACAGGAAACTCTGTGGACATGGAATGATGACTAAAATGGAATAACCAAGAGTTAGAAGGGCTGAACAAAATGCCCTGAAGAATCAGTTCTACAGAACAGGAGTGATATTTCAAAAAGGAACTGGCCACTGGCTCCTTGTTTAATTTCAGAATTACTATGGACTAATGACTGCTACGTGCCTTTCCCATCCTTCTCCCATTTGAAAAGATATCTGACTTCCAATCCTTTCCCTCTTTGGAATATATGTGGCAGACGACTTGTCTCTTCGGTGCACAGATTTCCGGGGACAGATGATCTGTACCCTAAATATTGTACTAGAGGGTTGTCATCTGCATATAGACCTGATGAATTGACAATCTCCAGTACTACTTTTAGCCTGAGCCTGAAGTCAAAGTGAGATGAGAATTGGGGGAGGGTGTATTTTAGAAAGATGTGAGTGTATTTCACATGTGGAAAGAATAGGAATAATTTGTTGCAAGAGGGTTGATTATGGAAATTTAAAAAAATGATTGTAAATTCTTTGACTCTTCTCCACTGAGAAGGGGTCTATTTCACATACCTTTAGATCTGACTGGGTTTGTGTTTGCTTCAATTGGTATAGTGCAATAGAAGTTACTCTTACTTCTGAAGTTAGTTATCCAATGAATTGCAATTTCTGCCTCATGTACTGGGATGCTAACTTTTGGCACCCTAACCCCCAGTTTAAGAAGTCTGATTACTCTGAGGCCAACATGCTATGAGGAAACCCAGTCCACAGGGATAGCCGTGTCCACATGGATAGCAATTTTCTGAGCTGAGCCAAAATTTTATGTCAACCCAGCTTAGGTGCCAGACATATTAATGAAGACACCTGCAGATAATTCCAGAACTCAGTCATTGCATTAATCCCAGCTGTTCTGTCTTCCCAAATATCGCGGAGGAGAAAGAAAGTCATCCTTGATTTGCCCTTTCTGATTTCCAGAACACAGAATCTGTGAGCATAATAAAAAGGTTGATTTGTACCACTAAGGTTTTGCAAGATCTGTTATGCTGCAATAGTAACTGTAACATATGTTGCCAAGGAGGCCCTCTGGCTTTCACACTTAGCATTTAATTGATGATTAATGGCCCTGAGGAGTTTTTCATTATCTTTCTCCAGTGCAGGGTTCAGCTAACTAAAGCCCCAGGGCCAAATCTGGCTTAGGTTTGTTTTTGTAAGGACTGAGAGCCAACAATGGTTTTATATTTTTATAGGATTGTACAAAGAAACGAAAACTAACAGACCAACAAAAAGTAAAAGAAAAAGAAATTGCTACAGAGACTGTGATCCTCAAAACCTAAAATATTTACTCTCTGGTCCTTAAAGATGTTTACTGACTCCTGTTCCACAACATCATTTACCCAAGCAATAGCAAGCCTATCCCATTGTCAATATAATTAAAATTTCTCATAAATTACTTAATTACATACTACAGTACTCCAGCTTTTGAATTTCTTCCTCCAGTTTTAGGTTGTAGTTCACCACTAGCAACTTTCAACAGCCATTCATGATAAAAACTCTCAGCAAACTAGGAATAAATAGGAACATCTTCAACCTGATAAAGCATATCTACACAAAGTAAAACCCTACAAGTGACATTATATTTTCATGTGAATGATTAAGAACAAAGTATGAATATCCAATCTTTCCATTTTAGTTCAATTTTCAGTCCGAGCCAGGGAGATAAGGTAATTAAAGGCATATAGGTGGGAGAAGTAAAATTTTTAATATTCATAAATATTTAACACAATCATGTTACTAGAATATCCTAAAGAATTTAGTTTAAAAAGTTACTAAAACTAAGAGAATTTCATAACATCAGAGGATACAAAGTGAGCCCCTAAATTCCATTTTCACATAAGCAAAAGAAAAAAATTATACTAGTACACATAAACTCAAAATAATTAGGGACAAATGCAATAAAATTTGTGCAGGATTTGTACACTGAAAACTATAGAAAACTGAGAATTTTTTTAAATAAACTTAGAGGCACAGTGTTCATGGACTGGAAAATTCAGTGATTTACAGGATCAATTCATCTATAGATTTAATAACAGATCCTATTTCAAAATCCCATCAGGCTTTTTATAAGAATTGACAAGCTGATTCTAAAATTACTCGCAAAAACAAATTACCCACAATCTGACAATTTTGAAAAAGAAAGTTGATGGACTTTTAATTAAGGTAGAGTACTTAATTTCTAAACTTAAAATGTAATCTAAACAGTGTGATATTTCTACTTGGATAAACCTAGAAAAAAGAAAACCAAGAGTCCAGAAATCGACCCACACATATATAATTGTTTTGAAAATTAGTGCCAAGATAATTCTTTGAGGAAAGGGTTAGTTTTTCACTATCTTTCTGCAAAAATATTATCTGTACATAAAGTGTAGAATATTTGAACCTTGACACTTATCCCATATAAGAAAAATACCATTAAGTTGGATATCATTTTGTTAAGAACAAGCGTAAAAGAAGCAAACAAATATTTTTCAAAAAAGAAACGAAAGAGAAAGCCATATACACTGGGAGAGAATATTGTTAATAAATCTCACCACAGACTTTGGTCCAGATTAAATAACTATTACAGCAAAAGCAAAGTCAA
Source organism: Procyon lotor (assembly GCA_028646535.1). Taxonomy (NCBI): domain Eukaryota; kingdom Metazoa; phylum Chordata; class Mammalia; order Carnivora; family Procyonidae; genus Procyon; species Procyon lotor. Next base: position 19,450,127 of record CM053608.1, read on the forward strand.
ATCTCAGTAAAAAATGTGCAACCAATCAGCACCGTTATTTCATGAGAGTACATATGCACATAACTGATAAATGACTAATAACTTTTTTCATCAGGAAATCGTAAATACTTACCATAGAAATTAGATATTACTACTCAACCCCTGGAATGGTCAAAATTAAAGAGACCAACTTTATCCGATGCTGGCAAGGCTGTGGAACCAGTGGGGCTCTCACACGTTACTGGATGTAATATTACGTGGTACAGACACGGGGGCCAGCTGCGTGGGCACGTGGCACAGCTGCACGGGGCAGGGTTCTGCCTTGGAAGAGTCTTGTGTTTGGCATAAGACTCAGATGTCTCATTAAAGTAAGTTTTAATGAGTGTTTATGGCCACTTTATTAATAATAACCCCAACTTGAAATTCTTAATTCTTGAACAGGAGATCTCCAATATTCACTTTGTACTAGTCATCACAAATCTGTATAGTTGGTTCTGGCAATCTTTTGGTACACAACATGGGAGTTTCTTATAAATTTAAACATCCTTGCCATATGATGCAGTTTTTCTACTCATAGTTATTTACCAAAGATAAATAAATACATGTGTCCTTAAAGTAAGTTTTAATGAGTGTTTATGGCCACTTTATTAATAATAACCCCAACTTCAAATAAAAATGTGTAATGAGCCGCCACAATGGAATACTAAGTAACCATTTCTTTAAATTTTTAATTTATTTTTTATTAACATATAATGTATTATTTGCCCCAGGGTACATGTCTGTGATTTGTCAGGCTTACACCTTTCACAGCACTTACCATAGCACATACCCTCCCCAATGTCCATAACCCAGCCACCCTATCCCTACAAAATAAATTATCGATCAATGCAACAACATGGATAAACCTCAAAAGCAGCATGAGAGCGGAACAGCAGGTTATAGTATATATGCTGTGTGAATCTATTTCTCTAAAATTCTACAACAAGCAAAACTAACCTAAAGAGATAGAAAGCAAATCAGATAGAGCCTGGCACCAAGCTTTGAGAGGTATACAACAAATCAATGAGGGGAGACAACTTTCAGTTGGGATAGATCTTGATACTGTAGATGATCACATAGGTGTATGTGTTTGTCAAAACTGGTTCATTTTAATACATTTGATTTTTAAAACTAAAAAACAGAAAAGTCCTTAAAGTTAAAAGTGAAATGAGACAATGTACAACGTGATGGTCAGAGATAATGCTATTGTATGGTAAATAGAAAAGCTGTTAAGAGAGTGGATTCTAGGAGTTTTCATCCCAAGAAGAAATTTTTCTTACCATCTGTATGCTATGATGGAAAGAGATACTAAACCTATGGTGGTAATCATTCCACATTATTTGCAAATCAAACCATTATGCTGCATACCTTAAAATTATACAGTGATCTCTGTCAATAATCTCTCAGTAAAACTGTAAAAATATATAAGGTTGAAAGTATATTCTCAAAGAGGAAAAAATAGCCCAAAAAACTTAGAACAATTTGATGTTAAACAGCTTAGAAATATGAAGAAGACAAAAATCACAGAACTACAAAGTGATCTTGAACTTTACCTCGTAACTTTAGTTTTTGGCAGACATTTCGATGTTGCAATTATGTCTATTTTGTGCATCCTGTTAGTTTAAGCAAATGATTAAGTATGGAGAGATTTGGGGGAGCCACATATTTCACTGTAGAAGGAAGATAAAGATATGAAACTGTGGAAAGACAGAAATCACCTTATTGGGTTGAAACATGAGTTCAACAGCTATACCCTGAGAAAGAGACTAAAAATTTAGAGTAAGTGTAAACCATTAATATCTCAAAAGAAACTGGAGTCCTTGGAAAAATGACTGATTTCATTACTAGGGCAGAGAAGTGTAGGAGAGGCTAGAATATTTTTTATTCCAGGGAAAAGTTCTTACTTATGTGAACTTGTCAAAAGATCACAGGATCCAGTTGAAGGGTCTCTCACTGGCCTATGTAGGAATACCATGAATGCATTGTAGAAATACAAAAATGCCAGTGAATCTGACCATAAAAAATCCTAAAGATATATAGGTGGGGTGGTAGTAAAAGTTACCTTTTTAGTAGAAAAAAATTGCCACTAATAAATGTAAAATAAATAAAATAATTAGAAAATAGCCATTTGTTACCACCCTAGTAACTGATTAAGGCAGGAATCATCAATGGATGCTAAAATATTAGGTGAAAAGTTGTTGAGGAATGGCATATTTACAGAATTTCAAATTATAAAAATATAAATTGCTAATAGAGACAAAGTCTCTTATAGTGGGTAAATTTGGTGATACCATCTTAACCAAATGGTCAAACGTAATATTACCATAACTGACATCTGTGCAAACCATGATAAGATGTAATAAACATGTCGATTAATGATAAATTAGTCCCTGCCAAACTTTTTAACCTGAGCATAGTCTACAACTAGACAAATACAAATTTATGGATATTCTACAAAACAATTGTCCTAGATACATAAAAATATCAATGTTATGAAAGAAAAGAGTAATAATTAAAAAGAGTTGGTAAACACTTCTAACCACTAAATATAGTGCATAATTCTTAACAACAACAAACGAACAACAAGCAAAAACATCAAATAGCTATAAAAGCCATTAGGGTAATTAGGAAAATTTAAATGTTGATTATTGTATTGTTTTGTTGTTGTTGTTGTTGTTTGTTTGCTTGCTTTTAAGATTATATTTATGTACTTGACAGAGAGAAAGAGATCACAAGTAGGCAGAAAGGCAGACAGAGAGAGAGGAGGAAGCAGGCTCCTGCTGAGCAGAAAGCCTGATGGGGGGCTCAATCCCAGGACCCTGAGATCATGACCTGAGCCGAAGGCAGAAGCTTAAACCCACGGAGCCACCCAGGCTCCCTTGATCGTTGTATTGTAACATTTATCAATGTTAGACTTATATTTTATTGAATTTACATCTCAACCGATCATCCAACTATATATATGACATTCAACAAAGAAAATTAACAGACATTTGAAAGGAAAAAAAAACTTGGAGAGAAAGTCCATTTGGAGGAAAAAAAAACTTGAAAAGAGAGAATCTTTTTTTAAAAGTGGCATTCTGAATCATTCTGGTTCATATGTAACAAATAATTATTTCCTTTCCATTTTTCTGGAGGAGAGGTTTGAGGTACTTTAGAATAAATATGCCATTTCTTGAAAGCAGCTTGAATACTGTATCAACAATGCTAACAATGTTTGAAGATGAAAAACACAGGAAACAATAAGTGCTGGTAAGGATGTGGAGAAAAAGGAACCTCCATGTGCTGTCAGTGGGAATGCAAACTGGTAGGACTACCTATAATCCAGGAATTGTACTGCCATGTATTTACCCAAAAAATACAAAAACACTAATTCAAAGGGAGACATGAACACCTATATTTTTTTACAGCCTTATTTACAGTAAGCAAATTATGGAAGCAGCCCAGGTGTCCATCTATAAGATGAATGAATAAAGAAGAGGCAGTGTGTGTCTGTGTGTGTGTAATGGAATATTATTCAGCCACTGAATAAAATTTGCTATTTGCATCATCATGGATAGATCTAGAGACTATAATGCTAAGTGAAATAAGTCCAAGAAAGACAAAAATCATATGATATCACTCATATATGGAATTTAAGAAAGAAAACAAAGAAAGAGAGACCAAAAACAGACTCTTAACTGTAGAGAACAAACTGATGATTACGATAGGGGAGGTGGGTGGAGAGTGGGGGAATTAGGGGATGAGGTTTAAGAGTACACTCAGCATAACAAAAAAAGAAGTTTGAAGATGTTTAAATGTTGCTTTTCATCAAGCACTTGCCCTTTGAAAAGTTCAAGGAAGATAAAAGCATTTTGAAAAACTTATGTAAGAAATGTTTATTGCAGAAACATTTAAAATAGAGAAAACTTGGTACGATAAGTGTCCCAAAAGAGGAACTTGAGTTAATGATTATGGAAATGGAATAATATATTGCATGTTCAAGTATGGACAGTTATGAAGCCAATAATATAGAGATCTTCAAACAATTTTAAAACAGTAGGAAATTTTATACTTTTGTAATTAAAAGAATTATATATATCCTATAATCTCAATTTGGTAAACGAAACTTCTTGTGTACACCCATTAAAAAATCATAGGTACATATTTATGTAAATGTATACAATGTTTACTTATTGTAGCACTTATTACATAATAGCTACAGGAAAAGCAAAACTACATCAAATATTTCATATTCATCTGTGTTTGATACCATTATGTGTGATCATTTACTATTAAAACCAGAATAGGAGTAACAAATAATTTGTAAATATGACAAAAGTATGTATTTGAAACATTGAAGAACATATTAAGAAATTTAATCCAATGTGAATTATCTGTCTATATGACATAAATTTTCCACCAGAAAATGTAAAAGATTAACATAAAAACTGAGCCACCTGTGAAGTTTTATATTCTAGTAAGAAGTGATGAGATAAGATAGGAAAAACCTGAACTCGACAGGATGAAATACAACAAGCTCTTGGGATTATAATAAATCTCCATATGCATCCACAAATTCAAAGAGCAAAACGTAATTTCAGAAAAATAGACAAACTCATTATTTGTTGATGGATTGAGACTACAGGGCGTGTGTGTGTGTGTGTGTGTGAGTGTGTTGTTATTGAGCCTAACAGAGAGAGCAGTAACATTCTTTTAGAATAAAAATACACCTGATAAACAAAATCTTACTGTATCTCAAAGAATTCTTTGCTAGGAACACAAATTCACATGGGGAAAGAAAAATGGAAGAGAAGAAAGAATGCTCTGGCAGAGTGGAATTGTTTAAAGGTATTTCGTAGATTACTGGGAGAATTTAAATATATTCCAGAAAAGTGCTTCTCACTCCTCAAAGCCTATTCTTTTTTTTTTTTTTCAAAGCCTAGTCTTAAATGGAGAATGGGAAGCACTGTTTCTGCAGTTATATCTTCTAGACATGTTTAAGTGTATGCTGGCCAGAATGCCGATCCAGTGCAGCTGTTAGGTGTGTGTACCCTCTAGACCAGAGGTTGGCTAATTTGAGTTTGGTCGTAGTCTGTTTTTGTACAATCTCAAAACCTAGGATCAGCTTTACATTTTTTTTCTTTTTAAGAGCACACCTTAAATCTAGTCTTTAACAAATTTCTAGTCTATAATATAGTATAAACTGTAATTACACTGTACATTAGATCTCTAGACTTATTCATCCTACACAACTGCAACTTTATACCCTTTGACCAACATCTCCCTATCTTACCTCCTCACCCTCATAACAACTTTGTAACCAGTTTTATGCTGTTTCTATGTACCTGACTTTTTTAAGATTCCACATATAAGTGAGATCATGCAGCACTTTTCATTTTGTGCCTTCTTTTACTTAGTATAATGTCCTCTAGGTTCATCTATGCTGTCACAAATGGCAGGATCTCCTTTTATTAAGGCAAAATAATATTCATATTTCCCTTAAGGTTGTCCATAATGTCTGTATCAACTTGCATTTCCACCAACAGTGCACAAGGGTTCCTTTTTCTCCACATCCTTGCCAACACTTGTTATTTTTTATCTTTTTGATAAAAGATAGGCAACCTAAAAGGCTTATAGAAAACAAAAAGATCAAGAGGAATATGTAATAGAGTCACAGGTACTCTGCCACGCCTAAAATTCTCACTATCCAATCCTTTATAGAACAAAGTTTCCTGACCTCTGATCCAGATGGCCATCAGGTAGCAGAGAAATAACAGCACCTGTGAAAAAGTAGTTATGTGTGGTGACAGTGGTCTTGGCTTTGGGGTCAGACAGAATCAACTTTAAGCCTTCGCTCAGTCACCCAAGAGTTGTATAAACTTGAGAATAAAATTTTTGTCTTGTGTAAAGTAGGGCTGACTAGATCTTCCTCAAAGGAAGACATCTACAAAAGTTAGATGTAAAGAACTTAGCCATGATCACTGTTATCACATACTGTCCATGTTTATTTCCCCCTTCAAGACTGAGCGATTCTGAGACTTGTTGGCATAGAAAGCTATGAGCGGTGGCAGCCAAAGAAGAGGAATTAATTGAGCAGTGAGATGTGACAGGTTATATATCCTCAACTGTCCAAAACTTGGCTGAATGCAATTCAACATACAGTCCTAAAGAAACCTGTCTGGACCTTCCCTGGCTGCTGCTGATTCCCTGACTACATTTAGAAATCGATACTCAAAGTTATTCACCTTCATTCCAAGGGGAGCAAGACAGTGAATAGTTACCACGGCAAAAAGAAAATAAAAGTCAGTGCCTTGGCAATGGATCTTTGCCAGAAGCAATATATAGTGTGGCAAATCGTTATGTTGTTTCAAGATTTTGGTATATTACCACAAGGAGTTTTGAAAATCTGAAAGAAAAAAAAAAACTACATAAAATAATACCCAGGGTGCTAAGCATGGGATTTAAGTACTATAATGACTTTATTCCTGGCAGGACTGTTCTCCCTTTTTAGCTGAACTTGGATTATCTTTTTTTCCAGAAAGATCATATTGTATATTTATGTGGAAATCAAATGTTTTTCTTTCAAGAACAAGGTCCTGACCTCCCAAAGGAAAAAAAACAAAATATCTTCTAAATGCTGTGATGACTTTGTTTTGCTTTGTTTGATCTCTGGTATCTCTGTTAATATCTGTGACCTTGTACGCTACTTTGTTTTGTGTTTTGTTTGCTTTCCCTTTATCATTTCTCTAAGAACAATTAGAGACATCACTGATTGTGAAATAGAATGTCCTAAAATTTATCAAATTGTCCTGTAAGTTTATCTTTGATTTCCTTAGTAGAGATTTCACGAGGGGAAAAAAAGACCTGAGAGATGATTAAAGATTTTTTAATCTCATACTAATGAAAGCAAGGCTGAAATAGCTCACTCTTGATTCTGTGCACCCATTTGAAGCACATATTTATCCGTGGCTCTCTGACTGACTACCACTCTTTACCCCCTGCTTTTTTTCTTTAACTGATAGTGCTTTGCATTAGGATCTGGTTTTTGATATTCCTTATATTTCTCCCTTATCATTATAGAAATATTTGAAATATTTTACATTTGGATAAGAACAGCTCACATTTCATCAAGAAAGAATTGCATGTTTCTACCATAAAAGAAGCAACAAGAGAGATAACACCCTAAAGTAAAATTATGTGTAGCTATGGGAATTTCTTAAAAAAAAAAAAAAAGAAGTTACATTTGTTTTCAATTACTGAAACTATTTTATAAGTAATGCAGTTAAGGACAGCTAAATTTATTTTCTTAATATTTTAAAATTTAATTTTTTATGTAATTTCATGACTAAGACATTTAATGAGAAAACTGTAAGGTTAATTGAACATTTCTTTTTTTTTCAAAATTTTTTCAATTTTTTTCAAATTTTTATCAAATTGAGTTGGGTAAGCCTGCCTGGCCACATGAATGTATTCACTTCCTAAAATAGTAAGAAAATGTTTAAACTATTAAACATTAAATTTAAATTAATTAAATTAACATTAAATTAAAAAACTATTAAACTAAATTAATCTATTAGCCATTATGCCAAGCCCTTTCAAGACTTAAAATCAGAGTGTGTAAGTAATACTCCATATTTCTAAATCACACTTTAAAATATAAATTGTAAGATAATAGATATTCTTGGAATATATATTCTTAATGTTGAATTTTAAAGTGTAGATAAATATAACACTTAATCAGGACCCTATCATAGTCTTGCTAAAGTATTTTACAGTACAATCCAGGGCATTCTAATTCATAACATAAACTAGACTTTCCATATATATTTTAAAGATAAATTTTCAAAACACTAACAGTTAAGTAATGTTTTCTTTTATCTGTGTTACAAATTTATTCATTATTTGAAAAGACTCCATGATATATTTTAATTGCATTTTGCAACATATAAATCCATGTAAAGCAACATAATTCAAAACAAGTAAGAATTATTGACTTGAATTTATATCACTGACTAATTATAGTTGTACAGTAACAAATTTGTACATTAATAATGTTCAAGTAAATACAAAATAAATTGTCTCTTTTTATACAAGCTTCAGTCCTAAAGGACTGAATATAAATCATATAACTTCATTTCAAAAGTACTGTAATGGTGAAATTTAGTGGATGAACCTATCAGAATTTATTAAAATTGCCCTCAATAAAATCAGATGAATATTGCTAGAAATTTTTATGTATAAAAATAGTGGACAAAAAAGATTTTTGTTCACTTTAGTAAGGAAAGAATATAAGCACAAGCAAGCAGCATTCATCTTCACGATTATATAAAAACATCAGATTTTATTCTTATCATGACAAGAGGGGAACAGTAATCATTATGGTTGCCAGGGATTTTGAAGAGTGGGAAGGATTTCAACATCATTCCAGTGAATTTTCAGATCACAGAAAAATCTTTCCTTTCTTTTCTCTCCACTTGCTTTTCCTTTTTAGAATTCCAGACTTGTAAGAATGTATTTTATGGTCTGGGATTTCCACACTACATGTAAGGACAACTTTTGATTCCCTCAATCATGCAAATCTACAAATGCTGCAATTGTAAGAATTTAACTGACATACTCTTCTTTTGTTTTCCTGGTAAGACCTTTCTGTTGAATAGAAAAGTTTATTTTTACTACTTTCAAGTTTGGAGTAATAATTGAGATTCACAACGCTCCAACACAGTCTGCTCTGAAACTCCAATATCATCCTTCCTCTACTCATAGAAATATGTTTTTAGAATTCTTTATATTAATGGTGATACTAATTTAAGCATTCATGAATTTAAACTCATGAAACATATTTGGAGACAGTATTTTTTGCACTTCTGAACACTGGTGTAATAGCAATCCACTGGTCCTTGTGTTCAATATTCCTCATGTTCACTTTCAGAGGAAAGAAGGGGGACACAATCAATCTTCTGAGATCTTGGTATGTTCTTGATCTGACAACTCTTGCAAGTATGTTATTTGCACATACCATAAAAACCATTTCCAGTGTGGTAACTAGGAGCTCATGTAATTGGACTTTTTTTTTTCCCCCAAATGATTTGGGACTGTTTGCAATGATCTACTTAGCATAGAATCATGTCCTGGCTCCACTTTGAGCAAGATGCTTCACCTTTCTGCAAAATTCTGTCTTCACTTATAAAGTAAGCATATGGGGCACCTGGGTGGCTCAGTGGGTTAAAGCCTCTGCCTTCGGCTCAGGTCATGATCCCAAGGGTCCTGGAATCGAGCCCAGGCTCCCTGCTTGGTGGGAAGCCTGCTTCTCCCTCTCCCACTCCCCTGCTTGTGTTCCCTCTCTGGCTGTCTCGCTCTCTGTCAAATAAATAAAATCTTAAAAAAAAAATTTAAAAAGTTGGTGTAAGATGTGGAATTAAGAAGTGATGACTTACAGCTTTGGTTTATATTTTGTAAATATTTGATATTTGACATAACTGATTCATATTTATTAATTGTCCTTCCTGCTAAATAATAGAAGATATGGTAAGCAACTGTAAAACCCACACATGCGATTTTTGCCACCTAATAAAGCTTATTTCTGCTTATGTAAGCTTTTGCAGTGCAATTTTGCATGTTATATGACACATGAAACTGCTTTGCTATTTTAGGTACCGTTTCTTTAGATGTGACAGTGCTGTTCTGCTTTAAGGGAAGAAAAAAAGGGCAAAGAAGTTACAAAACTTTCCAATAAGAAAAATTATGTTCTTTCCAAAGATTTTCATAGGAGATTTTTTCTACAGTTTTATACAATTTCTGATATATATTCCTCATGTCCATAGCATTACTGATAAGTTATTGCTATTAGAACTTATAATTTCTGTAACATGATTTCATGAAATACACTCTAATTACCTTTTATTATTACCTATTTTTATGTCCTTTCCACATATTTTCATTTTGAACAAAATAGGTCTTAGATAAGCTTATTTGATTTTTAGTTTCTAAATGAGGTTCCATTATACCATATTGAAGAATTTTCTAATTTAAGAGAATATACATTCTTCCAGTCCTTTCAGAAAAGCAATTAAATATTTATAATTGGATTTTATAAGCAGATGTTCCCTTTGAAAATAAATTTTTATTATATTCTAATAATTTTCATATCATAAAAACTATAACTACTAAAAGATTATTTCTTTATATAAATTGTTCAGTTCTTTATAGCTTCTGAAAAACAAAGCTAATAAGCTCTCTTCTTCTGGAGTCTCTACCTAAATTTCTTGCTATAACTTCTATACATACTAATATCACAATGAAAAATATATATTTATGATAAAATGTATAAAAGGAATGACTATTCTTTTCTCAAATCATTTATATATATGTATATACATATATATATATATATATTTTCTTTTCCTTTAACCTCAGAATTAAAAAAAGTCAAACTGGTCTTGGAAGGGAAAATTTAGTTTGACTACTACAGCAATTGATACACAGAAACACAAAAATGAGAAGCAGAAATATGAAGTACTGTTAAAATAAAAGCAGGATCCAAAAAGTATTGAGTAGGTTTCAAGGATGGATGCTTTAAGTAAGAATAGCTTGCAGCAATCTTCAAAGAAAGAGAACAGTTTATTAAAATTGGCTGGAGCATTTAAATCAATTGCTTGGGAAAAAAATAAAACAAATTGGGCTGGACAGAAAGCTAGTAGACTCAGAAATGTCAGTAGGCATTTTGTAGGGCTAGTTTTGACAAGATACTTGGACTAAATATGCTAGTAAGATAATTACGTTGCCAGAGACAATGGAAAAAAAAAAGAGAGAGAGAATCATTAAATTGTCAGGAGTGCCAATCTAAAATTCTAAGCTTTTTCCAGAATACATTGAGCCATTTGAATTTTTTTTTACAGCGGAAACAGTTATTTTTTGGCATACTATAAGTATTTTAATATGGTACCCAGGAGACAATAAACCAAATAAAATTTTGATTTGTTAGAAATGTTGCTATTGTATAACAAAGAGTACAAAAGTCTTATTTTAATGTTTTAAATGTATCCAACCTGAAAATTTTAATATTCTACTTTTGTTCAATATGAGAATAGTATAACATTTTTTAATCTTTTTTTTTTTAAAGATTTTATTTATTTGACAGAGAGAAACAGCGAGAGAGGGAACACAAGCAGAGGGAATGGCAGTGGGGGAAGCAGGCTTCCTGCCGAGCAGGGAGCCCGATGTGGGGCTCGATCCCAGGACTCTGGGATCATGACCTAAGCCGAAGGCAGACGCTCAACGACTGAGCCACCCAGGCGCCCCAACATTTTTTTATCTTTAAAATAAAGAGAATATATTTTTTTCCATGCTTTTACTCTTTGTTTTGTTTTTTTTTTTTAAAGATTTTATTTATTTGACAGAGAGAAACAGCGAGAGAGGGAACACAAGCAGAGGGAATGGTAGCGGGAGAAGCAGGCTTCTTGCCGAGCAAGGAGCCTGATGTGGGGCTCGATCCCAGGACTCTGGGATCATGACCTGAGCCGAAGGCAACCGCTTAACGACTGAGCCACCCAGGTGCCCCACTCTTTGTTTTTAATATGTAACCATCTCTGCCCACACTCCTGCAAGGGCAACTGTTGACTGGTCATGAAAAATCCTACTAAAAATCAATATCCCTTCTTAATTAAATAGAAAACTAACTGAGATAGGTGAAAACTCATGTTTGTCTTTTCTCACTTTCATATTTTTTGTACATAACCATATTTTTATGTTGCAGATAAAATTAAGGCTTTTTACACAAATGTTTAGTTTCAATAGATTTGCTTTATTTAGTGTTTTATTCTCTCCAATAAATTTTCCTCTAATTTTCCTGATGTAGTCCATACAAAGTCCCATAAATAGTGTAGTTAATATTTTTACTGTCATAAAAGGTATAGCCTTGGGGCACCTGAGTGGCTTAGTGGGTTAAAGCCTCTGCCCTCGGCTCGGGTCATGATCTCAGGGTCCTGGGATCGAGCCCCGCATGGGGCTCTCTGCTCATCAGGGAGTCTGCTTCCCCCTCTCTCTCTGCCTGCCTCTCTGCCTACTTGTGATCTCTCTCCTCTCTGTCGAATAAATAAATAAAATCTTTAAAAAAAAAAAGATATTGCCTTGATGCCAGTCATCAAGGATTGAACATAAAACCACAAAAATTAGCTTCAGAATGTGCAAAAAACAAACAAACAAAACACTGTGAGTGTGAATAAAGACGGAAAGAGAAAAAATATTTCAAAAGAATGTTTACTTTTATGTCTGCAGCATGACAAATCAATATTGCCTGAATAAGGTTTGAAAAGTAAACTGAATTGAGGTCTTCAACATTTCTCTTGAGTGAGGCTTTACTTTATGACAGGAACAGATTAGTTTCTCCTTTAGTGATACAGGTTTCCGGTTTGTTTTTGCTATTGTTGCTTTACCAGACATTACCAATGTTACATATTTATTGACTCTGCCCCCAGTCACTTTTTCTTCTCATTATTTTTAATGCTATTATTCTTTCATGAATCTAACCACAACTCATGTTGAACTGATAATACTCCGTACTTTTCTCTTTTACCAAATTTATAATTATATGTGATTGTTTAGTTTCAATATATTCCACTAGACTAGGCCAATGATAGACATGTAAAATGCCTGTTCAATGAACCACAGTTTTCACATACTATGGAATAATAATTGCTTTTATTAGATTTATAAATTCTTCCACCATCTAACACAGCACTTCTAATACTATCTCATTGAACACAAGTCTTTTTTTTTTTTTTTTTTTCACATTTATCAGTCATACTAATAATGAGTTCATAGCATATCTAGGGGCCTTTCCAGGTATTGAATCCTGAACCTCAAGAGAATGAATCCAAAATAATTATCATGCTCTTTGCCAACTTTATCCTTTTTTCAAGACCTTGTTAAGGTCAGTTCCCCATGTTCTTCCTTAACTACTGCCATGAGAGACTTTTAGTCCAGCAAGTCCTCTGAGGTGGATTCCTGTTCTCTTCTCAGACCCAGCACATCCCTGGCTAAGTTTTGTTGCAGTTCAGCTGTGGTTAGAAGCCTAGTGACCAAGAAGGGAGGTGGAGCTAGATGTTGAGAGACCATATGTAGGCTTGAGGTGGAGAAGCCTTTTAATTGTCTTCAAACAGGAGAGTGTATTGCCTTTTCACTGTCAATTATCCATGATTTCTTTCAGCATTTTATCTTTTTCCAGCTCATCACTAGGTTTTAGATAGGCATCCAATGTTACCATTCTGATCACTTCCATATTTTTCAAATATCTGATTCATCTGATGAGTCAGTACATTCCCTTCCACCATTACATAATCCCAATGCACCACAAGATTTTTTAACAATTGTACCTTTACCTTATGTTGGGGTATCTGTGTTCTCCTAATACCACAACTGGGTATTCATTGCTAGTCTGGTGCCAGATGATCCAGCCTTAAAATGATATCTTAGCATGTGATTTCTGGGGTTACCTCAATCAACAACTTTCACAATTCGGATTTCACAGGAAGCTGACTTGAGACAGAACTTAAGGTAGATGTTGTTTTTGAGGGAGAACCTTATGATCAGTACCTTTAGAATAGAGGAAGAGGAAGTACGATTGAGAAGAAAGAATTTGCTCTGTAGTGTGGCCTGAAAGCCTCTGCCAACTCAAGAGGGAGTGTCCTTAGAGTGGTCCCATGTTAGACCCAAATGACTGGTCCTTTAAGTCTTTAGTTGAATCAGTCATTGGAAGTGGGAAGGGTACATCTGTGAAGCTAATCGTCAAGGAAACAAAAATCAAAATACCACCTCACACCTGTTAGGATGCCTATTATTAAAAAAAATGAAGCCAATGTTGGCAAAAATGTGGAAAAATTAGAACCATTGTACACGGTTGGCAGAAATGAAAAATGGTGTTGTGAAAAACAGTGTTGAGAGTCTTTGAAACAAAACAAAACTACCGTATAATCTATAATATATAATCTATAATATAATCCTGTAAGAATTGAAATCATGATGCCAAAGAGTTACCAGCACTCCCTGTTCATTGCAGCACTATTCCCAATGGCCAAGATGTGAATGTCACCTAAGTATTAATGTACACACATACACAGAATATAATATCATTCAGCCTTAAAAAAGGAAAGCATGGATGAATCTTAAAGACATTAAGATAAACAAAATAAGCCAGTCAGAGAAAGACAAATATTGCATGGTTTTACTTATACATAGTAGCTAAAGTTGTCAAACTTACAGAATCTAGAGTAGAATGGTAGTTACTAGGGACTAGGGATGAGGTGAAAATGGTGGAGTTGCTAATCAGTGGGTGGGAGGTTTCAATCATATAAGAGGAATAAGTTCTAGAGAACTGCTCCACAATGTTGTGCCCATAGCTAATATTATCTGCTGCATTGTACACTTAAAATATGTTTACGAGCTCTTCTAAGTGTCCTACTGTAATAAAATTAAATTTTAAAAATACTCTTTAATAAATTTTATTTTTGTATTGTGTTTATCAAACTAAATCAAAATAAAATAGGCCCTCAAAGATAATAGTATTATATTTATTAAAATAAAACCTTCAGAACAAAGTTAATATTCAAAGGAGTTTTGAGTCCTTACACCAACTTTTACAAAGTTATACTTGTCAGTTTCTTAAATTTGGTGATGTTTCCATATAAAATGGAAATGTACTTAAATTTAAGTAAATGTACTTAAATCATACTTTACATCAATTATTGAGTATTCTTTATAGTTGTTTTCTCCAGTATAAATAGTGTGCTTTTTTTAAATTGAGGAATAATTGACATAACATATCAGTGTCAGGTGTGCAACATAAGGGTTTGATATTTGTATATATTGAAATTATCACCACAAAGAGTCTACTTAACACTTGTTACCATATATAGTTACAAACTTACTTTCTTGCGACGAGAACTTTTAAAATCATAGTGACTTTCAAATATGCAATACAATATTAACCAGAGTCACTGTGCTTTACATTACATCCCTATGACCTATTTTATAATTAGAAATTTGTGTTCTTTGACCCTTTCACCCATTTTGTTCATTCCCCATGCCTCTTGTCTGGTAACCAGCAATCTGTTCTCTGTATCTGTGAGAACTCAGTTTTTGTTTGGTTGTTTATTTAGAGTCTACATTTAAGTGAGGTCACGTGGTGTTTGTAGTTTTCAATCTGACTTAGTTTACTTAGCATAATGACCGCAAGGTCCATCCATGTTATCACAAACGGCAGGATTTCCTTCTTTTTTATGGATGAATAATATGTTTATGTGTTCATTTTCCTTATTCATCCATTGATAAACACCTTAGAATTTATTTATTTTTTATTTTTTTAAAGATTTTATTTATATATTTGATAGACAGAGATCACAAGTAGGCAGAGAGGCAAGCGGGGCTGTGGGGGTAGGGGAGGAGGCTCCCTGCTGAGCAGAGAGCCGGATGCAGGGCTCAATCCCAGAACCCTGAGACCATGACCTGAGTTGAAGGCAGAGGCTTTAACCCACTGAGCCACCCAGGCACCCCAAATACCTTAGAAATTTAAACACTGTGTTATAGAACTGGTTTCAAGCTACCACAAAGTACATGATTTAGTCTTTGCCCACACACTCCAAACTCATTCTTAGAAATTATATAAAATAATATAAAAAGGTAATAAATTACTTTGTTACTTTTTTTTGCCAGTTCCTCTGGGGATCACAGTTCACTTTGCTGTGTTCAGTACCTGGACCTTCTGGATACATTGTCTGAAAGAAAGTTATTCCCTATGCACAGATGCTAGCAGAGGAAGAAATGGAGCAGGTCACTCATCCCAATTCTTTAAATATTCACAAAATCCAGTGCACAAGACAGTACTGACAAATACAATGTTTTTTATTGTATTGGTGGACAAAAACAAGGTGAGAAACTTAGATTCAAATGTAAAAACTTAGATTCAAATTTACATTTGAAAGGAAATAACTATCAAAACCTTGTATTACACTGGGTTTTCTTTGTGCAAACATCCCTAATTTTAACCTGGCTCCTTTGTCCTTAATTCCTTTCCCCCCTACTCCCTTCATCTTTCAGTCTCTATAACCTTCTAGGAACCCCAGTTCTTTGTACAGGCTTTGAACTCATCCTATCCATTTCTACAAATAGTATCTCTCTCCAAATCTAGGTAATTTTTCATGGGTTTATATTGCCTTAGTGTGACTTCAGTCTGATAGTTGGTGACAGTGCTTGTATCATTGAACCTCACTAAGCTTCAGCAGTTCTGATGGTGGAGAAATGGGATTTAATCCCAGAATCATGAAATAGGGTTCTAAATTCTCTCACTATCTCCCCCACTGTTCAAATCTCAGGCAAGACTATGTTGTCTTAATGCAAATCCTCCCTCTGTGAGTACCTACTGCCAAGATTATGCATTGTCCAAAGACATGACCTTATTTTTACATTGATTTAAATTTCCACCTAATTTGTTAAGAGCTTCAATCCAAAAAAGGAGTCCACATTGCTCATTATGATATGGAGCAGAGATTGTAACTTTAATTCATACCTAATCCTAAATTGTATCTTTTATTTTAGATTAAGAAAATTTTATGATACTTTTAAACAGGTCTTAAAAATGCTTTAAATTTGAAAATTTTATTTTTTTTGCCAATGGCTGAATTCTCCCAAGAAGAATTTATTTTTCAGCTTACAGGTTTTAGCTTCATTGTGGAAAGAAGCCTAAAATTGATATAAATAGTCTTCTTTTTTCTTCATTTTTTGGTATGGCCTTCACAGATACAGTAGTCAGTGAATGAAGACTGATTCAACCTCAATAGCCAGATTATATCAACATATTAGTCTATTATTAGAAATATTACTGAAAATATAAGCATTACCTATGAGATTATTTTTTCTTGGAATATGTATTCTTCATGTCACACACAGTTGGATGTTTCAGAAAACAACTTTTAGTTGGAAATGTTATGGATATAATGCAGGATCTAACTAAGTCTTGACTCTCCTATTACTTAGTTCTATGATGAATATGGGCATTTCAGGTGGTGCATTATGATATGCTAAGCCAGAATATTTGGGCAACGGACCATAGAGAAATCAGTACTTCATAACATGAACCAAGTAATACCTTCAGGCATTTGCCTAATTATAAAACACAACCCTCTGATATATATAAAAATGACTGCTAATAAAATTATAAAAATTTAAAAATTATTATCAATCAGTATTACTTTTATGAACTATATTGTTACTTTAGGAAACAGTCTGAATTATATTTTGCACAATTAAGCAATTATTTAGTTAAAAATTAGAAATTTTGGGGTGCAGTATTAAAATTTTTAATGACTGGAATAAACTTCTTTAAGTTTCTTCTCAATGAGAGTAACAAGAATGAAATTTTCTGGAAGAACCTGGGACCTAACATTTCATAGTATTTCTCAATTAACTTTCCAATTGAATTTATGAGAAATCACCCTGAAAACAAGAATGTCTGACATTCCTCAGGAAAAGAGTTCGTTAGTAAACATTTGCTCTCTCTCTCTCTTTTTTATTTCTACTCAGGATCTACTTTCACAGGAGGTGGAGAAATTGAAATAGCATTTCCCTCATTATCCCATCCACATGGCTGGCAAAATGTAATTGTTAGAAAACAGCTGATTTACTTGACTGTCCAGTAAAAGCCATTTTGAACCTGGAACAGATTGAGTGTTTGTTGTTTTTTAATTTAATTTTTTGACTCTGGCCAATTTTTTGGAAGGAAATCTTGGTCCTGAACCAAATATCAGCTTTTAAATAAAATTAACAAATATTTTGCAATGTAGAAATAAAAAAAAATCACATTATTACCCAAGACAAATATTTTTTGTTCTTTTTTCATACTCCCATGCCTGATTTTATTTTCATTTTTATTTTTATTTTTTTAATTTTTTAATTAAATTTTATTTTTTCAGTGTTCAAAGATTCATTGTTCATGCACCACACCCAGTGCTCCATGCAATACGTGCCCTCCTCAATACCCACCACCAGACTCACCCAACCCCCCACCCCCCTCACCACAAAACCCTCAGTTTGTTTCTTAGAGTCCACATTCTCTCATGGTTCATCTCCCCCTCCGATTCCCCCAATTCACCCTTCCTTTCCTTCTCCCAATGTCCTCCATGTTTTTCCTTATGCTCCACACATAAGTGAAACCATATGATAACTGACTGTCTCTGCTTGACTTATTTCACTCAACATAATCTCTTCCAGTCCCGTCCATGTTGATACAAAAGTTAGGTATTCATCCTTGCTGATGGAGGCATAATATTCCATTGCATATATGGACCATATCTTCTTTATCCATTCATCTTTTGAGGGGCATCTTGGCTCTCTCTACAGTTTGGTGATCGTGTTTGTTTTCTTAAGATACTAGAATTATCATTTCTGGATGCTTTTTAAAATGGAGTCCTTACCTGTCTATATTGTTCATTTTACCTTTCTGTTTGTAAACTAATCTTTTATTTTCATCCTGATGTTTGATTCTATTAAATACTAATTTTAAGTTATTTGAGTTGATTTGTTCTTTTCTATATTGAACATACAAATTATATGGTGATGGAAGAGATTTTCTTAACTGAATGTGTAAACAGATGATTTCTT
This sequence comes from Procyon lotor, assembly GCA_028646535.1. NCBI lineage: Eukaryota > Metazoa > Chordata > Mammalia > Carnivora > Procyonidae > Procyon > Procyon lotor. Next base: position 19,468,775 of record CM053608.1, read on the forward strand.
ATGGAAAAAAGTCTTTGATGAGGAATGAAATACAGTAAACTAGAGTAGCAGAATAGAAAAACTAGCTGCTTAAATATATGATTTAAATAGCTATAAAACAACATAGGATAAAAGAAATACAGTGTTTTCAACTTCTAGGAAACCTGTTAACATTTTAAATAATTAAAAATCATCCAATGCTAGAATTAAAGATGATACCTTAATATCAAAATATGGGACATGCATATGAAGAAATAGGGTCTGATAAGGTTGAACTTCAGAGCATTTAGGTAAGTAGTAGCACATTATGGATTTTTCCAAATTCTTTACTTTATCCTTGTGACCATAATGCTATATAAAAATCCAGACATCTCTTAATTTACTTCTGGAATGGCCTAATAAGAACCTGGTGAACTCACCCTTTCACTAAAACAATGAAAGTAGTAACACAGAATCAACTATTTCAGAACTCTAGTAATTCATCAAAGCCACGGAATGAATGAAAGCCTTCATTCTGTATCCAAGAGAAACTATTGAACCTGAATAAGATGGTGGGGTCTGTGACTTTCTGACAGCAGGCTGTGTTCCGCCAACCCTTTCTACCCAGTTCTGTAGTACAGTAGCTAAAGCTGGCAACATTGTTTACAGAGGAGATCCTGAACCTCTTTCAGAACCCTGGGAAAAGCATCATCACCATAGCACAGTAAATATTTTGTCTGAACTTGCAGATCTCTGGAAAATCTCTGTTTTCTTGGTATAATGGTAATATGATTTGACTCGGGGGTGGGAGAGTTACCACCATGGTGTTACCAAAACAATAGCAAACTCTGGCAATATCTCAGCTGTTTAAAGCTGTGATTTCAGCTTAACATTCATTTTACATCCATACAAATTGAATTACACTGTACAATTGTGGTTTTTTAAGTTCAAAGCCTTTATCTTTGTAACTCCACCAAATCTGTACATGCCAAACTACCTATTTTCCTGATTTTATACTTGGAAACATACAAACCCTGTTTAACTTTCCAACTTCTCAATGTGTTCAGGTGGGTGCACCAGAAACACACACACAGTTACACAACCATGCTGACTGGTCTCAAATTAATGACCAGGAATCCCAAGTGAGTTGGTAATGAGTCTGACCTAGTCATGCCATATTTCCCTAGTCCATCACTTGTGATGTCTATTTCACATATTTCTTCTCTTATTTCCAGTCCTCTCAGCTAATGAGACCTTCTAACTCACTGAGAAAATTGAAACAGTCAGATAATAGTCTTGACAAACTCCATTTAACATGAGTACCCACTTTCACCCACAAATTAACCTACCCTCTATCATATTTCCAGGGATGTACTATTGTTTCCCTATCTAAAATATCTTCATCTGGGCATGAGATCACTTTTCCTGCTTAATCAATACTATATAGCTCCAACAATTTTCCTCGTCTCTTATATTATCCATGTTTCTGGTACTTTAAGGATAATTTTCATTAGTCTTCAAACATCCTATAATTTCTTACATCTTATTAAACATCTTCTAGCAGCGGGAGCCAAGGTGCCATAGCAAGATGAGTGGAAACGAGATGCAGCTTGTGGAGCAGTCTCCTGGGTAGGCCCTCCCTTCAGCCTCCAGAAATGACATCATCAGATTATAGAATGATTAAAGTCATTATTTGTCCACAAAGGTGACCCAAGGAAAGATACTCACTACTATCCTGTAGCCAAATACCCTCTAGGTCCATCAATGTTGCTACAGATGACAAGATTGCATTTCTTTTTTTATAGCTGAGTAATTTTCCATTGTGTGCATACATATCACATCTTCTTTATCCATTTATCTAGTGATGGAGACTTGGCTTGCCTCCACATCCTGGCTATTGTAAACAACACTGCATTAAAAATAGGGGTTTCTTTCTAATGCAGGCATAATATTCCATTGTATATATGTACCATATCTTCTTTATACATTCATCTGTTGAAGGGCATCTTGGTTCTATCTTTCAAGTAACTGTTTTTATTTCCTTTGAGTAAATACCCAGTAGTGGAATTACTGGGTTATGTGGTATTTATCTTTTTAATTTCTTAAGATTTTATTTATTTATTTATTTGAGAGAGAGAGTGAGAGAGAGGGAGCGAGCTAGCAGGAACCAGGGAAGGGGCAGAAGAAGAAGCAGTGTCCCCACTGAGCAGGGAGCCAGATGTGGGGCTTGATCCCAGCACCCTAGGATCATGACCTGAGCCTAAGACAGACACTTAACTGACTGAGCCACCCAATATATTTTTAATTTTTTGAGGAATCTCCATACCATTTTCCACAGTGCCTATACTAACTAATATTTCCATTAATAGTACAGTAAGCTTCCTTTTTTCCATCCTTTTTCAATACTTGTTATTTCTTATTTTGATTCCAGCCATTCTGATACTTCATTATGGTTTGTTTTGTATTTTCCTGATGATTAGTTGAGCATCATTTCATATGTCTGTTGGCCAGCTGTATGTCTTCTTTGAAAAATGTCTATCCATGACCTCTGCCCAGTTTTAAATTGGATTGTTTGTGGTAGTTTTGGTTGTATACATTTTTAAAATATATTTGGGATATTAACTCCTTATTGGACATATCATTTACAAGTATCTTCTCCCTTTTGGTAGGCTGCTTTGTTGTTTTGTTGACGGTTTCCTTCACTGTGAAAAGTTTTTATTTTTGTTTTTAATTTTGGTGTTCTCTCTATAGTTTATTCTTTCTTTTGTTTCCTTTGCTGAAGAGACATTCCTAGAATAATGTTGCTGAGGCTAGTGCCAAAGAAATTACTGCCTATGTTTGCTTCTATGAGTTTTATGGTTTCAGGTCTCACATTTATGTCTTTAATCCATTCTGAGGTTATTCTTTGTATATGGTAGAAGAAAGTGGTCCAGTTTCATTCTTTTGCATGTAGCTGTCCAGTTTTCCAAGAATCATTTAATCAAGAGACTTTTTCCCGTTATATTTTCCCCCATATATTCTAGTCTACTTTGTTGTAGATTAATTGACCATAAATTGCAGATTTTTTTCTGGGCTCTGTATTTTGTTCTATTGATCTCTGTGTTTATTTTTGTGCCAGTACCATGCTATTTTGATTACTACAGCTTTGTAGTATATCTTGAAATCTGGAATTTGTAATACTTCCATATTTGTTCTTCTTTTTTAAGATTGCTTTGGCTATTTAAGATCTTTTGTGGTTCCATACACATGTTGCATTTTTTGTTTTAACTGTGGGAGAAATGCTCTTCGTATTTTGTTAAGGATTCCATTAAATCTGTTGATTGTTTTGGGTATTTGGATATTTTAACAATACTATTCCAATCAATTAGCATGGCATATATTTCCATTTGTGTCGACTTCAATTTCTTTCATCATTTTTTTTATAAGTTTCAGAGTACAGCTCTTTCACCTCCTGGTTAATTTCACTCCTAGATACTTCATTCTTTTTGGTGCAATTGTATATGGAATTGTTTTCTTAATTTTCATTTCTGCTCCTTCATTATTAACATACAGAAACCCAACTAATTTCTGTGAATCAATTTTACATTCTGCAAATTTACTGAACTCATTTATTACTTCTAACAGTTTTTTTGGTGGATTCTTTAGGATTTTCTATACATAGTATAATGTCATCTGCAAATAGTGACAGTTTAATTTCCTTATTACCAAAATGAATGCTTCTTATTTTTCCTTATCTTGTCTGATTGCTGTAGCTAGGACCTCTAGGATTATGTTGAATAGAAATGGCAGACTGGACGTTCTTGCCTGTTTCTGATCTTAGAGGAGAAGCTCTCAATTTTTCATCATTTCATCATCATTTTTCACTATTAGCTGTGCATTTTCCATATATGGCTTTTATTATGTTGAGGTATGTTCCCCCTAAACACAGTTGGCTGAGAGATTTTATCATGAACAGATGTTGAATTTTGTTAATTTTTTTTGCATCTATTAAGATTATCACATGATTTTTATCCTTCATTTTATTGATGTGTTTCATGTTGATTGATTTTCAAATATTGATATGTCCTTGCATCTCCAGAATAAATCCCTCTTGATAGTGGTGTATGATTCTTATAATGTGTTGTCAAATGTGGCTTGCATTTGAATTTTTGCATTTGTGTTCATTAGGGACATTGGCTTATAGTTTTCTTTACTTTTATTTTTTTGTAGTACCTCTCCTATTCCTCTTTTATTTTTTGTAATAGTTGAGAATAAGTATTAACTTTATTTTAAATAATTTTTGCAGTATTTTTTTTTTTTTAAGATTTTATTTATTTGATAGAGAGAAGCACAGCTAGAGAGGGAACACAAGCAGAGGGAATGGTAGCGGAGAAAAGCAGGCTCCCTGCTGCACAGAGAGCCCTATGCAGGGCTCCATCCCAGGACCCTGGGATCATGACCTGAGCCGAAGGCAGAGGCTTAACGACTGAGCCACCCAGGCATCCCTGCAGTTTTTTTAATTACTGACTCAATATGGTTAGTAATAATTGACCTGGAATAGGAACAGATTTTCTATTTCTTCTTGATTCAGTTTTGGAAGATTGAATATTTCTAGCAATTTATCAATATCTTCTAGGTTGTCCAGTTTATTGGCATATAATTTTTCATAGTATTCTTTTATCATCCTTTGTATTTTTGTGGCCAGTTGTTACTTCCCTTTCATTTTTTTTAATTTATTTGGGTCATCTTTTTTATTTTGATGAGTCTGGCTATAGGTTTTGTTTATCTTATCAAAGAACAAACCAACAATCTTGGTTTCATTGATCTTTTGTTTTTAGTCTTTATTTTATTTATGTTCTGATCATTATTATTTTCTTCCTTATTTTCATCTTAAACTTTCTTTGTTCTTTTTCTAATTCTTTTAGATGTATGTGTAGATTGTTTATTTGAGCTTTCTCTTTTTTCTCAAGGTAGGTCTGTATCACTATAAGTAAAATCATAACCAATTAAATAAAAACAAGTAAAATAGCCCATATTTAAATACGACACTGCAAATAATATCTATTTTATCCCAAATGTGACCCTCAAGTTTTTTTGTCTCATGATAATCCATTTTCTATTCTCAGAATAGAAATCATTTGAGTTTAATTACTTGGTAAATCATTTATAACTTACAAATCAATATCTAGTAAGGATAATGTGAGGAATAAAATAAATAAAAAAGGATAATGTGAGGACAACATCACTCCTATCCATATCATTAATTCCTAAACTAAATATTAGTTTATTAAATCAGTAATATATAAAATATATAATGACCAATTTGGATTTATTTCAAGATTTTGAGTTTCCTTTAATATTATGAAATCAACATATAATTCACCAAATTAAAATAAATTTTGAAAAATCATGGTCATCTCAAAAAATATCAAAAAGTGTGGTAAAATTATTATTTGTAAGTGGACATGTATAAAATCTAATTAGAAAATTAGGAATAGTAGGAAACATCTTTAATCTCTAAAATGTATCTATGAAAAACCTAAAATTAATATAATAAAGTATGAAATATTATAAAGATAGACTATATCCCTAATTCAGAAGTAGGAAAATATTTCTTTTATAAGATGTCAAACTCACAATCCTAAGGAAAGATAGATCCATTGGAAGACATGAAATCAGGATCTTCTAACAAAAAGAAGATGGAAAGAGTAAGATGGAAAACACAGACTAGGGATTTCTAGGCTTTTTTTTTTTTTAAATCTGATGGTGATTGCATGATTATTTGTGACAATCCATGGAGATATGTATTAAGATACATTGTGTTATACATTTAATATTTATTGAATTGTTAAAAAAACAAGTACTGTAAAACTCACCTTTATGCAACTCACAAAGAAGAATTTTAGCAAGGATTTTAGAAGGGAAGGGCACTGGAAATTACCTAAGCAATCTTATTTTTGGTGCCAAAGGACTTAAAATACCATAGGCTCATCGGCAATGACCCTGTTCAAAAGCTCTCTTCGTATTTTAAACATTTAATCATAAACAGGCTCAGTGTACTATATTAATTTTATCTTGTTTTCTGCTTTTTTTTAAAAAAAATCTGTTTACAATATAAAGTTTTTTTGTGTTTTGTTTTGTTTTCTTTTCTTTTCTGTCTTATGCGAAGTTCTGGGAGCAGAGGATAGGTCTCCCAAAGTACAGAAATTTCTTTGTGACATTTATAGGTAAACAAGAAATGATTTGAAAGTGAAACTATGGAAAAACTAGAAAATACAATCCTTGAAAGGGTATGCACATATATGTGACACAATAGGCATAAAATTATATAATCTTTTAGATATAGTCAAAATTAATGGTGATAATTTTTAATGAAACCAACATATTAAATATGATTATCTTAAATTGATAATTAACCAGTTCATTTCTTAAGTAGAAAATTTATTTATTTTATTTTATTTTTTTAAAGATTTTATTAATTTATTTGACAGAAAGAGAGAGAGAGATCACAAGTAGGTAGAGAGGCAGGCAGAGAGAGAGGGGGAAGCAGGCTCCCCGCTGAGCAGAGAGCCTGATGCAGGGCTGGATCCTAGGACCCTGAGATCATGACCTGGGCTGAAGGCAGAGGCTTAACCCACTAAGCCACCTAGGTGCCCCTTAAATAGAAAATTTAAAATTGCTGGCCAATATAATATTGAATACTTAAAAGTCAAAGTTATTTTTAACAATATATGATTGTTTCTGTATTTTTTTGGTAAAATATGAGTAGTAATTTCTGGTGGACATTCTATTTTTGCTAACTCACTATGAATGTGTGTATACAAAGTTTTCAAAATATAAGTAGCCTCCTTATTACAAGTATATTTTCTAACAAAAAGGACAAAGACAAAAGACAATCATTAAACCTAATCATAAATGGATTACCAAAATTTATTATTGGCCAAAGATTTACAGTCAAAAAGTTTTAGACAAAGAGTTATTAAAAGTGGTGTGTGTTTTAAAATCCAAAGCTTCCTGTTAGATATATAAGGGTAATACTTCCTATCAATCAAATCTTTTTTTTTTTTTTAAAGATTTTATTTATTTATTTAACAGAGAGAGAGAGATCACAAGTAGGAAGACAGGCAGGCAGAGAGAGGGGGCGAAGCAGGCTCCCTGCTGAGCAGAGAGCCCAATGTGGGGCTCCATCCCAGGACCCTGGGATCATGACCTGAGCCGAAGGCAGAGGCTTTAACCCACTGAGCCACCCAGGGGCCCCCCTATCAATCAAATCTAATCTTCCTATTCATGAGGATATCTCAGAGGTAGAAAAGACAGGGAAACTAAGTTTTCAGGGCTGCAGGCCCTTCATAGCTGGAAGGCAGATTGGAAAAAATGATAAGAGCATGAAATGGTGCTGAGAGCAGATTTAAAGTCCCAGGGTTTGTTATGTTGATGAGCCAAACTTCTTTGCAAGAAGGAAGAAGTAAAAGAAAGTTTGGAAGAGATATTCTTGCTTAGTTTTTTTAAGTTGTAGATATTCCAAACCATTTTTTAAAGCTTTATTTAGTTATGATTGACAATAACAAATTGCATATTTTTAAAAGTTGCAATTTGATGGCTTTGGCATGTGTGTACAACTTGTGAAATCATCATCATAATCAGAGTAATGAACATGCCCATCTTCCTGAGAAGTTTCCTTGTGCTGCATTGTAATCCATCCTTCCCACTTATCCCCATCCCCAAAATACACTCCCAGTCTAAAAGCAGTCACTATTTTATTATCGCTATAGATAGGATTTGATTTTCCAGAACTTTATTTAAATCGTGTAACACAATAAATTCTGTTTTTTATCTTCAACATGATTATAATGAGATTAATTCATTTTATTGTAGGTAGCAATATTTCATTACATTTTTTGCTGAATAGCATTCCACTGTATGGAAATATTACAATTTATTTGCTCACCTGTTGAGGAAACTATTTCCAGTTTTATGCTGAGCACCTTGTCATGTGAATTTTGCCATCTGTTATCTTCTTTGATGAAGTGTAAATTCAAATTTTTTGCTTATGTTTTATTGTATTGTTTATCTTCAAGTTTCTTTTGGATACAAGTCTTTTATCAGTTACATGACTTATAAATATTTCTCTCATTCTGTGGTTTATCTTTGTATTCTCCTAACAAGGTCTTTTGAAGAGCTGAATTTAATTTCTGATAAAGGTTTAATGCACACTTGAAAATAATACGTGTTCTATTATTGGGCAGAGTATTGTGAAAATTTTAATAAATCAGGTTACTGATAGTACTGTTCAAGTTACCTATATCCTTACTGAATATCTGTCCATTTGTTTTATCAATTATTGAGGGCAGGACATCTCTAACTAATAACGTGTGTGTGTGTTTTTAAGATTTTATTTATTTATTTGACAGAGAGAGACACAGTGAGAGAGGGAACACAAGCAGGGGGAGTGGGAGAGGGTGAAGCAGGCTCCCCACTGAGCAGGGAGCCTGATGTAGGGCTTGACCCCAGGACCCTGGGATCATCACCTGAGCCAAAGGCAAGCACTTAAGAAACCAGCCACCCAGGCACCCTATGTTTGTTTTTTATTGTGATTTTTGGCTTTAGGTATTTTGATACTTTGCAAGGTGCTTTAAAGGTTAGAATTGTTATATCTTCTAGATAAATTGGCCTCTTTATCACTATAAAATGACCTTATTATCTCTGATAATTTTTTCATTTTGAAACCTAACTTGTTAGGTTAACCTAATATTGGGTTTAACCTAGTATTAATGTAGCCACTCTTGCTTTTTTTTGTTTAGTACTAAAAGTTTTTTTACCGTTCTCTTACTTATAATCTGCCTTTATATTTGAAGTTGACATTCTTAGTAGGCAGCATTTAGGTGGGGCTTGCTTTGTGATATAATCTGATTGTTTCTGCTTTTACAATTTGAGTGCTAATGCCATATATATTTAATGTAGTTTTTTTATGGTTGGGTTTGAGTCTGCCATCTTGCTATTTTCTTTTAATTTCTTCAATCTGTATTCTCTTTTTCCTTTTTATAAGGATTCTTTTGGACTGAGTGTTATGATTCCATTTTTCTTGCTTGCTGTCTTTTTTTATTTTTTTTCTTGCTTGCTGTCTTATTAGCTATAACTCTTCATTGTATTTTTTAATTGTTATTTTTGTTCTACAGTATTGATATTTACTTTATCACAGTCTACTTTCAGTGATATTTGATATTCCATGAGAATGTACTTTATAACTACATACTTCCATTTCTCACCTCCTGGTCTTTGTGCTATTATTTTTCATTTTACTTCTACTCTGATAATAAACCCCATATTGTGTTATTTTATTTTTATTTAAACAATTATCTTTTAAAGGTAACTAAAAATAACAACAACAACAAAAGACTATATATTTAGTCATGTAGTTACCATTTCTAGTGCTCTTCTTTGTTAGAAGACCCAGATTTCTTTTGATAGCATTTTCCTTATTCTTCAAGATATTTCTTCAACATTTCTGATAGTATTGGGCTAATAATCTTAAAATCCTTCAGACTCATGTAGTTTTTATTCCTGTGTCTTCAAGAGCACTGCTCTTTATTCTACAATAATTAATTTGTTGTTAATTTCATCAAGGAATTTTTATCTTAAACATTGTAGTTTTTATCTGTACAAATTTGGCTTGGGTATTTTAAAATTATCTTTCATGTCTCTGCTTATTATGTTTCATCTTTCCTCTGAGTTCTTGAAAATGTTGAATACAGTTATGATAGCTGCTTTAATGTTCTTGTGTACTGATTCTATTATCTGTGCCATTTGGGAAGTAGTTTCATTAATTTACTTATTCTTCATATTTTTCTGCTTCTTTGCATGCCTGGTAAAAATTTTCTTTGGCTGCTACAATTTTTTTAATTGAGGTGAAATTCATATAACAAAAAATTGACCATTTTTAAAGTGTACATTTTTAAAGTGACATTTAGTCTATTCACAGTGTGAGTAAATAATACCTCTTTCTAGTTCCAAAACATTTTCATCACCCTGACAGCAAACCCTGTACCCACTTAGCAGTCCATCCCCATTCTCTTTCTCTCTAGCTCCTGGCAACCACCAATCTGTTTTATTTTATTTTTATTCTTTTTGTTGAAGTATAGTTGACATATAATGTTACATTAGTTTCAGATGTATAACATAGTGATTTGACAACTCTATGCATTATGCTATGCTCACCACAGTGTAGATTTCATCTATCACAATACAATACTATTATAATACCACTGGCTATATTTCCTATGTTATACATTTTACCTCAATGACTCATTCATTCAATAACAGAAAGCATGTGTCTTTCACTCCCCTTTACCTACTTTGCTCATTCCCCTGGTCCGTCTGGCAACTATCAATTTATTTTCTGTATTTATGGGTCTTTTTCTGCTCTTTGTATGTTTTTTTAGATTCTACATTTAAGTGAAATTATGTTGTATTTGTTTTTCTCTGAATTATTTCACTTAGCATAATACCTTCTAGGTCCAGTCTTATTGTTGCAAATATGCCTGATAATTTTTTATAGGATGTAAGGTATTGTTAAATTTACTTTATTGGGTACCAATTTTTTTATTTTTGTAGAGATCCTTGAGCTTTGCTATATGTGCAAACTCAGTTTTATTATCTTGGGTATTGCTTTGGGTTTTTGTTATGCAATACTAGAGCTTTACTAAGTCTAGGGTAATTTTTCCTCATGACTAAGGCAAAACTCTTTTGACTACTCTACCCATGGCCTGTGAGTTATGATGTATTCTATTTTGGCCATGAAAACAGACCTTGTGCAAATTTTAGGGATTGTTTTCCCCTTTGATTTTTTTTTTTATAGTACTTTTCTTTGACTCAGGTAGTTTTTTCCTATGTATGTGCTGGCTGACTAGCACTCCACTACATATTAGAGTGGGAACTTTTGAAGATATCTGGAAGGCTTTCCCTACATAGCTCTCTATTCTCTTGTTCTCTGTGCACTCTAGCTGCCTTAGTCTTCCCAGAATTTCAGCTCTGCCTCTTGTCTCAGGAAACCTCAGGATGCTGGAAATTTTGTCTATGCCATCACTTGGGACAACTTTAGGGAAAAAAAAAATATATATATATATATATATATTTCTTGTCTTTCAAGGATCACTGCCCTTCATTGCCTTATATTCTTATTTTTATATAAGATATACCCAATTCTTATATAAGAATTGGCAATGGTTGTTTCCTATATTTTACCTGACATTTTGAAGTTCTTTCATGTGGGATGGTATATCTGGTCCTTGTTGCTCCATCTTAATCTGAAGAGCAGAAATTCCAGGTAGTCTTTAGTTTAATTATTTATTCACTATTAAAAAGGAAACATTCTTATAGGAAAAGTAGGGCTGGGATGACTGGGTGGTTCAATCGATAAGTGTCTGCCTTCAGCTCAGGTCATCCCAGGGTCCTGGGATTGAGCCTAGAATTGGGCTCCCTTGCTCAGCAGGCAGCCTGCTTCTCCCTCTGCCTGCTTCTCCCTCTGCTGGTGCTCCCTCTTGCTGTCCAATAAATAAATAAAATTTTTTTAAAAAAAAGAAAAAGAAGGGCTATGCTACTCTCACTATCAAAGACAAGAGGGTATCAAAGCATTTATAAATAACACTATTATTTACGATGTATTCTTTTGTTTTAAAAGATTTTATTCATTTGAGAAAGAGAGACAGAGAATGGGTCGGGAGGGCGGAGAGAGAGACATAGAAGCAGACTCCCCTCTGAGCAAGGAGTCAGACATGGGGCTCAATCCCAGGACTCTGGGATCATGACCTGAGTCAAAGGCAGACCCTTAACTGATTGAGCCATCCAGGTGCCCCTTTACTGTGTATTCTTAATTATTAGGAAGCATAAATATTGTCATGGGCCACATTAAACATCTTAGAAAACATGTATTGAAGTTTTATTTTATGTAAACATTTATCTCTGTTCATGTATGATGAATCCACAGAGATTGTTGCTTCATAGTGTAATTATTTGTTCACAATGTAAAACATGCTGGAGGGAACTATCATCAGCTAGTGTCATCAAACTGATTTGACAATTTAATTCATGGCAATGTATTCCTAAGGAGTATACATGATTTACCAATTTGTGAGTTTGTTTTAAATAAACTGAGTCACAATCTCTAGATACGTGGTCTGAACCTTTTTATTAAAATAAAATCAAATTAGAAACAGAAAAAAAAGACAAAATTACTTTTCACAGGTAGTGTGATTATCCGGTTTAAGAAATACTAAACAAAACTACCGTGAGCTATAATCATAAGTATTTTATACAATAGGGAGGGTATCTATTTGGGCATTGTGTATTTTGACAACCTTCAAATATGGCTATTGAGACTTTAATCCCCCCAGTAATACTAGATTACTAGATATTCATAGGAGTTTACTTAGTAATATCTATCTTCCTTTTTATTTTTTTTAAAGAGAGAGAGAGAGTGAACACTCTGGGTGGGGGGACAGCAGAGAGAGAGAGAGAGAAAATCTGTTTTCTCTTTCTGATCTATGTAGCAAGATTTCTGCGTAGCTCCAGGGTTTTACAGTCACAACCTTAATAAACACAATAGCTCAATATTTGGAGTTCCAAATCTAATAATCCCAGGGAGGGGCTCTGTTTGTTGCAGGTTGAATTACATGTATACCTATCATTGTCAAAACTGACAAGGATCTAGGGTTTGCAGAAGTGACTGGACTAGGACTACCTTTGGGGATGGGCTGCCTACTCTGTCATTCACCAGTGTGAGCCACTGGATTGGTGGCAGCGAGGAGGCCAATAAAACAATTGTGATTATAGTAATGACATGTATAGAAGCGAGCCAGCTCACACATACAAGGATTTGCTAGAAAACAACACTGTGAAAATCTACCACATTTTTTCATATAAATTTCTTTTTCTCTACCTGAGAGTATGTTGAATGTTTGAGTCGGTAAATACTTTGAAGTTTGGGGAGTTAAAAAAAAAAAGGCAGAGTGATAGTTTTGTAAAGAAAGAAAATATTTTTCCCCAATATTTTTCTTCCTCTCCAGACATTTTAGTTTCCCACTTGTAAATTCTTTTTGTTTCCCCTTCAGCTTTGGAACAGGATGGTTTTCTCACATCATAACTAGAATTCCATCCTTGCCCAACCAGGATATCTTGACTGGAAGACTGCTATACTTGGTGGTGGAGTCAGTAAAAGAATACTGATCTTTTTCCTAAGCAAAGGCACATGTTACTTTTTGGGCATACATTATGTATGTTTACATTAAAAAGGAAAGTCTCTTATTTGTTTATTATCATGAATGGCATCTGTTGAAAGTATATTAACTATGCTTGTTAGAAATGCCCATGAAACTATTTCTGAATACTAATTAATTCCACCTGCTGAGTGCTCTAATTCTTAGGGGAGAATGTTATTTTTTATATATTTGACACAGAAATATGTCATGTGTTTATGGATGCAGTTCGACCAAAGTCTCTTTAATCAAAGACGCTAGGTAACAAGTTAGCAACATTCCAGAAATGAAGCATATCCAGTTTTTATAAATTTTCCAAGTGTTTATGGACAGAAGCATGGAAAAGAGGCCATATTCTGTATACTTCTAAAAACTCCCCTGTAACTTTCAGAGGAAAACTGGAAACAATGTACACAAAGTAGTACCATGAACACACAGATGGCAAATATATCATGTGTAGAGCAGAAGGTGAGGATGAGAAAACTCCAGGGATACACTCCTATAAGCCCTCTGACTCTTGAAGTGATACGAATAAATTTTAAGCCTGTACAGGACCAGATGTGGGCTTGGCAGATTAATAAGGGAGGCTCCTATTTTTCAGGATATTCGGATCTACTTCTTCCCTGAATTATACTCATGACTCTCATTGATTCCTCACTATGGGAGAGGGAATTCCATATAATGCCCAGCAGTTGAGCCCTAACCCATTGCCTTCCTATGAGTTCATCTAGCTATATGAGAAGAAATTTCTTATCTGCACATCTCTCTCTTTTGTACTTCCAGGTCCTTATGTGGGTTTTTTAGAAATAGTACCTCCTGACTTTATAATAATGAAGACTATTTAAATTCTACTCATGTTGGGAACTAAAGATTTCATCTTACTTCCCCTCCAGACATCTATGTCCCTGCTATAAATTTAAAATGTGGTATGCTTTATAACTAAAATTAATTTTGAATATAGTCAAATTTGTTTCTCTCTTTTAAGTAAATATAAGGGTGTAGGAAAATAACAAGTTTAGGTATCAACAGAGAATGTATTTTGTTGTTAAAAGAATGGAGATTTTCATGTCAGTATAAATTTTATTAAAGAGAATTTCTTTATTTTCATTATAAAAGTCAGATGAGTTATAAGTTTAGATATAAGCAAATTCTGTGGAAAAGACAATGAATTATTGAAATAAATGATAATTATACAAAATCACATTAGAAGATACCAAATGAATGTAATGCTGCCTAATATAGGTCAAATACTGTTAAATATTTTAATCAACTGATTAGGAAGTACAGAGAAACATATGTTGATTACCTTAGCAGGTGAGAAATTGAGGAGGAAATTGTAAATTCTTGGGTGGCTAGAATTATAATATCATGCTCTCTTGAAATTAGAATTGTCATGGAAGAAATGGCAAGCAAATCTATGTTTAAGAATAACTATTGTTGGGCGCCTGGGTGGTTCAGTGGGTTAAAGCCTCTGCCTTCGGCTCAGGTCATGATCTCAATGTCCTGGGATCGAGCCCCGCATCAGGCTGTCTGTTCAGGAGGGAGCCTGTTTCTCCTTCTCTCTCTGCCTGCCTCTCTGCCTACTTGTGATCTCTCTCTCTCTGTCAAATAAATAAATAAATAAGATCTTAAAAAAAATAAAAAAGAATAACTATTGTTTCTTTTCTCTCATGTGTTCTCTCTGGCCATACCACACCTGAAATAAAGTATTGAATTTCATTTCTTAAATACTGCTTAAGAAGAACCTCCAAAATGATTAAAAATTTAGGAAAATAAAGAAGCTATTTAAAAGGTGTAATGTATTATGAAAATAAAGTCTATGTAACATAATTTGGAACAGGGTTTACCTTAGAATAATAAAGCACAAGCCTTTCTTCTTGTGTATTAGGAAGTTAGGGTTGGAAGCTTTTATTTTTTTATTTTATTTTATTTTTTAAGATTTTATTTATTTATTTGACAGAGAGGAGAGAGATCACAAGTAGGCAGAGAGGCAGGCAGAGAGAGAGGGGGAAGCAGGCTCCCTGCTGAGCAGAGGATCCCAGGACCCTGAGATCATGACCCAAGCCGAAGGCAGAGGCTTTAACCCACTGAGCCACCCAGGTGCCCCTGAAAGCTTTTAAAAGACATTTTAAGACATGTAGGTCTTTTTAAAAAGACTTTTAAAAGACATTCAAAAGTTACAGGAAGAAAAGAAAAAGCCAAGATTGAGGTTAAGCACATTAAACTGATTTTATCTCAGTCTGCTGCATTTTTACTCAAAGATTGAGGAGAAGTGCCTGCCTGGCTCAATTGATAGACTGACTCTTGATCAGAGTCGAGAGATCATGCCCCATGTTGGGCCTAGATCTTACTTTAAAAAAAAAATAAAATAAAATCTTAAAAAATTCTAAAAATAAAAAAAAATTAAAAAATAAAGATTGAGGAGAGGTAAGAGACATGGGAAATCTTTCTGAGAATGAGTCTTTTGTGTCATAGCGAATGAAATTTCACAAGATTTGTAATGTTTTGTTAACTAGACCTAAAGAATCAGTCTTTTAAGTAGTCTTAAAAGATGGGAAAACAAGGTCATCTATTTTGTTTTGTGACAGACTTGAAACACATTTAGAAATAAACACACACACACACAAAAAGCCACAAAAAAAAAAAAAGAAAGAAAGAAAAACACACTAAAGTAAATACCGTGGTATGTATGTATGTGTGTGTATGTGTGTGTGTGTGTGTGTGTGTGTGTGTGTGTGTGTGTGTGTGTGTATACACACATATATAATCTTAGTTGATAACACAGGTGGTTTGATGGTGAAAATGTACCATAACATATTCATTAGTAATATTCTGATAAGTTTACATTTGTTTAAGAGAACACTATTTAGACACTGTGAGAACTTGATTCATTTCACTTAAATCTTCCATATTGCATATCTGTGAAGTAGACATAAGTTATAGCCCTTGAGGGAGGTAAAAACGAAACAAAACAAACAAACAAAAAACCTAGATAAGAGAAGAAACTGACTGCTTGATTATCAAAAGCTCATCCAGCATAAATATGCAATTGATTTTGCAACCTAAAATCTTGTCACATTCTCAAAGCAAAAAAATTTTTCAGATATGTATATAATTCACACCAAAGTGTTTAATATATAACCATGCATACATTTATAGTTCTTAATATATTGAGTATCATAAAGGTATACCAGGAGGAAAAAATCTTTGGAAATTCATAAATTAAACCACCTTTAATTAAATAAATGGGTTCTTGAATGGTTAGATAGAATAATTTTGGCAATATAGAATAATATACCACCACCAAGACTATGTCTTGTTGAGCACTAGTCCTCTTACAGCTACATCTTTGAGCTTTTCTTCATCACATGTTATATACAAAGAGGAGTGTATAGTCATTGATTCTTGTTGCGACAAAACCTTTTGAGCTTCCTTTCCTTAATAGTAGAGTGGAAGTTGTAACCAAGATCTGTCATCATGGATTATTCACTACGGATTTTTCTCCCTTTTTTCGATAGTACTGAAGTTGCAGTTGGACATTTTAGAAAAATAGGCAGGACTATGGAGAGAATAAATAGATTACATGTTGCCAGAGATTAGGATAAATAGGCAGAACACAGAAGATTTGGGGGGCTGTGATACTATTCTGTGTGATACTATAATAGTGTATAGAAGTCATTTTACATTTATGAAAACCCATATCATGTATAGCACCTAAAGTGAACCCTAGTATAAACTATGGACTTTGGGTCATTATGATGTCAATGTAGGTATATTAATTGTAGCAACTGTGTCACTCTGGTGTAGGATGTTGATATTTGGGGAGGCTGTGCATGTGGGTACAGTGGGCATATGGGAACTCTTTGTACTTTTTGCTCCCTTTTGCTGTGAGTCCAAAACTGTTGTATTAAAATAGAAACATACACATATATTTCACATATATTTATATATGCCATGCATATATGTGGATATGCACATATATACATATATATTTCACAAAATTCTTGCTAAGTAAGGCGTTTTGGGAAGAAAAGACTAAGTGGCATGTGGTGAGACACTTCCTGATTTATTTCTTTTTTGCATTTGTTGTGTTACAGACTTTATTCAACTGGGAGCACTGACACCCAATCCTCAAATGCTTTTTACCTGACATAATATCTTCTTTGCTCTAAGATGCAAGATTAGGCATTAATAAGGGACATAGAAACTGGAGCTAAATGAAAATGGCTTTTTAAAGGAGCAACCCAGATATTTCATCTTAATACTTCCAAATTTACTTTCCTAAGATCAAACACTACATATTAGTAGAGTAATAAATATTGACATGTGATGTGAGTTATTTATCATATGCTTTTTAGATATTAGAATTGGGTGACCTTAAAATAATGCAATCATAATCTGTGAACAAATCAGTATTTTTAACTCTATGTTTAATGTAATGGCCCTCAATTACTTGATGGGAGTCAAACTCCCATCAACAACAGAATGGACTGGTAGAATGTGGAATATTATACATTAACAAGAGTGAATAGTCTAAAACTATGTGAAACAATATGGATAGTTCTTGCAGATATAGTGAAAGAAAGAAGTCACTCCAAAAGAGTATATATTGTATGATTCCATTTTTTCTAAAGTACAAAACAAACAAAAGCATTGATATTGGTTAACCTTCAAGATGGGTTCTTGACTGGAATAGGGTATAGAAAAGTTTCTGAGGGTACTGATGATGTTCAATTTCTTGACCTTGGAACATGTTAAGGGAGTGAGTTCAATCTGTAAAAGCAGATCAAACCATACAGTAAAAATACTTGCCCATTTCTCCACGTGTATCACAGGAAGATATTTACTATATGCCCAGCAATGAAGTGAAACCGTCAGAGTGATAAAAGAATCATAGTACAGTGTCCTCTCTGCAACCATATAGTCTGCACTAGGAGAGGAGCTTAACAGGTATGAAACACTAAAATTTTTAACTGAGAAGTACATGATTAAAGGTCAACTGTTACAAGTTTATTATCTGTCTAGATCAAAGGAAGGTACCATTGAGATCTCATAGCTATAAGAAATGTTGGAGGAACTTGTACTTGAAATATGCATTAAGGTATAAGTTTAGACGATTCTTGTCTCAGTCTAAAGTTGTGACAATTTGTTGCCTCTGGGTGACTCAGTGGGTTAAAGCCTTTGCCTTCAGCTCAGGTCATGATCTCCGGGTCCTGGGATCGAGCCCCGCATCGGGATTTCTGCTCAGTGAGGAACCTTCTTTCCCCTCTCTCTCTCTGCCTGCCTCTGTGCCTACTTGTGATCTCTCTCCCTCTGTCAAATAAATAAAATCTTTAAAAAAAATTGTGACAATTTTTTACTTATAGTTTCTCTGGGGTATTAAAAGCAATAGCACCAACAATTAGCCTGTAAGACAATTCTCACTTGTAAGATATACTACTAATTACATTTTCAATTGTTATGTAGTATCTTTTCCACTATGTAGTTTAGTTTGTGTGGTACTAATGAAGTCAAAGTTTAATAATGATAGAATTATTGACTATTTTTATCTCAAATACATATGCTATGTTACTTGATAGCTAAATTGATTTATCTTTTCAATGGCTAACAACAAAAAATGACTTAATGGTGGAACATATACTATCTGTATGTTCCTTTTAAAATTAATTTGGGCTAAGAAGGAGTTGTGTCATTTTTATGTATAAACAAAAGTATTTGGTTTTTTTTGTTTTCTTTGTTGTTGTTTTTTTTCTGATAACAGGGAAATAAAGTTTAAGAGAAAAAAGGAATACTGGCTAGGAAATGGTGCTACTCACTCCCTTTTCAACCTCAACTCTACTGAGGAACTCTGGCCCTCTGTGTCCACTTCCATCCATTGGTTCTTTTCCCATGTGAATTTCTGCCTTGAGGTCATTCAGAGCCTACGTCTCAGAGCAATAGTCTCTCTTTTAACCTGGGAGTCTGACCAAGTCCTTGGGCCTCTGCCTTAGCTTGGACCACAGCTCACTGTTTTGTTTATTATTTATTTATTTATTTATTTATTTATTTATTTATTTTCCCAAAATATGTTTATTTTATTTTTTCAGTGTTACAAGATTAATTGTTCATGCACCACACCCAGTGCTCCATGCAATATGCACCCTCCTCAATACCCACAACCAGGCTCATTCAACCCCTTCACCCCCTCCCCTCCAAAACCCTCAGTTTGTTGCTCAGAGTCCACAGTCTCTCATGGTTCATCACCCTCTCCAATTTCCCCCCATTCAGTCTTCCTTTCCTTCTCGCAATGCCCTCCATGTTTTTCCTTATGCTCCACACGTGAGACCATAAGATAATTGACTCTCTCTGCTTGACTTATTTCATTCCGCATAATCTCTTCTAGTCCTATCCATGTTGATACAAGAGTTGGGTATTCATCTTTTGATGGAGGCATAATATTCCATTGTGTATATATGGACCATATCTTCTTTATCCATTCATCTTTTGAAGGACATCTTGGTTCTTTCCACAGTTTGGCAATTGTGGTCATTGCTGCTATGAACATTGGGGTACATGTGGCCCTTCTTTGTACTGCATCTGCTTCTTTGGGGTAAATACCCAGGACTGCAATTGCAGGTCATAGGGTAGCTCTATTTTTAATTTCTTGAGGAATCTCCACACTGTTTTCCAAAGTGGCTGCACCAACTTGCATTCTCACCAACAGTGTAAGAGGGTTCCCCTTTCTCTACACCCTCCCAACATTTGTTGTTTACTATCCTGTTGATTTTGACCATTCTAACCGGTGT
>CM053608.1:19489246-19522685 GCA_028646535.1 Procyon lotor
TTTAACATGAATTCTATCTTGAACATCGTTTCATATTAATCTTCACCAATAAAAACTTTTATTTATCTTTTCTATATTATAACGATAATATGTGCTTCTTTCAACGAGTGAAACATTAAAAATCTATAAAGCCCAAACTAATTATCTTTCTCTGCTTCTGTTTACCACCTAATTGATATAATCAATATTAATAGCCTAATATGCATGCTTTCACTTTTTTCTTGCTCACAAATACTTACACAAGTATATATATTCACATATAGGATATCTAGTATAGTCTTTGTTTTTAAAGTAGGCATATATGACATATATAATGCCCAGCAACTTTTGCACTGAAAAATAGACTCCCCATAATTTGAAAGAGAAAGATTTAACAGGTCTTCAAAATAATCTACTACAAAAAACACATTCACATAGGCAAATATAATTTTACATAAATAGACTTTACTCATGGGCACAGCATTTTCTTTCCTTCTCTTCCCTTAAGCGGTCTGTGCTAAAAACCTAGGATATATACTCCTGTTCTGTTCTTTTTATTTTTTCATAGTCTTTAGTACATATCTTCACACTTACACACACCTGCATTTGGGTATAAAATAGAGCAATTGATAAATTCATACACCCTCTTCTGCATATTACCTTAAAAAAAATCAACAGTAAGGCCTGAAATGGTGATTGAGAAGGCTCACTTCAAATATACAGCTCCTCCTCAGATTCTTGGTGGCATACCAAGACTCAGGACATTTATGGGTCAAGGCATATCTTTTTTTCACAATGCCCAATAACCCATAGCTCTCTGAAGAGTAAACAGTCTCTAGGACTTATAATATTCAGACTCACTCTTAACCTTTTATCCAGGTTGTCCCTTAAGCTTCTAGGTTACCAAGATCCTATAATTCCAAATATCCTTAAGTTATTTAGGATCTACGTTACTTTTCTCTGGGTTATATTAAGTTATTAATGCGTAATAAGACTAAAGGCAACCGATAGGCATGAAAATAACTGTGGAAAGTTTTATAAAAAATCACATTATGGATAAAATTCCCTTCATTTTCCTTTATAAGCCTGTATAATTTTTTTAATTTGGTAATTAAAGATGTTTTGTATTGTAAATATTACCAGTTAGAAAATGCTAGTATTGGCTGTTATGGAAAGATAAAGAGATGATTAAGATCCCAATTATTTCAGAAGCTACCTACTGTGATCAAAACTTCCTGAGAGAAATATAAACTTGGCACATCACAAGTGCATCCACACTATGCATTACAACAAAATCTTAATCCCAAACCCTTTATAAAATAAGAATAAAATAGTTAGTTTGGCTCCTTTTGCTGTTTCACATATGAATCATGGCATTTCTTGTGGAGGGAGGAAATATCCAGACTATGAAACAAAGAGCCCAGCATATGCTCATCTCTACTTCACGGGAAGCTCCCACCCATAGTAAAACAGATGGTTTGTTCTGTGAGTGTCTACCTCTCAGTGGAGTCTAGAGAAGGAAGTGAATGGGTGAGTATGCCACAGTGAGTACCTGAGTCATTAAGTTTGTGTGTTTTGTAGGGAGATTGCTGGCAATGAGCTCCTCCTAGAGGTTATAGATTGAGTCTCCCAACCTATGAAGTTAAAATCATTAAGAAACTAAATACAATGTCAGGTGTACATATGTTCTATTAGTACACATGTATGTGTATACATACAGAAAACCAAAGATTTTTTCTATGAATGTAAGACTACTGTCTTCAAAGTTTGGCTCATCAACATTTGGATCTTTTATAAAGTCCCAGTAAGTCAGATCTAGAAAGGAAAATAAAAATTATCTTGATCAATAATTTCATTTTATGAAGAAGAAAAATATTGATTATAAAAGACATGAATTTGAAATTTACTTATTGCCAGAAAAAAAGTCTGTGGACATATATCTTCCAAGCATTATGTTCTATTTTTGATTTTTCGTATTCCTGTATTTTTTTAATTAAAGTATTTCAAATTATATATTTTTTGTTTTTTAATTATATTTATTATAGAGATTTAAGATAAGTGTTTTTAAGCTTACAAAATTATTATAAAGATAGTACAGAGAGTTCTAATATACCTCTCACTGTGACCAATTATTAACAACTTACATTAAATGGTATATTTTTTTACAGTTAATTAACCAGTATTTTTACATCATTTTAAACTAAAGTCTATCCTTTATTCAGATTTCCTCAGTTTTTCTTAAGGTCCTTTCTCTGTTCCAGGATACCACATTACATTTACTGGCCCTGTCTCCTTATGCTACTCTTGTTAGTCACAGAATTTCCTTGTTTTTCATGACTTGACAGTTTTCAGGGTTATTGCTCAGGTATTTTGTAAAATGCCTCTCGGTAGAAATTTTTCTGAAATTTCCCTCATGGTTAGAATTGGGTTATGTGTTTTAGGTAGGATTAGAGTATTTTGTTTGGCCTTGGTGTAGTAATCACTTTAGAGTTCCTTGCTATCGCCAAGTTTCCTAAGAGATGGCCTTCGGGGAAAATGGGGAGAATAACTCCTAGCAAAGGTGATGAGAAAGCTCAAAGTTTGTTAAGTGTTCAATGGTGCTTTAAATCTGTGCACTTTTTTTTTTATAAATTTATTTATAAACATTTATAAATGTCAGGAAGTTTTTATACTCACATAAGATCGTATTAGTTCATATCAAGCTATTCAATACTAAATGTCGGAAAGCAATTACCAAATTAAGTTAACTCAATTCTTAACAAAGATAAAGCAGTTTTATAGATAAACATTCATCCCAATTTGACAAGGACATTCCCATGTTTTCACTGTTGCCCCATTGTCACGTTCAATAGTACTTCCCTCACAATCTTAAAAATGTTGCAAACTACAGGACAAATCATTTGTTTATGAATTAATTTCCTCTTGTTGCTAACAACAAAATTTCTAATTATAGTTCTGGAGTTTACAAGCCCAAAATCAAGTTCCCTGGGCAAAAATCATGATATATGCAGAGCTAAATTCTTTCTGGAACATCTTGAGAAAAGCCCATTTCCTTGGCTTTTTCATTGGCTTGTTGTACCCTTCCAGCAGTGACCACACTGACATTTTCTGGGTCATTACATTTCTTTGTTGGCCTATGACCCTCATACCTTCCTTTTATAGTGATCCTAGGTAATGGCTTGGGCACACCTAGATAATCCAGGATAAACTCTTAATTTCAAGATACTTAATAACATGTTCAAAGTCTGTTTTGCTGTGTAATGTATTTATAAGTTTCAGGGATTAGTTTATTGATATCTTTCAGAGGGCATTATTCTGCCTAGCATAAAACCTAGTAATTAAGAACAGGCAAAAAGTTAAAAGAAATTTTAATTTGAGCTATGGAGAGTGAAGGTGTTGGGTACAAGACTTAATTCTGAGTAATGCATTTAAATGCACCTTTCCATGCATTTCTACCATTTGTCTGCTCTTAAGACATAGGAAGTGAAATTATGGAAGTTTCTGAAATTACTTGGTGGTAATCTGGGAAAAAAAGAAGGCAATATAGTGTGAATTTATGGTCACATTTTGTTTATTAGATTAGACATCTATCCTAATATTGGAATTTGGATCTAAGCAAAAGTATAGAGTGGTTGAACTCATATCACAAAATAATTTTTCTGAACTGAATTTTTTTGAGAATTCTAAAGTTTCATATCACTTCATCAGTTTTCTGCCCTACTAATTTTGAAACATCTTACTAAAGTGAGCAATATATATTCCCAAGTTAGACACCTTCAGTTAGTTATTTCTGGAGACGGCTTGTTAGATTTCCATGGAATGACTACATTAAGCAGAGTAAGAGTTGCCTCTCTATATGGCAAAACAGACAGTAGGTAGTAGCCAAACAGGTAAGGCAAGATGGAATCCTTCCAAACACATGACTTTTTAAACCAGTAGCCAATTTCAAGCAGACCACCAAAGATATTTCCAAATGTATAACTCAGAATTTCCATGTACATTTTCGATTAAATAATTCAGAATCCTTCACTATTAGATGAGTACCCATTCATGGATAAAGGATGATTTACTCTGTGGCCATAAAAACTGTGACCCTAGTTCTAATGAGAGGTGAGGTCTTATTCCTCCCTGGAATCTAGACTAAACTCTATTACAAAAATAATGCTGTAACAGTGTTGGCCACAGGAGGAGCCACAATACAGAGGTCTGACTGACCTGAGGCCTCCATGCTGTGAGGAAATCTAACTTGTGGTTGAGGCAATGTATTTACGGGGGGTGGGGTGTTGTGGAGGCCATAGGGATGCCTGATTAATTCCCAGCTATTCCTGTTATCTGCAATCATCCAAGCTATTCTAGCCAGAGACAGAGGTTTTGCAAAGCAGAGATCAACCCTCTTTGTGGAGTCCTACTTAATTTCTTGACCATCAAAATTTTAAGAATAAGACCATGATTGTTTTTTGTGATGCTAGATTTTGGTGTTGTATGTTATATAGCCAACAGAAGTTAGCCAATACACTCACAAAGAATGTGAGTGTATACAATACACTCACAAAGAATGCCTGCCTGCATTCTTGGGGAAAATAACTGTTCTCTGCCTACCCTTCAAATATTTTTTTGTTTGGTTTTGGAGTTTTTCCAGTTGCTTTGCACAGTTTTCACTGCTTGGTTGATCCTCAACTGATATTTTGTTTGGAATATCTGATTAATTCTTGACTCTGGGTTTGATCCAGAAGTAAAAATTATGTTTTGCTTTCTACTTCCTTCTCTATCCCAAGGGCTGACTTCCCTACATGTAAATTGACAGCTAGATTGACCCCAGATTTACCCGGAAGTAAAAGTATGGGCCAATTATTAATACGTTTAGGATACAACATTTTAATTTTATATTATGGCAACCTGACCCTAAAGAGCATTTAAAACTCAAAACTTATAAAATTTCTTTAAGTCTCACTTGAAAGAAAATACTACATTATTTATTTAAATTAAAAAAAATCTTTTGAATTGCTAATAATCTGGGTTACAATATTGAACAACAACGAAAAAAAAAAAAAGACAGAAACCCTATTCTGAAACATAAATTAAATAAGTATATGTCAGGTTGTGCTACACTTTATGGTACCCATTAGCAACACACATGGTGATTTAAATTTAAATTACATTTGGGGCCCCTGGGTGGTACAGTGGGTTAAAGCCTCTGCCTTCGGCTCAGGTCATAATCTCAGGGTCCTGGGATCGAGTCCCCCACATCGGGCTCTCTGCTCAGCGGGGAGCCTGCTTCACTCTCTCTCTCTGCCTGCTTCTCTGCCTACTTGTGCTCTCTCTCTCTCTTTGTCGAATAAATAAATAAAAACTTAAAAAAAAAGTTTAAATTTAACTAACTTAACTTAACTTAAACTTAACTAAAATTAAAAAGATTCTAAAATTCAGCTCCCCAGTCCTATTATCTATTCTTCAAGTGCTCAACAGCCTTAGGTGAGGAGTGTCTACTACAGATTACAGAGTCTTTCCATATTTTTTAGAAAGCTCTATTGGCTGACATTGAAAACTAAAGCAAGATAACAAGAGGTGCTCAAAATAATTTGAAAATTTATAGAAGGAAAATATTTCTTAGTGTCTTTTACAGAGCATAATATATATCTTTTTAATTAAAAATGAGTCACAAAGAGCCGAACACTCAAAGACTAATTAATTTATCTTAGAGGCAAAAGAAGGAGCAGTATTTGTTTTTCTTTAGCAGTCATTAAGGGCACAGTTTAAAATTTTCTTAGTTTTCTTTTTAAAAATTCCTCTACAATAAAGAAAAAACAGTATATCTATGACAGTTTTCCCTACTCCTGTGGTATGAATTACAGTGTTTAGAGAGACTATAAAAGAGAAAATCTTGTTTGCATGTTTACGGCTGATTTTTTAAAAAAGTGAGACTATTACAGTAACATTGAATTTCTAAGAAAAAACATAATTCATAAGGCATGTCAAGAAGTTAGAATTTCAATTTAATAAATATTGTTGAATAAGATAAATCAAACTTATCCCTAGGACTAATTTTATTTTATTTTATTTTTTTAGTTATTATCTTCTGCCTTTGGTTCATCAAGAAGATCTGTACCTATACCAAATTTTTATGAAATCATTATTACTTGCATATAAATATTTCTAAATTATGATTATATTATATTACCATTTAAACGTATTTTAGGTAAGGATGGCTGACAGGCTCAGTCTGTAGAGCAATAACTCTTGATCTTGAGGTTGTAATGTCTACACCCACCACGTTGAAAAAAATTTTTTTACTTGAAAAAAATTTTTTAAATGTAGTTTAGGTGAAATGTTAACTAGGTGAAAAAGCTTACCAATGTACCACTTAATAAAAGAAAACAAAAAATTCTACATTAGAGATTAGAAAGAATAAATATATCATTCATAACATTCAGGAACTTTTCAGGACAGAAATTCATACCAAACTTGAAATAAAAAGGAACTCCTTTTTCTTTCTTTTTAAGATTTTATTTATTTGACAGAGAGAAACGCAGTGAGAGAGGGAACACAAGCAGAGGGATTGTTAGCAGGAGAAGCAGGCTTCCCACAGAGCGGGGAGCCTGATGCAGGGCTCGATCCCAGGACACTGGGATCATGACCCTGCCGAAGGCAGACGCTTAACAACTGAGACACCCAGGCTCCCCTAAAAAGGAATTTCTTTAACCAGATAAAAATAGCTACTAAAACCTCCCAGTAAATCAACTGATATTAAATCAGAAACGATATCGTAATAAATGCCCAGTTTTATGACATTTATTCTGCATGTTATGAGAAGTCTTAAGTTTTATATTTTATAAGGGGAAAAAAGAGCTGTAATGATTAGAAAGAAAAAAACCTATTAGTATTCACAAATAACATATTCACAGAAATTTCAATACTAAAATTCACCTAGATTTCTCTGCGACAAGAAAAACATATATTTTCAAAGATCTATTTTATGACATAAACAATATGAGTTACTTATGAGTAAAAATTAAAAAAATATATACATGCAAACTTTATGGAAAATACTTAAATATGTGGAAAGATATTAAGAATGTTTTAAGTGTATGAAAGAAAATACTGTGCTCACAAATAAAAACACATCTCATAAAGATTTATATTCTCTTCGAATGAATCTAAAGATTCAACAGAATTCCAACCATAATTAAAAGAAAAAAGTGCAAATGGACAAGCAGATTATACAATGGAGAAAAAAAGAATCAATAAAAGTTAAAGCACATTGAAGAAGAATGACAAGGCTGTGGTAGGGAAATTTTCTATATAGAGAATTATTACAAAAATCATAATAATTAAGGGAAGTGTTTTAGTTCAGAGATTAATAGAACAATAAAAGAATGGAAGATAAACAGACTTTCCTATACAGATTTAAAAGATAACTGATATGATATTGTTTATTAGAATACTTTGCATATCTCGACAAATGGTCCTGTGAATTTTAGTTATCCACATTTTTTTAAAAAGGGAATTTCAGGGGTGCCTGGGTGGCTCAGTGAATTAAGGCCTCTGCCTTCGGCTCAGTTCATGATCTCAGGTTCCTGGGATTGAGCCCCACATCAGGCTCTCCACTCAGCAGGGAGACTGCTTCCCCCTCTCTCTCTGCCTGCCTCTCTGTCTGCTTGTGATCTCTCTCCTCTTTGTCAAATAAATAAATAGAATCTTTAAAAAGAGAATTTCATACTCATCTCATCTAAAATAAAACCCAGGGGAAAGTGTGTCTTAAATAAGTTTACTGAATTTGTCAACTATAATAAAATTAAGACACATTTATCAAAATAACTATAGAGTAAAAGATGAGCCATGCTCCAGAAGGAGATATTTTCAACATATAGCACAGAAAAAAATTCTTTTCCAAGCTATATAAATATTTCTTACAAACCCATAAGAAAAAACACCCAACCATATAGGAAAAATGGATGAATATGTAAATAGAAAAAAAGAAACATACAAATATATTTCATCTCACTTCTTCACAGGAAAATGCAAATTAAACCCATAATGAGATATCATACTACAGAACTAGATTGGTAAAAATTAAAATAGGCTGATGATACAAAATGTTGTCATGGATACAAATAGCAGGAATTCAAACTACTGGTAGGTTTGTAAATTATTATAAATACTCTGGAAAACCATTTGACAATATCTAGTAAAAGTAGATGCATGTATATTTTAAGGTAAGATAATTTTATCCTTGGATAAAACATATATTTATACTTATATGTTCATTTAAAATAATTGAGAAACTTTTCTGTAACAGTTAACAAGTGGGAGAAATTTGAATGCTTATCAACAATATAATGAACATATATATGTTAATATATTCATATAGTGAGGATATTATATATGAAAATAAATGAACAACAGTTACACATATCAAAATAGATGTATTCTGACAAAATAGTGAAAAAAACATGTCCATAAGAGAATGCATAGTATGATTTCAGCTAGGTAATTTTAAGAAAAAAAGCTAAGTAATATATTACTTAAGGATAAGACAAATAGCTAGACAGGTAATATCTATGCTTTTATTAAAAAAAAAACACACAAACTAATACTGATGTCAATTCCACAGTTTGAAATCTGTCAACTGTGAGCTCAATATCTCACACAAATATTCCTGATAATTATAAAAGATCTTATAAAAGAATATGTGTGTGTGTGTGTGTGTGTGTGTGTGTGTGTGTGTACACAAACACGCATATTACAAAGCTGTGGAAATCAAAACAGTATGGTACTGGCATAAAAACAGACACATAGATCAATAGTCTAGAAGAGGGAGCCCAGAAATAAACCCATGCTTATATGGTCAGTGAATCTACGACAAAGGGAGAAATAATATATAATGGGGCCTTTTTTTTTAAAAGATTTTATTCATTTATTTGACAGAGAGAGGGAGCACAGGTAGGCAGAGAGGCAGTCAGAGAGAGAGGGGGAAGCAGGCTCTCCACTGAGCAGAGAGTCTGATGTGGGGCTCAATCCCAGGACCCTGAGACCACGACCTGAGCTGAAGGCAGAGGCTTTAACCCACTGAGTCTCCCAGGATGTGGAGAAAGGGGAACCCTCCTACACTGTTGGTGGGAATGCAAGCTGGTAAAACCACTCTGGAAAACAGTATGGAGGTTCCTCAAAAAGTTGAAAATAGAGCTACCCTATGACCCAGCAATTGCACTCCTGGGTATTTACCCTAAAGATACAAATGTAGTGATCTGAATGGGCACATGCACTTGAATGTTTATAGCAACGTCCACAATAGCCAAACTATGGAAAGAACCTAGATGTCCATCAACAGATGAATGGATAAAGAAGATTTGGTACATATATACAATGGAATACTATGCAGCCATCAAGAGAAACGAAATCTTGCCATTTGCAATGACATGGATGGAACTAGAGGGTATTATGCTAAGCAAAATAAGTCAGTCAGAGAAAGACAATTATCATATGATCTCTCTGATATGAAGAATTTGAGAGTCAGGGCGGGGGGTCATGGGGGGTGGGGGAGGGAAATGAAAAGATGGGATCAGGAAGGAGACAAACCATAAGAGACTCCTAAACTCATGAAACAAACTGAGGGTGGCTGGGGGTAAGGGGGGTAGAGATAGGAGGGCTGGGTTATAGACATTGGGGAGGGTATGAGCTGTGGTAAGTGCTGTGAAATGTGTAAGTGTGATGATTCACAGACATGTACTCTGGGACAAATACATTATATGGTAATAAGAAATAAAATAAAAAATATAATGGGGCAAAGACAGTCTTTTTAACAAATGGTATTGCTAAAAACTTTACAGTCACATGCAAAAGAAAGTGGATCACTTATGTCATACACAAAAATAAACAAAATGGATTAAAGATCTAAATATGAGACCTGAAACCATAAAGCTTCTAGAAGTAAACATAGCCACTAATTTCTCTGACATTGGCATTAGAAACATTTTCCTATATATGTCTCTTTTGGCAAGGGCAACAAAAACAAAATTAAACTATTAGGACTACACCAAAATAAAAAGATTTGCAAAGAGAAGGAAACCATCAAGAAAACAAAAAGGCAACCTTTGGAATGAGAGAAGATGCTTGCAAATAACACAATCAATAAAGGATTAGTACCCAAAATGTAAAAAAAAACTAAACTCTAAAACAACAAGTCATCTGAACAAAAATGGTCAGAGGGAGTGAACACACATTTTTTTTTAAAGATTTTATTTACTTATTTGACAGAGAGATCACAAGTAGACAGAGAGGAAGGCAGAGAGAGAGAGGGAGAAGCAGGCTCCCTGCTGAACAGAGAGCCTGATGCGGGGCTCAATCCCAGGATCCTGAGATCATGACCTGAGCCAAAGGCAGAGGCTTTAAGCCAGTGAGCCATCCATGTGCCCCAGAACACACATTTTTTTTTATAGAAGACATAAAGATGGCCAACAGACACATTAAAAGATGTTCCATATCCTTAATCATTAAGGAAAAGTATAATCCAATATCATCTTATACCTGTCAGAATGGCTAAAATAAGAAAAACACAAGAAATAACAAGTGTTTGCAAGTATATGGTGGAAAAGAGACCACTGTTGGTGGGAATGGAAATTGGTACAACCACTGTGGTAAACATTATGGTGTTTCCCCAAAAAGTTAAAAATAGAATTACCATATGATCTACTAATTCCAATACAGGGCATTTACTTAAAGAAAATGCAAACACTAATTAGGAAAAGATGTATGCACCCCTATATTTATGCAGCATTATTTATAATAGTGAAGATATTGAAGCAACCCAAGTGTCCATCAATAGACATATGGATAAAGAAAATGTGAGAAACATACACACCCCACCCAGTTCCCTGACACACACACACACTAGGATAATACTCAGCCATAAAAAAAAAATAATAGAATCTTGTCTTTTGCAACAACATGGATTGGCCTAGAAGGTATATACTAAGTGAAATAAGAGAAAGACAAATAGCATACAATTTCACTCATGTGGAATTTAAGAGAATAAAAAACAAAGAAAAAATAAAGAAATAGACTCTAAAATACAGAGAACTGGTGGTAGCCAGAGGGGAGGGATGTAGGGAATGAGTGAAATAGTTAAAGGGATTAAAAGTATACTTATCTTGATGAGCACCAAGAAATATATAGAATTACACATTATATTGCACTCCTGAAACTAGTATAACACTGTCAATTATGCTTCAATTTAAGAAAAAATGGTACCTGAAAGTTAGGACAAAATAATTATCCAAAATGAAGCATTAAGAGAAGAAAAAGATGAAAATACGGAAGTATAAAATATCTTTAAGATCCAGAGAAATGGAGTAACACAATTCAACACACATTGCAGAAGTGAAGAAAGAGAACAAAGCAAAAGTGATATTTGAAATACTAGTAGCTAAGATTTCTCAAAAACTATGAAAAGACATCAGATTCTAGAAAGCCACGAAATGCAAAACAGAATAAAAATTACTGTACATTGTCATACTGAATAGTAAAACACAAATAAAATCTTACAGTAGGTAGAGTGAAAGTAAATCTTACTTCAAATGAGCTAGATAGATAAACCAATGACTGACTTCTTTTAGCAATAGTGGAAGACAAAAACCATTTTCTTTTTTTTTAATTTTTCACCTGTGCCAGAAAATAAACCATAATGAAGATGAAGAGTAACCGGAACTCTCATTCATTGCCCATGGGAACATAAAATGGTGCAACCACTTTGGAAAACATTTTAGCAATTTCTAATAACATTAAACATATATGTCACTTCACAGAATTAAACCTACATTGTTGCTGAAAAGAGTCCTAGCCTTCTGAGGCATAGAAATGATTATGATATGGAGATTACTGCTTTTGGTTCTCCTAGAAACATTTTCACATACTGTAAGAATTAAATCTGTAGTCATTTGTTTCCCCAATGACAGAACTAATTCATCTGATCTGAAGGGACAATAAAAACTTTTTTTCCCCCTCGGAAGTCAAATGGTTATATCTAGCTATAGGCCCCTAGGTTAATTCTTGGCATGTCATAGAGATTGAAATGTTATCTTCCTAGCTATTTACATTTCAAAGTGGAATTTGGCCCCAGACCTTGCAGATATCTCCATTTCTTAAAAATTGAGACACTCCCTTTGTTTGGCCCTAGATTAGATTTTATTTACATACCAAAGAATTGGAGTAATGAGAAGACCAGTTCAGGGGCCAGAAAGATAGCTGTCTCCTTCTCTATAAGCAAAGAAAAATCACTTTGTTCTAATTCTGCATATATGAAGTGTCTGGCCAATTGTGTAGGAAAAATTTCCATGAGTTTTCATTGTATCTAGACAGGTCTAAGCCTAGGGTAAGAGAATGAGAGGCAACAAACTTATTAATCACTGTGAAGAAATTAATAAATCTTTGCCTGATTTAGAATACTTTGTATACCCAAGAGGATAAAATTAATGAAGATGAATATTAAAAGCCTCATACAACTCAATAATTCTACTCCTAAAGTGGTTCCCAAATAAATGAAAACATATATCCCACAAAGACTTCTGAATAATTGTTCATAGCTTTGTTTCTAATTGCCAAAAGCTTTTAACACAAATGTCCATCAGGTGAATGGATAAACAAATTATAATGTATCTTAATAACTCAGTATATTCACTGATAAAAAAGAATGAACTAGTGATATACACAACTGTATGGATAGATATCATGAACATTGAGCTGAGCATAAGTAGCCAGATAGAATAGAGTGAATTTTATATAATTCCATTTAAAAAATAATTTTAAGAAACCTAATATAGATACAAGCTGACCTATAACAGTGCAGCACCAGTAGAAATGAGAAAGCACTGGAAAACTTACAGGGTGATGGAAATGCTTATATCTTGAATTGTAATGGTGTTTCCATGAATGTACACACTGAGCAAAACTCATTACAGTGTTTTGTATGCTTAAAGTATACAATATAAATTTTATGTTATATACTATATATAAATATATATGTTATATATAAATTTTATCTCAGTATAGTTAATTTAAAATATCTGTAGGGAGAAGTATGCTGCTTAATAGTGGCTTGGTTTGTGAATAGATTTTATATTTTAGAAACAGTTTTAAGTTTACAGAAAAATTGAGCAGCAAGTACAGAGAAGTCCCTTCATCTTCCTCCACATATTTCCCCTATTATTAACATCTTGCACTGCTGTCAAACATTTGTTATAGTGATGAACCAAAATTGATACATTAACTAAAATCCACAGTTTACATTAGGGTTCACACTTGTGTTATATAGTTCTATCAGTTTTGACAAATATGTGGTGTTATCTATGTATCATCACAGTGCCATACCCAATAGTTTCATTGCCCTATGCTTCACTTGTCCATGTTTCCCTCCCATCCTCTAAAGCCCCTAACAACCACTGGTCTTTTTATTCTCCATAATTTTGCCTTTTTCAGGATGTCATATAGCTGGAATCATGCCATGTGTAGCCTTGTCAGATTGGTGTTTTTCATTTGGCAGTATGCATTTTAATTTCTTCCATGTCTCTACAACCTATGAGCCTACTTCTTTATTACTGCTGAATTATATTCCATAGTTAAGATGTGTCACTTTTCTGATCTTATTTTTATCCCAAAGTTTTGACAATTGTGAATAAAATTGCCATAAATTTTCATGTGCACATTTTTATGTGGAAGCAAGTTTTCACCTTATTTAGGTAGTATTATACAAGGAAGCATAATTGCTAGATCCTATAGTAAGAAGGTGTTTTGAAAGAAAACACCAAACTATCTTCCACAATGGCTTTACCATTTTGCATTCCTACTGGCATGGGATGGAAATATTCCTTCACGGTGAGCATCTTTTCATATGCCAATTTGCCCTATGTAATCTCTTGATATGGTGTCTGAAGAGCAGCTTTTGATCAGTTAGCATTGGGGCTATAAATTCTAGGTTAACCAATAAAATAACTAAAAAAGAGTATATAACTAACAAGAAAAAAAGAAGGTTTAAGCAATACTCACACCAAAATAAGGCAAAAGGTAGTAAAAGAAAAAAGATTACTGAATCAAATAAAAAAGCAGAATAATTTATTAAAGTTGAGCCCACAGACATCAGTAAATACAAAAAATGTAAAGATCTTAATTATTACAATTAAAAGAAAAAAAAAACAACAAAAGCCAAAACAAAACAAAACAAAAAAAGCCAATGATATCTTTTTAATAAGAGATACTGTAAAATATAAGATTGCTGATAACAGAAAAGTAGATGATGGAAAAAGCTATATCAAATAAACACCTAAAAAATATGGTGTTGTCATATTAATACCAAAGTAGGCTTGAAATAAAAAATCAGTTTACCAGGAAGAAACATAGATCTAAATACTTCTAATAAAATAACATCAGACTATATAAAGCACAAGTTGAGAGAAGAAAACAAATTTACAACAATGAGAAAAGTAATATATGTACATATATTTCTTATATATATTAGAAATTAAAAAAACAGACTAAAATCAGTAAGATTACATGATGTTAAACTACTAACTTATGATGAATAAAATTGATATTGAAATTTTGTTGAAATTTTATTGATTTTCAACTTATTGCAATTGAAAATTCTTGAAATAGAAAACAAAACGAAGATCCCTGTTATAAATATGACTGTCCAAGATTGTACTAAGAGTACTTGCCACTATTAAAAAAAAACAACAAAAAAAACCCCAAAAATAAACAAACGGAATAAGAAAGAAGATTCAAATAAGTTGAAGGATATATTATGACTGTGTATGTACTGAAAAATCCAAATTTGTGTGTTTGAATGTGTATATGAGTACATGTGTATGCAAATTTTTCCCCAAATTGTTTGTAGATTCTACATAAACCCAATGACAATTCCAATGGGTGTAGGTGTGGGTGTGGGTGTGGGTGTTGTCATTTTTATGCTGATTTGAAAGTTTAAATAAGTGAAAACCTCCAGGAACTGGCAACATACTCAGAAAAGAACATGGCGCAAAAATGTCTATTGGTTGCCAAAAATCATTAAATATTGATAGTAATTAGGACCATTTGTATAAGTGCAGGAATAGACAAATATATCAACAAAACAAAAAAAAGATGAAAGCAAAAAAGATGTTACTGCATGTCAGTGAAGAATAGAATATTTTCAATAAAAGCTATTGTGAAAAAATGGCCATCCATATGAAAAAATAAAATAAAATGAGCTTAGTCTTCTAGTTAACTTCACACACAAATTCCCTTACAAATAGAATATAGATTTCAATGTAAAAGGCAAATCAATCAATAATATAGACCTTAAAATAGGTGATACTCTTAATGAATATATGTTAAGAAAAGTTTTACTAACACAGAAAAAGAAAAATCATAAATGAAAAAGTTGATATATTTGAAAAATTAAATTAAAAACTACCTGTTCATTAAAAAACACTATTAAGGGTACCTGAGTAGCTCAGTAGGTTAACAATCTGCCTTCCTCTCAGGTCATGATCCTGGAGTCCTGGGATTGAGTCCTATATCAGGCTTTCTGCCAAATGGGGAATCTGCTTCTCCCTCTCTCTACTCCTCCCCCCTGCTCTCATGCTCTCTCTCTCTCTCAAATAAATAAATAAAATCTTTAAAACAAACTATTAAGAAACTTGATATATAAGCAGAGTATAGAAGGTATTTGTAATACATAACAAATGAAGAACTCATGTGCAAAAAAATAAAATATATATAATATCTACTCTATAACCCAATATGTACATATGCAGGAGAGACAACTTATACATATGTGTACAAGAGATATTTATAGTATTTTTTAAAAATAGTAGCATTGTTTGAAAGAATTAAAACTGGAAAAAGCAGATGAAAAATTTATGGCATATGCAAATACTAGATTATCATGTAACAATGAAAATGAAAGAATTATAGAAAGAGCTATAGGAAACATATTGATAAATTCTACTGATAAATGATAATATTAAGTGAAATAGGCAGTCAACATAAAGTATACTTTTTTTTGGAGAATGGATAATTATTTAGTGAAACTATACAGAAATGAAGAAGTTCTAGATGTTCAAAGTTATATTTCTCAAGCTTGGTGTTGTACCCACTGATGGTTATTATTATCATCAAAACTATACATGAGCATTATATTTAATACTTCTCTATGTCAGAAATATTTTAGAATAAAATTTTGTTTTTAAGAATGAAGCAAGTTAAAAAAAAAGGGGGGGGCGCACCTAGGTGTCTCAGCGGGTTAAAGCCTCTGCCTTCAACTCAGGTCAAGATCTCAGGGTCCTGGGATGGATCCCCACATTGGGCTCTCTGCTCAGCAGGGAGCCTGCTTCCCCCTCTCTCTCTGTCTCACTCTCTGACTACTTGTGATCTCTCTCTGTCAAATAAATAAATAAAATCTTAAAAAACAAACAAACAAACAAACAAAGAATGAAGCAAGTTGTTTTGTTCTAAAGCATCAAGTTTATAAAGAAAACCCAGGGATTTAAATTGATGGGAGTGAAATTGAAGTTACAATTTAGACTATAATCATAAATTTTGTTATTTTACATTTTCATATACTACAATAGAAACAATAATTGGATTGAAAGTTTGACACCATTCTGGTCCTCATTTCTTGTGGAATAAATATGCTATATTCCACTATAGAAAGGGACAACTAGTCCTTTTGGAATGTGAGACAGGAATACTCATTCTCAAAGATAAATTTATCATCAGATACTGAATGAAACTGAGTTGGACACTGAGAACTCAATCCCATCACTCATTAGAAATCTCTAAAACATTGGGGCACCTGGGTGGCTCAGTCAGTTAAGCATCTGCCTTCGGCTCAGGTCATGATCCAGGAGTCCAGGGATTGAGCCCCACATTGGGCTCCTTGCTCAGCGAGGAGTCTGCTTCTCCCTCTGCACCACCCCCCACTTGTGCTCTCTCTCTCTCACTCTCTTTCTCTCAAATAAATAAAACCTTAAAAAATAAAGAAATCTCTAAAAAGTGAATAACATAATCAGAGTGAGATTATGAAAAATACCTGTACAAAACTTCTGTTCTTCTTTATGTTATTAGCAGAACAAGGCTAGGACACAATGCTTTTACCACCCTACTATGACATTTGTCTTTGTATTCTCTGTAGACTACATTTCTATTTTTTTTTTATACAGCCCTCATTCCAATTGTTCTTTCTATTTTAGTATAGGAAGAACATAACTAACAAAAATTATGATTGGGTTTAAAATTATAGATACAATTTCACTCCCATAAATTTAAATTCTCTCTGGTGCTTTTTTATTAGTTCTCATATTTAAAAATGTGAAAGTTTTCTGGACTATGTCTTAGTTTAGGGATTTCTTTGGAAATAATGGATGCATTCTCAATACCTTTTAGAGGAGAGTAGAATATAAATACATAAATAATAAAAACTAAACTCATACAGACTGAATTATACCTAATTCAGTTAAGCATCTATCTTCGGCTTAACTCAAAATCAAGTTGAGTTAAAGTTGATTTGTTAAATCAAAGACTTGATTTAACTTAAAATCAAGACTTTCAATATAATATTCCAAGCTATTAATTTGTGTTTTGTTTTCTTAATATTTTTGCATCTCCCATTTACTCGCCTGAAATTAGAATTTACCAGTGGAAAATCTTCCTTATAGCTTATACAGTAGCAACCTGAGATTTATGGTACAACATTTGCTGGGGAAGAGATAAAGATAGATTAGTGACTTGAATATTGGGTTTTTGAAGTTGAGATAACAGTAGAGATTCCTAAAAGACCAGATAAGTTTGGTTTAGAGTTACAGTGACTGTGATCTAAAACACACCTTCTCCCTGAATCCTGGAATTGGAGTCAAGAGTTCAGAGGAGAATGAATATACTGTCAAGTAGAAAGACAGACCCTTGGGTACCAAAGCTTCCAGTCTGGGAAAAGCATACAAAGCCTAAGGACTGAATGAAAATCATTAGCTTTTCCTGCCTCCTGGGGCCACTGGGTTGGGAAAACCTTCCTACCTGCAGTTACCCACCTGGGCTAAGACCAAGACTCCTGAATGCCCTAGTTGTAGTTGGGAGCCCCCTCCACTCCACACCCCAAACTCATAACTGTTCAATTCCTAGGCAATGTAGAAGAAATTTTATTAACAATAAAATTGACTTTCCTGCCAAACTAATGGGGAAATAGGTTCTTAAATTCAAATTTAATATTATTTTTTAAATATAATGAATCATATTATGCACACCTGAATTTGGGCCTGTGTACCTGGAATTATACTTGTACTTAGAATTATATTTATTTTACTAAATCATGGCCCTCTGTTTACATTCCATAAATATTTTAATATATTTTTCAAGTAAGCAGTGTATTTTCCTCCTAATTTCATTTAAATGAAGCAAATATGACTTGATATTCATATCATATTGAAAATAAAACTGTTAGGAATAGTAATTTAACACTGCGGATGTAATTGTTGGACATAATTCCAACTTTTTTTGCCCTAACTAAATTCAGTGATTCCAGTCTGTTTCAGACACCGCTTGTAGTTTTTGTAGCTTTCTGAAAAGAAGACACATGTTCTCATAAGTTTTAAATAATTTTCATTCAGCAAAGATTAAAAAAGTAATTGAGTACAAGTTCATGAAAAAGTTTCTATAAAAAAAGAATAGTCAGGGAAAGTGACTCCCTGCTAGTAATTTGGAAAAATCATGTGAATTATGCTTTTAGAACCAAATTTAATGAAATTGTGCTAGGATATGTTTTATCTGAAATATTCTGCATAATTTTAAGTCCATGAATACATAAACACAATTATGATTCCAAGTTAAAATGTTCTAGTGTCAAACTTGGTGCTACTGCCAAAATATTAACGGAAAACAGAATATTTGGCACCTAGAATCTACCAGTATTTTTGAATAATGCTAAAAATTATGGGAAATAGACAATATTTTTCATCATGTAGTAATGTTGATCTTCAGCTGTTGAAATAACAGAACTATAAAATGAAAATGAGTTATCATAAGCTTTCTTTGCTGAAATTTTAGTGGGAATAGCACAGAAAGAATTCCTTATATTAAAAATACTCTGAAAGTCTCCATTCTTTAACACACTGGTTAAGTCAGAACTGGTAAGTCTAAAGGCGCCTGGGTGGCTCAGTGGGTTAAAGCCTCTGCCTTTGGCTCAGGTCATGATCCCAGTCCCGCATCCGGCTCTCTGCTCAGCAGAGAGCCTGCATTCCCCTCTCTCTCTGCCTGCCTCTCTGCCTACTTGTGATCTCTCTCTCTGTCAAATAAATAAATAAAATCTTAAAAAAAAAAAAAAAAGAGAGCGAACTGGTAAGTCTAGCACAAAGACCTTGACTTTAGAAGAGCTCTTGGTTTCTTTTACAAATGCTACTGACTCACATTTAAAATATTAAGCACACGCATTTTATTTTTTTATAGAACCGAGTTTATAATTATAGTAGGAGAAGCAACTTAAAAAGATAAAATTAGTTCACTTTTTGCTACAATGTGGACTCTAATTGGAGATGGTAATGTGCAATGGTAATTGACAAACATGAAGGATAAAAAACAATAAAAGGAAAACACTGATATGGAATTACAAATACACAAAAACGTTTGTGATTTGAAGTTAAAAGAAATAATTTCATATTCTGCAGCAGCACACCTGAACATCTTTTCTTATAATAGAGTACAATAAATGATCTCCATAATCCTAATTTATGTCAGGAGGGAAATTTGGGGAAAATTTGACATTTCCAAGGAAAATGACATACAGACCTAAAAAATTGCAATTATAAAAACATATATACTCTTCTAATTCTTGAGGGTCATATTTTTTTCAAAGTCAAATGCAGTGTGAGTAGCTGCATATACTTTGAAGTGTTTTGGACTTGAATTCAACTTATATTGCCTCTTTATAAGAACTTTATAAAATGTTCAATGTTTTTGGTTTTGCTTTTTGCATTTAAAGAACATAAAAAACTGTCATGGCCCAGTAGAGAGGCTGATGCTAGAGAATGTTCTAGGCTCATTCTCTGGATACTTGATCCACTTTCATTTATATAGCTATTTCCATTAATTACATATATTATGCATATATAAAGATCTTATGGGATAGCACTTAAAAATCGAGAATATGTGGAAACTAAATTTTTAAAGATGCTAACCATGGTTCAGAATGTAGGCCGAATGGCCTCCAACCCTGTCTCCACCACATTCCTCAGAATCTGTCATATATAATAGGCTATACAGCAAAAGAGATTTACAAAAGTATTTAAGGTTATTAATCTTAAAATAGGAGATTATCTTAGAATACCCTGTGAGCACAATCTAATCATAGAATTATTTAAAAGCAGACAACTTTTTCAGGCTAAAGTAAGAGAGATAGGGCAGAAGAAGCCAGAGAGATGCAAAGCATAGGAAATAATCTGTTGACATTGCTGGATTGAAAATGCAGGAGGCAGAATGAGAAAAGACACAAGTCGCTTAAGTTGCTCAGAGTGGTTTCGGGCTGATATGGGGATTTCAGTCCTACAGTCAAAAAGAACTGAATTCTGCCAACAACCTGAATGAGTTTGGAAGCTGAATCTCTCCTAGAGCCTCCACATACCAGCCCAGGCCAGTAGACACAAAGAGTTTACCCTTGTGTGACCCAAAGCTGAGCCCACCTCAACTTCTGAATTAAAGACACATGAGATAGGTGTGGGCTGTTTTAAGCCACTGAATTTGTGGTAATCAGTTACAGCAGCAATAGAAAACAAAATCAAGCAATTAATCATTTTCGTACTATTTTTTTTCATTTTTAGACTGTCATATTTCAATTACCTAGAAACAAACTATGTGGGATGCTCAATTACTTCATAATGTCAGAAAAATTACTTTGCTCATGAGACTGTGGTGCCCAAGGGCTTTCCAGATTTTTTGTTTACTTGTTTGGAAGGCATGGGCAATGAGTCTGTACTGAATCTATTTTTAGAAATGGGGAAAACTAAAATATTTGCCACAGTAAGTATCTTATAAAGAAGCTCAAGGGCAGATAAAGAGAAAACAAATAAAGCCATAAGTTAATTTTATTTAGTAAGCTCTAGGGTTAAAAAGTCTGTAGGTATTATATTCACATATTTCCATATTAATAATTAGAAATATTATTATCAATTAATAGAAAGTAGGAGAAAATAATTTTGTTAAAACAGACATGAAAATTATGGGGAATGTGAATTTTTATATAAAAAAACAAAGTATTCAAGAAATCTATTGACTAAATCATATTTAGAATACACCTGAGAAAAACTCACATTCCTCTTGAATTTCAAAGATACATATTTATTTACATTTGTCTTTCTCTCTTCCTCTTCCTCGCATACATATAAAACACATAATTGCTACATTTGTTTTTTTTTTTAAAGATTTTATTTATTTATTTGACAGAGAGATTGAGAGAAAGAGATATCACAAGTAAGCAGAGAGGCAGGTAGAGAGAGAGGGGGAAGCAGGCTCCCTGCTGAGCAGAGAGCCCAATGTGGGGCTCGATCCTAGGACCCTGAGATCCATGACCTGAGCCAAAGACAGAGTGCCCCGCTGAGTCACCCAGGTGCCCCGCTACATTTGTTTTTAATTTTTATGCAGAACTGTGTAAAAGGGGACTTTTACATACATAGAAACAATATGCATAAACTAAAATCAGCAAAACTTTCCTTTATTTCTTAGGAAAAAATAGGGCTTTTTGTAGTGCATGGATAGAGACAAGGCAATTTCTCTCTCATTCCCTTACTCATTCTTTTCTAGATAATGTTTAAGTAAAATAACAAGTAAATTATATCATCTATTATATTTTCTAGATCTTTTAGGCATATCCATGCATATCAGAATAGGGAACTAAATTGTGTATTGTGCGGCTTCTTTCATACTTTTCCTGATGTTGAATACTTACATGTCATGCACTGTGATCTTTCATTCTGTTACATTTAATGGTTATAATAATCTTGTTTAGTTGGCTTTATTAGACTCTTTATGCAAATGGTGGAAAAAGATTTAAATTTTTGAGAAACTTGTTTAAGGCTCAAAGTCAATAAATCGTAAAGTTCACATTAAATCCAGGATTATCTTATTTCAGAATTTATGCCTTTTCTTCTGGTCCTAGGTATTTCTCTCTCGGGTGGTCTTAGAAAAACAAATTGAATTATATTTTCCTTTTAAGATAGTAAATTTTAAAGCTATACAAGCTGTTTTGTATATTAATTCTAATCAACTGGTTAGAAAATTATGGGGAAATGTTGTCCTTGTCATTTATGGTAAATAAGTTATGATGCTTTTTCTAGAACCCTGAAAAACTAAATAATCTAATTAGTATTTAAGCCATTTTAAATCCTGGTGATGTAAATCCATTTTGTACAATTTCAATTAAGGCACAAAACCTCCATAAATAAATATGTGTATGCATAACATAAATATCTTAATAATTCAGTTTATTTTTATATGTATTAAGATGAAAGATTAAACATTTATTCTTCACTATTTAATGATCCTTTTCTTTTGATCCATTAAACATTTTTAATGAAGACTTCTGTGTGGAAAACTTTTGATGAACCAGTTGTCAACATGCTAGAATGTAAGTATAATTAAGCAATAGATTCTATTTATATATAAAATATTTCCACATCTAGACCTCATTATATAACTTAAACTTTTTTTCCATAAACAGGAACCAGCAAAAATCTCAGAGCAAAAGAAGAGGATGAGATGTCCTGGAAGCCAAAAGTAAAAATGTATCCAAGAACAGGGTGTGGTCAGCATTTAAATGTCATTAACATGGCAGATAATAAGGACAATGAAATGGTCTTTGCATTGAACTATATGTTGCTCATTGGTGGCTTTGACAGGAATGCTCTCAATTGTACAGTGGATTTGAAAAACATAATGAAGAAGTGCTAAAAGAGAATGGGTGGAGAGGAATGAACAAGATACAGTGAATATAGGCAATACTCTGGGAGTTCTTTGAAAGAGCAGGGTTAATGTAGGGAAGGGAAGGCAGATCAAGAAAGCTTTTTTTTTTTAATTAAATAATCTAAAATACATTAGAAAAATACTGTCAGAAAACC
This sequence comes from Procyon lotor, assembly GCA_028646535.1. Taxonomy (NCBI): domain Eukaryota; kingdom Metazoa; phylum Chordata; class Mammalia; order Carnivora; family Procyonidae; genus Procyon; species Procyon lotor. Next base: position 19,512,352 of record CM053608.1, read on the forward strand.
TATGGAAGTGATCTTTAATTTTTATATTTTCCATTATTTGCATTTTTCGAGAAATATTTTTAATTTTACGTACTTTAAATTTTCAATGCCAGTCCATCTTAAAATTTAATTACACCATCATCATCAGAAAAACTATGTGAAAAGTCTTGATATTTACTCATTTTTGCAGAAATGAATAAAGAAAATGATTTTTAAAATAAACGCATACCAAAAAAGTATGTCTTTATTTGATTATTTATCTGAACATGGCTGACTTTCAAAAGAATATCCAGAAATGTGAAGTAATGTTAGAACAAAATCAATTATATAAAAACTTTTAGTTATTATGCAAATATACTTGTAAGGAAAGAGGAGATGTTATTTAATTTGTCTTTTGATAATATAGAACTTTATTTAGATATATAATATGCAGGCTTCAATTTTTGCCCTTTAACCTACAGGTGCATTCATAGATGTGAAGCTGACCTGACAGTGGAATTAAATGATTGTTGAGGTCAGAGTACCGGAGGGAGTGGGAATTCTGGAAGTATGCTAACAAATTATGAGTAGATTGCAGTTTTGGATAATAGTCTGAGGTAAGATTAAAGGAATCAGTACTTGAGGTAGAGTGAAGAAAAAGCTCACTCAGAAGAGGAATTCCAGAAAATCATTGACCAGAATTTTGAAATTACCAAGGAATTAAGTCAGGAGTCTTGAGGAAGAGGGTGATACTGAGCAAAGAGCTGAACAAAGCAAGAGCAAGCTCTGAGCAAGAGCAAAATAAAACGAATTGATGGAAAAAAAATCTGAGAAATGAAGGCACTTGATTTGGTGATCACTCGATCATAAAGACAATGTAGGATGCTGTGTGGTATTTATTATATTTATGGTAGATTTAAACTTAGATGACATTTCTACAGGGCTTCATGTCTTAGCCACAATGTTAAAACTATCATTTAGCATTTTTATTAATTGTATTAAGTTTTTAATTTTAATTCTAGTATAGTTAACATTCAGTGTTATATGAGTTTCAGGTGCATAAAATAGTGATTACTCAGTGCTCATCATGATGTGTGCTCTTTAATCCCTATCTTAACATGATTATGTATATAATTTAAACAAAGGGATACATATATAAATTTTTCAATCCAGTTCTCCAAAATACAATGATTTTGCTGATTGTAATCAGTCTAAATTATTAGAAGAAGCATTTCTTTGTAGCTGGGAGTAAATTTAGTATGCATTAATTGTAATGTTAGGGAGAATATGAAAAGTGCTTTGGGGAAAAATGAGATTTTTTAGTCCAAAGTAATAAACTGAAGATGTTATCTGTTTTCTTATCTGAATGGAGAAAGAAGTATAAGATTTTATAGGTTAAGATGAGAAAAGACAACATAGTAAAGAATAAAATAAAAGTTTAGGAGTAGAAAAGTGTAATGTATTTGTGGAATATTTATAATTTGGCTCTCTGGAGCATTTGTTGGGAAGGAGTAGAAAATAAAATTAGATTGTAGGTTGGTGTCATACTGTGGAGAGGCTTGAATGTCAAGGTGATTCATTGTGTATGTTCTTCTAAGTACCAACAGAACACATTAATCAAAACTTATAATTTTCTTAAATGAGCACTAAAAAGAAATGCTATTCTCTATATTACTATATACATGTCAGTGTATATATCCATTATTTTATTATATAATATAAACTAATATGTTACAAGCAAGATTTACTTTATTTCTTGGTTCGGAAAAATATCTTTTTAGGTAGAATATTTTATCTACCTAAATTCACTGAAATAGTTTTTGATCAAAAGCTTCTATTTTGTTCCCTTTTCTTCCTAAATCATGGATTTTATTCATTAAGCCTTTGCCCAGAACAGGAAGGAATGCAGTAAAAAAAGGTAAAATAAATTATAACTCAGTCCAGAACTTGAAACTTTCTAGAATCCTTGTGCAACATAAAAATCATGACACTTGATATTTCTTCTCTTTGAAGTATATATATTAACTTTAGCAGCTCTGCTGCTGCTATCTTATAATATCACTTCCACCCACCACAGTCCTTATAAAGACCAAGATCTGAAATACGTAGGCTTAATTTTCTTTCAAACTAAAGAAAAACAGTTTTTTTCCTTTAAACTTACAGGCACTCTACTGAATTCTATACATTTTTTCCCTTTTGATACATGATTCCAAAAGAAAAGAAGAACATATAAATGTCTTATGCTTTCCAAAAGAAAATAATTCAGAATCAAAACTGTTTTCTAAATGACATTATATAAGTTTTTTCAAAAATTTGTTTTATAAAATATTAGACAATCTGAAAATTTTAGGAAAATAATTTTAACACAAATTAAATTATCAATGCTCTATAAAAATTGCACATGCAAAATTGAGTCAATGCTGGAATAGAGTAATAGAAACATTTTTGAAAATAAACTGGGAGGGTCAAGATGGTGGAGAAGTAGGAGACTCTGTTTCAACTGTTCCCCTGAACTTAGCTAAATATCTACCAGAACACTCTGAATACCTATGAAATCAGCCTGAGATGTAAGATTATAGACTTCTGGATCTCTACAGGAGCAGGAGATCATTAGTGGAGAGGTGCAACTTGACTTGATTGTGGTTGATATATTCAGCTATACATCCCCTAAACCACCTCTCACCAAAATGACTAGGAGGAGGAACACCCAACAGAGAAAAAATTTAGAGACTGTGACCTCTGCCACAGAACTACTGAATATGGCATAAAGAATATGTCAGAAATGGGATTCAGGGTAACAATTATCCAGGCAATAGCTAGGTTGGAGAAGACAATTAGTGGTAACATAGAATCTCTAAGGACAGAAGGGGCAGAACTTAAAAATGCTCTCAATGAGATCCAATCTAATCTAGATACTCTAACATCTGGGGTAAATAAGGCAGAAGACTGAATTAGTGATCTAGAAGACAAAGTGATAGAAAAGAAGGACCAGGAAGAGGCCTGGAACAAACAGCTTAGAAGCCATGAAAACAGAATTAGGGAAATAAATGATGCCATGAAAATTCCAATGTTAGAATTGTTGGGATCCCTGAGTGGGTGGAGAGACAGAGAAGACTAGAAGATCTAGTTGAATAAATACTGGATGAAAATTTCTCTCATCTGGGGAATGGAACAAGTATTCATGTCCTAGAGGCAGAGAGGACATCCCCCAAGATCAACAAGTTTAGAAAGACCTCCAGACACTTAATTATGTATTTCATAAATCAGAAATTCAGAGAGGATGATTTAAGGGCAGTTAGGGGAAAGAGATTCCTTACATACAGAGGAAGGACTGTCAGAATAATGGCAGACCTGTCCATAGGAACCTGGCAAGCCTACAAAGGCTGGAAAGACATATTCAGGGCACTAAACGAGAAGAACATGCAGCCAAGAATACTTTATCCAGCAAGGCTGACATTCAAAATTCAAGATACAGAGCTTCCAAGACCATCGAAGTTTAAACATTATGTGACCACCAAGCTGGCACCACAAGAAATATTAAGGGGGTTCTATAAAAGAAGAAAGAAGTTGGGGCACCTGGGTGGCTCAGTGGGTTAAAGCCCGTGCCTTCAGCTCGGGTCGTGGTCTCAGGGTTCTGGGATCGAGCCCCACATCGGGCTGTCTGCTCAGCAGGGAGCCTGCTTCCCCCTCTCTCTGCCTGCCTCTCTGCCTACTTGTGATCTCTCTCTCTCTCTCTCTCTGTCAAATAAATAAAAAAATAAAATCTTTAAAAAAAAAAAGAAGAAGAAGAAGAAAGAAGCCCAGAGTGACATAAAACAGACAGAGACAATCTATAGAAACAAGGACTTCACAGGCAACATGATGTCAATAAAAACTTATGTTTCAATAATCACTCTCAATGTGAACAGCCTAAATGCTCCCATAAAATGGCACAGGGTTGCAGGCTAAATAAAATGACAGTACCCATCTATATGCTCTATACAAGAGACATATTTTGAACCTAAAGATACACCCAGAATGAAAGTGAAAGTATGGAGAACCATCATTCATGCCAATGGGCCTCAAAAGAAAGCTGGGGTAATGATTCTCATATCAGATAAATTAGATTTTAAGCTAAAGACTATAGTCAGAGATACAGAAGGACACTACATCATTTTTAAAGGGTCTATCCTTCAAGAAGATCTAACAATTATAAATATTTATGCCCCCAATAAGGGAGCAGCCAACTTTATAAGCCAACTGTTAACCAAAATAAAAAGATGTATTGATATGAATATATTAATTGTAGGGGATTTTAACACACCACTCTCAGCAATAGACAGATTGTCTAAAGAGAAAATCAACAAAGAAACAAGAGCTTTAAATGACATATTGAACCAAATGGACGTCATAGATATATACAGAACATTCTACACTAAAACAACAGGAAACTCATTCTTCTTGAGTGCATATGGAACTTTCTCCAGAATAGACCACATACCGGGTCACAAATCAGGGCTCAACTGAGAGCAAAAGCTTGAGATTATTCCCTGCAAATTTCAAACCACAGTGCTTTGAAACTGGAACTCAACCACAAGAAAAAGTTTGAAAGGAATTCAAATATTTGGAAACTAAAGACCATCCTGCTCAAGAATGTTTGGATCAGAAAATCAAATAAGAACTTAAACAATTCATGGAGACCAATTAGAATGAAGACACATTGGTCCAAAACCTATGGGATATGGCAAAAGCGGTCCTAAGGGGGAAAATACACAGCCATCCAAGCCTTACTCAAAAAATTGAAAAATCCCAAATACACAAACTCTCCTTACACCTTAAGGAACTAGAAAATCAACAACAAATTAAGCCAACCCCCCATGCACAAGAAGGGAAATAATTAAGATTAAAGCAGAGATCAATGAGTTAAATTCTAGTGATACAGTAGAGTACATCAACGAAGATAGAAGCTGGTTCTTCAAAATAATTAATAAGATTGATAAACCACTGGCCAAACTAATCCAAAAGAAAAGAGAAAGGACTCAAATTGGTAAAATTATGAATAAAAGGGGAGAGATCACGACTAACACCAAGGAAATAAAAACAATCATCAGAAATTATTATCAATAGTTATATGCCAATAAGTTAAGCAATGTAGAGGAAATGGATGCACTCCTGAAACCTATAAACTTCCAAGACTGAAACAGGAAGAAATTGACAGCCTGAATAGACCAGTATCTAGTGATGAGATTGAAGCAGTGATCAAAAACCTTCCAAAAAACAAGAGTCCAGGACCTAACGGATTTTCTGGGAAATTCTACCAAACATTCAAAAAAGAAATAATACCTATTCTTTGGAAGCAGTTCAAAAAATAGAAATAAGTGGAAAACTTCCAGACTCTTTCTATGAGGCCAGCATTACCTTGATCCCCGAACCAGGCATAGACCCCATCAAAAAGGAGAATTTCAGATCAATATCCCTTATGAATATGGACACCAAGATTCTCAACAAGATCCTAGCTAATAGGATCCAACAGTACATTAACAAGATTATCCACCATGACCAGGTGGGATTTATCCCTGGGGTGCAAGGGTGGCTCAACATTCGCAAATCAATCAATGTGATAGAACAAATCAATAAGAGAAGAAAGAAGAATCACATGATCATCTCAATTGATGCATAAAAAGCATTTGACAATAGCATCTGTTCCTGATTGAAGCTCTTCAAAGTATAGGGATAAAGGGATCACTCCTCAACTTCATAAAATCTATCTATGAAAAACCCACAGTGAATATCATTCTCAATGAGAAAAAACTGACAGCCTTCCTTTTTTTTTGTTTGTTTTTTAGAGATTTTATTTATTTATTTGACACAGAGAGAGAGATCACAAGCAGGCAGAGAGGCAGGCAGAGAGAGGGGGAAGCAGGCTCCCTGCTGAGCAGAGAGCCTGATGCGGGGCTCAATCCCAGGACCCTAAGATCATGACCTGATCTGAAGGCAGAGGCTTTAACCCACTGAGCCACCCACGCGCCCCAATTGACAGCCTTCCTATTGAGAGCAGGAATACAAGGATGCCCTCTCTCGCCACTGTTGTTCGACATAGTACTAGGAGTCCTAGCAACAGCAATCAGACAACAAAAAGAAATAAAAGGTATTCGAACTGGCAAAGAAGAAGTCAAACTCTCTCTCTTTGTAGATAATGTGATACTTTATATGAAAACCTGAAAGACTCCACACTCAAACTACTAGAACTCATAGAGCAATTTAATAATGTGGCACACTCCACACTCAAACTACTAGAACTCATAGAGCAATTTAATAATGTGGCAGGACACAAAATTAACGCACAAAAATCAGTTGCTTTCCTATACACTAACAATGAAAATATAGAAATGGGAATTAGAGAATTGATTCCATTTACTATAGCACCAAGAACTATAAGATATCTGGGAATAAACTTAACCAAAAAGGTAAAAGATCTGTACCCAAGGAACTCCAGAAAGCTCATGAAAGAAATTGAAGAAGACACAAAAGATGGAAAAGCATTCCATGCTCATGGATCAGATAAATAAACATTGTTAAAATGTTGATACTGGGGGCGCCTGGGTGGCTCAGTCATTAAGCGGCTGCCTTTGGCCCAGGTCATGATCCCAGAGTCCTGGGATCAAGCCCCACATCGGGCTCCTTGCTCGGCAGGAATCCTGCTTCTCCTGCTACTATTCCCTCTGCTTGTGTTCCCTCTCTCACTGTGTTTCTGTCAAATAGATAAAATCTTAAAAAAAAAAAAAATGTTGATACTGCCCAGAGCAAGCTATACTTTCAATGCCATCCTGATCAAAATTCCATTGACATTTTTCAAAGTGCTAGAACAGATAATCCTAAAATTTCTGTGGAACCAGAAAAGACTCCAAACACTAAGGAAATGTTTAAAAAGAAAAAGCAAGCAGGGGCATCACGTTACCTGATTTCAAGCTTTACTACAAAGTTGTGATCACGAAGACAGCATGGTACTAGCACAATAACAGACACATAGACCAAGGGAACAGAGTAGAGACCTCTGATATGGACCCTCGACTCTATGATCAAATAATCTTTGACAAAGCAGGAAAAAATATGCAATGGAAAAAAGACAGTCTCTTCAATAAATAGTGCTGAGAAATTTGGACAGCTATGTATAGGAGAATGAAACTTGACCATTCTCTTACACCATACACAAAGATAAACTCGGAATGGATGAAAGACCTAAACATGAGGCAGGATTTTGAGTTCTCCTCAAAATCCTAGAGGAGAACATAGACAGTAACTTCTTCACCATCAGCCACAACAACTTCTTTCAAGATGTGTCTCCAAAGGCACAGAAAACAAAGCGAAACTGAATTTTTGGGACTTCAAAAGTCCCAAAGTCCTTTTAGAGATAAAAAGCTTCTGCACAGCAAAGGAATCAGTCAACAAAACAGATATTTGCAAATGACACTATAGACAAAGGGCTGATATCCAAGGTTTATAAAGAACTCCTCAAACTCAATACCCAAAAAACAAATAATCACGTCAAATAATGGGCAGAAGATATGAACAGATACTTCTCCAAAGAAGCCATACAAATGGCTAACAGACACGTGAAAAAATGTTCATCATCATTAGCCATCAGGGAAATTCAAATCAAAACCACATTGAGATACACCTTACACCAGTTAGAATGGCCAAAATTAACAGGACAGGAAACAAGTGTTGGAAAGGACATGGAGAAAGGGGAACCCTCTTACAGTATTGGTGGAAATGCATGTTGGTGCAGCCACTTTGGAAAACTGTGGAGATTCCTCAAAAAATTAAAAATAGAGCTACCCTATGACCCAGCAATTACACTACTGGATATTTACCCAAAGATACAGATGTAGTGAAAAGAAAGGCCATCCGTACCCCAATAAAATTTTTAAAAAAAGAAAAGAAAAGAAATTGGTATCAAAATGCACCCTTCTAAATTTTCTATACCTCAAACTTTCCTGGACATGGTACATCTTTCAGATTAGTCTTACCAACAATTAAGAAATAGACCATCTGGATTGCATTATATATATATATATATATCTTCACATCTTGTGTGTGTGTGTGTGTTTATGTGTGTGTATATCCATATATCCCCCTAAATTCCCTACAGGAATTGGATTTATGATAGGTAGTTGGACATAATGAATTTGAATTTTATATATATATATATATACACACACACACACACACACACACACACACACATTTAATAGCAAAAGGATAAGAAAAGCTATCAAGAACCAAACTCAGAGGAACTTCTACAAGTAGAAGAAAGGGAGTCCACAAAAAGCATTGATAAAGAAATGCCAGAGCAGAAGAGAAACCAGAGGTAATTGGTATCATAGAAACCAAAGATGGAGGGAGTGGTCTATTGTAGACATTTTTTTAACTGAATTTAGCTACATGGAGAGCACAAAAATCCTTATCAAGAACTGGTTTAGTAGTTTTGTAGGGCAAGACAGATTTGGATAAGGACCTTCTAAGTAATGAAATGATGATAGTAAATATTGAATAGAAGTCTTTTTAGAAATTTGGCTATGACATAGAGACAGATAAATTGATAGCTCAGGAAGAATAAAGTTTTGCAATTATTGTTTTTATTGTTTTATAGATGACAGGAATCTACAATATGTTAAAATACAGATAAAATATCCGTTAATGAAAGTATGACTGATTACAGGAGAAAATGCAATTGACATTGTTAATGTCCTAAAAACGAGGATAGATGTGAGAGCCACAGTATGCCAAGAAGATTTGATCAAGCAGGTGTGCTTTTATCAAGCAGCATAAAACTTCCTCATTCATAATAGGCCAAAAGAAGAAAAGAGTAGTTAGGTGAGCAAGTAAATTTATGGGATTTAATGGAACTCTTAACTCAAGAACGATTACTATTTCCTCTGTGAATAAAGAGTTCAGTTTAATCCCTGAGTCTCTTGATCATACTCACGGGAGATGAATTTGGTGGAATTCTCAAGAAAGAGAATGTACAGAAACCCTGAGGAACTGCAATATATAGAAAAAGAATAGTCAACTAGTACCAAATATCTTTGAGAGATCTGGTGAAGCTGGGCAGGCGTGTCTTCACCAGACAAGGCAAAATGAAAGTCATTGCTGAGAGCACTTTTGAGCGCCAGAGTAAAAACCATACCAGAATGAGTGGAATAGTGATTTTTTTTTTTACGTTGTATACTTTTAGACATATTTTATCCAGACATATGTTTTTTATAGCATAGTAGAGTAAAACTAGAAAGTTCAATACATTTCAATTTTGAATTTATTTATTTTAAAGAGACAAAGTGTGTGAGAGAGAGTGGGGGAGGGGCCGAGTCAAGTAAAAGGCCTGCAGAGTGGTGAGTCTGATGTGGGGCTCCATCCTAAGACCCATGTGATCATGACCTGAGCCAAAACCAAGAATCAGACGTTTGACTGAGCCGCCCAGTTGCCCCAATGTATTTATACTTTAAAAACACTTCATTTTAGTAATATTAGTCATTCAAAATATTTAGTGAACATTTACCAAAGACTATGCACTTCACATATGTTACTTTACAAAACAACCCTGTGAGGGTTTTATATCTGTATTTTATAGATGAGGAATTAAGTCTCAAGTATGTAACCCAAAGCTATTTAATTAATAAGTTACTGAGAAGTGACTCAAACTCAGGTCTACATCCAAGAAACAGCTTTAATATTCATATCCATTAAACCAGTAAAAAGGAATTATCCAATCTAACTTACAATTCAAAAAGTTTAGTCAGGTCATGGTCCTGCTAGGAATTGAAGGACATCATTTGAACCATGGTTATTCTTGACTTCTGAGAGAGATCAATTTGTCATAGCTCCTAGGTTTCTAGTTATTAAATATAACATGCAGAATATATCAGTATTATAGTTTAAACCAAATTTTAAAGTGCAGAAGAGTGCACCAAATGAATATGTCATGAAGTCCCATCATTTAGCCTCATAAACAGTAGTGTATTTAGTGTGAATTATGTAAAAAATTACAAAGAAAAGTTTACCCTGTCAAAGTGTGAAAACAGATGAATGAAGAAAAGACAGTATAGGGGCACCTGGGTGGCTCAGTGGGTTAAAGCCTCTGCCTTCGGCTCAGGTCATGATCTCAGGGTCCTGGGATCGAGCCCCGCATCAGGCTCTCTGCTCAGCAGGGAGCCTGCTTCCCCCTCTCTCTCTGCCTGCCTCTCTGCCTATTTGTGATCTCTCTCTCTGTCAAATAAATAAATAAAATCTATATTAATAAAAAAGAAAAGACAGTGTAAAAAGGATTTATATACTTTGTGTGTTTGTGTATAAAAATTTCCAGTGACTTCAGGGTACAGATATTAATGTGACCTTAA
>CM053608.1:19523185-19562107 GCA_028646535.1 Procyon lotor
AGAGGAGAGGAGAGGAGAGGAGAGGAGAGGAGAGGAGAGGAGGGAAGAAAGGGAAGGGAAGGGAAGGGAAGGGAAGGGAAGGGAAGGGAAGGGAAGGGAAGGGAAGGGAAGGGAAGGGAAGGGAAGGGAAGGGAAGGGAAGGGAAGGAAAAAAGTGCAGAAGCTAAGAAGAGGAAGGTCTCTGCACGTAGGCTATAGAAGTAAATCTTTGGGTTGATAATGGTACTAAATCACAAAGGAGTCATTTCATTGATCACCATGAAGGATGAACACACACAAATAATGTAGGCTAAATTAACAATAAATAAAAAGCTTTATTGTAGTTGATGTTTTATTTTCTTCACTTAGAATGAAAAGTGCATGCGCCTCGGTAGTCACTCATTCTTTCATCTTCTTCATGCAAATCTATTTTGCTGTTGGATGGATAGTACATCAATGCTGCATCTTTGACCTTTGCCCTTCCCAACTTGTCACAAGCAAATCCACTGAGGAGTTTTCACACTGAGGGATGTTCCAATCCCCAGATCAGTTCAGAGAAGGAAAGATTTTTACTCATCAAAATCCAAGACCTGTTGACTGACTTCTGTTCTCTAGCATGTCTCCACAAATGATTTTGCAGCTAATGAGACCCAGGGTGCAGAACTTCTTGAGAATGCTCTAGATTACTGAGATTACCACGTGGCTGTGACTCTTGCACCCACCTACCTGTTTGCTGACCAGTGTGCAAAGTTGGTCTGATGCCTACATCCTCTGACCTGCATTCTGTTTTGCTCTATTAGTTTCCTTCATCCAAGGACAGAAATTTTATCCTAAAGATCAGCCCATTTCATTGGGACTGATATTTTGCTTATTTTTAGCCATTTCTACCTCCAAATCTGGATTTTCAGTAATACCTCTCACCTATGGGCTAAAACTCCTCTATCTACCTAGTTTTCATATATTCAGTAGTATGTTTTGTAGTTTAGGGACATATGGGGACTTTAATGGTATTTTGGTTAATTTCTGAGGCCAAATATGTGGTCAGAGAACATAGTCTTTAAGAAATTGATTCTTTCAAACTTATTGATGGTTTTGGGACCTGAGATATGATGATTTAAAAGAATATATTGAATGTGTAATGAAAATGAAAGTATTTTCTGTAATGTATAAAGTTGTTTATATTATAGCAAATTTATTAATCACATCAATCACAGCTCTTATACTTTTATTTTCTATAAATTTCCTGTCCTGGATTTTAAGAATAGTATATTAAAATTTATGACTTCAGATGTTGATTTATCTATTTCTTCTTTTCATCACTTTTATTTCTTTGCTATTTCAAGGCTATATTAAAGCCATATAATGTCACTTTTATAATAAGAATTGATCTACTGTTCCACTGAGAGTATGCATTTTCAATTTTTATTGATTTTTTTACTTTAAAATCTATTTTATCTGATGTTATATTTTCCAGTCTAGTACTTGTCACTTTTTCTATCTTTTTATTTGTAATATTTCTGCATCATTATTTTTAAGTACACCTTACAGAAAATAATATTGCTGAATTTTTGCACAGGGGAGTTTATCTGAACATATCTATCTTTTGGTTAGTGAATTTAACTCATTTAAAATGATCACGATTAGTTTCATTTCAAGATATACCTCTGCTAACTTATAACTATTTATTATTATTTTTTTTACTTATAATTATTTTTAAGTCTTCTTTTTTTTTCTGGAATTTTTCCTGTCCTAATATCCAGTGGGAGATCAATTTTTCCAATTGTTTTAAAAGTCCTAAGTCTATATTTTTTAATATTTTAATGTGTTGTATGCTTAATTTATGCTGATTAAATCCACATTTTATTCTTTGATAAACATGTATCTTTGTAAAATACCAAATCATAATTCATTCCATCTCATATCCTTCCAGTCCATCCTATATTGATGTAATCTTGAATTTCAGTTCCAAATTGAGTGACTGTGAATTGGAAATGATAATAATATTAATTTCATAGTGGTGTTGTGGAATTTTAAATATACATATGCTGTATATTATTACTACCTGTGCCTTGCACATAATTAACACTAATGCTGGCAATAAATGTAATAATTATTATGGATAATTTTTTATTTATTAATTATATGGTAAATCTCACTGCTGTAATTCTCTTCTTGGAGTCAGTCATTCAGATGGTCTTTTAGAGAAAGATCAATGTGTGGTAATATAACTAAGAATATTTTCATTTTACATTTTAGTGCTATTCTTTCTGGATATAAAACTTATGATTGGGGCGCCTGGGTGGCTCAGTGGGTTAAAGCCTCTGCCTTCAGCTCAGGTCATGATCTCAGGGTCCTGGGATGGAGCCCATCGGGCTCTCTGCTCAGTGGGGAGCCTGCTTCCCCCTCTCTCTGCCTGCCTCTCTGCCTTCTTGTGATCTCTCTCTCTGTCAAATAAATAAAATCTTAAAAAAAAAAAATCTTATTATTTACTTCTTGTAATATAGAATAGATAAATTCATCGAGACACCTGGGTGGCTCAGTCAGTTAAGAATCTGCCTTTGGCTCAGGTCAGAATCCCAGGGTCTTGGTATAGAGTCCCACATCGGGCTCCTTGCTCAGCTAGGAGTCTGCTGCTCCCTTTGTCTGCCTCTCCCTCTGCTTCTGTTTTCTCTTTCCTTCTCTGACAAATAAAAAATAAAACAGATAAATTCATCCATGCTTTCTTTCAATTATTATTCCAATTGGAAAGTTGAATTTTATTCAAAGATTTCTCTTTGAAGGTGTTCTGCTTTTACCTATCTAGAGACTTAGAAACTTCTTTTTGTTTTTGATATTCTTTCTTTTTTTTATTTTTTAAATTTATTTATTTGACCGAGAGAGAGAGATCACAAGAAGGCAGAGAGGCAGGCAGAAAGAAGGGGAAGCAGGGTCCCTGCTGAGCAGAGAGCCTGATGCTGCTCTATCCCTGGACCTTGAGATCATGACCTGAGCTGAAGGCAGAGGCTTTAACCCACTGAGCCACCCAGGTGCCCCATGTTTTTGATATTCTTAAATTTTACTATGCTATCTAAATATGTTAGTCCTTCCTCAATCTTTTCTATTTAGTATTGTATGGTCTTTAAAACATGAAGATAGATGTATTTCTTCAATTTTTAGATACTCTCAGTCATTATTTCTTGAAGTACTTCTTGCCTTCATTTTTTTTTTTATTCTTGAAATATTTAAATTAGAACACAGTAGTCACAGCAAATATACTAGAGTGACAAAAGATTTTGGGGGTGGAAGTAGCATTTTTTTTATCATCAATAATATTTAGAATTGGCAGTACATGGTGTTAATATAAAGCAGACCAAGTTTTAGTTTTATTACTGTTTTAAATTTTTCTCCCTGAACTCTACCTGCTTATTTCTTGCAAAGTGGAACTACTCCCTTCATCCTGCTCATGCTCCCTGATTTGACACTGATCAGGACAATTTGTTCCTAAAAAAAAAAACTGTGGTAAAATGGGCAGGTAATTTCTCAATCCTCTTCATTATACCTTATTACAGGGGAAAATTATTAAATAAAATTCACAGTAGCATTTGAATTTAAAATAAAAGAGAAACTAAGATTATTTAAGAATGGTGAACATAATTTGAAAATGTTTTATTATTTCTGGAAAATTCAAAGCTAAAAAGCATCCCCATGTTAAAAAAGCAAAAGTTCATATTGTAAGTGCATATTATTTTTAATAAGCAAAAGCTCATTGAAATGAATGAGACTTTTGCACTATTTTACTCAAAACAATTTTTATGTAATAAGAGAAATTCCTTTGAGGTAGTCTGTTACGGAATTTTTTAGATCAGTAAATTGTTTCTTTATTCCTTTTGAAATGAGAATTTAAAGAAAATGAATGCAAATGAAAGCATAAGAAGCAAAAGCAGTGAACTTGTTGTTAATGATGAGTCACTTAAAATGTAGGAAAAATTTGGTTGTATGTTCATATCAAGTCATTTGCAAAAATATCAAACTCTCTATATTTAAAAGCCATAGTTGATGATGTCTTTATTTTGAGCATTACTAATTCTAGTAATTAAAGGAGAAAGCTCATCAGTTGGAAGACATTATGCTCTGTCCTCTCAACTTCATCTCTCATTACTGTTGTTTCTATTCCCTGCCCTTAAATTTATATTCCAGCTTCTCCAGACATTTGTTTATCCCCAAAGATGCTATCTCATATCTCTGTGTCTTGATTCATTCTCTTCCTTGTGGAATATTCTTCTTTCGCTTTACATAGGCAGTTAAATTTTACCTTCTTGTCAAGGGCTGCCTTCAATCTCTAAAAAGTCTCTTTGGGTAAGAATTCATTATTCTCTCCTATGTGGTGGAAAGGGCATTGTTCCTTGTTTTTATAGCACTGCATTATGTACTTATATATATGAGTTAGTATCAGTATATATACTATTAGGTTATATAAATTTTCTGGCCTGAAAATAAATATATACTTCAATTTTAAATCTTCTCTTGGCTCCCAAGTATGTGTGGCTTCTGGATGGGTCTATAATAGAACCAAGAACAGAATGTGAAAGCATAAAAAGGTCTCCCGTGAATAGTTACTGCTGAGCATGATGTAGGAGTGCCCCCCCACCCCCGCCCCTGGTCAGGACAACGGCTGGTTTTGATGCTGTGACATCACAATTTATCTTTCACAATGTAGATTTAGACTTTGTTGTTTAATTTGTCATTGTCCTTGGGGGATGTGTATGTGTATACATCTGTGCATAGTTGTTATTGTTGCCATTGTGTTTGATGCAATTGTTGTTTATTAGCCACCCCACAATACTTAATAGATTTATTCTGCAAGCCTGTCAGGGAACATTGGAAGGTGATCGGACTTAGAATAGCCAGACACACCTATGATTTTGCTGTGTATTTATTTTAGACTGAGTAACATAGTGGAAAACCTATCACACATATTTGCTAGCTCTTAACACAATATTGGAGTTAATTGGTGTTAAATATTGGATAAGTGATAGGAGGGAAGGAAAGAGAAAAGAAGAAAAGGGAGGAAGGAAAATAATCACAATACCAATAAATTGTGCAGGCATTATTATGAAGTTCATTACAACAGCATTTAGTTTGCATTACATGTAGAAAATATAATCTGACATTCTGTCTTCTCCTTAAAAAACACAGCATATAGTATAAACAAGGAAAGGTCAAAGGGAACAAAGAAACATAGTTCTGTATTTTGACTAAAGGCTGTATTCCATTTTTTTCCTCTGGGGGTTTATTCCACATTTCTATCTAGGCCACTAGGGATATATACTACTTTCTATCCCACTTATATTTTGAATAAAATTATTTAAATTGTTCCGCTTACATTTTCTTCTTTCTTTTAACCTATCAGTTAAGTAAGAGGCTTTCCAAATTTGTTTCTTTTTCTTTCTGCATCTCATTTCATATTATCCAACTAGATTTATCCATTAAAATATTTAAGATAAATTTCAGCATTTGCCTAAAACAGAGGAGCTTTAAAAATGGTATTAATCCTCATGTGATTTATATGTGTACTAAAGTTTAAGGAGCACCGTATTATAGGTATGAAACGTTTAAGCTACACTTTTTTTTTCATGTAAACTACATTTTAAGCTCTTTTGGATTTTTCTTTTTCTTACTTGTTTTCAAATATATTGAAAATAATTTTTTTTTACTGTGGCAAAAAGAAAAAAAATGGTATTAATATAGTTTATTCCCTGCACTCTAAATGACAGGAAGGTTTTTCCTTATGTTGGTTTACTTCCTACCTATCTAAATTATGTTTTGCTACTCTAGAGTTCTCAAATATCTATGTTCACAGTAGTTACAAGTTATTGTTAATAGGTCTCTTTAAACCTGGTTAACCATGCTGACTATATAGAGGAAACCTCAATCCAGTTAAAATGGTTAATGTTTTCCTTGGATATTTTTAAGCAGATATAACTATTACATTTTAAAGTAGTGATACTGATAAACATATTAATTCAGATGTGCTGAATTTCTTCAGTTCCCACTCTTTTCTTGTCAGGGTGATTGGCTCTCCATCCACAGACAGGCAGAGTTGGCCCAGCCTATACAATAATCACTGCCCTAGATGAGCTGGATGATAAATAGGAATCAGTCTTCTCCAACTTGAGAATTCAGGTAAGGGACCATGACTCAAATTCAGAAGGCGTGGCTGCTCAGCACACCTCAGAGTTTTCCTCAACAGCATTATAGATCTTAAAGCAGAAATGACCTCTGCGGAAAACCATAGCAGGTGCTGAGAAACTTATGCAGTTGTTTACTATTGAAAATCTGCTTAAATAAAAGATTTTATTGTCTTTTGGATTAAGAGTTTTTAAAAGAACTAAGGTTGGAGCACCTGGGTGGCTCAGTTTTTTTACCAACCAACTCTTGATCTCAGCTCAGGTCTGGATCTCAAGGTCGTAAGTTCAAGCCCTATGTTGGGCACCATGCCCATGAGAAAAATCTTTTCTTTCAACTTAGCTCACCATAATTTATCTTTATCCAGAGATAAACTCTGTATTTTCTCAATCTCCCAAACACTAGCCAAAATATTTTGCTTTTCTGAAAATTCTACTATCATTTCAGTGGAAAATGACATTTAAATAACATGTATTAACTATATGTGGGCTAAATACAACACTCTATATTTTCCTGTCAATTAGTGAGTTATATCTGGCATTTAGGTCTGTTTACTACTCACGATGTAAGAGGCTTGACTGGATTCAAGGGATACACATTTTGTCCTTCTCCCTTGTTTTTGTTTATTGGTTTGTTTTTGGTTTTGTGTGTTTTTTCTTAAAGAGTAGTTTGATTATATCTCAATTTAGTAGTTTGAAGAAAAATTCTTGTTCTGGCAAAAAAAGTTCTTACTAAATTTATTAACTGATAAATACGTATGGGGCCTGAAAAAACTAAGAGATTCAGAAATGCTGGGATCTAGCAGTGGTGGAGGCAAAATTAGGGAGGTAGTAATATACCTGAATCATTTGGTTAATGTGTTTAAAAATGTGTCTTCACTTCAGACAGATTTTGTAAACAGAACTGTTAAATAACCGTTTTAAATTTACTGTGTTTGTTTTTAGGTAAGAATTTAGTTTGGAAGAAATATTTTCTGGGAGGCAAAATATTATATACATAAATTTATAATAATAATAATAATAATTGCATTTCTATTTAATGAAAAAAATACCAGTAGTTAACTTAAAATGTTGCATAAGTTCTAGAAGTGAGAAAGACGAATAAACAATCTTTAATTTATTTTTATAGTATAAAAAAATGCAGTGCCTTTTCTTCTATTTATTTCTACAGTCAATTTCAGTTTCAACAGCCCTTAAATCCTCATTAATATCCAGAGCACACATGGAACTAATTGATCTGCTGAGTTTCCCATAGAAAATCCTCAGTCTCTGATGAGAAATAAGATCAGAAATAAAGTACTTATCATATTGAAAATGGTCATTTTAGTCACTTTTTATATACTATACATAATAAACTTGCACAATATAATGTGGTAATCTAATGCAATTTCCTCATAATCAGAAATAACATTTATTAAAATAAAAGTTTTTTTCTAATTGCCTGTGAGTCAATCTTTAACCACATATTTTTATGAACTATGAAGAAAATCTTCCCTTTAGGAAATAATGAAAATACTTTCATTTCCTTCCAAATAATTCTCTAATAAGTTTTTTTTTTAAACTTAAACCCTTAAAAGAAACATCTTAATTTAATCTTTCTGTTGATTTTAGTGTGGTGAGTTTTACACAGAACATTTCACCTCAGAAAGATAGACAATTCACATCTCATTTAAATATACTGTGTAATTCAGATGTTAATTAAAGTCAGTTAACGTCACATAAAAACAATTACCAACTAGAAAGTTGAATTTAAAATGTTCTATTAGGGGCGCCTGGGTGGCTCAGTCGTTAAGCGTCTGCCTTCGGCCCAGGTCAGATCCCAGGGTCCTGGGATCGAGCCCCGCATCGGGCTCTCTGCTCTGCAGGAAGCCTGCTTCTCCCGCTACCATTCCTTCTGCTTGTGTTCCCACTCTCGCTGTGTTTCTCTCTGTCAAATAAATAAAAATCTTCAAAAAAAAAAAAAAAAAAACAATTGAGTACAATTAATATTTTTGTTGGCATAAGCAACATTTCTTGACATTATCACTTTTAAGATTATAAGACAAAAACGCTATTATTTCCTACCTTGTAACTTATTTATAATATCTCTTTCAGAGGATAGAAATAGAGAGGATACTTCTTAATCCACCCTATCATTCTGTTATGCTAATAATAAAACCAAACACAGACAATATAGAAAAACTACAGACCAGTATCTATAATGAACAAAGTGCAAAATTTTTCAACAAAATAATGGCAAATTGAATCCAGCAATGTATAAAAAGAATTATAAACCACAACCAAATGCTTGACCAATTTACCATCCCATATGTTGTGTATGAAAAATTCTTTATTCTTCCCGGTACTTAGTATTGTCAGTCTTTTTATTTGCGTAAATCACACAATTTAGGCGCCTTTGGGTACTAATGAGAACAAACAACTTTTTATTCTTTTACATGCTATTAGTCTTTCCTCTGTTTAATATAGTATTGTTTCCTTTTAGTTTTTCACTGAAATTTTATACTAATATATCTTCCATACTAATTTTTTTATTTGGTATGCAAAGGGAAAATATCTTCTCGATGACTGTAATTTGGCTTTTCACTCTTCTCATGAATTCTGTTGATAGAGAGATTCTTAAATTTATTTATTTATTTATTTATTTATTTATTTATATTTTATTTATTTGTTTGACAGATTTTTATTTATTCACAGGCAGAGAGGCAGGCAGAGAGAGCGGGAGAAGTAGGCTCTCTGATGAGCAGAGAGCCCAATGCAGGGCTTGATCCCAGGTCCCTGAGATCATGACTTGACCCGAAGGCAGAGGCTTTAACCCACTGAGCCATCCAGGCACCCCAAGAGATTCTTAATTTTAATATAGTAACATTTAAACTGACTTAATATATGAAATGACTTTTGAATTTTCTTTAGAGTGGTTTATTCTACAGGTTCTTCTATGTCTTCTATTAGAATGATTCATAAGATACCTATGTTAATAGCTCTTTACATATATGAAAAGTCATATATGTTAAAAGTATTTTATAAAAATAAATGTGGAAAAAATAAAAATAAAAATAAATGTGGAAACATGGACATGTGGATAAAGAAATAAACTGTATTATTTAATGTCAAATATGGTGAGGTGAATTAATGAATTTTTGTTATTTTCCTATCCTAGATGATAAAACATATAGCTTTTTTTTTTTTTTCATCAACACATATGATGAATTGTGGCTTGGGAATAAGTAGCTTTAGCAATGATGAGTATAATTTGGTAGGCTTAATCACAAAAGAGAATTAGAATATTGTGTTGAAAAGTAAAATTTTTCTTAAAGGAATAGCCAAACATTAGTACAAACACTGGAAACCTGTGAGTAAATAATTACTATTTCCCTCTGGCTAAAGCTCTTACGCTCTCCTTATCTCCATAGTCACCAGATTGCTTCATATAAGGCTTAGAGAGAAACATAGAAGACAATCCATTATCCACAATGATAAAAGGGTGAACCATCACAGCAATGGAAAAAGTGCAGAGAAATTTGTTTTAGGTAACAGAGACAAATGATGACAGAGGTTCCTTAATTTTCATTTTTTTAAGATTTATTTATTTATTCGAGAGAGAGAGAGTGAAAACGAAAAATGAGCTGGATGAAGGGCAGAGGGAGAAGCAGACACCTTGCTGAGCAGGGAGCCCAATTTGGGGCTTGATCCCAGGACTCTGGGATCATGACCTGAGCCGAAAGCAGACACTTAACTGAGTCATCCAGGTGCCCTCCTTCATTTATATGTTTTTTCCATTTTATTGTGAAGCTACATAAACTGGATTTTGTCAGCCACTGAAATTTGAAATACATGTTATATTTCAAAAAGGAAATCATCACAGAGTGAGTGACCTTGTAGAATGAATAGGGCCACATGTTTGAGGTCCTTGAACTCTTTTAGAGAGAGCTGATACAGTTCTTAACATTATTAATATATATTTTGGACCCAGGAAAACCTGATAACTAGTCAACCAATAAATAAAGCAAGATCAGATGCTTATGTCTAGCCAAGGACTGTTTATTGTTTAAATGTTAAGATCAGGAAAGATTATGAATCTGTTATTTGAGGCTGAAAGAAAAACAATCATCCTGCTTTTTGCTGGTGATTACTAACTTTGATCAGGATTCCAGACTAGAAGTAAATAGTTATGGGGAAGGAAGATATTACCAAATGAAAGGACCAATCCTCCAAAGTGCTTTTGAGAATAGTTGTTCTTTTACTCATAATCACTCTTAGCAGATATAATTTTGGAAGTGAAATATTAATGTAAAATAATGATGTTAAAATCTACTAAAAAATTCTACTAATTAACCCAATGGCAAAGCCAAATTTCATCTATTTCTTGTGCGAAATAGAACTGTGTAATCATATATATTTATTGTACTCTCTTGTTCTATGTCTATTCATACTGAATAATTTTATAGTGTCATTTAAAAACTCTTCTTACTGACTAATCATTTTTCTACAGGGATATAGTTGTATATTTGAACTTAGAGTTGATAGTGACTTCAGTATCCATAAATCTAAATATCTTGGTAACTCAGGGGACAAAAGTCTTTCCCAAAGAAATGGACAGTGACTGAAGACAATACTGAAGAAGAATTGTTAAGGCTTTCATGATTCAGTTTCTAAGATTTCTCTGCAAAAACAGTCACCCAGATTTTACCTTGTCCAGGGGTCAGTTTTGGGAGAGGGGTAAATATATCTGTCAAGGATGCAGTACTGGGTACACCCAGGACTACAGGTAGTGACAGTAAAGTACTGTATAAGTCAGTAGAGAAATAGCTATAGAAATCAATCAAGCTGAGTCTTGGAAAATGACTCACTTTATAAGATAATCATAGTCAAGGAAGACAAAGCTGAAAAGTAATGCTGATTTAATAGTAGAAGTCAGAATGATAATTTAAATCTAGGTCCCTGTTTGAGCTGGAGATCTCTAGGTCATGGTACTATTAGAGGTAATGAGTTAATTGCATAAGAAAATGTTTCTGTGATAAATCCTTCATTGTTTTTAAGAATGCTTAAATATAAAGCTCTAATCTAAGTCAGGGTAACACCTGAGATCTTCACTGCAAATTTCATTAACATGTAAAGATTAGGGAATTATTTTATAATTTAGCTTTCTCATTTTTATGCTCAGAACACTTTTACTGGTCTCATGGGTGTTTTCTTTCCATCATTAAATCTATTCAAGTATCAGTTCCTAAAATAATATTTTCTATTCCCAGCCAAAGCTGCTTCCCATTTCCTGAGTCACTTTCTAACACATCTTCTTATATCTATCATATAGTGCACTGAACCTGGAAAGACTCACTGAATGATTTCTTTGTTAATGTTTAGTCTCCTGCCATGGGATGGAAGTTCATTGAAAGCAAGTTTGCTTTTTTTGTCTTCTTCTTCCTTATATCCCAGCACCCAGAACAGTAATTCACAAAACACTCGCTCTTAGTGTTATTTGGTTGCCTGTGGTACTGTTCTGCTCTCTGTTTTTTTTTTTTTTTCTCTCTCTCTGTGTTCTGTTCAAAAGGATATATAGCTTTTGGATTAGAATGGCACGCCCTTTATACTATCTGCATTATATTCCATTCTGTGTATTATTCATCCTTGAAGGCCAGGTTTTGTTTGTTTGTCTTCGTTTTTGTTCAGAGAGTAACTCAGTCTTATCTGTGGTTCTGAGAAACAATAAGAAAAATGTTAATTATAATTAATATTCATTTTTGCTAAAAAAAATGCTTCTCTCTCTCTCTCTCTCTCTATATATATATATATATATATATATATATATTCTGATACTATTTCTTTAAAACCTTAAAATGTAACTAATGGACTTTTCACTAGTTTGCTATGCCAAGGTTTCAGTACTTCCATGCTATGGTTTTCATCTTGTGTGCCTCAAAATGCATATGTACAACAACATAACAACTACTTATCAGAGAAATGAGTGGGAATGATTTACAGTTATATTTCAATTTGCATTCTTATGTCATTCTTACTTCAAAGGAACTAAGGCCATTGCTGTGTTACTCAATAAAATTCAATAAAACTCAAAACCACCAAGTTTTTGCAATCTTTTAAACAAAATTATTATTAATGGCAAACAATTTTGAGCTATAGTTTATATCAAAAATTTACCCCAAGCTAAAATCTTTGGCTAAAGTTTTTATTTTAATTTATTTTGTCAATATTATGGCTGTCAACACATATGTTTGTGTTTAAGTAAACTGTTTTGTGGGCAGATGTCTACATGATATTAAAACACGGATTGTTTTGATTGTCTCAACTTCTGTGTTCTAAGCCAATTTGAAGTAACTTCAAGGCATTCAGTAGTACTATAGCATGACCAATGGTAGAGCTATAATCTGTGGTATAATGTTCTGTAGACTCTTTTTTCACATATTCCTGTTTTACAAGACGTATTTGATTCCACCGGTGAAGATTTGTTTGTGGCTAAAGGATTGGATTTTATCTAAGAGTTAATAAAATGTATCATTATGGAGTATTTAGTATTTGTATTTGGTATGTTATTTAAATCTATCCAGGAAATAAGGAATTGAAAACAAACTTCAAGTTGGAAAATTTTAGTCAAGAGCTATTGTTTCAAGAAGTGGTTAGAGCACTTTGCAAAGAAACATTCTGTACATTGTGTACAATATTTTCATCTCCATTACCATACCTGCCAATCAGCCTAAACTGTTGATAGCATGAAAAAAATAACATAATAGTATTAAGCTTTTGCTTAAAAAGTGAATAAAAAATATAGGGCACAGTGTGTTGAGGAAGGGGGTTATTAATTATTCAGAATGTAAACTGGGTTTGCTTTTCTTCACATCTTTAATTGTTTCATTTTGGAGAACACATTACTATATACAGAAGCTGACTGTTTGGATCATCTAAATAAGGATTAGTTCAATTATTTTCCCCTTTGTCTTTTCTATCCAGAATCTTTTAGACTGTGACCTAGATTCAGATTCAGGGGCACTAATCACCAGTATTTAAAAGGAAAAAATAAAATATGAAGTATGCTAATGTTATTTCTGAATATTCTACCCCTGAGGATTATTTGTTTTTAATTTCCCTTACTGTATAACAGCACTCCTAGGAGACATTCAACAATAGTTATTAAATAAAGATAAGTTTGTTGAAAGAATAATAACAAACTTAGGAAGATAATTTTCATATCCAAGGATACAAGTCAAATATTGTATTTTCCAAAAGGTAAGACTTATTTTAAACCAACCAAGAACTTTTAAAAGGATATAAGATATAAAGGCTTTTACTCTAGAACAGCTAAAAAAAAATATTTTAAGTGAAATAAAGAACACTTTCTCTTTTTATATTATGGACTTGTTGGTTTAAGTTATTTTAAAATATTTTCTTGCACTAAAATATTTTCTTTTAGGGCATGGATTGTTAGCAGCCAAATAATCTACTAGAATAAAATATAAACTCTAAAGCATAACAAACTTTTGGTACAACTATTTTACCAATTATAATAAGTTTAATCTGATTACTTCAGATATCTCAGGGATAAGTACAAAATCTCATAACTACTCATGAACACATCCAAAAATACTGAATTTTATCACTCAGAGACATCTTTTTTAAACTTACATTTTTTCTTACACCCTTCACAAAGAAATAAGAGGTTTACATATTCCTCATTAATTTTGAAATAAACCACATATTATATGTAACTGGAATTGAAATTAAATTATATAATTGCCTGAATTTATCTGCATATTCTGTTGCTCTATCAAATAAAATTAAAAGAGGAATTTAATCTCAAGAATTCTATTACTGAAAAATATTGCTAAAATGTATTTTGCAGATTTCTCATTTCAACTTTGAAATGGAAAGGGATGAAAGAAGCACCATTTCTGTCTTAAAGGAAAAGGAGGAGAAACTTCTAAATAATTACTTTCTTGGACACATCAGAAAACTTTTCATTAAATGCAACCAAATAACTAAAAACCTGGGAAAGACAGAAAGCTGCTAAAAGTAAAATAATTTAAATATTTACCTACCTTGAGTAGACATTTTTGGACACCATATAAACTGATAAGAAGATGACTTAAAAAATAGCAAATTGCCAAAGGTGAGAGTAAGTTTAGTTTTCTACTGCTGATGAAGAAATTTATCACAAATGTAATGGCTTAAAACATATTTGGAGGGGCAGAAGTCCAAAATGACTCTTTTGGCCAAAATCAAGATGTCAGCAAAGCTGCATTCCTTCTGGAATCTCTAGAGGAGAACCAACATTCCTTGCCTTTTCCTGCATGCCTTGACTCATGGTCCCTTTCCTATCCTCAAAATTCATCACCCTAACCTGCACTTTTTTCATCACATCCTACTCCTGAATTTTACCATCTGTTCTCTCTTTTCTAAGAACCTTTGTGATTACATTGGGCCTACCTAATCAATCCAGGATAATTTTCCCAGCTCAAGTTTCTCAACTTATTAACAAAATCCCTTTGCTATAAAATCAATATATTCAGTTTTGGGATTAGGTCATGAACATCTTTGGGAAGCCATTAATCAGCCTACTATAGAGGGTTAGTGTAAGAGTGTGTGAATCCTGATATGAGGTTTTTCACCATCTTTCCAGTTCATCCTCCAGTAATCCAACCATGCACTCACGAGGAAGTCAGGTGGAATTTTAACAAAGCTTTTCTTATGGCACTATGTCGGGGAGGACAATAGCAATGACTACAGAAACTATCCAGACCAATATTCTCTCTCTCTTTCTCCACCACAAAATGAACATTAATCTAGAAGAGCAGGGACAATGAAACATTGTCTTTAGGACAAGTATGGGAAAAAAATGTACTGACCCTCTAGAGAGGCAGACATACATCTTAGTGTCAGCACCAAATTGGAGGAGAAGCAGGTACACTTGTAAAAATCCCACCACTGAGATTAAGGAATATTGGCATGCCTAAGATTAAGGCTTAATCAAAGCATTAGAGAATGATCCCTCCTTCTGGTTTTGTCTCCAGGCTATCAAGGGTTGTGTATAACAATAAGGGACTATACCTTTGAGAGTTGGAAGAGATAGATTCTCTTAGGGGAACCACACAAAGAAAAAACTCAAAGAGGAAGAGGAATTCTGAAAGTAACCTCCAGAAAAGCAATCCACAGCACAAAGAGAATTACTAGGAAAATTTGAGGTCTATGTTACATTCAGAGTAACTGTAGCAAAGGAAACATCAACCTCAGCTTAACTCCTGAGAGAATAACACAAACTACTATAAAGGCTTAGTGGGAGGAGAGATATATTGGAAGCATAAAATCCTTACTTTCTAATGTCCTACACAAGATATGGATGTCAAAATACAGTAAGATATATATTAAAAGGCAATAAATGACACTGAAGAGTGAAATTATCACAGAATATAGTTATGACATAGAAGTTGGGCCAATTAAAGAATGTATTTGTCATTAATATATTAAAGGTTCTATCAGAAAAGGTGCACAATATGAAAGACCATAGGGATAAATTCAGAAACATGATGATTATAGGAAAGAACCAAGTGGTAATTTTAGAAATCAAACATAATAACAGGGATAAAAAATTGCTTCAAGAAACTTTTTAGTAAGCTCAGCACAGCCAAAAGAAGAGTTGGTGAAATTAAAGACAGTTCAGTAGAAATTACTCAAAATGAAATACAAAAGAAAAGAGAGAGGGTAAAAACAAAACAAAACAAAAAATAAAACAAAACAAAACAGGGGTGCTTGGGTGGCTCAGTTGGTTAAGTGGCTGCCTTCGGCTCAGATCATGATCCTGGAGTCCCGGAATCAAGTCTCGCATTGGGCTCCCAGCTCCGTGGGGAGTCTGCTTCTTCTCAGACCTTCTCCCCTCTCATGCTCTCTCTCGCTATCCCTCTTTCAAATAAATAAATAAATAAGTAATCTTTAAAAAAAATTTGTAAGAGTTGTGGCACAATATCCTTCTTAACATACACATAGTAAAATCCCAGAGAGAGAAGAAAGATTAGAAAGGGTCAAGGGGTGCCTGGGTGGCTCAGAGTGTTAAGCCTTTGCCTTCTGCTCAGGTCATGATCTCAGGGTCCTGGGATCGAGCCCCGCATTAGGCTCTCTGCTCAGCAGGGAGCCTGTTTCCCTCCCCTCTCTGCCTGCCTCTCTGCCTACTTGTAATCTCTCTCTCTGTGTCAAATAAATAAATAAAATCTTTAAAGAAAAAAAGGGTCAAAAAAATTTTGCTGTATGAAAGTTTTGCTAACTAGTGCCAGACACCATATTGCAGATTCACTAGTTTAGAACACCAAACAAATAAAAAAAAAAAAAAAAAAAAAACTACTCCCCCCAAAACCCACCTAAATAAGTCATATTGAAACTGTCAAAAACAAACGAACAAACAAAATAAAGAGAACATCTGGTAGAGAGCCAGAAAACAACAAAAAACAATACCTAGACAAGAATGGGTTAAAAATACAGCTGATTTCTCATTGGAACCTATGCAAGCAAAAAGATAATGGAATGTCTTCTTAAATGCTGAATAAACACACAGACACACACAGGTCTGAGCTCTACATTTAGCAAGAATATATGTTTTTAAATAGAAAAGAAATAAAAATTTTCTCAGACAAGTAAAAGAAAATGATGCGTTCTTTTTAAGTAGCACAAGTGAAATTAGACTATGACAATTCCATAAAGTGTAGTAGGAGGCAATTTCACATAAAATATTACAACTTACATGTAGACTCAGATTAATTAAAAATGTATATTGTAGGGATGCCTGAGTGGCTCAACTGGTTAAGTGAATGCCTTTGGCTCAGGTCATGATCCCAGGGTCCTGGGATTGAGCCCCACATCAAGCTCCCTGCTCAGCGAGGAGCCCTCTTCTCCCTCTGCCTGTGGCTCCTGTTGCTTGTGCTCTCTCTCTCTCTCTGTGTCAAATAAATAAATAATATCTTAAAAAAGTATTTATTGTAAACCCTAGGGAAAGCACTAAATTAGTTTAAAAGAGCTGTAAGCCAAGAGGGACAAATAAAGTGGAATATTAAAATTCTCACTTCATAAAATGAAGAAAAAGAAACAAAGAATAAAGAAAAAATGGCTACTAAGTTGGTAGATTTTTATCTAACTTTATCAAAATTCACTTTAAATGTGAATGTTATAAACATAATAGTTAAAATAAAAAAGATTGTCAAATGGGATAAAAATGTATGATATCAATATATGCTTTCTGCAAGAAAACCATTACCCATAAGTACACAAAAATGTGAAAATTAAAAGGATAAAGGGAGTTATAAAATGCAAAAACAATGAATAGAAAATATAAGTAGTAGAATCAAAGGAGACATCAGAGCGGGGAATATTATCAGGGGTTCAGGGAAACATCAGTTCATGATAAAGAGACCAATTTTCCAATAAGACATAATAATCTTACTTTTTTAAAAAAAATGTTATTTATTTTTGTATTTGACAGAGATAAAAAGATCACAAGTAGGCAGAGAGGAAGGCAGAGCGAGAGGGGGAAGCAGGCTCCCTACTGAGCAGAGAGTCAGATGCAGGGCTTAATCCCAGGATCCTGAGATCATGACCTTAGCTGAAGGCAGAGGCTTTAAACCACTGAGCCACCCAGGCGCCCCATAATCTTACATTTTTAAATAGAACTTCAGGGGTGCCTGGGTGGCTCAGTCTTGGATTGTAACTCAAAGAATAAAATTATCCTTAAATCTATGGTGATATAAGTAAATAATTCGATAAACAATTAAGTGGAAAAAAAACAACTTGTTATTACAGAAGGATTCCAATTAATACATATAGGAGAAACAAAGGAAATAGAAAAAGCACCAGTAGCACACCACAGGAATAATTGCTACATGCAAGATGCACTCAGGAATACCAAGATTGGTAGGAAAAACAAGAAAAAAATAGGAAAATTGCAGAACTTTGAATCCTCTCTTCCAAAATATTTATTAGTTACTGTGGTGGTTTGAACATGTTTACAAATTCATTGAAACTTCTTCCTCCAAGAGGTAGTTTAATTTCTTGTCCTCGAATGTGGGATGGACTTAGCTACTTGCTTCTAATAGAGTACAAGTGAAGAAGAAAAAGCAAAACAAAACAAAATCTTATGTTGAGGAAAAGAAACCTAGCAGATACTACCCTAACCAAGAAATCAAGGGTAACATCACCAGTAGTAAAAATAATGATATCATGTATTTCCAGATGCAACATGATCAGGGGGACACATCACCTCCATGCTATGCTTCCTCAAAATCCATATCCTCAGTCTAATCCTGAGAAAACATCAGACAAAACCAAATGGATGGACATTTCATTAAATCACTTCAGAGTACTTTCAAAAATCTCAGGTCATGAAAAAGAAAGATGGACAATTGTCACAGATTTGAGGAAATAATGCTTAACAACTATATGCAATGTGATATCTTCGAAGACACAAAACACTGGGAAAATCTGAATATAGGTAGCAGTATTGTAATAATGTTAGTTTCTTAGTTTTTACTATAGTACCATGTGGTTAGGTAAAATGTTAGCTTTAGGGGTAGCTAATAAGGTGAAAGATATGTGGGACTATCTTTACAACCTACATTTATTTCAAAATGAAAAGTTAAAAACTAAATTTTACACTTAAAAGTTTTCCAGAATTATGCCAAAGAAAACGCAAAAAAATATCATCACAGAAGCAGGTGCAGAATCATAGAGAGTGTATATTGCTTATGTGTTTTGTTATACATCCTTATCTTTTTATTCATTTGCACTTTGGGGATATTGATTACAACATGCAAATTATCAAGGAAAAATGTGATAAGGAAAGAAAATGACATTTAGAAACTGGCCATTTTCACAACGTATTTTTCCCAAAATATATCTTACAATAGTATGTGAGAAATACAAAATTGAAATGAGTTATTTATTGAATTTTTTTTAAGATTTTTATTTGTTTATTTGACAGAGAGAGAGAGAGATCACAAGTAGGCAGAGAGGTAGACAGAGAGAGAGGAGGGAGCAGGCTCCCCGCTGAGCAGAGAGCCCCATACAGGGGCTCGATCCCGGGACTGCGAGATCTTGACCTGAGCCTAAGGCAGAGGCTTTTACCCACTGAACCACTCAGGTGCCCCTTTATTGTGCTTTAAAGAAGAAATAATTACTAGCCTGCCTTCTCAATACACTGACAATTATCTATGTGAGTCCTTGAGTATTAAGCAGAGTTAGAGCACTACACCTTCCCTCAATGTTCAGTTTCCTGAAATATGGAAAGACATAGCTGCCTGTCCTAAAAATAGATAGATGCAAAGCTGTTAGTGCAAGTGTGCACAATTTTTGTTTGCTTGGTATGTAGAGTGTGAAAGGTAAGGCAAGTCATGAATATATTTCTTTTGCTTATATGTCAATTTCTGCAGCAGTAGTGAAATATTAGTTTTGAGAAAGTCTGCCCTTTTTCAACAATGTCAAGAAATTCATATAGATAGGTACATACTTATCATACATATATATGTATAAAAATACATCATTTGGGGAAAGCTTTTTTTCATCTTCAAAATACATTATATTTCAGGCTCCACTGCTGTAGAGATAAAGATTTTTATGGACACAGAGTATATTGTTCTCCATCTCAATATGCTATATGATTCAAAAATGTTAAAATGAAGTTATTTTAATATTTATTTTAAAATATTCATTTGACCACTCATTCATTCAATTGACAATTATTGATCACTAGCTTTT
The DNA here is from genome assembly GCA_028646535.1 of Procyon lotor. Lineage (NCBI taxonomy): Eukaryota > Metazoa > Chordata > Mammalia > Carnivora > Procyonidae > Procyon > Procyon lotor. Next base: position 19,543,065 of record CM053608.1, read on the forward strand.
GGTATTTGTAAGAGGCATTTTGACTTTACGTACATTACAGACAAGTTGAAAATGGGAAAGGCATGTATTTGTAGGAAAATTTTTATGCTTTAAGAGCACAAAGGTAAGGAAGATCACTGAGAAGAAAAGATACCATAAGTGAAAACAATTTCTACTGAATACATATAAAGCAGCATTTCTTAAACTTCAGTGTATTTGCAAATGACCTCGTGGCCCTGCTATGGGCACAGAGATTTGGCATTTCTACTCAAATGATGCCAAAGCTGGTGGATGTGGGCCACAGTTTGCATAGCAAGGCTGCAGCATACGATGCTTACAAAGGCCCAAAATCAGCCTCCAGAACACTGACAGCAGGACACCTAAGCTTTTCCTACAAAGGCAAGAGAATACAAATGCATAAACAGAATGGACACCTCCATTACGGTATGTGCTCCACAAGAAAAGGGGGTTTTGTCTGTATTTGTTTCTGCTTTGATTCTGGTGTTGTAACAGTGCTTACACAGGATAGGTATTCAATAATCATTTTTTGAGTAAGTGGTTAATTGAAATGTATTATATGGAAGACAGGAAATCATCTTCAGTGTAATGATTGTGTATCTTTATGTTTTAAAATTATGGAAGTCAATATGAAAGTCAGATTTTATTAGAGTTAATAGAAGGTCAAAAGCATAGGATGTAATATTATAACAATATGTAAGAACTAATTAACAAGCAAACATATAAGGCTTCTGAGATGATAACATTTTTTGATATGGGAAAAGCTAATTAATTTCAACCAGGAAAAAGGAGGTTAACAATTTGGGGGTTAGAAAAGGTTAATGGGCCCCACTACAAAAAGAACAATTTGAAAGTTTTCTTTTTGCTTGTACTTTAGGGAGAATGCATGTATGATTCTGTATGTAGACAGTTGCTTTTCCTAGGTTCTTTTTTTAGATATTTTGAAGAAATTGTGTCTACATTGGGATGTGTCTACATTGGGTCTATTGAAATAATTTACTTAAAACAATAAGTAAAGTGCCTGGCACATAACAATTTTTCAATAAATTCTCATTATAATTGATAACCACAAATCAGTAAAATAATATGAAAGATCTCAGTGAATAGATAAATAGGTAACTTATAAGAGGTCCTCAAAAGGGCAAGGTATTTGAAAGAAAGACATTTGAGTCCTAGTTTCTTTGCTAATGAATTGTGTGAACTTGAGAAAGCCCATATGTTGTGGATATTAAACAAGAAGGGGAAAGGTTTTATAAGTTCTGTGATAATATCAGTTTGAATAAGCCTAGAAAAATAGAAAATGTTTCTTAATATTTTAAATTTCATGACATTCATGCCGGTCTATGAAGATATACTGAAAACCATACTGAGTCCAAAATATATTATGCTAAAGCCCTCATGTGCAGGCTTCACAGGTTCAAAATCGCACTGTCAAACAGTCTTAAAGCTAGAAAAAGCTTCAAGAAAATTTAGTAGTGAACGTGAAACTGCATGGAGGGCACATGAAGGAGTATAGGTTGCACTTACGTGTGTGGTTTTATGAAGGTATAAATCTTCCATTATTTTGCCCGCGAAAGGACAGATGGCTGCCCTAAAATGGAATCCGGCTGCAGCATCCACATACTGAATGTCATTATACACAGCAACAGCTGTGTTTAGCATATCCTTCATTTGAATTCTAGTTCAGAGGAAAGACAAAAAATCATAGCTTGTCTATTATCACCAGGCACTATGTCCAAATGATAAAAACAGAAGGCTTTTCTAAGGAACTAAAATTTAAGGAGAGCATAGCCATAGTTGCTAGGAAATTCAAGGTTGGAGAAATGACCAGTCCTGGACCTGTGAACTATCCTGTGTTAAATTGTACCCAGGAATTAATCACTCAAGTGCAAGGGAACATCAGAAAGGAAATGGAATATTAAAAAAAAATACTTAGCATAAAATAGAAAATAGGAGACAACACTTGGTCTGTTATTTTCAAATCTTTTTCATTGTGTTTATGCAAATCCAGTTGATACCTCTGAGAATGAGAGCAAAATTCTGAATTAGCTCAGACTGCCTTAGGAAAATACCACAGACTGCGTGGCTTAAATAACAGAAATTTATTTTCTCATAGTTCTTGAGGCTAGAAGTTCAAGATCAAGGTCTGGCAACATCAGATTCTGGTGTGGTTCTCTTCGTGGCTTGCAGAGGGTATCTTCATGCTGTTGTCTCATGTGGCGGTGGGGCTGGAAGGTATGTGGACAGAGAAAGGTCCAGTTTTAGTGTCTCTTCTTATAAAGGATACTAATCCTATGAAATCAAGGCACAAGCTTATGACCTCATTTAATCTTAATTATTCCCTAAAGGCCCTGTATTTCCAAATACAGTCACATTGGGAGTTAAAGCTTTCAGTATATGAATTTTGGGGGAATATTATTAAGCGAGCTCTTAAACAAATAATAATATAATATGCATGGCTGTGTATTTTTATAACTCAGTACTTTTCCTTGTGAAATTGCTTTGTATTATGTTGTGGACAACTTGGTAGGTGAGGCCTCTGACCACCACAAAGCATAAAGCCTGCATCCTAAAGTACATGACCACTTACTAAACTGCATGATCTTAGGCCGGTCACCTGTTCAAGTCTGTTTTTTATTTGCAAAGTGAGGACAATACTAATGATATCTACCCTAAGAAGTTTCTGATAGTTATATACAATAAGCATTAATTAACAATAGATCTTATGAAATAAAACTGTCCTGAAAATACAATTTCTTTTTAACAAATATTTTGGATCTTGGGGTGCCTGTGTGGTTCAGTCAGTTAAGCACCTACTTTGGCTCAGGCAATGATCCCAGGGTCCTGGCATCGAGCCCTGCATCAGGATCCCAGCTCAGTGGAAAGCCTGCTTCTCCCTCTCCCTCTGCCTGATGCTCTTCCCAACTTGTGCTTTCTCTCTCTGTCAAATAAATAAATAAAATCTTAACAAACACCCCCCAAAAACAAGTATTTTGGATCTTTCCAAACTTTAAAAATATTTCTTGAGAAAGATATTTTAAGTATGCATATTCTTTTTTTATTAATATATAGTATATTATTTGCTATTCACAGGTCTGTGAATCATCAGGCTTACACATTTCACAGCACTCACCATAGCACATACCCTCCCCAATGTCCATAACCCAGACACCCTATCTCTATCCCTCTACTCCCCAGCCACCCTCAGTTTGTTTCATGAGTTTAAGAGTCTCTTATGGTTTGTCTCCCTCCTGATCCCATCCTGTTTCATTTCCCCCCCACCCCCAACAACCCCCTGCCCTGCCTCTGAAATTCTTCAAAATATGCATATTCTTGTTGGCAATGATTGATAAAAATTTCTATGAAGAAATAATTTATAGGCAGAATAAATATTTAAATTGTTATTTTATTTTGTATTTATTTTTTGGAGTGGCTTAAATGCATCATGAATGCATGAATGCAGGAATGAAAAGTGATGGGTGCTACAGATATAAAAGGAAAAATAATAACTGACAATTTTATGAAGTTCTATAATGAGTCCAACTTAAAAATGGCTAAAATAAGACACAGAGAGGTTATCAAACAAAGCCACACAGCTAGTAAGCCATAGAGGCAGGATTTGGAACCAAGGGACATGGCTTGATGTCTATTGATTAAGTAGTTATAATAGATTATTTGGAAGATTAAACTGGCCATTTTGCGTGACTTCACCATATTCAAGTTCTGATGAGGTTACTAAAGCAGCTCTAGAAATGTGATTTGCCAATGTAATCAGAACCCATTCATTCCTCAGGGCCTCATATGCTCATGAAACAGAACATATTCATTAAGAAGACTATCAGTTTATTAATTACAATAGAGAATAACTAAGGGTAACCTAAATTCAATGTCAGTGGAACAGCAAATCTCTCTCAGTCTCACTTGCTATTATTTTATCGGTGGATTTCTAGTATTGTCACTGAATTTTGATGCCTGGGTTTTTATTCTGGGGATATACCTGTTAAGTAGTCATTTTTACCCATTTTGACTCTTTAGGGTGCTCTCTCTTTTTTAAAGATTTATTTATCTGAGAGAGAGAGAGAGAGAGAAAAAGAACACAAGTGGGATGGGCAAAGGGAGAGGGAGAGAGAATCTCAAGAAGACTCCATTCTGGGCTCTGAGCCTGATGCAGAACTTGATCTCAGTACTTTATGATCAAAACCTGAGACTAAACCAGAGGGCTGCTTAATGGACTTAGCTACCCAGGTGTCCCAGGACTCTCTTTTACCCGCTTAGTGCTATAGGCATCCTGATGCATATCCATTTTTATAATTGAAAATGGCTCACCTCCTAATGATTTATCATTTTTTCCCCTTCAAACATAATACTGTTTTTTAGAGTTCAATTTTTTTTCATTATAATAAAACCTTGTTACATCTTTTTGAGATGGTAATGTATTTAGCTTTAGTGGTCATGAGTGCCCCTTAAGTTTCTCAGCCCCACATTTATAAATAAGCTCTTGGGTTTGTTTTTGTTTTTGTTTTTTTTTTAAAGATTTTATTTATTTATTTGAGACAGAGAGAGCAAGCTAGAGAGCATGAGCAGGGGGAACGGCATAGGGAGAGGGAGAAGCAGGCTCCCACTGGAGTGGGGATGCAGGCCTCTATCCCAGGACCCTGAGATCATAGACGAATGGAAGGCAGACACTTAACTGCCTGTGCCATCCAGGCACCCTAGCTCTTGAGTTTCTTATTGTTGTCTCATATCATCAATTATTTAAAGATTTTATTAGCGTACTGATCAGAAAGAAATAAGACATTACCAGAGGACTCTGAAGGTTTTCCAGGAAAGACCAAAGGAGTGGTAGCCAACAAATACTGTCAAGGTGGTTAGTTAAATAGTTTCTTGGAAAATAAATGTGATATTTTGGGGGGGAAAAGAAAAGGACAACAAATGCTGAGTTTATTTAGTGCTGTGATTTAAATATTTCAAAATATGTAAACGTGTCTGAGTGATTGGTCAAGTTTGGGGTCTCTAATCATAATAAAAAGTATATCGAATAAACAAATCGAAACACCTTTTTGAAAGTTATTGTAAATACACATTAATGAATTTTCTCCTTTAATTAAAACACTGACTAAATAACTAACAGTTCCAGGTTCTGTGGTAATCCTTGACATTATAATAAAAAATAAGATGTGGTTTCATCCTTGTCAAGCTCTCATTAAGTGGAACATCAGACAGACATGATAGTAATGATTAAGTTCTGATTTTGGTTCCTAAACTTTAGGACAAAGTTCCTAAACCAAACAGTTCTTATCACCCATCAACCAGGTAGCTTCTCTCAGAGTTTTCTTAGACTTAGAGAAATAAAGCAGTGAAAAGAAATGTGAAGGCCGGGAAAATGGGGGAAACAAGTACAACATGTTCTATGTGAAATGAAATTTTCCAAGATTTCAGATTAGCTTTTTCTGAGGAAAGTTTAAAACAGAAAAAATATGGTAAAATGAACTCTTTGGATCCAGTTCCCAGCTATAATAACTGTAATTTCTTTGTTTCAGACATCTATACTTCTCTCCATGTTTACCAGTATTTTCTGTTATTTCGGAACAAATACCAAATATAATATTATTTAATTCACAACTATTTCAATAAGTATTTCTAGAATAAAACTACACTTTAAAAAACAGATATCCATGATTAATATGTCCTCCCTAACAACCCAATAATACCTGCATTGATATTCTCCAATAGACAACAATCAAATTTCCTAATTCTTTCATTTTTTCAATGGATTAAGATCCAAACATTGTGTTTACTAAATATGCTCTTAAATCTTTTAATATGTAATCTATCCTATCCTCTTTGTCTTTTCATTTCAAAATATTGTTTTGAAGAAACCATGCCATGGGTTCTGTAGTGTATTCTGTATAATTTCTCACTTTCTATTTTTTATTGATTAGCGTCCTTCTGGCACTGAAAGCAAAACAAAAACAAAACGAGTTTTGATATAATTCAATGTAGAGTTTTGGGTAAGGATTCTTTATGTATGGTTGTATGTACTTTTATCAAGAACCACATGATATGTAGTAGTTTCTGTTTTTGTGTGATTACAGTGACTATTGAGAAACTTACAATGATTTTTTTTTTTTTTTAACTAGGTAGGTGTAGGGGCGCCTGGGTGGCTCAGTCATTAAGCGTCTGCTTCAGCTCAGGCAGGTCATGATCCCAGAGTCCTGGGATCGAGCCCTGCATCCGGCTCCTTGCTCGGCCGGAAGCCTGCTTCTCCGGCTACCATTCCCTCTGCTTGTGTTCCCTCTCTCGCTGTGTTTCCTCTGTCCCTGTGTTTCTCTCTGTCAAATAAATAAAATCTTTAAAAAAAAAAATAGGTAGGTGTAAAATGGTGATATTCTAGTTCTATCATTTCTTTTTTTTAAAGATTTATTTATTTGACAGAGAGAGAAAGAGAGAGAGCATGCAAATGAGGGGAGGGGCAGAGGGAGAGAATCTTCAGGCAGGTTCCCTGCTGAGTGTAGAGCCCAGTACTCCATCTCAGAACCTATGAGATCATGACATGGGCAGGAACCAAGGACTGATGCTTAACTATCTGAGCCACCCAGGCGACCCTCATTTCTCTTTTTATTAGCTAGATTACTTTTATACTTTTATACTACTTACTCCTCATCTATTTTACTCCTCATCTATTTGGTTCCCCTGAAGTACAGTTCATAAAGACAAAAAATGCTTGATTCTTTCCCTTTATTCATCAGTTTTTAGAATAAGGAGTCACTTTGTAACATCTTCAAACTAAAGAAGTTTTTTGTTTTCTTTAGTATAAATTTTCAATTAAAAATCATAACATTTAATGTGCTTCAAACTATTACTGTCTTAATTTTGTTAAAATTAAAATTTTTCTACATATTATCAACGTAAATCTCTTCAGATTGGTTACTGAGTCTTTTTGACAAGACTGGAGCAGTTTTTGGTGGCTTGTTTCACCTTTTCCACATCCCGCCATCCCGCAAGTTTCTATGGTATATAAAGACATAGCTTTTGTTCTTGGTTCTTGATGGCAACTGATTTGTTCACTGTTTCTTGGCCTTTTCAGTGCTTAGAGTAAAAAACTTTTACGTAAAAGAAACTACATCACAGATTCATAATGATATTTTTCATTAAAATATAATAATTTTAGCATTTTACCTAACTTCTTTTATCCTATATTCAGTTTTTTTTTCCTTTTTGGTTAAAAATATTGGTTCTTAATGACTTTAAATAATTGGTATTTTATACTTTCCCTCTCATACATAAATAACACTATCATTCACTGAATCATTTGGGCTTTCATTAAAAAAAATACAAACATATTTGTTTTTATGCAAAAATTTCTTAAATAAGTATTACCAAACTGTATACATTTTTCTCTTTCTTGCTCTTTCACCTGGATAGCTATTTATTTCTCTGTTATGTGAATAGCCATACTTTATTCAACTTATTCATATAGATGGACATTTCAGTTGTTTCCAGGCTTATTAATATAATTTCTACCCTAAGAGATTCTCCACAGCGTGTCTGTGCCTGGAAGAAAATTTTAATTCCTGAGTTGTGTGAGTTCATAGCACCCAGGAATCTTAGCAGTATCAACTTTACTTGACCTCACTTGTACTTTTTCCTTGCATTGAACTACATTTAAACTTCTCCTAAGATTGTCTATTAAATTATCCAGTGAGTACTTTTGAGTGATTTATGGGTTTTCTAGTTTTCAAAGCACTAGAAACCTCCTTATGTACTTTCCACTTTGTCCTGTAAAGAAGCTGATATCATAAAGGTTTTGGTTATATTTCTGTCTTTTTTCTCCTCCATTTACTCATGCCTTGCCACTAGTTTTGTTGTTGTTGTCCATGAATATTTGGTTTTGTTATCTGAGTTGCTTAGCTATTTATGGAAGTATTTATAGAAATTCAAAATTATCACCATCTCTCCTGAATGCTATAATTTATACCAATATAATATGCTATATATTGTATCATATATGATGTATCAAAAATATGACATTTTAATTATACACACACACACACACACACACACACACACACACACACACATATATATGAAAGTCTTTGTAGAAAATAATTTTGAGGGCTCCTGGGTGGCTCAGTGGGTTAAAGCCTCTGCCTTTGACTCAGGTGATGATCTCAGGATCCTGGGATCCAGCCCTGCATCGGGCTCTCTGCTCAGTGGGGAACCTGCTTCTCCCTTTCTCTCTTCCTGTCTTTCTGCCTACTTATGATCTCTCTCTCTATGTCAAATAAATAAATAAAATATTTAAAAAATAATTTTGATCTCATTGTAAAAATGAATGTTATTTAAAAAATATTCTTCATGCTAAAATAAATTTATGCTAATGTTTTGCCTACTTTAATAACTTATGACTAAGACCCGCTAACTTTAATGTCTCCTTTATCTTCTATAAAATGAGCCATGAAAATGACAAAAATATGTTTTCAATGACAAAAATATGTTTTTGAATCATTTGCTTTTCATTCAAAAGCTTCCATGTCCAAATGTATTTATGATAGATAATTAAATAAGGTTACTCAGCAAAGATGGGAAACATTGAAGGACTTCAAATATGTTTTACATTCTATTTCTGTTTATTTTTATATACAATATTGGTGTTTTACTTTTTGAAAACCAAAATGCTGTTTAGATCTAAAATTGTGCTATGAATTTTGGATCTTAAAGCAAATTTAATCAGTCAATGCATATTTTAAGAACTTATGTTAGTGTGAGAACATATCTTCTTATTCCCAAATGATATCTCCTTCATCATACAAATTTTAACATAAATCCATCTCTTACAAAATGAAATCCAATTTAATTGACTGAGTGACAAATTGGTTTAGTCTGTTACTATTAAGTAGTTTTTAATAAATCCCATCGTGTGGGTGACCATATGTTAGATATTCAAAATGTGTTTTCTCTGTAAGCACATATTACCATTTCATCTCCTTTGAAACTCTTTAAAAACACCTTATACAGTTGTGGGTTGTTTCTTGTTTTTTATTTTTTGTGTTTTTTGGGGGGGTGATATTGTATGGAGGTGTTATTGAATGGAAAGACACAGTATAAAAGTACTATAAAAACTAAATTCAGAAAAAAAAAAAACTAAATTCGGTACCCCAGGGTGTACCTTCAGACACTTTGAAGCTGCATAAATAAAAAACTAAATGCATAGGACATTAATTACCTGCAATATAACAAATAGGTAAACTGAAAAAATCTCAATAAAGAACACCAAAAAAAATCATGAATAAGATGTAATAAATCAGATTTCAAACACACGAAGAAATCCCTAGTGGCCAAAAATAAAGAAGGAACAGAAAATGAAGTGGGAAATCAGACACTACTTTTGTGAAACTTGGTAGCAGTAAAGGTTGAGTGTTAAGAGGTCCATAGAAAGAGAGCTTTCAGGCTGGAGCTCTGTAATTGAGTCTCCTCTGTAGAAGAGCATGTTCAAAATGTAATTACTTTAATCCAATATTGGGATAGAAAAATTTTGAAACACCAAAGTAAAATTACAAAGAATTATCAGCTATAGCTTGAATTCTGAATGGGGTAAAAATACTCATAACTCATATTTTTAGCTAAAAGAAGCATATCTTCATGCAAATCTGGCATTTGAATTTATGTAGTATATATCCTTAGGATTTTTTAAGGCAATAAATTTTCTACATTTTGACAATTCCTAGAAAAACTACAGAACTCATAAAGACAAAAACAATATCCCCCGCACACATTTTTTTACACTGACAGCATACTTTTTAAACAACAACAGTAATCGCCAGAGTGTAAAAAATTCTATACTGAACATGATGACACAGAAATATCAGTCAACATAGAATTTTATAAGCATGCATAAAATAATTTAAGAATGCAGCCAAAACAAAGACATCTTTAGGCAAACAAAAACAGAGATTTATTACAAAAAAACCCTTGTGTAGGAACTTCCATTGTGTACTTTGGATGAAGGAAATTAAAACCAGAGGAAGAACTAAGATGTAACATGATCAGTTAACAACAACAAAAAAATTGTAAACATATGTGTAAAGCTAAACCAAGTTTGACTAAATGGAACAAGAATAAGGTTACTTTTGCAGGTAAGAATAAGGTAGAACTAAAATAGTGGCTTATGATATTATGCAAGTTGCATGAGAGTTAAACGAAATTAAAGAATTCTAATGTTCTAGTATTGTTCAAGAGAATAGCAGGGAAATATATTAGCTATAAACTTTTTTTAAAGATTTTTAAAATTTTTAAAATTTATATTACAGAGAGAGAGAGAGAGATCACAAGTAGGCAGAGAGGCAGGTAGAGAGAGGATGGAAGCAGGCTCCCTGCTGAGCAGAGAGCCCGATGAGGGGCTCAATCCCAGGACCCTGAGATCATGACCTGAGCTGACGACAGAGGCTTTAACCCACTGAGCCACCTATCTAAAAACTTCTAAAATAATAGAGATATTGAAGAATTAGAGGTAATGATTAAAATAATTGAAATTTATGATGTCCAGAGCACTAGAGAAAGAAGAATGAGAAATTCAAAATGAGGCAGAAATAGAATGAAGTATGGGAAAAAAAGTATGGAAAAAGCAGCGTAAATAGGAAGAACAAAGCAAGTATAAATTCAAATATATCAAGAATTGTAGGAAGTGTTAATGTACCTAATTCACCACTTAAAAATTGTGGAAAAAATTTTTAAAAGTCTGTTTCTGTGTTCTTCATGTGAAACACACTTAAAATATGCACAGAAATATTAGGATAAAGGAATACCTATACATAATGTGTATTATATCAAAATATAATAATATTACTAAGTAATGAATAGCATTAAATAAAGAAGATCAGGTAAAATGGACAACAAAGCAAAACTATCACTAAATATAAAGATCACTACATACATTAAAAATATAATTAAAAAATTTAATTCATCGAATATTTACCCCAAAGATACAGATGTAGTGAAAAGAAGGGCCACATACACTCCAGCGCTCAGAGCAGCAATGTCCACAACAGCCAAACTGCAGAGAGAGCTGAGATGACCTTTAACAGGTGAATGGATAAAGAGGATGTGGTCTTCTTTATTGGAATATTAATAATAATGGAATATTACTCAGCCTTCAGAAAGGATAAATAACCAACTTTTGCATCAAGATGGATTGAACTGGAGATTATGCTGAGTGAAATAAGTCAAGCAGAGAAAGTCAATTATCATATGGTTTCATTTATTTATGGAACATGAGGAATTTCATGGAAGATATTAGGAGAAGAAAGGGAAGAATGAAGGGGGGAAATCAGAGGGAAAGATGAACCATGAGAGACTATGGACTCTGGGAAATAAACTGAAGGTTTTAGATGGGAGGGGGGTGGGGGGATGGGTTATCCCAATGCTGGGTATTAAGGAGAGCATGTATTGGATGGAGCACTGGTTGTTATACACAAACAATGAATCATGGAATACTACATCAAAAACTAATGGTGTACTGTATGGTGACTAACATAATGTAATAAAAAATAAAATGAAATACTCAAAACAGTAAAAAGAATATATAAATCATTGGAAGAAATAGCAATTCTATATCTGTTGCCACAAAAAAAATAATCTTAAATATATATAAAGCAAAAATGAATATGGTTATTGAGAATTTTTGAAATTACCAATCTTGTGGGAGATTATAACACCTTTTCTTCAACTAACAGATTGATCATGACTTTTAAGGATACAGATGCCTTAAATAGCATTAGTAATGAGCTTGATTAAGGGCTATGTGGGGCACCTGAGTGGCTCAGGCGTTAAGCGTCTGCCTTCGGCTCAGGTCATGATCCCAGCGTCCTGGGATCGAGCCCCGCATCGGGCTCCCTCTTCCGCGGGAAGCCTGCTTCTCCCGCTACCATTCCCTCTGCTTGTGTTCCCTCTCTCACTATGTTTCTCTCTGTCAAATAAATAAAATCTTTAAAAAAAAAAAAAGAAAGAAAGAAAAAAGGGCTATGTATAGGATTCAGGAATCTAGCAGTTCAGAAAATCTCATGCTTAAGAGCACACAACATTTTAAAGAAAATTTACCATATGCTAGCCCATAAGATATGTTTCAAATTTTAAAGGATCATTATTGTGAAAAATGATCTCTCTGAAAACAGTGTAATTGAGACATAAGTAAAAATAACTGATAATGAAAATCTAAAGAGATGCTCTTAAATCATGATTCAAAGAAAGAGTAATATGAAAATTAGAAACATTAGAATTTGAAAATACTTAGATACAAACATTAATAAATATGGCATAAACCTAAATTAGCAGGATCCAGGGGAAATAAATAACTAAAAGGCATTTATGGCATTGATGTTAAATTTTAAAAGAAAAAAGAAAGAAAAATTAAGCAAATGTCACATTTAAGAAGTTTGAAAAAAGGTTATAGACTAAACCACAAAAATTGTTGCAATAGATAATAGGATAAAGCAGAAGTCAATTAAATAAGACAAAAAAAAGATATACTAGAGAAGTTAGAGCCTGTGTTTGAACTAATAAGGCTCATAGTATTGATAATACCCTTGGGAGATAGATCAAGAAAGTAAGAGAGAGAGAGAAAGTGGAGGCAATACAATTATTAAAAATTAAGGTGGAGATAAAATTATAAACTAATAATAAACTTAAAAAAGTGAATAGTAGTAATTACTTTAGAACAATTAACTAGAAACATGACAAAATGGACTATTTCCTTGTAAAATATAACTAAGCAAACTTGGCTTGAGATGAATTAATAAACCTCCATATATCTACAAATATATTAAAGAGTTTGAATTAGTAACTGAATTGAGAAAGGGAGAGAAAAAAAATTTGCCTCAGATAGTTTTGTTGATGAAATTCACCAAGTCTATGAATAAGATGGTGCCAATGTTAAAGTATTTCTGACCACAGGAGATAAAGCTCATCTTACTCATGAATATAGGATGCAATGCAAAATTTTTTTAAAGAAAAATATTTTAATAAAATGTAAGCAAACGTAGAAAGCATAAATTGCTTGTCTTTTGAAATATGCACTAAAGAGTTTATCATGTTAAAAAATTAAAGAAAAGACATGCAATTATCACAGTGACAGAAAAACCACAAAAGGAAATTCAAAACCAATAAGTTTTGAACTGAAAAGAAACAACAACAAAAAAACCCCCCAAAAAACAAACTAAACATAGAAGAATCTAACCATGCTGGTTCCTTGATCTAGCTCTTCTATGTCCCCAAATTGCAAGAAATAAATGTCTGTTGTTTAAGACATACACACACACACACACACACACACACACACACAGAGAGAGAGAGAGAGAGAGAGCGAGTGAGAATATCCTCAGACATCAAAACATACTATAAAGTTATATAGTTATGTAACCAAGACATTGTTTAGTCAGCACATGTTTAAAGACCAGTGGAACTAAATAGAGTATAGATACTAGTCTATCATATATGACAAAATGACATGAGAGAGGTGAGGAAATGATAAACAAATTTTAAAGTCCTAAGCAGTTGGTTCTCTATGAACAAATAAAACTGAATCCCCAATTTAGACAGTGTATAAAGAACAATGTGTGAGTATTGGAGAATCTTTTTGTTTTATGGCCATTGGTGAAGAAATGTCTTGTAAACAATATATGAATTATGCTCGACTGCATTAAAAGTTAAAATTCTTGTGCAAAAAGGGAAACAACTATCTTACAAGTGGGGTGGAGAATCTGCAATGTATGTAACTCTCCTAAAATTAATACATATATTAGGGACACTTTAAAATCAGTAAGAAAACTATCCAGCCCATAAGTAGCAAGATAAGCAAGTAATATTAAGAGACAACCCAGCAAAGAGAAACTGGAATAGCCAATAAAACATGAAATAGAGTTTCACTAATAAGCAGGAAAATCTGAAGGTATAATAACAATAATGTACCTTTCATGCTCATGAAATTAATAGTCTAGTATTACAGAAAACTTTCTGTTATACATGGAAATGTTAATTGCTTTAATCACTTGCAAAGACCAATTTAGTGATAGTGATGCCCTTTCCATTCTAGTCATATATACTTTAGATCTTGTGCAAACTGAGATGTGTAAAATGTTCAAAGCAGCAATATTTGTAATGCTCTCAAATATCAAGAAATACAGTTTGTATCCATGAAATGGTATGTAATACAGAGAAGTGAATGAACTAGAGCCATAGTATCAACATGGATAAATCTCGAAAACATAAATTCGAGCTAAGAAAGGTGTAAGAATATGAAGAGTTTAATGTGATTTATATGAAGTTTAAAATTAAGCAATTTGGCTAAACCATATTATGTGCTAGGCACATAAGTATCTTCAGTAAGATGAAATTATGTACATAGAAATCAATATCAAATTCAGCATAGCAGTTATCTTGTAGTGAGAAACTAGGTTGTCAGATGGCTGAAGTTTCCAGAGCCTTTTGTAAGGTTTTACCTCATAAGCTAGAGAACAGTTACACAGGTATTGATTATTGTATTCTATATATCTTTTGGTGTATTTGAAGTAGTTTGTAATCTATTTAGAAAGTCAACTTCAGATTTTCCACTTCGGGTTATAAAGGGAAAATTCTTGCCACTTTCATGAACCCAAGCATGAATTGTTGGCTTTTTAAAAAATGTCCTTTTGCAGCCCAGCTGAATCCTTTTTGTAGTATTTAAATAGCAGTACTGAGATAACAGAAAGAAAGACCATCTACCATGATAACCTGACTGAAAATACTTATTTTGGTCTAGAACACTCTGATGTTCCCTATGAGGTCCTTCTTGTGTTGCTATCACCATCTCTCCTCTACTATGAGTATCCTCAACATTCACTCAGGAACACAAAGTTCTAGTTCAAATGATCTTAGCTATGGAGTTTTTGTTTGTTTTTGGTTACCTCCAAAGGCATACATTTTTTTCTGATTATCGATGTTGGAAAGACTTGTCTTCAGGAGTACTGGCCTCCACACCGCTGGGGGACCATTCAGAAGATAATATCTGAATGCCATATGTTGTTAAGCTCAATATCTTTACTGGGATATATACACATTTGGGTGAATTCTCTGGTTATTTAATATTTCACAAAAAAAAGATGGAACTAGTAAATAGTAAATAGTGCCTGCTCAGATTCCCCTATAGAGCCCCAAAAAAGGTCAGCCTCTGCATTTAATGAATACTTGCTTTTCTTCTACCACAAAGCAATATTGTTTGGCTGTGGGTCACATCTAGATTCTAATTCTGAATCCTTCATCTACCCCCTATGAAAACCAGCAAACATCCCTGAACTACCACATACCAGTTTTTTCATTTGTAAAATTAGAAAGATAAGACCAATTCATAGAAATGTTGGAAGAATTAGATATATGAAATTCTCTAAAATATTGGTTATTAATCATTTATTAAAAATGTAATATCTCCAAATTCAACAATTTTTCTATATACCTTTGTTTTTTTGAAAGCTCAAGTTAGTTTAGAAAATAATGAAGATGCACACTAAAAAAGAAAGAAAGGAAGAAAGAAAGAAAGAAAGAAAGAAAGAAAGAAAGAAAGAAAGAAAGAAAGAGAAATGAAAAAAAAAGTTGCAATTTCAAATTGAGATATTTTTAGTCCCTATTCCAGCAACTCCTTTTGCCTTAAGGAAGAAGTAATTCAGATCAGAGGCGGTATCCACCATTACATGCCTGCTTACTGCAGATTTTTTCATTTTCTTTTCTTTTTTTCTTAAATTAGGTGCAGCTCCTTGTTGAAAGCAGGCTAATTTTTCTAACTTGTGTATACTGGGAAGAGAGATAGAGCAAATATTTCTGAGACCTTAGAGCACATAATAAAATTTTACAAAAATCAGTTTGTATACTATACACTTATTGTGCAGTAAGGCATACAAAAAGACCTCATTAAAAACCAGGCTAGCATGTATTAAGTATGTACTAGATAGTGTGCTAAGTCCCTTACAAGATTATGTCAGGTAGGGTATACCTGAGCTTTGCCCTATGAAGCAAGGGTTGTTATTAGCTGTTTTACTGATGAACAAACTAAGGCAGTTGTTATACTAATTAGTACATATGATCGAGATCAAGTAAGTAGCTGATGTAGGATTTGAAACCAGCTCCTTGACTACTAAAGCTATGTTCTTATCCTCTAACTGGCACCCGACATCCTGGCCTATTTTCCACTGGCCCTGAAAGCCGCGTAATTTTCCATTCAAAGAATATTCTGTAATGACAAACAGTGGAAAGGCGATAAAGCCCTGAGGTCTCTGAACTGCGGCAGTAGCTATCAATCACACAGCAGATAAATAGATTTCAGAAGTTTTGTGTACAATATGTTCTTGAATTTGGGCTTAAGCTCAGACTGACATATAGTATTTCACTGCTAATGTGATCTCTTTCTAGCAGAGGGAACATTCTTTTTTTAAATTGCATTGCATAACTTGTTTGCTTCCTAGCAAAACAATTTTTGAATTTCCGTATAATTTCTGTTAAATCTATTTTTAAAGTTGAAGCTTAGGTCAAATGCAAATATGAATATAGATTTATCCAGCATGCATAATTTGTAGTCTGTGTGGAACTGACTCATCTGTCTTCAGTATCTGGCAGTCACGTGAAGAGCTCTCCTGCTAAGAGTGACCTATTCATCCTTCAAATAAACATCCACAAGAGGAAGAAAAACAATATGAACAGTTCCAAAGAAGAGACAACATATCGTGCATGAGCTAACGTACTTAAGTCTGTTCTGTCAACAATCCTTCGAGTTAAAATTCCTCATTTAGAAAGCACTTGGAAATGCTGAGAAATTTTGAATGTAATCAATTTTTGAAAATTACAGTTATATTCTATTTAAAAACATAAGTGAGTGACCAAATTTGTAAACAAGTTTCTTGAATATCAGCAGAATTTTTCAGAACATAAACTATTAATAATATAAAAGTCTATATTATGCAAGGGCAATTATTATTCTGTATTTCTCCTAGTTTGATTAGGAAACTATATCTAGTTCTCCCTAATTATCTATATTCTTCACAACTTCATCTATATCCAAAGAGATATACACAAGGCAAATGCTTCAAATGCTCTACATGGCTTTTCTTTGAGGGAAAAAACAAACCACCAGATACACAGTAATAGATTTTTTTAATGCATATGTCACTCTCAGCAAAAATGTAGAGTAAATACCAACTATAGAATAAAACTGATATTTTTGGGAGATTTTACACAGTTTCAATTTAGAGTGACTAAAATAAGGAGGATGAACCAATGTTCTGAAAACTCCAGCTAGCTTTTAAATGGATAAATGACAATTTGCCCGTTATGTACTATTCTGACAATAATTGTGGGATAGAATTTGAAGGAATGGCTAAAGAAATTAAGGGAGCGTAAATGTTCTATCCCTAGATATGGCATGACTTCTCATATTCTATCATCTGACATGACTTCTCATATTTGTGTGGGTTTTCATAGAACTGAAAAATTACATTACTTTTCTGGTGAAAACATTTGAAGAAAATGCATTGGATAGAAAAACCTTATTGTTACGTATAAGATTTAAATAACAGGGGGAAAACCAAAAAGAACTTAACAGCCTATGAACATTTGAAAGGTAATTTCTAAGAATTTATTATTGCAATCAGTCACATTTATTTTAGGTAATGTTATTCCATCTTGATAACATGAAGAATTTAAGAATCAAAAATTAGAATTCCATTTGTTATAGTAAGATTACCTCCAATTCGGATCTCTTGATCTAGGACTTAAGGAGGGATATATTAATTTTTTCCTCATAACATTAGTTATTTGGGATAACTATGACAGTTGTTTTATAGAGTCCTCTGCAGGAGAAAAGGGCAGGAAAATGGAGGGAGCTATTCCATATTGAAAGATACTAAAAAGGTAAAACAATTATAATGGGTCAACCATATAAGTCATTCCTGCAATGATAAAATTTGAATATGAATATGAATAGATGGTAAATCTCAATAGACTTCCAGCCTCTAGAACTGTAAGAAATATATTTCTGTTGTTTATAAGTTATCTCATTTATGGTACTTTGTTATGGTTGCCTTAACAGACTGAGAAGATACCCAAATGGAAATATAGTAGTTTCCCCCTTATCCACAATTTTGCTTTCTGTAGCTTCAGTTACCAGTGGTCAATGGTGGTCTGGAAGATGACAATCCTTTTGATGTATCCTCAGAAAGTCGATAGTAGCCTAACTCTATGTCACAGTGACTACATTGTTCATCTCACTTCCTCTCATTGCCTAGGCATTTTATCAGCTCTTAACACAAGAAGAAAAGTGAGTACAGTGCAATAAAATATTTTGAGAGAGAGAGAGAGAGAGAGAGAGAGACCATATTCAGATAAACTTCATTATAATATATTTATTTGTATTTATTTACTAATAATATTTATTATTGTTGGTAATCTTGTAGTGTGCCTAACTTATAAATTAAACTTTATTATAGGTATGCATGTATAGAAAAAAACACAGATTTGGGTACTATCCGTGGTTTCAGGCATCCACTGGGGGTCTTGCCCCTCAGGTAAGATAAAGTTTCATATGTGAGTCTGGATTTGGGAAGAGCTGGAGATACTCATTTGGGTGTGATCAGTCTATAAAAGAAATTTAAAGCCATGAGACTGGATGGCTGATGAGTCAATACTAATAACAGCAGGACATATATATGGCTTATATTAAGGAAACCTATTCATTTTTAAATTGTGTATTAATTCCCTTAGTCTGCATAATTCTATGATTTGGTTCAGTGACCCCAATTTACAGATGGGAAGCCAGGCACACACACAAAAAAGAAATTAGAAACTTGGTCTAAGATCATACAGAGATTATCAAGAGAGTAAGTATAAATAAAGGAGAATTCTGAATACACGTCTGAATGCACAGAAGTTAAAAGGTTTGAAGTCTAGGGAAAAAACAACCGAGTATCATTCCTAGAAGCCAAATGAGTAAAGTTTTACAATGAGAAGGGAAAGATAATTTATAATAGGAAAAA
>CM053608.1:19562607-19579765 GCA_028646535.1 Procyon lotor
AAAACCCCATTCCCCTTCAGAGATATGTTTATCTGTTCCTCAAGTCCTGTAATTTGTTGTTGGAAGTATATTCTAGACCCTAGGGCAGTGACAGTGTTGACCAAATGATAACTGATGTGACATAAAAAACAATTGGTCATTTGTCAATTCTAAAATATTTAGCATATTTGAAATACACACAAAAAACTTACAGTATCTTTAAGTTTGAAAATTATTTCAAGTATTTAGATACTTAAAAAACAGAGAACCTCTTTTAAAAATGTTATTGGTGTCCCTCTATTTTATCATAGAGTATTATAATGATTCTAGCATATGTTGAGGATCTATTTTTATAAGATTTACCACACTGATAAAATTATGTAACAATTTGTGCGGTTATGGCTTTGAGTTTTGTAATCTTGCAATTGCTTCTTCATAAAATATACTGTGAAAAAAAATTCATATGTGGAGCTATTTTGCCAATTTTATCTCAAATAAAAAATTAAATAAAGCTAAATATACACTTCATCAGGGGTTATATATATGCATTTTTTACTCTAATATATAGACAGAATATGTTAAGAATATATCAATAATATATTTTCTTAATATATCTTTATTTCTTTATTAACAAAGGATATTCCGGTACATTTTATAATTAATTGAAAAGCTAGTAAGTACCATAAACTAAAAATATTTTAAAAATCTACCCTTTATTCTTACCATATATGTTTTTCCTAATCTTTGGCATTTCTTTCTATGTAACTTTCAATAGTGTTTACTGACATGGGAATTCATTTCCATGTGACTAAATTGTTTACCGTATATTATGCTAGCCATTTTTACCAGGAAAGAGGAATGTTTCCCAGTGGGGTATATCTTTTTATCTATCAATATTATGGAAAAATATCTATAAAGAGCTTTAAACATACAATTATATTTGGTGACATTTTGCAAATAATGCATAACCATTAGATTAGAAAGATTTTAATTTTGGCAAAGTACACATAAAATTACCATTTAACAATTTAAAATGTACAGGTAGGTAGTGTTAAGTACATTTATGTTGTTGTGCAACCAATCTCCAGATCTTTTTTCATCTTGCGACACTGAAATTCTATACTTATTGAATTATAACTCCCATTTCCCACTCACCCTTCAGCCCCTGTCAACCACTGATCTGTTTTCTGTCTCAATGAATTTGGCTACTCCAGTTACCTCATACAAGTAGATAATAAAGTGCTTACCCTTTTGTGATTGGTTGGCTGTTGTAGCATGTTTCGTATTCCTTCCTTTCTAAAAGTTAAATAATATCCTATTTTGTGTATACAGACACACACACACACACACACACCCCAATTTTATGCAGCCATTCATCCATCAATGGACAATTGAGTTGCTTCCACTTTTTGGCTATTGTGAATAAGGCTGCAATAAAAATGAGTGTAAAATTATTTCTTTGAGATCTTACATTCAGTTCTTCTGGATATATACGTAGACCTGGACTATAGTAATTGCATTTTTAATTATTTGAGGAACTACCATACTGTTTGTCATAGCAGCTGTACCATTTTGCATTTCCACCAACATTTCACAGGAATTTCACATTTCCATATCTTTGTCAGCACTTGTTATTTTCTGTTTGTTTGCCTATTTTGTTTGTTGTTTTGCTTTGGTTTAGTTTGGTTTTTAATTTTTTTTTTTTTTGCATCATTTTGAGGTGGTGTCTCATTGCTGTATTCATCTGCATTTCCCTAATGATTAGATGTTGAGCATGTTGCATGTGTTTATTGGCTATTAATTTCCCTTGTTTGAAGATATTTCTATTAGAGTCCTTTGGTTTTTCTTTTTAGCTAGATTTTGTCTGTTAGTTTATTTTGTTTTTTACCATTAGATTTTAAATACCTAAAAAGTTTTAAAAAGTTGTAGAGAATTTTTTTTTCCTAAAGTTTAATTTTAAAATATTACAAAATATTACAGAATAACAGTACAGTAATGCTTTTGGGTGGTTTTAGACTTCTAGCCATATTGTCAAATGACTTTGCTGATGATTTTAAAATTTGGCTTTGCTCTGTAGATAGAATCTTACTATGAAATCATCATTTTACCTAATCATATTGGTGGCAATGAATCATAACACAAGAAGAGGTGGTGTATGTGCCATTTTTATTTTCTGTAAGAATTATAGTATTGGCATTATCTTCACTTATGGCTTCTTTGTAGGAAGGTTTTTATTTATTTATTTTTTTAAAGATTTTTATTTATTTATTTGACACAGAGAGAGAGAGATCACAAGTAGACAGAGAGGCAGGCAGAGAGAGAAGGGGAAGCAGGCAGAGAGCCCGATATGGGGCTCAATCCCAGGACTCTGAGATCATGACCTAAGCTGAAGGCAGAGGCTTTAACCCACTGAGCCACCCAGGTGCCCTGTAGGAAGGTTTTTAAATTCCTCTTGATTTTTCCAAGCTGCAATAAGACAATATGGTTCATAATTCTACTTAATTATATATTCTCTTGTTTACTTGATTTTAATAATTGGTCCCTGGGTTCTAACCTCCCCAAAACAAGGACAGTTTTTTTAAAAAGTCCATAGTGTTAGAATATTTAGGAGTGGAAATGTCAATGTTTCTGGACAAATAAAATTTCTCAAATCTGTGAGACATAGTAATTTTGTTTTTTCTTCAGCTTTGTATTTCCACTATTCAGCTACTTTGTAATTTCATTTATTTTTCCTTTTTGGAATGCTTCTCAGAATCACCATGAAATAAGCTGTCTTAGTATCACCAGGCATCTGTCACCTCACAAGTGACAGAAATCGCATGCATTTTTTTTTTTTTTTTTCAGAAATCCCATGCATTGGGGAAAAATAGGAATGGCAGGGTTTACTCCAAAACTTGTATAAAGTTTTTCTTTCTTGGGCAGTGCTCAATAAAGGAAATTAAGCTTTCCTTTAATTAATTAATAATAATAATAATTATTATTATTATTTTATATTTGACATAAGAGCAACACAATCCCATAAGAGAAGTGAAACTAGAGTAAAGGAGCAAAGGAGACCTTGCAGTCTCTTTTGAGCTTCATTCCTGTAGATTTAGTCAAGTTAGAAAAAGTCTTCTTGATTTATACTTAATCCAGCTCATCGACACGCAGAGTATGGTTCTGGAATATCACCATAACTGGCAACTGCCACCTAGAAGTGGAGTGCCACGATACAAGCTCCCACAAGAACTCTGGGTGATTTTGGTGCACCTTAATGGTTGAGAACAATTGGAGAGTCAAAGTCACCTGCACTAAGCACAACATAGGGGTTTTAGGTTATATGATTAGAGAATAAATAAATAAATGTATATGCTAATCTATAAATAGTTATTAGTTTGAAATTAGTTTTTGGAGGTTCAATATTATGACCATTTCTTTGCTCTTCCTTTTAGTTATAATTTATCCTCATTACTTGAAAATTCCATATTTTTGAATTTGCCCAATTATTTATTACTCCCAAATAAATTTTGTAAAGAAAACCGTATATGCAGAATGGTAAAAATTGGAGTTGTCAAACATGCTCATTCTTGGCTGAGGTCAAACAGGGTGATGCTCTGCCTTCTTGTTCAGCTCTCAAACTGTAAACAAGGGTACTTTCAGTCCACTAGTGACATGCTTTTTTGCTTTTTTGTGCTTTTTTTCATTTTGTTGCTGTTTTACCCTCCCTAAGCATAGTGCTAAATAGCTATATTCTGTACCTAAGTACAGAAGGGAAGAAAAAAATGTGCTTTATGGAGAAAAATACATGTGTTAGATAAGCTTTTTCAAGCAAAAATTTTAGTGCTGTTGATTGTGAGTCCAATGATCATGAATCAACAATGTATATTAAATAAGATGTATTTAAACAGAAACACTCATAAAACAAGATTATGTATTTATTGGTTGATGAAAACGTTATGACCAGAGCTGCATAGAAACCTAACCCTGTATTTTCACCTGAGAAGTGGTTCAGCATTCACTAATTCATTGTTCGGGTCTTTATAGAACAGAAATGCTATGAATAGTAAAAAGCAACAGTATATGATTTCACTTTCTCAGTTCTCCACTACCTTGCAAAAATAACAACTCCACCTACTGCTGTCTTAACAGTGTTCTGTTTTCCATTGACCTAATCTTGTATGTCCTAACTCATTTTAAGATTGCTTTAATATCTGACTTTCAAATCCTTCCAGGACAAACCTAAATAGCTTGTTCAAATCCTTTTTCTTTTTCCTCTAGTGATTATATAATTCAGGCCAAATTTCATATTCAGGAAAAGCAATCAAACATAGCTCTATATTTGATAAAAAAGAACATATTCTAATTCTGATTTTTGAGGCACATGGAACAGGTGCATTCTATGCTATTAAAATATGCTTTAGCTATACTACAAATTTTAAAGCCAAAATTATTAAGGAGAAAGATTGATGGAATATAGGTTATGTGAAATTATCCAAGCATAAGACAAGTTTTCCCCTTCCTGGGTTTCTGATGCAGTCCTCTGACCATTATCTGGATATTTTCATACTTGTGGACGCATACTGTTTATTTCCACTAGGTAATATAAAATACTATGAAGCAGAGTTTATTAAAAGACTCCATCCAAGGTACATGTTTTTGAAATTTTTTTTTTCTTATTAACTATTAGTATATAAATGTATTTTACAGTTTAAAGGGAGCTTTTTGAGTTTAAATTTTATTTGAATGTATCTATTGGGGTGCCTGAGTGGCTCAGTGGGTTAAAGCCTCTGCCTTTGACTCAGGTCGTGATCCCAGGGTCCTGGAGCTCCACACCAAGCTCTCTGCTCAGCAGGGAGCCCGAGTCCTCCCCTCTCTGCCTGCCTTTCTGCCTGCTTGTGATCTCTCTCTCAAATAAATAAAATCTTAGAAAAAAAAAGAGCTTTGAATGTATCTATTATGAGCTTGAGATGGATATAGGGCAGTAGAACTAAAATAGCTAAAATATTGATTTTCTTGAAATTATAGATTGTGAATTAACAGAAGTAAACTGCCAGAATAACTGTTTCCACCATTTATTTATATAGCTATTACATAGGAAAATTCTTGTTTGTTGATCATTTAGTTCTATGATGATTATCAAGTCTTTGTAGAAGATACTCAAGGGAGAATCAGCTATTGTCAGCTTCTTTCCTTCTCACAGGTATCCCATGAGCAGGAAAGCAGGTTTGAAAGCCAATTTATGAAATTTGCAATATTTTTATTTCAGTATATTTAGGTATAAATTTCCTTGTGAAACATAAGGTAAAATATATTTAATATCTTAAATCATAAAATAAGGGCATTTTTATGATTTTGGCTATTTGTAAATGGTTCATAAATTAAGCGTTCTATGACAATTTTAAATTTTAATTTCAGAATGTCCTTTGGCTTTTCATAATTTTATAAGTGAGATTATAGATGACTAATTTATTTATGATAGATTATTTACTATAATTGTAACAAGAAAGATCACTAAGAGTGGCTAAGTGCTACAAAGCAGTTTAAATTATAATATTAGGGGATATGGCAGCTGATTATTATTACATCAGCACTAAAGGCATCTCTTTTATTGACTCAGACTAGAAGTGAAATCCCATAATGAAGTCAATAAAAACAATCTGAGAGAGCATTTACAATGTTTATTCTAATATGTGTTTAATCAATTATTTTTCTCTTTCAAAGAATAATTCAAAAAAATTAAATTTATAGTCTGAAGTCCAAATATATGATTTTAATACCATATATTGAATTTGATTTGTTGGTGTTCATTAGTTTCTGAAAATGAGTTTGAACTGCATGGTAATAGTTTCTCCTTTGCTACTGCATGACCAGAAATAAATGGCCAAAGACATGCCAAAGGAAGGGGAAGTTTTTCTTGAAAATTATTTCTTATATCTACCTGAGACCACAGTAAAACATAGCTCCTTGGCTTCCTTTGAATGATTGCTGCATTTTATGGAGTAACTGGAATGGCTGCATCTAAATTGCCACCATCTTAAGAAAAAGCCAATGTTGAGGCTGGGGAAGGGAGAGGGGGAAAACATAATGAGATAGTAAGTCCACTAATGCTGGACACTCCCCAGACTCTAAACATTGTGAACACAAGGTTCCTTACTGTTTAGGCATGGCTGTAGGAGTCTCTAAAAGTTGTGATCGAAATCATCCCAGTACTTTTGAAAATCAAAATATTGTTTTCCAATGGCTAAGATCTGTTACTTATTTCAATATAATCATGCTTTATAAGGATTTAGCCCTCTGAGAGCCATTGTGCTTTGTATTTTTTCTATAAATTTCATTTAAAGTAATCAATAAACTTCCCACCCAAAAATATAGTAGTGCTTTCCAAGAGACATCTTTTTCTTTTTACTTCCACCACCATGTAGTGGTTAGATATTGACTTGTCTGCTTAAAACTCCTAACACACTCATCCAATTCTCTTGTGCAGTAACCCTTTTCTCTAAAAATGTGGTTCAAATAGAAACTACATTTTAAAATATATTTCCCTCTTCACACCTTATTGCTCTTGGGATTTATACCCAGTGCAATAAATATACAACTAAACTACGAATTTTGGACTTGAGACCAAGTAGAGCATGTCTGAGCCTATCTTTGATGGTAAATATTTTTGTTGTGAGATATGGGAACCGCTGAGTAAAACACTTTTTCTGATAATGATGCCAGTAGTCAGAGAGAAGCAGAGACAAGAGGAGGAGAGAGTTGTAGTGATTTTTAATGAACATCCCTTCCTGCCAAAACTAGGCAAAAAGCATAACAGATATGAACACAATTTTCCACGAGAAATTTTTTCCCACATCTCTACACCTTTCTTACTCTTTATACCATATTTCCTAATAGACATAGATATTTAATGTTCTTGATGTTCAACACATATTCAATATATCTCTGACTTATCTTCTGTCTCTCTCCCTGTTCTGTGTTTTGACTCTCATGAAACTCTGGGCAACCTTGTGGGGTGGGCATTGGGACTGGGGACGGATGAGTGCAGAAGTAGCAGCAACAAGATTAGCACAAGATTAGGGAAAGGAGTGGAAACTGACAGCATCGTTTATTCTCAGTAGGTTTCTAGCTTAAAGAAGGCCTATCCTGGGGGAGGGAAAAAAGAAGGTTCAGCAGCAAATGGCAATTTTATTACCAAAATGAGAATTTTCCTGGAATGAAAATGCCTGTAAAACCTATTGTCCCAGAATAACCAGAAAATGTTATGAAGACTGTCTAAGATTTCTCCTAGAGAACAGAGAAAGGAAGTAACATAGATTTCCAGGCAGTAGTGAGAAAAAAATTTTTCTTTGCTTGTACCCTAATGAATTATATTTGTTCAATGTAATAGTTATAGTTGTATAATGGGAACATCGACATGCTGCAACTGGTGTCCCAAAGATTAAGAGCAACAGGCATACAATGTGGAATGAGATACATAAATACTTAGATATGCTGCTAAATTTATGACAACAGTAAGACTCCTGTAAAAATCTGATATAGAATAAGTAAGTCGTAAAATAAGGATAATTATAAGTTATATGAACAAACAGACTAAAGTGTTTAAATGACATGCCAGAAAAGATCATTTTTTTTAGTTTTGATAATGACAGGGAAATGTCTTTTAAATCATTTTATGTGCACAATAATCTTAGCTCAAACATATCACACACCCACACCACACAGACACACAGACACACACACACACACACACACACACACACACACACACACAACCCATTACCCATTCTTGGAACTTAATAAGTAATTAATAACATACTTTCATTTTTTCCATATAACCTCGATTTCTCCTGCATTTATGGCCTCATGTGGGATATAGAGGCATATACCGAATATATATGCAATGACCTCACCCTCAAGGGGAGTATTTCCTACCTGTGGAGACAGTTAACTAACAAGGTAAACATGATGCAGTTTGGCTGTTTTCTCTGAAAGGAAGTTTATAGAAAGGCAAGTGGGCAGAAGTGTGTGAGAAAGGATAAAGGGGGGCTACTAGATCAAAATTAGGTCCAGCAAACACTTGGAGGACATACAGGAGTGAGCAAATTCAGAACTGAGGAAAAGAGAAACAAGCAGTGGGAGCCATCACATTTTAAAAGTCTACCAAGCTAGAAAAGAATGAGTGGTGGTGAAGGGGGAGGAGAAAATAATTAGACAAGAGAGGTGAGCAGGGGCCAGATCATAGCAAGTTTTGCTATGCATGTAGAGGAATTTGTAATTTAAGTGCAATGTGAATGAAAGCACGGTTTCAATCATGGAAGCAGCGCTATAATGTTTGCTTTGTAGAAAGAGCATTGCACATTTATATTTCTAGAGGCATGATGGAGATTGCTATGAACTGAAATAACAGAAATGCTGAAAACAAAGCAAACAAAAGCCTAGTCTTTAATGCATTACTGATATAATGAGAAAGGAAGAAATTCACAAATAGAAAACATTTTTTAAAACTTAAAAAATGTAGATTTTTTTTTTACCTCCAACTGTTTTTGTGAAAAGATGGAGACCAATTTTTTCTTCTTTGCAAGAGCTTATGACCAATTGACAAGAAGGATCAAAAAAAGACATCTTCATAAAGATCAAGCCTTAAAGAACAACGGTGAACTAAAAAATACCCTACTTTTCGGAAGAGATAGCCCTTCTTATTTGAGGCTTTGGGTACAGGGACCAAAATGATGTAATTAAATGCATCAACTAGTCAGCACAAGAAGTTGCATTATGAATTAGTGGCTATCTCTAGAAAATATAATATGCCACATGTAACAGAATTAACTTGGATGCTACAGATGTGTCAACAAATTATAGAAGGAGAATTTAGAGTGGTCTCAGGTTAGTAAAAAATTCAACATTTGGTGGGAACAAATTCAAACTCTCTCCTGAAGAATGTTAAGAAAACTTAGATTATAGGTTAGCAGTAAATATTATCATGTTTTTTGCCCCATAATGTTTGCATTTAGTTCTATAGCACACTTTTTATTTTATATTTTATTGGCTCTTGTATTTTATAATTGTTTCTGATGATTCAATGTGGTGATCCATGAAGATGAGATATGAAGTGGAAAAGGATTAAAACTGGACCCATGGGCAGTTCTGATAATGTTGGTGATGAAGAATTACAAACTTCTAAATCATGTGCCAATGTGGAAAGAGATACACAAAACCTATCCTTACAATAAAAGTTTTATAACTGTGGGTTACATGGGCTGATATCCAACTTGGCATATTTCTTTGTGGAATCTGTGGCAACACAAAATGCAACAGTATTTCCAGAAAAATTAAAGACATTCATTTAGAAATCATTTGACAAATGATGGTACTGATTATTTTATATGGCTTTTAGAATCTAAAAATTAAGTTTTTCTTAAAAAGTTTATCCTGTAAAAAGATACCAAGTATCTTTAATACTAGAGAATATTGTCCAGAAAAGGGTAAGTCACACAGTTGGTAAAAATCCAGCTGGTAATGCCAGCATGTAACACTGTAGTAAGGAAATTGCTAAGACAATATGCTGAATGAAAATTTGAAAAAGTGTCACTCTCAAGGAGAAAGATCATCAGTGTATTGATCACATGTCCCAGGAAGTTGAAAAGATTTTGTGTAATAAACTGGAAAAACATCTTCAGTGTCAAGGTTGATGAGTCAAAAGATTTCACCAATAAATGCTAGTCTGTGGCATTTGTAGTATTTATAAACAATGATCAGATATACAGTAACTTTTCCTGTGCAGAGTACCCTGAAACAAAGGACTACATATATTTAATGTTCCACCTTCATATGTTGAACAGAAATTCTGTCTTGGAGGAATTGCACTGGCATATATACTAAGGTGTCCCATCAGTTACTCGTTCCTTGATTTCACATCTGTTGTAAAACTAAAGTCCAAACATTGTCCTAAAATAATGCTCTGTTCGCAAAAAATGTTAAAAAAAAAAAAAAAAAACTTATGGCAATGAAATGATAGTCTTTGAATAATGCCACATGTAATGGTCAATTTTGTGAAGCCAAGAGACTAACTCTCCAAGACTCTTTTATAAAACTGCATGAAATCCTAGGCAACAGGCATAAACACACACTTCTGCCACACAAAGGAATCCAGTGGTATAATGGAGAAAGAGTTCCCAACAGGATGTATGAGCTGAAAGGGAAATTATAGGAGTACTTTCAAGAAAATTGTAGTCCAGATTTGGCAGAGTGCTTTGAGGATGAAAAAAAGGCTGCAAAAAACATCTAATTGGCAGACATTTTTCATCACGTGATCCAGTTTATGTCCTGGAGATTTTTTTTTTTACTTCAGTTGATGAGTTTTTTGTACTTGAAATTAGAGAAATCATTTGTATTTTAAAAATTCATGTTAAAGGGGCGCCTGGGTGGCTCAGTGGGTTAAAGCCTCTGCCTTCGGCTCAGGTCATGATCTCAGGGTCCGGGGATCAAGCCCTGCATCGGGATCTCTGCTCGGCGGGGATCCTGCTTCTCCCTCTCCCACTCCCCAGGCTTGTGTTCCCTCTCTTGCTCTGTCTCTCTCCGTCAAATAAATAAAAAAAAATCTTTAAAAAATAAAAATAAAAATTCATGTTAAAAAAGGAAATCTTGAAATATTTCTACTGCTTGAGTTTGGAGTGAGGAAGGATATAAGCAAGACCCAAAGCTTATTGAAAAACATCTGGAGAACTTGAGAACATTAAAGAGCATTTTTCCTCCCACTCAACTCAAATATATAACACAATGATAAGCCCTTTCCCTGTCACTTCTGTTCAGCCTGAGAACTTGATTTTGTTTTATTTTATTTTTTTTTTTAAAGATTTTATTTATTTGACAGCGAGAAACACAGTGAGAGAGGGAACACAAGCAGAGGGAATGGTAGCGGGAGAAGCAGGCTTCCCACGGAGCAGGGAGCCCGATGCGGGGCTCGATCCCAGAACTCTGGGATCTGACCTGGGCCGAAGGCAGACGCTTAACGACTGAGCCACCCAGGCGCCCCTGAGAACTTGATTTTAAAGGAAGAGGACATATTTTGTGAGCTGTAGACTGATAATAAATTCAAAATTCGAGTTATTAATCTGCCTCTACACAAGTTCTGTGTTTCTGTGGAAGAAGAATACCCTCCAATCAGAAGAAAGCACTGATCATTTTAATGCAACTTTTAAATTATTAAACCTATATGTAAACTTCTGTTGTGATTGGGCTTAAGAATAGAAATTATCCCATTTCAGTTAAAAATGAGAATCATGTATGTTTATTGTAAGTTTGAACCAGTGTTGAATAAATGCACAGCAAAAAAACAAGCTCACATTTCATACATCACAAATTTCATTCTTTATATTTGATTTCAAAATAATTTTTATGTGTATATAGAATTATATAAAAGACCACGTAACTAACATATGTGCATAAGAGCCTTATAATTCATATACTGGATCTGATCATATCACTTAGAAAATTGCTTTTTCATACCTTTGTATTATTATCTTAGACTTTAATTCTTTTCAGTTGGCTTTGGTTCATGATTTTAGTAGTTTTACCTTTCAACCATATCAACCCATTTCATGTTGTAATACAATCAAGTTAGAATAATTATTAAAATATTTGTTTTATGAGTTGTACAAAATTGAAAAAGAAAAAAGAAATTAATGTCAAGAAAAATATGCTAAGCTCAATACTTACTTTCTTGTTTTTCAAGAAAATTTGATCAAAAGTTATTTTTAGTTTTAAGAAGGGAAAGGAAAAAGAACTCTTTTGTATGTCTTAGAGTACATATACCTTAATAGAATTCTAAATAGTAGAAATTTTTTAAATCTTTTTTTAAAATATTTTATTTATTTATTTGACAGAAAGTGAGAGATCGCAAGTAGGCAGAGAGGCAGGCAGAGAAAGGGGGGAAGCAGGCTCCCTGCTGAGCAGAGAGCCCGATGCGGGACTCGAATCCAGGTCCCTGAGATCATGACCTGAGCCAAAGGCAGCTGCTTAACCCACTGGAGCCACCCAGGCGCCCCTAAATAGTAGAAATTTATATAACAAATCTGTTAGGCCAGCTTGGATTAGTTAAAAAAATAAGTAGGGAATAGTTTGTTTGTTTGTTTGTTTGTTTGTTTATTTATTGGTGGTGGATGGGGGGAAGGAGAGAGGGTTGAGAGAGAGGTAGAGAGAATTTCAAGCAGGCTCCATACCCAGCACAGAGCCTGACACAGGGCTTGATCTCACACCCTGAGACCATGACATGAGATAAATCAAGAGTTGGATGCTTAATTGACTGAACCACCCAGGTGTCCTAGTAAGGAGTTGAATTTTTTTTTAAAAAGGAAGAAAAACTATAGTTTCAGCTGTCTACATTAATTTACTTTGGTAGTATGATGTACAACCTGTACAAGAAATATGTGAAAATAAAAAGAAATCCACAGAAAAGTATTACTCTCTATTCAAAAAGACTTCGTAACTACTATTGGATTATTATATCCACAATTTATTTAATCATGCTTAATATAGTATGTAGTGTAGACATAATAATTTTTATGGAGGAGTTCCCCAAGATATGGAAACTTTTTCAAAGATTTTTCCAAGGTAAAAAAGATTGGAATGGCTTCTAAGATAGATACATCTATGTAAACAAATCAGTAATCTAAATAAATTAAAATGAAATGAACTCTTTTAAAAATCAAGAATTTCAGGGGTTCCTGGGTGGCTCAGTCAGTTAAAGGCATGGAAATTTAATTTCAAAGAATAAAAAGATATATATCAAACAAAAACTAAGTAAAAGATGTTGTTGTAATTAATATCAGAGTAAAAACCATGCAACTAAACCCTGATGACTGGAGATAAAATGTATCACTATATAACGATGAAAGTTTTAATTCACAAATGTGTTTAACAGTTCTAAAGTCGAAAGCAGTTAATTATATAACCTTACAATATTAAAACAAAATTTTCCAGAAATTTTTTTTGAAGATTATTTATTTGACAGAGAGAGAGATCACAAGTTGACAGATAGGCAGGCAGAGAGAGAGGGAGAAGCAGAATCTCTGCTGAGCAGAGAGCCCGATGTAGGGCTCCATCCCAGGACCCTGAGATCATGACCTGAGCTGAAGGCAGAGACTTTAAACCACTGAGCCATCCAGGGGGCCCAGAATTTTCCAGAAATTGAAGGAAATATGACCAAATCTAAAAATTTAGTTGGCACTTTTAAAAAAATGATTTATTTTTATTTATTTATTTATATTTTTAAAAAGATTTTATTTGTTTATTTGATATATAGAGAGAGATAGTGAGAGACAGCACAATTGGTGTGTGTGTTGGGGGAGAAGCAAGTTCCCCGCTGAGCAAGGATCCCATCATGGGGCTAGATCCCAGGACTGGGGTTATGACCTGATCTGTAGGTAGCTGCATAACTGACTGAGTCACCGAGATGCCCCAAAGATTATCTATTTTTAGAGAGGGGGGAGGATCACTGGAGAGGGAAAGAGAGAATCTCAAGCAGACTCCAGACTCCCCACTGAGTTTGGAGCCTGATGTAGGTGGGGCTCAATATCACAACTTTGAGATCATGACTGGAGTGGAAACCAAGAGTCACCCAGGCCCCCTGTGAGTGTTTTAAAAAATATATCCTATAAATAGATAGATTAAATTGATGAAAATAATCATAAATAACATAGTAAGTTTAACAACATATTAATAAGACTGAGCTAACCACATCCACCAATTAGAGAATAAACAAAATCAAAGAGCATTGAGAAAACATTTATGAAAACTGGTAATGAAATAGCCCATAAAGCTAGAATCAACAATGTCAAGTAATTTTGCAACAAATAGAATATATTATTTGAGCACTATATATATGTATATATCACACATACTCTTATGTTCTAAAAATTTCACAATTCTATTCCAATTTAGAGTTATATTCCCCAGAGAATTCATGGGGCCCGGAGAAATATACAAAGATGTTCATAGAAGTTTTATACTTAAGAATAAAAAATCTAAGGGACACCTGGGTGGCACAGTCAGTTGTCCAACACTTAATTTCGGCTCAGGTCATGATCTCAGGGTCATGGGATGGAGACCTGTGGTGGGCTCTGCACTCAGCAGGGCATCTGCTTGAGATTCTCTCCCTCTCCTCCAGCTCTCTTTCTCTCTAAAATAAATAAAACTTAAAAAAAATATCTAGAAATAGTTCAAATATTCATCATTAAGAATATTGATCAGTAAGTAGCAGCACCTCGATACAATGAGTATATAGCTGTAAGATGTATAGTAACTTAGATGAATCTCACAGATGAAATGATAAACAACAAAAAAAGCCAGATCCAAAAGATTATATACTGGAGTGAGAAGAGGTTTGGAGTTGAGATCAACTGGGATCAACTGAGGTCAACTTAGGGAAACTTGTGGGGAACTGTAAATGGTTTATATATTGGTTTGAGTGGTAATTTAATGGTCATTTAAATTGGTAAATATATATCAAGTTGAACATTTAAGGCTTGAGTACTTTAGAAATATTATGTAATAAAAATAAACTCATGAACCAAAGAATAAATAATCACAAAAATTGGAAAATATTGAGAATTCAACAAAATAATAATACTAGGTAAAATGTATAGAATTCAAAAAAATTCAGAATTTCTGAGCTAGGCAACAACATTAAGAATTTGGAATAATTCAAAGTTGGGCATTAAAAATAAGAGGAATAGTAACATTAAAAAGTGAAAATCATAATAGTAATGATTAACAAAGGTAAAATTATCTTCATTCTTTAGTAAAAAACAGATGTAGTCTAAACTCTGCACTCCTATGCTATTGAAGCATGATTTACAATAGTCAAGATATGTAATCAACCTATGCGTCCATCAATAAATGAGTGAATAAGGAAGATCTCTCTCTCTCTCTCTCTCTCTCTCTCACACACACACACACACACACACACACACATCCCACACACGAATGTTACACAGACATAAAAAAAGGATAAGATCGTGTCATTTTTTAGACAACATTGAAAGACCTAGAGGATATTATGTTAAGTGAGGTAGGTCAGACTAAGAAAGACAAATACCATATAATTACACTTATAAGTTGAATCTGAAAAAAAATGAAATAAAAAAAAAGCCAGAATCGGACTTACAAATATAGAAAACAATTTGATGGTTTCCAGAGGAGAGAAAGTAGGAAAATTTGGCAAAATGTATTAAGTAGAAAGGGGGGATACAGAGTTTTAATTGTGAAATAAATAAATCACAGGAGAAAAAGCACAACTAGGAAGGAATTACCAAGGACTCCAAGAAGCTTTTTGTTCATATGGGTGATATTTTTTAATGCTTACCATATATGATGTCAAAACAGAAAAATTTGAAAAAAATGATAATCTTAGCAAGAAATAAGATTTTTAAACAGTTTAAGATATTTTTTAAAAATTTGGATTTCATTGTTTACCAGATAGTGAAATTGTAATCACAAACAGTAATAAAATTGAATGACAATAATAAAATGAAATGTAAAAACATATACAAAACTGATCATTATCCTGCTAATTTAACTAAATCTGATTAGAATTAATTTGGTGGTCTAAATAGTCTAAGACGGCTAACAAAATATTCCCTTAATAGTCAGTTTATCTCTTCTCTTTGTATAAACTTAATACGAGGTACTTGTTTATAATTTAAAGTGAGCTATTTTTCATGATTTTCTAGATGTGCTAATTCCTTTAGAATATATTTCTTCTAAAAATACTTTTCAAATATTTTCTTAAAACTTTGTACTATACTGATAGAATATTTTTATTCACTAAATGAAAATATTCTTGTTTCAAAAAAAAAACTCTAGAACAGTGAACAAATAAAAGAACAAGGACAAAAACATTACTAAGAATAGACAAGTGTATAAATTTTAAAAGCTTCAGACAACTAATATATGATAATAGGATGTTGTAAGACACTGTAGCAATTATTATTTTTTTGTGTGCAGAAAATGGTTTTGGATATGGAAAGAAACAATATAAACTCAAAATTTACAGATAAGGATTAGCTCGATCATTCATCTCTTTAAAAAGTGTATATGAGGAGCACCTGGGTGGCTCAGTGGGTTAAAGCCTCTGCCTTTGGCTCAGGTCATGATCTCAGGGTCCTGGGATTGAGCCCCGCATCAGGCTCTCTGCCCATCAGGAAGCCTGTTTCCCCCCTCTCTCTGCCTGCCTCTCTGCCTACTTGTAATCTCTTTCCTGTCAAATAAATAAATAAAATCTTTTTTTAAAAAGTGTATATGAATATCCAGTCAAAACCACCAGAGTATCTTTTTTTTCCCAATTAATTTTATTTTATTTTTTCAGTGTTCCAAGATTCATTATTCATGTATCATACCCAGTGCTCCATATAATACATGCGCACCTCAATACCCACCACCAGATTCACCCAAACCCCCACCCCTCTCCCCTCCAAAACCCTAGGTTAGTTGCAGAGTTCACAGTCTCTCATGGTTCATCTTCCCCTCCAATTTCCCCCAATTCACCCTTCCTTTCCTTCTCCCAATGTCCTTCATGTTTTTCCTTATGCTCCACACCTAAGTGAAACCATATGATAACTGACTCTCTCTGTTTGATTTATTTCACTCAGCATAATCTCTTCCAGTCCTGCCCATGTTGATAACGAAAGTTGGGGTATTCATCCTTTCTGATGGAAGCATAATATTTCATTGTACATAACCATATCTTCTTTATTCATTCGTCTGCTGAAGGGCATTTTGGCTCTTTCCACAGTTTGGCAATTATGGCCAATGCTGCTATGAACATTGGGGTACATGTGGGCCTTCTTTGTACTGCATCGGCATCTTTGGGTTAAATACCCAGTAGTGCAATTGCAGGGTCATAAGCTAGCTCTATTTTTAATTTCTTGAGAAATCTCCACACTGTTTTCCAAAGTGGCTGCACCAGCTTGCAGTCCCACCAACAGTGGAAGAGGGTCCCCCTTTCTCCACATCCTCTCCAACATTTGTTGTTACTGTCTTGTTGATTTTGGCCATTCTAACTAGTATAAGGTGGTACCTCAATGTGGTTTTGATTTGAATCTCCCTGATGGCTAATGATGATGAACATTTTTTCATGTGTCTGTTAGTCATTTGTATGTCTTCTTTGGAGAAGTGTCTGTTCTTGTCTTCTGCCCATTTTTTT
>CM053608.1:19580265-19599968 GCA_028646535.1 Procyon lotor
GTTGTCTGATTGCTGTTGCTAGGACTTCTAGTACTATGTTGAACAAGAGTGGTGAGAGTGGGCATCCTTGTCATGTTCCTGATCTCAAAGGGAAGACTGTCAGCTTTTCCCCATTGAGAATGATATTTGCTGTTGACTTTTCATAGATAGATTTTATGAAGTTGAGGAATGTGCCTTTGATCCCTATACTTTGAAGAGTTTTAATCAGGAACAGATGCTGAATTTTGTCAAATGCTTTTTCCTCATCAATGGAGAGGACTATGTGGTTTTTCTCTCTTTTCATATTGATTTGTTCTATCACATTGATTGATTTGCAAAAGTTGAACCACCCTTGCATCCCAGGGATAAATCCCACTTGGTCATGATGAATAATCTTTTTAATGTGCTGTTGGATCCTATTAGCTACTTGTTGAGAATCTTAGCATCCATATTCATAATGGATATTGGTCTTAAATTCTCCTTTGCCTTGTTTGGGGATTAGGGTAATGCTGGCTTCATAGAAAGAATCTGGAAGTTTTCCTTCTGTTTCTATTTTTTGAAATAGTTTCAGGAGAATGGGTATTATTTTTTCCTTGAATGTTTGGTAGAATTCCCCAGAGAATCCACCAGGTCCTGGACTCTTCTTTTTGGGAGGTTTTTGCCCACTGCTTTATCTCGTTACTTGATATTGGTCTATTAAGGTTGTCAATTTCTTCCTGTTTCCGTCTTGGAAGTTTATAGGTTTCCAGGAATGCATCCGTTTCTTCTAGGTTGCTTAACTTATTGACATATAGCTATTGATAATAATTTCTGATGATTGTTTCTATTTCCTTTGGGTTAGTCATGATCTCTCTCCCCTTTCATTCATAA
Organism: Procyon lotor; assembly: GCA_028646535.1. Classification (NCBI taxonomy): domain Eukaryota; kingdom Metazoa; phylum Chordata; class Mammalia; order Carnivora; family Procyonidae; genus Procyon; species Procyon lotor. Next base: position 19,581,115 of record CM053608.1, read on the forward strand.
TTTTGTTAATTTGGGTCCTCTCTCTTTTCTTTTGAATTAGTTTGGCCAGTGGTTTATTGATCTTATGTATTCTTTCAAAAAACCAACTTCTGGTTTCATTGATGCATACTTTTGTTTCTCTAGTTTGTAACTTATTGATCTCTGCTCTAATCTTGATTTTTTCCTTTCTTGTGCATGGGGTTGGCTTAATTTGTTGTTGATTTTTCAGTTCTTTAAAATGAAAGAAAGCTGGTGTATTCAGGATTTTCGAATTTTTTTGAGTGAGGCTTGGATGGCTATATATTTTCCCCCTTAGGACCGCTTTTGCCATATCCCATAGGTTTTGGACGAATGTGTCTTCATTGTCATTGGTTTCCATGAATTATTTAAGTTCTTCTTTGATTTCCTAGTTGTTCGAAACATTCTTAAGCAGGATGGTCATTAGTTTCCACATGTTTGAATTCCTTCCAAACTTTTCCTTGTGGTTGAGTTCCATTTTCAAAGCACTGTGATCAGGAATTTGTGGGGAATAATCTCAATCTTTTGGTTGAGCCCTGATTTGTGACCCGGTATGTGGTCTACTCTGGAAAAAAATCTGCATGTACTCAAGAAAAATGAGTATTCTGCTGTTTCAGGGTAGAATGTTCTGTATATATCTATGAGGTTCATCTGGTCCAACGTGTCATTTAAAGCTCTTGTTTCTTTGTTGATTTTCTCTTTAGACAATCTGTCTATTGTTGAGAGTGGTGTGTTAAAATCCCCTACAATTAATATATTCATATCAATACAATTCTTTATTTTGGTTAACAGTTGGCTTATATAGTTGACTGCTCCCTTATTGGGGGTACAAATATTTATAATTGTTAGATCTTCTTGAAGGATAGACCCTTTAAGAATGATATAGTGTCCTTCTATATCTCTGACTATAGTCTTTAGCTTAAAATCTAATTTATCTGATATGAGAATTGCTACCCCAGCTTTCTTTTGTGGCCCATTGGCATGAATGGGTTCTCTATCCCTTCACTTTCAGTCTAGATGTACTTTTAGGTTCCAAATGTGTCTCTTATAGACAGCATATGGACGGGTCCTGTTGTTTTATCTAGTCTGCAACCCTGTGCCATTTTATGGGAGTATTTAGGCCATTCACATTCGGAGTGATTATTGAAAGTTAAATTTTTGTTGACATCATGTTGCCTATAAAGTCCTTGTTTTTATAGATTGCAAGTTTCTGTTCTGTGTCCCTCATGGGTTCTTTCTTATTTTATAGAACCCCCCTTAATATTTCTTGTGGTGCTGGCTTGGTGGTCACATATTCTTTTAAACCTTGCCAGTCTTGGAAGCTCTTTATCTCTCCATCCATTTTGAATGTCAGCCTTGTTGGATAAAGTATTCTTGGTTGCATGTTCTTCTCATTTAGTGCCCTAAATATGTCTTGCAAGGCCTTTCTGGCTTGCCAGGTTTCTGTGGACAGGTCTGATGCTATTCTGATGGGTCTTCCTCTGTATTTAAGAAATCTCTTCCCCCTAGCTGCCCTCAGAAGCTCTTATCTAAAACCGTAATTCACGAATCTCACAATTATGTGTCTGGTTGTCTTTCTAGACTCGTTGATCTTGAAGGATTTCCTTTCTGCCTGTAGGACATGAACACTTGTTCCATTGCCAGGATTGGGGAAATTTTCATCCAGAATTTGTTCAGCTATATTTTCTAATCTTCTGTCTTTCTCCACCCCCTCAGGGATTCTAACAATTCTGATATTCAGAATAGTCTTGGTCTATTTATTTCCCTAAGTCTGTTCTCATGGTTCCTAAGCAGTTTGTTCCAGCCCTCCTCTTGACCTTTCTTCTCTTCTGTCTTGTCCTCTAGACCACTAATTCTATTCTCTGTCTCTGTTACACTGGCTGCTAGACTATTTAGATTAGATTGGATCTCTTTGATAGCATTTTTAACATCAGCCATATTGCCTCTCAATTCCACCCTTAAAGATTCTATATTGTCACTAATGTTTTTCTCCATCCTAGCCATTGCCTGGATAATTGTTACCCTGAATTCCCTTTGACATGCTGTTTATGTCTGTATCCAATAGTTCTGAGGGAGAGGGTGCAGTCTCTGGATTTTTCCTCTTTTGGGTGTTCCTAGTCATTTTGATGGGAAGTGGTTGAGGGGATGTATAGCTGAATATATCACCCACAATCCAGGCAAGGTACACCCTGGAAGGTGTCAGAGCAATCAGAATTCACTACCAAAAAGAAAGAAAAAAGATAATAAGAGAGAGAGAGAAAGAGAAAAAAGTAATCCTAGTCAAAATGAACCCTAAAAATAAGATTTATAAGGTATATAAACAAACATGAACAAACATAAAGACTGACAAAAGTAAATGACAAGAAATAAAAGAACCTAGTCAGAATGAACCCCAGGAATAAGATTTATATAATACCAGAACAAAAATAAATACACAGAAACACTGACAGAAGGATAAGATGTGAGGGTGGTTATAAATCCTTGATGCGGATGAGGAAGGTTATTTGATCTTCCTGGGTGTATCATTGTATTAAGCCCCTAGTTGTAACGTTAAGTAGTTTAAAAAAATTAAAAGACCAAGAATCATGAGAACAAATCAAAAAAAAAAGAAAAAAAAAAAGAAAAAGAAAAAAAAAGAAAGAAAGAAAAGAAAGAAAGAAAGAAAGAAAGAAAGAAAGAAAGAAAGAAAGAAAGAAAGAAAATAACAAACTTGCTTTTATGAAATATACAGGCTTTAGGGCATTATCAAGAGCTTAATGTATTATTTTCCCCTGATGTTTGAGTTTTACAGTTTTATGGGGACCCTGTGGTTATTGTCCTCTTGCTTTCAGCTTGTCTTCTGGGGGAGGGGCCTGCTGCGTTGTTTTCCAGTCAGGTTTGCTTGGGTTCAGTTACCCTGCCAGCTATCATGGGGCTGGGCTCTGTGGAAACTGACTTTTTGGGCTTTTGCTCTCTGGAGGTTTTTGTTCTTTTGTGGCATTTTCTGGTTTTTGGAGGGTCAGAGCAAAAAATCTGCACCTATCCAGATCTCCGCCTCAGAGAGAAGTTTCAGTCTGCTCCCCTCTGAGTGGTCCGGAACACACAGACTCCCTCTCTGCAAACTCCACTGCACACCACAGCCCCCCATAGGCAGTGTGCCCCCACCCCCAGCCACCATCCCAGTGGTCCCGGGAGCCTCCTGCTCGCTTCTGCACTTCCATGCCACTAAAGCTGTGAGCGATATTGGTCTGGAAAACTTGCTTCTGGTGGCTGTCGTTGCCTGGACTGCGCTCTGAGCTTCTGGCCCACCCCAGTGCACTCAGATTTCTGCCCAAGATCAGGCCGTGTTCTCTCAGGTGCCAGCTAGGAGTACCCAGACCCTGTGGCAGGAGGCAGATGAGAATGCTAGCTAAGGCTCACACCAGGCTCTCCCAGGTGCTTGGGGGAATGCAGGCAGCCCACACAGTGGTGCATGCAGAGGAATGCTACAGGCTCATGGACCACACCAGGCTCTCTAAGGTGCTTGTGGGAATGCACCCAGCCCACAAGGTGGTGCAAGCAGCCGAAAGGTGCAGGATCATGGACCATAGACCAAACCCCCACCGGTCTCTCTTTGACAGGGGTGGTCACTCATGGTGGTGTCCTTCCTGGGAACATGGGCTTAGGCCCATGCCCACGATCACCCAATTCCACTAGTTGGTCCTTAAAATCTTTTGCTCTTTTTGAGTGTTTTTAACCAGACTCTAAGTTAATGCTGGTCCCCAACCACATGGCACTTTCATTTGGGGTATTACTTTCCTTGGGTCACTTCTGGTGGGTCCTTCTGCCTCTGTCTATCCTCCAATATAGGTCTGCGTGTTTCCACTCCACTTTACCTCTCCACTGCTGCCTTTTGCTCCTGTAGAGATCCAGAAGTGAATAATCTTACTTCATAGCCTGATTTCATGGGTGTTCAGAGTGTTCTGGTAGATTTCCAGCTCACTTTAGGAGACTGGTTGGAACAGGGTCTCCTACTTCTCCACCATCTTGCCCCTCCCTCTTCTATTAAACTCCCAGAGTATCTTTCTTTCTTTTTCTTTTTTTTTAAAGATTTTATTTATTTATTTATTTGACAGAGAGAGAGATCACAAGTAGGCAGAGAGGCAGGCAGAGAGGGGGAAACAGGCTCCCTGCTGAGCAGAGAGCCCGATGTGGGGCTGAATCCCAGGACTCTGAGATCCTGACCTGAGCTGAAGGCAGAGGCTTTAACCCACTGAGCCACCCAGGCGCTCCCCAGAGTATCTTTCTTAAAATGCAATCAGTTTTAATAGTAAGAAGAACTAATAATTAAATTCCTAGGAAAAATACAATTTACCAAAATTTATGCAAGAAGAACTACAAAACCATGTAATTTGAAGTCATTTAAAAATTTCAGTTATTAATTTTTTAAAGAAATAAATATTTGGTCCCAGAAATCTTTTAAGGGCTATCTTTCAAACACTGAAGGAATCAACTATAATTTCACACAAAATTTTCCAGGGAATTGAAGAAGAAGAAGAAAACTTTTCAACAAATGTTCTGAGACAAGTAGAAAATTGATATTAATATTAGATAAAGACAGTAAAGAAAAAAATATTTTCCAGACACCTTTTTGAATATAAATGCAATACCATAAGCAAATTAACAATGTAATTCATCAAAGTATTAAAAAAATACATTACAGTAATAATAAAGTTGGGGTCACACAAGAAATTCTAGGTTGGCTTAACATTAACAAAAAAAAAACAATAACCAAATTTAAAATTAAAATAAAAAAATATAAAGGAAAAATAACGCAATTATCTCAAAGTATACTGAAAATTTATTTGCCAATATTTAATACCATATTAGGATTAAAAAGAAAAATTATCTAAGGATAGAAGAACTTTTTAAAACTTGTCAGAGACATCAGTAAAATAGAGGAAAAATTCTTATAGATTTTTTTCTTCATTTTCTCTTTTTTTCATTAGATAGTGAGAGTGATGTTTTAAATTCTACCATTAAGTGGGTTTGCCAGTTTTTTTCATAGTTCTATTCATTTTACTTTATATAATTTAACAACATACAAATAGGTCTATAAATTTTAAATATGAAGAATTGAATCTTTTATAATTTTGAAACATCCTATTTATTGACTAAAATTTTCAGGTTTATTATGGAAAATATTTCTTGTTCTTTTTTAACTTTCTGTGTAATTACATATCTTGATTTTTGATGGGATTAGTACAAAGTTGGGCTTTGATTTTACTTTAGTATGAAATGCCTTTTAACATTTGTAGTTTCAAATTCAAAATTATAGTTTCAAAATCAATTTAGCTTCAATATAATAATTATTATATCTGAGTTTATACCCAACTTCTCAAATTTTTACTTCTGTCTGATATGTTTGCTTATTTTTCTTTACTTGATCAGTTTCTTCTCTAACAAGTATTGTTGGTTTTATCATTATTAATATTACCATTATTATCATTCAGTATTTTTTCTTAATAGTGTTTTATTTATACATAGTTACAGTATTGTTTTAGGGTTTATCTTCTGTGATACAATATGCATCTTATTAAAATTTCCTGGAAAAATACAAGCATTGAAGAATCCCTTAACTGCATGAATCCTCCTTCTACCATTTATGCCATTTTTACCATGTCCTTTCTTCCTTAATTATTAGAAACTTCATAAGACATTACAGTTCAATCGGTATGTATTTATATTCACCCTTCCCATTGCTTCTCATGCATTTCTTGCTCTCTTTTCTTCTATCGTGATGCAACCATTTATTTTTGCCTGAGAAAATCGTTTAGTATTTGTATGAGTTGGGATGCAGTTAGGAAACAAAAGGTATATTAGTAATTGAAGCAGGAAGAATTTAATATAAATATTTGTTAACTCCTAGATATAGAAAAATAATAAGTGGTTCTGAAGTGGCAAAAGCAGAAAGCAGCTACTATCTCTACAACTGAAGGAGAGCGAACAGAAAGGAACTAAGAACTTAGACAAGGTCCCCTGATAATGCAGAAATTCAGATATTTTCAGCAAGGGCATGGCTACTATAAGAACATACAGATTGCCAGTGGTAAAGAAATTTACTAGAGGTCTATAAGTAATTCCACATGGTAGTGGGAAAATCTTTCTGGAAGGCATGACCATAGTTGTTATTCCAAGAGCCAAGTGCCGGGTGATGAAGAAACTTCCTACATGTAGGCCACAACTTCTCCGTATGGAGAGTTGAAATGAACACCACCAGCCTTCCTAAATCTTACATGTTGGCTCTGCTGTTGAAAAATAGCATAACAATAATGTTAATTTCCGCACAGCAAATAAACAATTTTATGATTCTACCTAATAAAGTGGTATCCTGAATACAAGTGTGAAGTCCTTTCCTTTCACCAAAATGAGACCCACAGTCCCAGTAGCAATCATTATCTATATTTGCCATTAATCAAATTCAGTCACTGTTGCATAAAATATTCTGTTATCTAAGACTAAATTGCAAAATTAGCCACCAATATATTGTATATAAAAAAGGAAAATGGAAGAAAAATAGAATTAATATGCACTAATAATTATACCAAGCAAAGAGAAACTATGACCTAATCATGGTCCATATTTCACTAAATGGTTGTGACCACTGTTAGCACTTATATGACTTCTTTCTTTTACAAAATTTCCATATTCTCTTACTCTTAGAAAAAAGGCTCAGCTGGTAAGGATTTTAGTAGATGAGTGACCTACTCATTCTGAAATAAATGAGTCTTCAGATTCTACCTGTTTTGCTTACTGTATCCTTACTATTAGACACAAAAGTACTAAGAGTTACCTACAGTTATTCCCTTAGGTCCCATGTATTTCTTTTTGCCCCTATTGTAAAACTGAAAATCTATTTCATAATCATGACCAATTGGTTAAACCTAAATAAAACTCCCTTTTTTAAAAAAAAATTATACGTATTTAAGAGGAAAACATACTGATTTTATATACGTTGTGAAATAATTAACATCATCAATTTAATTAATATATCCATCACTTCACACAGTAAATTCTTGCTTTTTTCCCCCCTTTGGTAAGAATGCTTAAGATCAAGTATATGATATAGTATTATTAACTATAGTTACCTTGCTTTACATTAGATCCTCGGATCTTATTTGTTTTTGTAACTGAAAACTCTACCCTTGACATGCATCACAGTGTAAAGATCTCCTCCAGTAACCCCTTTTTCTATGAGTTGGGTCAGCGTCATAAAGATTGGTGAGGTGAAAGTCTCATTTCCTAATTGAGTGAAACCAGTGTTGTGTAATGGGAGTAGCATTCTTCCATTAGGAAAAAAGAATTCCACACTTGCAGAACTTATGTTGTTGAGACAAGAAGCAAAAATTCCACCAATGGATTAATAAATACAATAGTAGGAAAAGTGCCTTCCACTCTTTGATTCTCAGACCAACGTGTTCTGGCAATAAGAGAGATGGCAACAATTGGTCATTGTCTTCCAACTGGCACTATAATTGAATCTTTAGAAAGCCATTTCATTTTTAGACAATTATTTCTCAGTGATGTGAGACAAGTGGATTTTATAAGCAAGAGCTGATTGCATCACTTCTTTTTTATGAAATGAATTCCTTAATAAGGAGCAATATTATAATGATGGTGGATAAGGCATTCCACGAGTCCATTGATGGTAGTGCTGGAAAAAAAATTACTGGGAGGTAAGGCAAACCTATACCCAGAATAATGGCACATCCCTATGAGGAAATACCCCTGCTCCTTTTTTGAGGAAGAAGGCCAATTAATAAACCTGCCTTCAAGAATCTGGCTGGTTGGGATGCCTGAGTGGCTCAGTTGCTTAAGCATTTGTCTTAGGTTCAGGTCATGATCCCAGTGTCTGAAGATGGTGTCCCGTATAGGGCTTCTTTCTCAGCTGGGAGCCTGCTTCTCCCTCTTCCTGGCGCTCCTCCTGCTTTTGCTCTCTCCTTCTCTCTTTCTGACAAATAAATAAAATCTTTATTAAAAAAATAGAATTTGGCTGGTATCTTTGGGAATGGTGTCATATTGGCATTGGGCTCTCTACTGGTATACTAGACACTCAGCATTGGGAGGAGCATAGTCAACCTTGGTAAGAGAAAAAAATTATCTTTGAATCTATTCCTTAGCCTTTCTATTCCTGACACTATGAATACTTTGTTACAAATCCATTGATCAAGTATGACAGTGGCCTGAGAAAGAAATTGACTAACATCCAAAAGTTGTTGTATCCATTTGATTGTTGAGAACCTTCCCTGCAGTGTATATCCTTTGGTGACTATTCATCTGAGACATAAATATCTTCAAATTCTGTGCCAATTCTGAATACCTCTTCCCAGACTTCCAAGTTTCCAATCTATTCTTTCCAAGGCTTTGTACAATCAGCTAAACTGTTAGCAACTGCCTATGCTATTAGGCATAGAAATAAAAATAGAAATAGAAATGCCATTTCTATTTCTGAACAAAGTGGTCAGTGAAAGTGGAAAATAAGTTGTACCACTCAGAATTCCACCCATTTGGAAGACTTTCCTTTATCACTGCTTCAGAATCATCCCTGAGCAGCATTGCAATGCTGCAGTCATTCAACTGTGGATGACTCATCTTTTAACCAGACTCAATATTTAGTTCTTCAATTAACTGGTTGTAAAGACCATGAAGGCATAGATCGTGCTGGATGGAGTGGAGGCACTGTAGCAGGAATCAGGGACAATGAAATTCAATTTACTTTCTTAATTTGCTTATATGTTCCACATATGCCTGAGCTTAGTCTCTTATGTATTATTTTGGCTTGATAATAAATTCTTTCTGTGCATGCCCAACCTCTGGCTTTAAGTCAAATAACATGCAATTAATGATGGCTATATCAGGTTGACTGATCACTTGATGCTACCATGTTAGATGTTCAGGCTCTTCCATGACCCAGTAGCAAACATGAAGCTAGCTCTCCATTTTATATTTCTATAATTTTCATTTGATTTTTGTATACATTCCAACTCTTTTCTGAAATTATCCAAATAGTTCTCTGTAATCTTAAGCATTTTAGTTATGGTCACTCTAATTTTGTGTTTATTAGTCAGCTTTGGACATTTAGAATTTGAAGACCATGATGTCCCAAGGTTATTAGGTACATGCCTTTAGTTTTGTAAATAGAAATGAATAAAAGCAATAGATTATCAAGTCATCCAAATGAAGATGGTAATTGAGGCCACTGAAAGGAATGAGATCTGCTAGGAAAAAAAAAAAGTATGTGGAATAAGAAGAAAAGAGAGTCTAATATGTACTTTTGAGAAACACCGCATTTAATAGCAAGTGAGAAAAGGCTTAAAAACAATAACCAAAGGGAGGAAAGATCAGGGGAGAATAAAACTTCACCAAAATTTAAGAAATAGAATATCTTTTTGGAGGGGGGAATAGTCAATCAAAATGTTAGATCTGGAAAGAAGTCAGTAGGTCCTTTCTACCCTTTGGTGACAGTCACTGTGCTCTAGCGGTTAAAAGCATGGGCTTTGGAGCCTATCAGTTGAATTTAAGTCCTGACTCTCCTGCTAATATTGTGTGATCTTTTTAAGCTCTTTGTGTTTCAGTGTATTCATTCATGCAAAGGAGACAATCATAATGATTGACTCATGAGATATGAGTTCTTATCTCATAGAGTTACTATATTAAATTAAAACACATAACTTAAGCGGACACTTTAAATAATGCTTGGTACTTGATAAGCGCTCAGTATCATGTGATGTTTATTGTTGTCATTATCATGATCATTTCTGTTTTTAGCTGTATTATTTTTTTCTAGCCAAAAGTGATACGTTGTAGTGATATTGAGTAACACATAGGCAATGGGTTGAAGAATAAATGAAAGAGTTAGTGGATATGAAATAGTAGCCCATTGCTATTACATGCTTACTGAGAGAAATGAAGTAATAATGAAGTTAAAGGAATGTACTTCCATGTGCATGTGTTTAATTTTGAACGAACTTGAGTATATTTATTTTTTGAAGGGAAATATTCAGTGAGGGAAGCTTTGAAATTGGAGAAGGGAGAATAATCTGTAACAAATGAGTTTGTCCAAATCCAAATTATAGGTGAAGGGATTTATTTATACATGTGAAAAGAAGACTTTTTATTCAGTCCATAGGTGTACAAGCCAAAAAGTTTTGATTGTAAACAAATGGATTATTAGTATCAAATTAACATTACTGAACCAATTATATATATATATATACTGATTATTCAATATACATTCCATTTAATATTTCATTTTCATGTTTCATAAATTATGCTTCATCAAGTCATTCATTTAGCAAACATTTCATCAGTACTTACTATGTGTCCAACATGGTGTTAGCAAATAGGGATTTAAAAACCATGGTGGGTACTATCTCTGAATCTAGAGAAAGGATAACCTGTCTGGAAAGAAGCATACAAAGAAAAAAATTTGGGGGCGCCTGGGTGGCTCAGAGGGTTAGAGCCTCTGCTTTCGGCTCAGGTCATGATCTCAGGGTCCTGGGATCTAGGCTGGCATCGGGGTCTCTGCTCAGCAGGGAGCCTGTTTCCCTCTCTCTGCCTGCCTCTCTGCCTGCTTATGATCTCTCTTTCTCTGTCAAATAAATAAATAAAATCTTAATAAAATATGATATGTAACTCTTTAAAAAAATCTGAAATATCATGACAGTGGTGAGAGAAATATACACAGTGTTATAGATGCCTAGGATGAATTGAGTACATTGGAAAGTAGGCTGAAGGGCAGGAAGAAACAGCACTGCTCCTTTTCTTGGTTTATAAACCAAGGAAATACAATTTAAAAAAATAAGAAGTTAAACAGACTGATTTTCCAACAGTATTTGTGTATCCGTGGGCTAATTTTTGATCTTCACAATCTGCTACAGAGAAAAGTAGAAAATTATACAGCAGAAGATAGCCCTCTGATTCATCCAGAGAGACTGTACTTTGATCTTCTTCATAAAAGGCATCCTGTGATGTCATTGGTATTTCTGCTATTTAAATAAATACATACTTTAACATTTCTGCCTTAATGATTTTTTAAGAAGGAAAATCAGTTCCAGAGGCATTAGTTAATATACTCCAGAAATACATCTTAAAAGAGATTAGATGATTATTTCTGGTTTCAAATAATGCATATTTACATATATACTTCATAAGGCACAGATAATCAAGGTTCATCTTTGTTTACATACCGTGTACAAATTTTAGGAAAACTGAGATGGAGAGAAGAAGATAGATTTTTCAATATGTTTAATGACTTCAATTATGTTGGCCATTTAAATTAAATTGTAAATGCATCTGAATAAAAGTGAAAAAATACAATTCTCTAAACATTTTTAAGATATGAAATGTTTGAGAGTTTAGCATTCTTCCTAAAAACATAATTTCTTGAGCAAAGAATGTAAAATACAGCTGGAAAGTTATTATACTGAAATGTTTGAATGTTTTTAAGAGACAAAAATAAAATAAATGTGCTAACTAGGAAATAGTGTTAGCAACATCCCAAGAACTAGAAATGTGATATGCAGAAAAACGTGATAATTAGGAATGTGAGTCATTATAATGGTAAAATTGAAAATTGAATCATATTAAAGTTATTAAAGTCAAAAGTTATGGCTCCTTAGTAACATTATCCAAGTCATATTACCCATATGTACTATTTTCTCTTCCTGTTTAGTTTATTTTGCCTCTGGTCTTTAGCCATTAAGGCAATATGAATTAAAATTATATTGTTCTGTTTTTCAAAGACTGCTTTTCTTGCTTCTTCATTAAAAAATCAGATTATAAAAATGTTTGTCAGATAACTTATCTTTCAGTACCTCAAAAGCATTTGTTCTGCACATATTGCATAGAACTACATTTTGAAAGCAACTTTTTTCAATAGATACTTTTGATTTTTCATTTATACTTAGAATGTGCAAAGTTCCAGGAATCACAGGCAAGAGGCACAAATGGCTGAAAGATGGGCTTGATCAGCCTTTCCACATTAGGAAAGATGCATTGAAATTGCTTCATCTGGGCATTTTAACAGACAAAAATGCAAATGGAAAAAAAATCAACCAACTTTCTTTCACTGCTCTCCTTAGATTCCTTCCAATACTTTTAAAATACTTGTTTTTTTTTTTCTTTTTCTTTAATGTTTTTTAAGGAGGAGAATAAATTTAACTCTAATAGTTAAATAGTTGTTTACTTCCTCAGATGCTAGAAATTTATGAGAATAAAAAAGGATTTTTATAATAATAAATAAAGTAGCCCAGGGGTGCCTGGGTGACTCAGTCCCTTAAGTATCTGACTTCAGCTCAGGTAATGATTCCAGGATCCCATAATGGACCACTGCATGTGGCTCACTGCCTAGCTCTTGCTCTCTCTTTCTCTCGTACTTTCTCAAAAAAAAATAAATAAAATCTTTAAAAAATTAATAAATAAGGCAGTCCATTATCTAATTAAGTGTAACTGAGATGCTTTATGAACAGGAAAATGGTCACCCTCACACATAGTCCTTCCCTTCCTCTGATATGTGCTTGTTATGACTTTCCCATGTTGTATATCTGATACAGCAACAGTGGTAGGAGCTCACAGTAGCCCATCTTATTTTCCCTTTTTCTTTGACTATAGTACTAAAGAGTCTTATCTATCAATATTCTGAAAGAGTCTTAGAAGGGAATAGAAGGGAAAAATATGAATGGACTACAGGAAAAATAAAGAGGAATTATCAAAGAAAATGAGAAAGGATCCAGTAACCATTCATTCCATTAGGGTTCCTGGTTCCTCTGATTTGTGTTTCTGTCTCAGTGGTCTGACATCAGAGACACAGGCTGTGTTTAGTTCAGTCTAAATTTATCTGATGATGTAGATGTAATCAGTTCCAGCAAAAGGATTCTACAGGAAAAATTTTTTAAAAAAGATTTTGAATTAGATGCTTTCTCAAATTAACCAGTCCATTCATTAAAAACGATTAATTGAATAGTTCAGTGACATGGCAATCACACACCTAGTGGGAAAATTAAAGAAAAGGAGAAATTGACTGGTTATTTTATATATATGACAGCAATCATTGTACTTGAAGTTTAATTTGTTGCTCCCTTTTCTGCACAATTTGCCAGACCCAGCTGGTTATTTTCCTAACAGGTAGACATGAAGAGAGCCTGTCAAATATGCTTCAGACTCAAGTTTCGGAGATGAGTGACTGAACCTAATCTTATTCATTGATCACATATAGAGTACTATTCCAAGGAGCTACAGATTCTAGGAGATACAAATATTTAATAAATTGGACATGAACATGATCCTTAGTCATTTCCATGGGGATAAGCAAGTGCTTATAAATAATTACCAAGAATACTAAAAGGGAGAACTCATAATAGAAGGTAAATTTAGTTGAAATATTACTTGTCTTATAGTCAGTTTACAGTTAAATGCAGGAATTCCATGTAAAATAGTGTAGATAGATGATCATTGAGCATGAGCTTAGATGTTTATAAGTCAGCACAGTAAGAAAATAAATGTAGGTGAAAATGAAAACATTATGGGAATAAAATACATCCTACCATTTATAAAATCCTCGACCTTGTGACATGAACAACCACAATATAGGATCCACAAGTTTTTTTTTCTTCAAATAAAATGGCAATTGGATGACAACAGAAAGTATAAATTGCTATAAAAGTATTTTTGTGTGAATTAATAATTGAAGAAAAGGGTTAAATTGGGAAAACGCTCTTATGCTATTTCTTAGAGATTTGACCATCCTATAAATTAACCATTGGAAGAATTGCTTTCTGTCAAATTGCTATTGAGTAATTTGTTTACTCTACTTGACCACTTACCAAGACCACATTGCATTCTGCCGGTGTTTAAACTGAAAGCTTCTTTTCCATGGTTCTACTCTAGGTCCTCAGTTCTTAGTTCTATTTATAATGATACTATGGCAATGACTATATCTATTTGTTCATGTTTATGTAATAAATACAATCTAATCTATAGCATAAAGTATATATAATGGTTTTCATGAAGAATGGGGGCACACCAACTGGGTATTTTAGAAATTTATGTAGATAGTTTGTTTGTAAAAATGTCTGGGAGATACAACACACATTTCATTGGAGGCTTCCTGGGATACTAGGAAGATGTCCAGCAATGCTTGGGATTACCATAAGAAATGAAGAAAGAATTTCCAATCATGCAAAACTTTTCATGTTGCCAGTCATTCATGCAAGGTGGGGTAAAGAGATGATTTTTATTATTTGAATCTAGAACAAAGTATATTTTGCATATAGACACAAATAGTTTCTACACTCTGTTAATTTACACTGAATTTTCTAAAGGGGGAAACAAACCTATGAGGTGAACTTAGGGAAAACTGTACTTTGTTGTTGAAATCAAAAGAAAATCACATCATGGACAGTAAAAACTCTTATGTTTGAAATAATAATACCAGACTTACTGGTGTGTAGTTGTATATATTTATTATATGTATGATCTTCTGAGAACTCCATTATACACCACAGATTTTTATGTTTCTTTTTTTTTAAATTTGTCAATCTATCAAGATTTTTAAAAAATTTGAATGGAAATGAAAACCTGAATTCTATTTATTTCTATTCTACTTGTTAGGGATGTTTTCTGAAAATAACTACTATGTTGCAAACATTTATAAAATTAGATAATGATTACTCTACATATTCCCATGTAAGTCTTACATTTCAAGCAATGTGAAGAAAGATTCAGATGAAGGTAACAACAGCATGCTGTTTCCAATTTTTTTTTAGTGGAACAACATTCATTAAAAATTTAATTTAATTAACTTTAAGAATTTATGAGAATTAGATACTAGCTATGAAACTTGAATTAGCTGTTGTAGTTTTCGATTTGGAGCTTTACCATCAGCCCATTAGAATCATTGATCCCTTTGGATTCACAAGAAGAGCTGTACCTGACTTAAATTAGCTTTCTCTTTTCTTTGAAAATAACAAAAACAAGAATGTAGTGCTCAAATAAAATTGACCCCATGAAAACCTCATAAGGTTTATCAGGAAACATTTTTAGCCACTTTCAACAGTATTCAGCTGACCCTCTTACAGATCCTTTTATACAATAATCAATATACACATAGAGAATTGATACCAATTCACTTATTTCAAGCCAGCCAGAACAACAGATCAATAAATCATGAACTTTTCTTTGCTTCTTCTCTCAACTTTAACCAAACAATTATTCCTACAACTAAGCCAGTAGCCAATATTGTGATAAAGCTCTTTCTGAGGTCAGAATGTTCTAAGATTGGGGCAGACCCCAGAGTTCATTTATTTGTTTCCAAGTACTAAGTGAGAAACATATTAAACTGATATTCTTGCACTCTGTTCTAACACTGAACATCCAGAAATGATGCATTTTTTTCCATCAGGAAATATTATGGTAGTTAGCAGGAGAAAATAAAGTATTTGCATCACTCATTTTTTCAAGAGAGTATGATAATAGAATTCTTGTTAGATCCATTCTTTATAATCTAGATAAATTAATATAATTTAATAGCCAACCACAATCAATTTCCATAGCTTATGAATCTGGTATAAGAATACTTGCATTTTCCTCCTGAAATAGAGGGTACTACAAATAAATATGGTATGGCTTGCTATTAGCAAGTGCTTAACCAGCTTGAGAAAGCCATTTAATTTCTTCGAGACTCTTCATATAAACTCAAAAGGTGATGTTTGGTTAAATGACCTTTAAATTTCTTCTCACTTTGGTAAACTATGGGTCTTCATGCAGACTGAAATTAGATTACATAATAGTATAATTTGATTGATGCTTGATCAGTTGATCAAAACTTCTAGATTAACTGAGTTAATATTCATTCTTTTTTTAGAAGGAAGACATACAAAGAATGATTATCAAATTGGTAAGGGAGACAAAATTTTGACTGATGGTTAGAATAAAACATATTAGAGACAAGACTCTATGTGAACTTTCCATCAAAACCATAATTGATAAGTACCATTTGCATAATAATCAATAATGAATTTCTAAGCATGGCATAAAGAAGACCTATATAGCAGAAACTGATTTATGAAGGGCCTAGAGATTTTAGTAGACAAGTTCAATACTCATTAACGGTGTGATGAGTTTAAAAAGAGCAAATACAGGCTTAGGGTGCACCTGGGAATATGCAATATCTGGGCTAATGTAAACAAAATAACCTTTATTCTCTGTGCTAAAGAGATAATTTGTAAAGAATGTTATCTTAGAGTGTCAGGCTCACAGAGAAACTTAAAATAAGTGTAGTAGTAGGTGGTAAATGTTATAGGAAATAGATATGGTGGTAGATTTGAGGTCAACATTATGCCAAAATTGTATACACTTTCCTTTAATGAAGTGCATTACTTTGTAAAGTAGTTAATAGCAATGTTCAGGATGAAATGCTATAATTTCCTATTAGCAAAACCGAGGGAAAAAAGTTATGTAAGCAAAAAGGTGGACTCGAGAACCAATAAGTTCTTCCACTCAGTTTCTATGCAAGTGGAGACTAAAAGATGAATGTTTATAGAATCTGGAATAATGAAAATAAAATTGCCCTCTCTATGAGTATTGTGTAGTGAAAAACATATCTTTTTTTTTTTTTTTTTTTTAGAGAGAGAGCACAAGTAGGTAGGGAGGCAGGCAGAGAGAGGGGGGAAGCAGACTCCCTGCTGAGCAGAGAGCCCCATGCTGGGCTAGATCCCAGGACCCTGAGATCATGACCTGAGCCGAAGGCAGAGGCTTTAACCCACTGAGTCACCCAGGTGACCTGAAAAACATACATTTTTATGTATTATTCACACTACTTGGGAACATGGCCTGAGTTAGAACACAACATGTTCCTTGAACTCATATGAACAAGTGCCTCAAGGATTATCATCCTTTTTCTACCCGTTTCATATAATGAATTTAACATAGGTGAGAATAGCTATATATTTACTAATTTGTCAAAGTATCATTCTTTTAATGTTCTGGTGTAGTTAACTGATTTCATTGGACAAGAAAAGAAAGGAGCATTCTATTGTTCTTTGGGTTTAGGTATTATCCTAGTAATTTCCCTGACACAATATAATGTAGTAACCATAATCACCTAGTAGGCAATATTGAAAGATTTTACTTAAATACTCATAGAAAGGCTTTGGGTTGTTTTCCATTTTAGGATTGGAATTCTAGATGATATTTATTTCCCTCTGCTTCTGTTTGAATATTTTCCTTGTGTTAAAAATAAAGCCAAAATATTTGCTTAAGTTCCTAATTGTTAGAAAAAAGTTATGTATAGGAATATGCAACCTATTTATAGTTGGAAGTAGTCTCTTATGGTTTCATCTCTCTTACAATCACTGACCTAATAAAACAAGTCCTCACAGGAAATGTTGTTATGCTGACTCACCTTTCAAAAAAAACCCTTTAAATAACAGTCCATGATTATGTGGCAATCATGCTGATGAAAATCTATTTTGGTCAAAAGATGCAAACCAGTTTTTGTAGGTATGTGTGTATTTATTTTTTGTTGACCTTTTTCATATGAAAATGGCCTGGGTAATTTTTATTTCTCTGATTTTTAGCTTTCTTGCTAACTTTCCATTAAGTAAATAAATTAGTTAAGTGTAAAGTAATATTATTAGAGGAACTGTTCTAAGAATGTCTGTGAAATTGCATTTCAATACCCATTAGACACGGTTCTTTTTCTCTATAAACATCTCTCTGTCATTGAAAATGCAATTCTGCAGCATTAAATAAAAAGCATATTCAAAATAAACCTTGATTTTCAATCACTGAGCTATAGCTACCTCAACTAAACACCGAATCCAATTAAAGAGAAGTGAACTCTTCAGCTTGACCTACTGACAATTTCAATTATTTTCTTTGTATTTTGAAAGTTTCATTAGAGAACACAAGACTTGATTTGAATCTGATTTGAGGAATCTGGTTGGAAATGACTGACCAGAAAGTGATAGGGAGGTAGTAAGAAGGATTGACCTCTAGGAGATAGAAGGGTCAGAGAAACCAGTTACTGTGGAAATCCTTTCCCTGGTGTCTGCATGTGAGGAACAAAAGTAAAAATGAGGGAGGCTGCCTTGCTGTGGAAGGTAGCCTGGTACAGAGTTACCATGTCAGCGGTCCAGTAGAGAACCACCTTTCCTCAGAAACTTTGGCATAGGCCCAACTCCAGAGAAGCTCTATCAGCCAACAAGGAGAGCTCTGACGCTGACAAGGAAGCAGTTTTTCAGGAGACAGATGGCCTTAAAGAGGCTCCATGAAGAAAATAGTACATGGATCTTTTGGCAGTTTTGTTTTTAATATATACCCTCAGAAGCAAGTGGTACAATCCTGTTACAATCCAGACCGGTGAACACATGACATTTATCTCAAAGAAATAATGTGCTTTCATTATCTACTGTCATGATGTGTATGCAAGCTACCCATTTAACCAGGGGTCAGGGGAGAGGATCCTCATATTCAGTAGTTGTTAAACACCCATGCTTATTGAGATGGTGTTCTCATAGCTCAATTCTCTTTGCTCTAAGAAAGTACCCTCACTATGATAGCTAATTTGCCAGTTGATTTGAGAAATGTGTAACAAAATGTATAAAAAATATATTCTTAGTGGCACACAGGTTCTGAAGAGGAGATATATTCTATACTATATCCAGGGATTGATACTTAGGCAATTTAGTATGATCTGTCTACTTATTATACTTACCCAATTTATTATGATCTGTCGGGATAAATTATAATTTTTTCAGGAAATGTTCCTTGGCAAGTATCAAGAGGAAGTTAGCACCTGCCTATAGAAACTAGTTTAAAAAAGAAAAAACTGAAAAAAA
>CM053608.1:19609806-19638425 GCA_028646535.1 Procyon lotor
TACTGTTTTCCAGAGTGGCTGTACCAGCTTGTATTCCCACCAACAGTGTAGGAGGGTCCCCTTTCTCCGCATCCTTGCCAACATCTGTTGTTTCCTGACTTGCTAATATGTGATGTTTAATGTTAAGCTGACCTTATATACCTGGGATAAATCTCACTTGGTTGCTGAGTTCAGTTTGTTAATAGTTTGTTGAGGATTCTGTGCCTATATATTTTTTAAAATATTTTATTTATTTATTTGACAGAGAAAGAGAGAGATCACAAGTTGGCAGAGAGGCAGGCGGAGAGAGAGGGGGGAAGCAGGCTCCCTGCTGAGCAGAGAGCCCTATACAGGGCTCAATCCCAGGACCCTGAGAGCATGACCTGAGCCTAAGGCAGAGGCTTTAACCCACTGATCCGCCTAGGTGCCCCTGTACCCATATTTTTAAGGAAATATTGATTCATAGTTTTCTTTTTTCATGATGTCTTATCTGATTTGGATATCAGGGTAATAGGCTCCTGGAATGAATTGGAAAGTGTTCCCCACTTTCTATAGAAGAGTATATGAATATTTGGTGTTATTTCTATCTTAAAAATTTGGGAAAATTCAGTGGTGCAGCTATCTAGACCTGGGTTTTCTTTGTGGATTCTGTTTGGATTATGAACTAAATGCCTTGGGGCACCTGGGTGGCTCAGTGGGTTAAATCCTCTGCCTTCGGCTCAGGTCATGATCTCAGGGATCAAGCCCTGCATCAGGCTCTCCGCTCAGCGGGGAGCCTGCTTCCTTCTCTCTCTCTCTCTGCCTACCTCTCTGCCTACTTGTGATCTCTCTCTCTCAAATAAATAAATAAAATCTTTAAAAAAAAATGAACTAGATGCCTTCATTTAATATAATTTAATTAGCTTATCTATTTCTTTTTAAATCAGTTTGGTAGTTTGTGTCTTTCTAAAAATTTGTTTCAATTTCATCTAAGCTATTCAATTAATTGACATACAATTTTTCATAGAATTCTTTTATGATACATTTTATTTCTCTAAGGTTAGTAGTAATATCCCTTCTTTTATTTCTCTTTGTCTCTCTGGTCAATCGAGCTAAAGTTTTCTGTTTTGTTGATATTTTAAGAGAAGCAGCTTTTACTTTCACTGATCTTCACTGTTTTTCTACTCTCTATTTCATTAATTTCTGCTCTAATCTTTATTACCTTCTTCCTGCTTGCTTCTATTTTTCCTTTGTTTTAAGGTAGAAGGTTAGGTTACTTATTTGATACCTTTCTTCTTTCTTAGTCTAGGCCATTTACAACTTTAATTTTCACTCTAAGCTTTGCTTTATCTGCATCTCGTGTGTTTTGCTATATTGTCTCTCATTTCCATTTATCTCAAAGTACTTTTCTGATTTCTTATTTGATTTTGTCTTTGATCTCTTGGTTATTGTGGAGTGTGTTGCTTATTTTGCACATATTTGCAAATATCTTAAATTTCTTTCTGCTGTTCATTTCTAGTTTCATTCCATTGTGGTTGGAGAACATACTCTGTGTTATTTCTTAAATAGTTGGATCTTGAGCTAATAGTGGGATGTTTTTTTATCCAGTCTTTCAGTTTTTGCCTTTTGACTGGATGGTTTAATCTAACATTTTTAATTTAATGTTAATCTCAGAATGTGTAAGTTAATATTATTGCTATTAAAGTTGGATTTGTGACTGCCGTTTTACTGGTTATTTTCCACATGTCTTGTGTCTTTGTTCCTCTAATCCTTCTTCACTATTTTCTATTGGTATAAGTGAACATATTTGAATGTTGTTGCATTTACATTTCTTTAATGATTTTTTCACTGTATATTTTTACTTATTTCTCTAGTGGTTCCTCTAGGGCTTACCATATGCACTACACTATCAATATTAGCTTCAGATTTATACTACTTGATTCCAGTTAAACATAGAAATGTTACTCTTCTATCCCTTTTCTTTCCTTCCTGTGATATTATTATTCTGTATATCACATCTGTAAATGTCACAAGTCTAATAATACAGTTGAAATTATTATATTATATAATTTGATATCTTTTAAAGAAGTTTAGAGGAGAAAAGAGAGCAAGTACATTTTTATAGCTCTTGTTACATTAACCTTTTGATTTACCATTTCCATTTCTCTTTATTTGTTCTTAAGGATTTGCATACCATCTGGAATCTTTTCCTTAACCCAACACAGATTTGCTCTCACCTGTCTCCTTTGTGCTGTTATAGGTCCAATTAATATATATATATATATATTTATTTATATTTATATTTATATTTATATATACATACATACGTATAATCTTTATGTAATTGGTTCTTAAATCAATTATAAGAAGACAGGAGAAGAAATATGCTTTTATATATATTTTTTATAATTACATAATTATCTTTACTGGTGTTCTTTGTTTTTTTGTGTGTGGATTTAAATTACTGTCTGTGCTAACCTGTTTTTAGCCTGAGGAACTTCCTTTAGTATTTCATGTAAGGTGGGTCTCCTAGCAACAAATTTGCTCAATTTTTGATCATCTGGTAATGTTTTTACTCTACCTTCAGTTTTGAAGGATAGCTTTGCTGTAAATAGGATTCTTGGTTTATTGTTTTTATGAGCATTTTGAATATGATATGTTATTACATTGCCCTCATTCCTCCATTGTTTCTGATGAGAATACAGCTGATAGTTAATGGAGTTTCCTTGTAAGTGATGAATTGTCTTTCTATTGCTGCTTTCAAGATTTGGTCCTTGTTTTGGATTTTAACATTTTTTTTCTTTTAACCGTGATGTATTTGTGGCTCTCCTTGCATTTATCCTACTTAGATTTTTTTCAACATATTGTTTTAAGTAAATTTGGGAAGTTTTCAGCCATTAAGTCTTTGAATATTTTTTTTCCTTCTCATTTCTCTTTCTTTTCTTCTTCTAGTACTCCCATTTTTCCTATGTTGGCATGCTTAATAACGAACACATTTCTCAGAGGTTCTGTTCATTTTTCTTCATTATTTTTTCTCTCTTTTCTTCAGATTGTAATAATCTCTATCACTCTATATTCAAATCTGCCAATTATTTCCTTCTGCTGGTTCAGATTTACTATTGAGCCCCTCTAGCAAATTTTCCATTTTAACTATTATACTTTCAACTCCATAATTTCCACTTATGTTGTGTTCTATAATTTTTTTCTCTTCATTGATATTTTCTACTTGAAGAGACATTGTTATCATATCTTCCTTTACTTTTTAATCATGATTTCCTTTTATTCTTTGAACATATTTGCAATGGTAATTTGGAGTTTTTGGGAATTTCTTTTTTTTCTGTTAAATCCTGTTCATTCTGACAGGGAGGTTCTGCTGCCTGTTGTTTTTTTTTTTTATGTTTTATTTTTATTGTTAGAATGTGGAAATTTTACATAATATATTGTAGCAACTCTGGGTATTCTCCCTCTTGAACTTATTGTTTTTATTCATTTGTTGTTGCTTAGTGAATGGCTCAATTATTTTAATGGACCCTATTCCTCCTCCTACAAAATTTTAAGCCTATGATGTTGCTCCTCATGGGGGCTATTATAGATTGAATTGTGTCTCTCCAAAACTTGTACATGGGAGTCCTAATTCCCAGTACCTCAAAATGTAATTTTATCGGGATGCAGATAAAATTTAATTTTTAAATAATGCAGATTTAATTAGCTAATTTAGGATAACGTCTTACTGGAGTAGCATTGACCCCAATCCAATATGACTAGTGTCTTTATAAGAAATGGAAATTTGGACATAGCCATGTGCATAGGAAGAACACTACATCAAGATGAAGGCAGAGATCGGAATGATGCTTCTACAAGGCCAAGGACATCAAAGATTGCCAGGAAACCAACAAGAAACTAGTGAAAGGCATGGAACAGAATCTCTCTCACAGTCCTGAGGAAAAAATAATACTGCCAACATCTTGATTTTGGACTTCTAGCCTCCAGAACTGCAAAACTACTTTTTTTGTTGATTAAGCCCCTTAGTTTGCGGTACTTTTTTACAGCAGACTAATAGAGGGATATAGGCTTGGGTTTCCTACAGCCACTCTGGTGTGACAGTGGTTCTGGCAGGTCAGTATTTGGATATCTCTTTCTCTCTGACCTCACCTAGCTGTTATGTTCCAGTAATTGCTATTTAATTGCTATATAATGTTCAATAATATGCTGGGCATAAATTGATCCACAGACAAAACCAATAAAATTCAGGCTCCTTTGAAGAGATAATTCCTGAGATTAATGATTAAAAAATTCTTTTAGACCCTAGTTGAGTTTCGCCCAGTTGTCTTTTTCTCTGCTTTTTCCAGGCAAGGTAATCAGCTTACAGTTTAGCCTCTATGTCCAATGACCCTACTAATCTAATTTCCTTTCACCACAACTTTCACTATTTTTTTGCTTGTTTGTTTGTTCATTTCTTAGGCTTGAACTTTATTTCAAGTTCAATTCCTTTAAGAAGAGATTAGGAGTTATGATTTTTAGGACTTGCTTCTTTCTCCCTCCACATCCCCTACTCAAGGAAAAACCTCTGAACCACATCTCTGGAGCTGAATATGAGGATAATGGTGTCCTTCCCTCTGAGTTACAAAATTGCTTTAGGAACTGAGTGCTGTATGATTGGGGGAGTGGAGAGCAGTAGCCTAAGGTTTTTTTTACCTGACTTTCCCAGGGTCGAGTCAACACCTTAAGAGCTGGGCAGGTGTGATCAGGGTACCCTTATTCTCAGAGGTACTGTACCCAAGGTAGAAATTCCATTACACAGTTTGGGCATGCGTGGAAGAAGGGAACCCCCACCTCTTGGGACTGGATAGCTGGGTTACCAATTGTAACTGTAGCTGGGTTAAGATGAAAATGCTCATGTCTTATCCCTTCTGGGAAGATATATCCCTCTGACCAGGAGCTAGGAGAAGAGGTGACCCAGTATTTTTGGTTGCATTCACCTGTAATGCAACTTTTATCTTGCTGAGTATGAAGGAGCAAGCGAGGGAGTGAAACGCAGTATAAATACCACAGATTCTTACTTTTCTTTTATTACTTTAGGTTTTCTTGAATAAATGCATCTCCATTGTCTGTATCCTCCTGTAACCATATCCTGAGACTTTAAACAATTTTTAATGTAATACCAGTTTTAATGGAGAGCAGGTTCAGGGAGCTTCTCATGCTTGGCACACTCAGCCTCTTTTAATATCCTTTTTAATGATTAAAATCTCTAGAAACAGAGATTATTATGAGATACTAAGAGACTAACGCTTTACCCTTTAAAAATATAGTCAGCAGCGCTCAAGGAAGAAGTTAGCCTGGAAAGAAAGTATAGCTTTTGATCAGGCAACTACTCTGTAACTTATTCCTTTAAGATTTCTTTCAAAAGAAACCCAACATTTCTAAATTTGAGATAACCTATGCCTACAGAGTCACAGCTCTATGACTGGTCTAGTTTCTCATTTCCAAAATGTAATATGTTTTAGTCAATAAATCAAATAATTAAGTTTTGAATAATTGAATGGTCTGATAAGATGCAATTTAAGATATAATTAAGTTTCATTGTCTTGTTTTATTTGCTTGTTTGTTTGTATTTTACTTGCAGAAAGGAGAAGAAAAGCAAAGATGACACATTATTTTCTTGTGAACAGAATTTAATTGGAAAAAAGCTAATATTATTTCAAATTTGAGGTTGGAGGAATGTTTTATATTTATTAACATACACAGTAAATTAGAGCAATGGAAGCAACATCATTCCTTTTTTTGAGTCTTGTGCATCATTGCTTTTTAATAAATGGCTCATTGGGTTTGTTTTCATACAGCTCATAATTTCGGAGTTTCTGAACGAGTTTGAAAGTGTCAAATGTCTTTTCCCCATATCTAGAAAACCAAGAAAATTTATTTACAACATCACAGCTGAATCATTATTTGAATTTTGAAGCTCAACTATTCCTATGCTAAACTGCTCCTAAAAAATTGTAATTGTTATTTTTGAGTGCATAGTGAGAAGCTGGGAGAAATAAAGTGGAAAATAAAATATAGAACAGCAAAATAGATATCTTAATGCCTAGATATAATTAATATTTGAAAAGTACTAGACACAGGGCAGTAGGCATATTAGTGGCAGGAAGCAAATCAGTGCTTAATGACTTATGTCAAAATAGTTGACTTTTGGTTCTTACTACATCTGTGTGACTGTTTTCACAATCATCGAATACAATGACATTTTAATTATATTTGAAATCTTTGACATTAGCTCAAGAAAGATTTAAAAAAAGAGCTTTTATGACTATTTTGATATTAAGAGAACAGACTGGCTTTTGAAAATATGAGGTCTAGACAATGAGATAAACTAATTTATCACCAATTTTAATAGTTTTATATTATCATAATGAATATGTATTGATATGTACTATATTAAAGACTTCATAACCTTGTTATCATTGGTTGTTGACAATCTTGTGGTATAGATGCTTTTCAACATTTTTTCAATATTTTTCTCTTTTTTCAATATTTTACAATATTCTGATAAGAAAATTGAAGTCTAGCAAAATTAAGTGACTAGTCCAAAGGCACAGAGAGAGTATTTAAAGGCACATAAAGAGTTCAAGGCTTTGAGTGTATATACAATTATTATTTACATGGTATTTTAATTTATCTTGAAAATGTAGGTACAGCATATTACAAAAAATAAACAAACAATCCATGTAGCATCCTTCAGCCAATGTAGAGGCAATAGAAGAATGTGTGCATGTGTTGTGTATATAATTAATGGGCTATTACTTAATTAACATTTTAATTTATAGCATATCACACTGTTGTGCTGCCTCATTTTTTAAGCCTTATTATTTTAAAAAGTCATCTTATGATATATTTGATCTTCTCTCTTCATGAGCTTGAGGAAATTTCTAAGTGCCTAATGATAACATAAGATTTGTTATGGAACATAATTCAATTTAATATAATAATTAGCTTTTAGTTTCTTAGAAAATTAATCACTTATCATTTATTCTGAATATATTCAGATTTTACAAATAGATTAAATTATTGTTAATATGTTTCATATTAATATATAACATAATTTATCATACACAGGCATCCTTTCATGTAAAATTTAATAAAAGTAATATTTGAATGTTCTGAATACACAAAAACAAGAGGTCAATTAGTAACTAAACAAGTAACACTTGTCCACAAGTAAAAAAGTGGACAGCAGAAACCCTGTAATCTGAACAGTTTTATTTTTAGTAATTGCGAGAATATCATGTGCCAGCTAGAATGTTAATGAATAAAATCATAAAATAGAATGCAAAATTACTTTCTGTTTACTACCTAAAGATGTTGCAAATTTAAAATAATAATCATTCATTTATAATTAATTGATGGAGTTCAATAAGAAAACCTGTCAATACCAAAGCTTTAAAAGAAGCAAATTTCAGAATTTCAAATTTCCTACAAAGTTTAGACATTTTAGTGAAGGTTCATCAGCTGAGTTGCTAAATACTACGTAATTTTAGACATTATATGCTTCACAGAAGGCACACACACACATTTAAATATTATAATGTATAACAGATTTTATACATGATAGCTACAGAAATCAGTAACAAAATTCTTGGCCAAATTTTGGTAGTTAAATACATGTGTTGCCAGCACTCACTAGGTAATAATATGCCATGATAATGTGCCCTACTAGAAAAACTATTACCACTATTTCATAAAATGATATCTTCAAGACATAAACAAACTGGCATATATATAAGATAGAGAGCACAAACATTCATATGCATCAAAAACTATTCCAGTTCTCACAATAGATATCTATCTTACAAAGTCACCAAATCAGATGTGTTGATGAAAATAAATGTTAGCATTTTCCAGTTTTCATAGAAAGCCTAGGGGTATTTTCAGAGAATGTCATTTTATCTATTCTAAATGCATTTCCTTTAACAGTTCCTTCTTGAGTTCAGAATTCCTTACAGAGTATCTCTGAGGTTCCTAAACTTAGGCACATGAGAGTTCTATATTTCTCTACAGACATTAATTTTGTTTACAAAGATCTCTAAGAAGGAGCATAAAGTGTTTGAATTTATTTTGCCACACTTGCTTTGTCACTTGCCAGTCTCTTTGCAGATATGGATAACAAGCTAGATGTAAGAATGACTAAAAAAAAAATGTATTTATACATAGATTTGTGTCCCTAGTTTTATTTGTTTGATTAAAAATAGATGCAAAAAGTTGAAGTCTTGTATGAATTGAAAATTAATGTGTATGGCATCATGCTGACCTCTCATTCCCTTTGCCATACAAAATTTTTTACTCTGTACCTAGATTTCCTTGTTGTTGTGTGAAATGTTATTTTTCCTCTCACAGGTTATTTAACAAGTCCAATAGATGAGGGTATGGTTGTGTTTTTAGTGACTAAAAATGGCGCTGGAAGCCAAGGGTATTTTCAGTCTTCTGAAACTCTCTCCATCACTCTATCAATGATCACCAAGAAGAAATTGAAAAAGGAGTTGTCTTTTCAGTTCCCAGTATGAGCGTAAAACTAGATGTTGATGGATGAAATGATTGCATAGAAAATAATCTGAAGTCAAAGCACTCATCTTAGGCTAACTACAGCTTGATTTATCCACAGATAATGAATATCTTAAGATAGGGATTCTGAGATTGTTGATTTCATATTGCTAAATATAATCTATATCAAGTATAATAATTACTAATATTCTAAATGTCCTTGTCATATGGCAAAGTCTTATTAACCTATATGAAATGTAAAGATATTGTAAAAATTATAGAGTTGTTATCAGATTTTTGCAAAATTATCATGTCGGAAATGATATTAAGTCAGATTTATCTCTTGGCACTATCTTCTGTGTTTCTTATAAGTTTCTCTGTACACCACTTTTAAGAATTTCTCAATAATGATTACTTTTGGAGATCTCTGCATTTGTAAGTTATCATTTCTATTTCATTATTTTTGAGATTTAAATATATATTTGCTATAGCTGCTTGTTTTTTTTCCACATATAGTACATGAATATAACAGCTGCACCCTGGTACTTAATTTTATTCCATTCACTTATTGATGAACTACATTTGTGCTCAGGAAGATATTTTTAGAAATATGTTCACCAAAAATGATCTCTCATCTATAATTTCTACCATAAGGCAACTAAAATCTCCTCTTGAGTAAGATACATGTGCAAATTTAGTATTTTAATGAGAAAGTTTAAAAGAACACTTCAGTTTGCTGAAAGTTATTTTGGATGTGTATACATACAAGTACTCAGTGTTTCAAAGGGAAACCACTGGTTGATTATAGTCCTGGGATGTAGGTAGTCAGTTTGGGTACAATATAACCTTCCCTAAAGATCCTTTGTTTAAGATTTACTCCAGAACATGCTCTCTATATTTACCTTTGGATGAACTTCACTCACCTCTGTATGACCTCTATTTAGCTTGTGCACAATGTCTTTCTGTCCCTGGAGCTGGGTTGGTAAATAACAGAGGAAGAGCATCTAATCTCCCAAGTCCTCTCTTGAGGGTTTAACTCTCTGGAGAGATGCCTCATTCTCCCAGGGGCAGGGATGCAATACTTGACCTAAACACTGTACAGGTGGTATAATAACTAAAGTCTTTAAGTCTTAACAGTTAGGTTCATTACTCACTGGCAGAATCCACATGAAATAGCGGTGTGGAAAGATTTCTTTCTCTTCCATTTATGCTAATGTTTGAATACAGTTTCCCCTATCCAACAATTATATGTTTATACGTAGTATATAAAGTGAAGCTTAGGGATGTATATAAATGTATAAAAACAGAAAAAAAGCATATTTTACCAGAGAAACTGATTTTTTGTACGTCTGATTTATTGTCACACAAAAAAAGGATGGTATAGAAGTTGACAGAAGGTTATACTTAAGTTGCAAAGACAAAGTATCCCTAGATTGAAGTGAAAATGATGGTTCCTAAATGCCGACTATCTACTTGGATCAAAATAATGCCGAATGGATCAAGTAATAAAAGGAGAAAGACTTAAACAGATAAAACTAGGAAAATACAAAGTATAAAGGCAAATTTGCTGTATAAAATGTAGTGCTAGATTATAAAAATATATTTTAAAGTATAGTTGTACACAGGCACAAAATTATATGTGTGTGTGTGTACTTATATATATGAAATTATTTTCTTCAAGAAGAGTTCATGTTCTGAATGTGCAATATTGATTCCCTCTAGACACTGAATCCTTGATGAGGAAAACACAGGAGACACTTATTATAAAAACTACCTTCCAGAAACAGATGAACTCCCCTTCCAATTAGCACTAGGTCAAAAACTATATTTTTGCATGTAGAGCTTCTTGTTTATTTGCATTCATTTTCTATCTCTAATGAAAAGGAGAAATAGAGCCAAGTCAGACCAAATTTCTTATATGGTATCATAACAATGAATGTGTATAATATTTGTAACAATGAAAGTTAATATTTCCTATGAGATCAATGTACATTGCAGAGGGTTTCCATCATCATTTTAATCATGAAAAATTTCAAATATATATATATATATATATGGGATAGACTAATATAGAAAAGCACTGTCATTTACTGTCATTTCCCTTTAACAATGATCAGTTTGTGGCTTATTTTATTTTATTTGTACTCTTTTCCACCACTCCTTCAAAAATTTTTGAGCAAATCCCAGATATACATTTCATCATATAGCTGTAAAAGATAAAGCCTTCTTTGTAAAATAGAGTACAATATCAATATGATACATATGAATTACAATCTCAATATATTATCAAATACACAGTTGCTGTGAAAATTTCATGATTAACTTAAAAAAGGTACGTAATGGGCATATCAACCAGTTCGAACATTTGGACCTTATTTGGATATCTGATTCAATTGTAAAAACAAAAATAAAAGTGTTTAACGTATTCTATAGGTTCTTTTCTATCTCTAGGTTTCTTTGTTATTTAGTAAAGAACAGGGTTGGTTTTGTCCTGCCGAGTCTCCCAGTTAACACAGTTCAACATCACTATGGTCCCTGTAAACTGCAGTTATATCTAGAAGATTTATCAGGTTGAAGTTTTGTTCTGTTTTTGTTTGTTTGCTTGTTTGTTTGTTTTATTGTGTTATGTTAGTCACCATACAGTAAATCAGTAGGTTTTGATGTAGTGTTCCATGATTCATTGTTTGCATATAACACCCAGTGCTCCACACTGTCTGTGTGCTCCTCAATACCCATCAGCCTACTACCCCATCCCCACACCTCCCTCACCTCTGAAACCCAAAGTTTGTTTCCCAGAGTCCACAGTCTCTCACAGTTCATCTCCTACTCCGATTCCCTCCCCTTTATGTTTGTTTTTTTTATCTTATT
This sequence comes from Procyon lotor, assembly GCA_028646535.1. NCBI lineage: Eukaryota > Metazoa > Chordata > Mammalia > Carnivora > Procyonidae > Procyon > Procyon lotor. The sequence goes on from CM053608.1 coordinate 19,621,168, forward strand.
TATTTATTTTAAAGATTTTATTTATTTATTAGAGAAAGAGAGATCACAAGTAGGCAGAGAGTCAGGCAGAAGGAGAGGGGGAAGCAGGCTCCGTGCTGAGCAGAGCCCTATTTGGGATTCGATCCCAGGACCCTGAGATCATGACCTGGGCCAGGACCTGAGATCATGATCTGAGCGGAAGGCAGAGGCTTAACCCACTGAGCCACCCAGGCGCCCCTATGTTTGTTTTTTAATAAGAATTCTTTATAAGTTCTGTCCCATTCTCTATCAGGAGACACATAATATCTAGTTATCTGGTTATCAATAATTGATAGTCCTTGCCTAGATAACCAACATGTTAATGCTTTTAAAGTAACTTCATAAAATTCAATCATTCTTCATCAATTATTAGTAGAATATTTTTCTAACCTAAACTTGCATCATTAACTGTTTGGTTACACTTAGGTATAGTTTGTACAGAAAGTGCAGGATGTATCCTTGATTCTTTCCCTTCATTTACCTGTTTTTATTTTTGTTTTTAAGTGTTGTTTCCCTAACTTCTTAATGTGACTGTTCCAGGTATCCACTGTTGTGGCTAAAAAACAAAACAAACAAAAACTTAAATCTTGATGGCTTAAAACTGTGGCTCTCATTTGTTTACTCTCTTCTTTGCAGGAATCGCTAATTAAGGAAGGGTCAGCTGAGGAATTCTGGTGTTTGAGATCTGTAATCTGGTGTTTGAGATCTTTACTGTTGTTGTAGCCAGACAGTGGCTAAAACAGGTATAGCAGAAAACTAAATAGTTGGGGATTGGCCAGGCACTTCTTTCTGTGCATGAAGAATTAGGACTGTGTATGTGATATTTCCATATGGACTAATTTGAATTTTCTAACAACATGTCAGCCTGAGGGTAGTTGCTGTAGACTGAATGTTTGTGTCGCCCTGAAATTCAGATGTTGAAACCTAATCCCCAATGTGATAGTATTTAGAGTTGGAGCCTTTAGGAAATGATTAGGTGATGAGGGCAGAGCATTCATGAATAGAATTTAGTTCTCTTATAAGAAAGTTTACCCATTTCTTCTACCAGGTGCAGACACAGCAAAAAGACAATTATCTATGAACCAGGAAACAGGTCTGTCATTCACAGACACTGAATCTGTTGATACTTTGATCTTAGACTTCCTAGCTTCCAGATTTGTAAGTATATTTCTGTTGTTGATGAGCCATCCAGGCTATGGTATCAGTCAAAATGCTTACATGGTGACTTACCACTCCTAGGGAAAGAGTTCAAAGAGAAAACGAGGGGGAGTGCATTGCATTTTGAGGACAACCTTAGAAGTTCTATAGTTTGGCTATAGATTGGCTCTATTCAGTGAGTAGAGATGGTCGAAAGGTTCACCTAGCTTCAATGAGAGGACATATAGATCCCACTTTCTAAAGAAAGTTAAGTTGTAAGAAAAAACACATGGAATGAGAGATATTGTTGAAATACCTTTAGAATAATATCTACCTTAAGAAAAACATTTAAAGATATATTGTTATGAACTCATGTATGTAAATACATTTGCTATCTTCTAATCTGTTGCAGTTACAATGCATATTGATGTTCATATTGTTCCATCTTTGGCTTATGAAAGATTATTCAAGTTGGTTACAGGTCCCAGTTGGTCCCAGTTTTCCTTGATAGCTTTTTATTTTCCTTGCTTTCTGTAATGACAAGGCCTATCATTACATAGTTTGGGCCTATCATTTAGGCCTATCTTTTATAGTTTGTGTCCACAATCACTGTTCATTGCTACTCAGTTATTTCTTGACACTTTTTCCCCCCATGGCTACAACTAGAAAATATTTTCCTCCTTTTTTTTAAGAGAAAATAAATTAGGAGTTCATACTTCTGCACTCAGTACAAATTAAAGATGACAGAGATTTTACCTAACTCATCAATCTTGTATCTCTGCAACATTTCTCCCATTCATAAATCCTAGTTCTTAATGAGACAAGTATAATTACTTATTTGCTTTCCCATAATGCATACTCAATCTCTTTATTCTCAGAATGAAAATATAGATACTAACATCAACTGTGATTATTGAAAACAGAGAAATTATTTTACTTTTTTTGTCCTACAAGTAAATTCTACTTGGAATATCTAATCAAATTATTATTTTTTAAGTTATATGGGACACTATTCTGTTTATTTTGATTTCAGTTTTAATTTTCATTTTGTTTTTATACCTGTAAAACATTTTTACAACTCCAAAGTATATAAAAATATTTTATGCATATTGTTAGCTTCTATCTCTGTCTTTACCATCTCTCATTTATAGATAATTTTTTAAAAATATTATAATTTGGGGCACCTGGGTGGCTCAGTCGTTAAGCGTCTGCCTTCAGCTCAGGTCATGATCCCAGGGTCCTGGGATCAAGCCCCGCATCGGGCTCCTTGCTCAGCAAGAAGCCTGCTTCTCCCACTACCATTCCCTCTGCTTGTGTTCCCTCTCTCGCTGTGTTTCTCGCTGTCAAATAAATAAAATCTTTAAAAAAATAAAAAAATAAATAAATAAATAAAAATAAAAATATTATAATTTATTCTGAAATTTATATCATTTAAGTAAGCATACATACACACTGATTCACAACCCCTTATATACATATTTGACAATATATTATGGAGAACTAGTAAATGATAGTTGTAGGAAAATTCATCTTTTCTAATTTCAACTGCATGGAACTCCACTGTATAGATGTTATTGAATTTATTCATTCAGTTTTCAGTTAATGATCATTGTGTTATTTATGGTCTTTTATTATGAAATATAGCACCACAATAAATAGTAATTTCCCATATTAGATTGAGAATGCATAGGGTTTTTATCTTATATCTTCCTTATAACTAATCTCACATTGCTAATCCTCATAGACATAGCTAAATTTTCAAATCTAAATATTTGAGCTAAAAAACACATTGTGAATTTTAAATATACTTAATATTTTTGATTCTTCCTGAGTATCTATTTTTGTGCAAAAGAAAAAATTTGCACAGGTGGAAAGGACACCAAAATTTGTAATCAAGTTCTTGTTCCAAGGTGGGCATATCTGAAGAAGGGAAACTTCTAGACAGAGGTTGCACTAAGCCATTTCTTGTGTGATGAATCACATTACAACTTTATTTGTACTATGATATCTATGTACACAAAAGGGTTTCAGAGGTTCCTGTATTTATGAGATACCTGGATTCTTTTGAATTGTCCTTGTCTTTCCTAAAAGCTACATGCTAAACCAAAACCAGGATAATAGCCTGTTAAAATTGGTTTACCAGCACCAAGAGTCCCCTAATAATATCCAATCTATTGAGGCACAATAAAAAAATCACTTGTCATACCAAACATCAAGAAGATTTAAACCTGAAATGAAAACTAAACTTAAACCCAGACCAAAAGAGTCAGTTGTTAGAACTATCTAACAGGGACGCCTGGGTGGCTCAGTTGGTTAAGCAGCTGCCTTCAGCTCAGGTCATGATCCCAGGGTCCTGGGATTGAGTCCCACATCGGGCTCATTGCTCAGCAGGGAGCCTGCTTCTCCCTCTGCCTCTGCCTACCTCTCTGCCTACTTGTGTGCTCTCTCTCTTTCTCTCTCATTCTCTCTCTCTGACAAATAAATAAATAAATATATAAACAAACAAACAAACAAACAATCTAACAAAGATTTAAGGCAACTACTATAGTATTGTTTCAATAACTGTGAATTGCCTTGAAGCAAATGAAAAAATACAAAGTTCAAGGAAATAAAAGTCATAAAGAACCAAATAGAAATTATGGAACTGAAAAATACAATAAAAGAAAAAACAAACAAACAAACAAACAAACAAAAAATTTGCTGTATGAGCACCATAATAGAGTGGAGATTATGGAAGATAAAATTACTGAACATGAGAACAAATCAATAAAATTCACTCAGATAAAACAATACAGAGAATAGAGACTAAAAATGATGAGCAGTCTTGGAATCTTTGTAACAATAATAAAAGATTTAAAATGCATACCATCAGAGTTCCAATGTAGAGGAGAAAGAATGTGTGGCTAAAAAAATATTAAAAGAAGTAGTGGCTGAAAACTTTTCAAATATGACAGAAGACATATACCTACAGATTCAAAATGCTGAGAAAACTCCAAATATGATACAACCAAAGAAATCCAAGCCAGCATATCAAATAAACTTCTGAAAATTAAAGACAAAGACAAAAGTCTTATAAGCAACCATGGAACACATTACCTGCAGGGAACACTGATTTGAATGACAATAGATTTCTCTAGAGATCAGAAGGAAGTGGCACCACAGTTTTCAAGTGTTGAAGGAAAAGATCTATGAGCCATGATTTCTGCATCTGGCAAAAATACCCTTCAAGAATTAAAGGGAAATCAAGGCATATGCAGACAAAGGTAAACTAAAACTTACTCTTAAAAAAAAAAGTGTCTACAGCACACTTTCAAAACAGAAAGAAAACGTGGCACCTGGGTGGCTCACTGGGTTAAAGCCTCTGCCTTCGACCCAGGTCATGATCTCAGGGTCCTGGGATGGAGCCCCACATCGGGCTCTCTGCTCAGCGGGGAGCCTGCTTTCCCCTCTCTCTCTGTCCGCCTCTCTGCCTACTTGTGATATCTCTCCTCTCTTTAAAATAAATAAATAAAATCTTAAAAAAAATAGAAAGAAAACAAAAACAGAAGAAACTTGGAACTTTAGAAGGAAAGAACAACAAAATATTTTCAAATATGAATACATACATTAGACTATCCATATTTCTCATGTGCTTCTTAAATCATGTTTGATGATTCAGATAAGAATGATATCATGTGATAATGGTGTTCAATGTATATAGATGAAATTCTTAAGATAATCATATTTGAAAGGTGGGGGAAAAAAGAAACCTAATGAAAGTAAAGTTTCAATACTTCACTCGAAATAGTAAGACAGCAATATTAGAAGATTGTATTAAGTTACATATGTAAATTACACTACCTAGTGTAACGGACTGAATGTATCTAGCCAAAACTGAAAATCTACCTCTCAGTGTGATGGTATTAGTAGTTGAAGCTTTTGGAAAGTTACCAGGATTAGATGAGGCCATGTGGGCAGGGCCTTCATAAATGAAATCAGTACCCTTATAAGAGTCATTAGAATGCTTGTTTACTCTGCTTTACTCTCTACCCTGAGAGAATATACGAAAATTTAGCATTTTACAAGCCAGAAGATCCTCACCAGAACTGACCGTGATAGCACCCTGATCTCAGACTTCTAGCCTCCAGAACTGTGAGAACTAAATTTTTGTTCTTCATAAGCTACCTAGACTGCAGTATTTTGTTATAGCAGTCTGAACTAAGCTACTCTGAAAGACAAAGATTGATAGAATTGATTGAAAAAAATGACTCATCTATATGCTATCTATAGAAAACATAATTCATTTTTTACAACATAGGTAGGTATAAAGTAAAAGAGCAAAAAAAGGAAAAAAATAGTGCTAACTTTAATTTTAAACAACAGTAGTAGCTATATAAGTATCAGATAAAGTGGACATCAGATCAAATAAAATTATGAGAGTTAAAGGATATTACTTAATGAGAAAAGGATAAATCTATCAAGAGGATATAATGATCCTAAATGTGTAGCATTAAACAACAGAATTCATGAAATAAAATATGTGAGATATAAACTGAGAGAAATTAAAACAGAATAATCCTATCTATGATCACAACAAGAGATTTTAATATCCTGTTCTCAGCATTTGATAGATTAACTTGACAGCATATTAGCACATAAATGGAAGAAATGAACAACACCATTCAACAAAGAATTTAATTGACAATTATGGAACACTCCATTCAACAGCAGTAGAATACACATTCTTTTGAAACATCTATGTGACATTTACCAAAATAGACCATATTCTGGGTCATTAAAAAACCTCAACAAATTCAAAAGAATTAAAATCACATAGAGTAAATTTTCTGACAATACTAAGTATGCTAGTATGCAAGAGATCAATAACAGAAAACAATAGAAAACCCTCAAACAATTGAATTGAATAACACACTTCTAGGGCAGCTGGGTGGCTCAATTGGTTAAGCACCTGCCTTCCGCTCAGGTCATGATAACTGGAGTCCCAGGATTAGGTCCTACATGGGGCTCCCTGCTTGGCAGGGAATCCGCTTCTCCCTCTGACCTCTCTCCTCTCATTCTCTCTCTCTTACTCATTTTCTCTCTCTCTCAAATAAATATATAAAATCTTAAAAAATAAAAATAAATAAATAAACAAACAAACAAACAAATAAATAAAATGAATAAATAAGACTTCTAAACAACCTATGGGTCAAAAAGGAAGTCTCAAAAACAGTTTTTAAAATTCATAGATATAAATAAATATCTATGTGCAACATATATGTATTCATGCAAGGTAGCTAAAACAATACTAAGAAGAAAATTTATAGCACTAAAAGATCACATTAGAAAAGAAGAAAGGTCTTAAGTCAATATCTAAATTTCTACCTTAGGATAATAGTAAAAGGAGAACAAAGCAAAACCAAATCAAGCAGAAGGAAGAAAATAATAAAGAACAGAATTAATGAGAATAGGAAAACAAGAGAAGGAAAACAGGAAAACAAGAGAATAAAACCAAGCATTGGTTCTTTGAAAACATCAGTAAGATTAATACACCTCCAGCAAGACTAACAGAGTACAGATGGAAGACACAAATCTCCAAGTCACTGTTGAACCCAACATACTGGTCATAAACTGAATACAATATGACCTACTAAACATTAAGTGTGAGCATGAACAACAAACCTACATCAACACAGCCAAGTGTATACAAATTGGCCTCTAGCCAATTTCCTAAGAAGCAAGGATATTATATGAACATGTGGCTCATATTCCCACGCTGCTACTTGTTACATTGCCTCCTTCTCTCTACCCACACCTATAACACTAAAGGAGGTTCCCTATGTCCAGCTGATGAGGGACATATGATATGGGTCCTCATTTACAAACGGTTCTGTACAAATGCAGGCTCCATTCAAAGTTGAACAGAAAAGCACAATAGTTCAACTCAGAATTATCCTTAAAGGTCAGTGCACAAAAATTGTGCCATGAACTGAAAAGGCCACTTTGCTTGACTGTACGGATGATCAGAATTATAGCTCTAAATTAATTCATAGATGATAGCTAATGGTTTAACTGGATAATCTGAGATTTGGAAGAAAAATGATTCAAAAGTTGATGAGAAAGCGATCGAGGGAGAACGTATGTATATGGACATTTCTCACCAGGCAAAGAATAGGAAAATATTTGTGTTCTGTATAAATGGCCACACAAGTACATTACTTTGCAGATGGACAAAATAACCTGTTCTGCGGACATGAGTCAGACTTTTTCCCTAGTCACCTCTGTTCTTGCTTGATGAGATTATGACAAAATGACTTGCATCTGAAAGAAGTGTTAGAGGTGAGATAAATTCCATGAGGTAGCTGCCCTATTAGAACGGTGGGAAAGCTTTGGAAGACTCAGTTATAGTGACATCTAGATGACAACATATTGAAAGGCTGATAGCATCAGCTAGGACATATGCTCAATGTTACAGACTAATATATTTTACTATTTTTTTATAGAAAAGATTCACAAGTCTGTAAATTAAAAGATGGAATGAGTGTTTCCTCTCATTATTACTTCTAACTATCCACTATCAAAACGTTTGCTTTTCATCCCTTTAAATTTGGTATTTACTGGTTCATAGGCCTTATTCCCAAAAAAGAAATGCTTTTAGCAAGGTATAACATGATTACATTAAATTAAAAGTTGAGATTTCATAGCCATCTTAAAAAAAAATTCTTATACCATTTAATCAATAGGAGAGAAGGTGGTTAATCTTCTGACTGGTGTGATTGAGTGTATGACGTGAAAATTGGATTACATTTACACAAGTGTGAGACCACAATTTCTGCATTCTATGATAAAAGTTACAAAAAAGTAACTTACTTTTTTCAGAGCTCCTCTGTCTGCAGTTTCTTAAAAATAATCAGCCTAACAAATCCTTATGCCAAAGAGGCATATTTTGGAGTGACAAATTATGTTCCCCTTTGGTATAGTCCCTTTACACCTTTTGAAGACTGGAGAATTTAATTTCTCCACAGAGACTTAAAAAACTAGGAGCTCATCCAAAAATGTATTCATTTTAACTACTTACACTGATCTATTTACGGGATACAAACTCCGTTATTTGTAGCTAAAACAATAGCATTATTTATAAAAATACTCCTTAACTATGTTAATGTTATAATGGTGAATTTGTATTTATCTAAAGCTTTCTTAAAGGTGAGAGATTTTTTCCATAAAAAATTACTATAATGTTAATTGTACACAATGTGAAGCCTTAATAATCCTTGAAATACTTCCTTCCAATTAATGGTTAAAAGAGATTGTAGAATTAATTCATGAATTTCTTATATGTTATATTTAGCTTACTAGTAATAGCTTGAACATAAAAAAAGTATTCATCATGAACAATAAAGCAAAAAAATCAAAAGAATATGATTTTACATCTTTTAGAATGTTAAAGACTAAAAAGCTGAATAATGCCACCTGTTAGCTGGCATATGGGGATGTAGTAATTCTTATGCATTCCTTGTAGGTATATATACTTATCCAAGCCTTAAATGAAACAATCTAACATTATTTCATCAAGTTAAGTACATTCATTTGTTATTACACTGCAAGTCCCCTTGGGAGTATATATCTCAAAGAAAGTCTCACAGAAATCTTTCCAAGGATATACAGAAAGATACTTCCTTATTGAAGCATTATTTTTGATAGTGGTGTGTTGCAGACATATTAAGTGTTCATTGCTTAAGAGTTGAAGAGAAGTTAAATATAATAAACTCATACCAGAGAGTACTATTCCTCAGTTAACTAATGTCTCTTAAAGGGATGGTGGTGAATGGAGTAAGTAAGAAAAGTATTAAGATGTATAACAACAGTGTTTATGTAATTAAAATATATGTAAAACGACTTACAATATTCATTACAAAAATGAAAAAAGTCAAGTAGGTACATATTAGAAAGTTCAATTATAGAGAGAAAGGGGTAGGAATGAATGAAGAGAATTATGTTTAAGAAGAAAGGAACCTTGAAGAGACCAATAATGTTAATCTTCTATTACCAAAGTACCATTAAATCAAACCCCTGTAGTTATAATCTTATTATCAATGAAAATATTAAAAATATATATTTAACAACTGATATAGCACAGCTACCAACAAATTAGGTGCCATCTACATGAGCACCAAATAATCACAAGGAACATTGGCTATCAAAAACCCTTATAGTCATGGTAATGTTCATGAGCTAAACTATATCAATCACGCCTGTATCTATAAAGTAAATTGAGATACTAAATCAACCACTCCCACAAAGAGAATATTAGGGCCAGTTTGATTAAGAGGTGTGTTCTACTAACATTCAAGTAAAAGGAAATTTCCATCACATAGAAGGTTTCCAGAAAATAAGAAAAAATAATTATATAGGAGGATAAATTAACAACCAATTTCTTCATTGGGATAAATATAAAATATCTTAAACAAAAATAATAGCAAATCAAATATGGTAGTGTATAAAAAAGTAAGCATATCAGAACAAAGTTGGGTTTCCCTATTCTTAATTTTGAAATGAAATGTAAAATTAATGTCATTTCATTAGCAAATTAGAAAAAAATGCAATAATAGATTAAGAGTCCAAAATATTTAATAGGTATATTAAAAAAAAAACAAAAAAGGAAACAAAGAGAACTTCCTTAACCTTAAAATAAATTATATAAAAATAATCAATGGCAAATTCAATATATTTAATTGTAAATGCTGAGAAAATTTCTTTTGTGAGTGAGAAAAGACAAGGATGCCTTCAATCAGCACTTCTAGTAAACGTTGTGCTGAAAATCTCAAGCAATTACATGAGACAGAAAAATGAATTATAAGTAAATAAAGAATAAACAAGGTCATTATGTTGTAATAATTAAAAATATAGACAAATGGGGCGCCTGGGTAGCTCAGTTGGTTAATTGACTGCCTTTGACTCAGGTCATGATCCTGGAGTCCTAGGACTGAGTCCCACAACAGGCTCCCAGCTCCACGGGGAGTCTGCTTCTCCCTCTGACCTTCTCCCCTCTCATGCTCTCTCTCGCTCTCTCTCAAATAAATCAATCAATAAATCTTAAAAAAAAAAATACAGACAAATGCCTAAATAAAGACAGTGGGGGATTGACATGGGGATAAGCCCATGGATGTTTAGTCATGTGAATTATAACAGAAATACCACTTCAAATAGTGGGGGAAAGATGGTCTTTTCAATAAATGGTATCAGGCCGGTTGACTATATAAAATAATAAACACTGTCTTCTACTTCATATCACTCCAAACATCAATGCCAGATAAATAAACAACTCAAAATTGTTTTCATATTGTAAAAATTCTGGATGATATTTACAAAAAAATAATATTATATTAAGGAAATATGTCTTAAACAAAAGAAAAAATAAACAGAAGTGAGATAGATTAATAAATTAGATGCCATTGATGTAATAACACCATCCATCAAAGATTCCCTTAAGAAAGTGAAAAAAAAATCCATGGAGTAGAAGATATTGCAAGATTGCAAGATTTATATAAGGGAAAAGACTCCTATGACCAATTTAAAAAAAAAATTATGAAAATAAATAAGAACATTCACACCACTCAGTACAAAAATGGTCAAATGAATGGACAGTCATTTCAAAAAATAAGGATATCAACATATCTAAATAATGTAAAAAATTACCCTTACCTACTTACTCATTAAGGAAATGGAAATTTAAAAAATAAAAATGAGAGAACACCACACAACCACCAGATTGGATGGAATAAAAAAACTGTTGGGGCACTTGGGTGGATCAGTCAAGTGTTTGCCTTTAGCTCAGGTCATGATCCCAGGGTCCTGGGATCAAGCCCTGCTTTGGGCTCCTTGCTCCATGGGATGCCTACTTCTCTCTCTCCCACTCCCTCTGCATGTGTTCCTCTCTTGCTGTGTCTCTCTCTGTCAAATAAATCAACAAAATTAAAAAAAAAAGAGAGACTTAATATTGTATGTTGGTCAAGATCTAGGGAAATGAAAAGTTTCATATTCAGCTAATGCAAGTATGATTTGGCACATCCACTCTGAAAAAACATTTGGTAGCTTATGCTAAGGTGACATATCCTATAACTCGGAAACTTCTTTCCTCAAGAGAAATATGAATCAATATATACCAAAAATTGGGAAAAACCATCATAGAAATATTATCTCAATTTTTCTAATTGCTACTACATTTGCCTCATCTCTCTACACTTATCTTTATCATCTGTCTTTTCTTATCTATTATCATGATTATTTTTTCAAATTATTTGGGTATAAATTGAATTTTTTATATTCGTATTGTCCCAAATTTGGCCACTTCAAGTTCTCTTCAAGAAGACTCCTATATATTAATAAATAAATAATTATGGTATCTCATTGGGGAAAAAAAAAAAGAAGACTCTTACACCTTTTTCATGTTTTACTTATTCTCTGAGCAATAATGTAATTTCTAGCAAAAGATGCTCCAAACTCTGCTTGCATTATCCTCTCCTGGCTCTTGATTCAGCATTTTTTTTCCCAAGGAGCTGTTGTTCTTTTTGGTGGAGAATTATATTTAGAAAACCATATCGTGGTTCTGTGTGTGCTCATCTCCACTAAACTATTGTAATTTCTAGACACTTTTAGTATATTGAGCTAGAAAACATATCTATATATCTGTCTTTACCTATTAAATGGATCCCTTCAATTACAATGTAATACCATAAATGTTTTCCTTTCCATATAATTTCATTTTTTCAAATGCTTAAAACACTCTCAGGTTTTGAACTCTCAGGTTCTTAAAAAATGCTCTCAGGTTTTGCTTCTCAGCTAGTTCCTAGCATACATAGAAAGAAGTTTCAAGAGCAAACTAGTACCATGGTAAAAAATGAAAACGCCAAAGAGTTTAATAATGTTTATGGTTAGTTTAGTCTTTAGTCTTCTCTATAGTCAAAATAATATATGAAAGATACTTGGATTAATTCTGCTTTTACTCATTTGAAACATTTATTTATCCTTTTTAATAGTCTATGCTAAAGTTTTCTTCTTCATCTATTTTTTATCTTAAATTTTTATTTGTGGTAAACATTAACATGCTTGCAAGAATCAAAGCCCCCCCCCCCCGCAAAAAGGAGATTCAGCAACTTCCTGATCCCTTTAACTTGTTCCCATCCAGCAGATCTCTTTGATTTCTGATCTATGCTTTTTATATTTTCTTTCGCAAAATAAGTAAATTCACGTATATTTTTATAATTTTCTTTCATTCTTACACAAAAGTTACAAAATTAGAGCAATTCTTTTGAAATTGCCTTTTTGAAATCACTCCACATTATGTCTGTATAGTACATCATTGAGGAAATACACCATACTTTCTTTAAGGAATATTCTATGTCTGAGAATTTAGAGATTTTACTTTTCAATATTGTACAATTGCAAATAACGCCCCACTGAATAAATTTGTGCATATGTATTTTCATTGAGGCTAGATTTTTAGAAGCAGTTTAGGTAAAGAGATAAAAACGTTTCTCTTATACACTGTCAAGTTCTTCACTGTATGGTTATTTCAGTTTGAATTCCCATCTGCATTGTTTTGAGTGTCTGTTTTTTCACAGCCTTACCCGCAAAATGATTTCAAAAAGTTGTGATTTTGCCAATCTGATAAGAGAGAAATGGTATCTCTATGCAGTTTTGTTTTACATTTCTTATTATGACTGGAGTTGAATATTTTATTTTAAGAACAATTTTATTATATTTATTCTTCATTTTCATGTAATTAGCAATTTTTAAATTAGGTTATTAAAATTTTTTCTTCACTTTTTATGACTTCTTTATAAATCTGTCATTCCTTTATCTGTGGTTATGTTAGAAATATTTTCTCCAACTTATTTGACTTTTGATTATCTTTACAGTATTTTTTCTGTTCAATCTTAATTGGATATTTAAATTTATCAATCTTTTTTTAAAATATTTTATTTATTTATATGACAGATAGACACAATGAGAGCAGTAACACAAGCAGAGGGAGTGGCAGAGGAAGAAGCAGGATTCCCACTGAGCAGGGAGCTCAGTGTGGGGTTCCATCCCAGGACCCTGGGATCATGACCCAAGCCAAAGGCAGATGCTTACAGACTGAGCTACCCAGGGTCCCCATCTTTTCATTTATGGTATTAGGCTTTTAAGTCACAAGGAGTTTTGTTTTGTTTTAATACCCTGTTTGTAGAGGAATTCATCCTGTTTTCTTCTAGAACTTGTATCGTTACATTCAAGTCCTTGATCCATTTGGAGATTCCTGTGTATTGCATGATGTATACTTGAATTTTTTTTTTTTCAAATGCTCTTCCAGTTTTCCCATCACTATTTATTTTAAAAAGTACATATGAGTTTCAATGTTTGAGATTCCTTTTTAAATTTTCTATTGAACTTCTATTCTCTTTTACTGATTAGTGTGCCAGTATCAATTTAATTATAGAAGCTTTATAAAATATTTTAACATCTAGCAGTGTTAGTGTTCTTTCTTTTCTTCAGACTTCTTACTGTTCTTGAGAATTTGTTTTTCCAAACTTATTTTAATATCTCTATAAAACTCAGTATTTTAGTACTGAGATTATGATGAGTGCATAAATCTAGAGTTTAGGGATAATAGATATCTTTATGATGTTTTATTCTACCCAGGAATAAAGGAAGTCTTAATTTGTTCTAGTCTATTTTCTATCTCTCAAGAGTTTTTATAGTCATCCTTATGCAGATTTTTCACCTTTCTTACTAAATTTGTTTCTAGCATTCCTTTGCTCTACTGAATATTTCTCTATATTATATCCTCTACCTCATTATTTATGTGAAGGCTATTGGTTTTTAAATAGTTATTTTATATTCTACTTCTTTACTAAAATACTTTATTTTTAGAATTATGCTAAGCCATCCATTCCCTGGAACCCTCTAGGCATACCATCACAGCGCAGGTATAATGGATGCTGGGACATGCCCCTTAGACTTCCCCCTTCAGGTTCCATTGCTTCAGCAGGTGGGTGTGTTGACAGGTGATAGCTCCTGGTTGAGTTCTATTCCATGAATTTCTTTCAGCCAAAGAGAGAAGCCTTGTCCAAAGTCGCATACTCTCTTTGGTGATAACCCGCATCCAAAGTCTGCTGCATGTTACTGTGAAGTCACAAGCACCTTGGCCTGAAGATAGGGCATCTCTGAAGCTCCATCCCAGCTCAAGGACTCTTTCAGCTGAGGATTGCATTGCTTCACTTCCCTCTAACCAATCCCATTTCTTGTGCTCCCAATGAATGTTGATCCCAAAAGCACCAACTCTCCAAAAGACCATCCTAAATGGAAATTTCCTTGTCCATGTCTAATTCTGAGAGAATACAATTTAAGGCAACGTTCAAAGACAGGTATTTGGGGATTTATTTTTTTCCTATTATTTTGGCTTTAATTGATTTCTCTTGCCTTGTCATCTAAAATCTGCAGTACAGGGGCACCTAGGTGGCTTAGTTGGTTAAATATCTGCCACCAGTTCAGGTCATGCTACCAGGATCTTGAGATCTAGCTTAATATCTTGTTTGTTGCTTAACAGGGAGCCTTTTTCTCTCTGTCTCTCTCCCTGCTTGTACTCCCTTGTGCACTCTCTCTCTCTGTGTGTCAAACAAACAAACAAACAAACAAATAAATAAAATCTTTGAAAAAGATAAAATAAAATCTGAAGTACTGTTGAAAATTATTGGAGATAGTGAGCACGCTTACTTTTTTTCCTGATTTTGGTGGGCATGCCTTTAAAATTTCCTAATAAATGAGATGATGGTTTTTTGACTAGGCTATATGTTCAGGAAAAGAAAGTATCCATTAATTCTCATTTTTTGAGTATTTTTTTTAATCATCGAAGGATATGGAATTTTGCTAAAGTTTATTTGCATATCTATGGAAATAATTATATGGTTTTTGCTCTTTGATCTAGTAAAGTGAGTGATGTTACTAGATATCCTAACATTCAACCAACCTGCATTGTGGGAGTAAAGCCATTTTGAAAATGGTGTGTCCTTTTTAAATGTTTGTCGGCTATTTTTGCTTATATTTTATAGCATTTTGTATAGATTTTCATAAATGACATTGCTCTGTGATTTTGTTTTTGTGCTATCTTCATTAGGCTTTAGTACCACTCTTTTTCTAATTTTAAATTTCTAGTGTTTTCTATCTTTCTATTCTGAGGATGTAGAATGCATCTGTTTCTCTTGTTCTTTGGTTGATCTCTATAGTTTTGGGATACTATGTGGAGATATTTGGTTTTGGGCCATTAGCTCAACTATCTGAAAGTCCAAATGTTTTATTTTATGATTTATGATGGTAATATTGATGATGAACTTGGCTAAAATTCATAGAAGTGTGTACTTACAATATGTACACTTTATTTATAGTCTGTGTGTTATACTTAAATTTAAATTATTTACCCTAAAACAAAAAGAAAAATAACAAATAATAGGTTTTGTTGTGGGAGTTAGGTCAAGATCAAATCAGAGACACAAGTTAAGGACCTGTTGTAAAGTAAATCGATCACGCCAATGGCTATGATAGTAATATTAGACAATATATATCACAGGCCTAAGGGAAATTTATAGGCAGGAAATGTGTAGGTCCTTTGGTGCCACTGCATTCTGAGATAGCATGCAGGGATTTAGCATGGTTGGATATCCAACTACAGGAAAGGGACTCTAAACTTTCAGTTGTGAGGTTTTTAGACTACGTGATTGGGGAACATTACCTTCTTCTGGCTTCATGAGCACTATGATCCAAAAACAGTGTGATATGGCAACATTCTAGCCTTCAGCCTGATTCTTTCACTTCAGCACTCGTGGTTTAGGGATATCCATATATTCCTGGTATGATCAAGAGATGATATCTAAGATTAATAAATGTAGTTTCCTGATATGGTATATTTCCGATCTTGGGTCTATCTTTAGAGATCTCTGAAACCCTTTGAAAGGCTAACTCTTTCTCTGAAAGGCTATTTTACAAGGAATCAGTCTTGAGCAATCTGCTCCTTTCTAAGCAGTAGGCAACATGGTGGATCAGAAGGTATGTTCTTTCAGTAGAGGTAATAATTTCATGTTTAGCTTCAAAAGACCTGTGGAGAGTGAATCAAGTGAAGGACAGTGGAGAATAACATGGAAAAGCATTTTATATATACACCTAACTGAAAATCAGCCCAGAAAGTAAAGAGTAAGTATGAATCTTCAGGACAAGACATGATTCCTTGTAATGCACTGTCAGCAAAAATAAAGCAAGAGATAACAGTTATGGCAAATATGCCAAGGTCTCACTATTTTCAAAAGTTAAGAAAAATAAAGTAAATTAAAAAGAGTTAATGACTGAAGCCCCACATAGGGATGGAGAAAATGACTTTAATGTTCTTCATAGCCCACACAGTGTATTTTTACACTTTATTTTATATTGTTTTCAATTCTTTTCACACCATTTACTTTATATTGCCATTGTTTTGTTAGCTTCTTAGCTCAATATCACTAATGGACTTTACCTTTTCTCCTAACCCTTTTTGTTTTCTTAAATATATATTCTGTTGCTTTGATTCAAAAAGACTTTTTGTGTGTCTGTCTTTAATTTATATAATTTCTTTGAGATAACATCAGGTGCGCAGGCAAAGAGCCAGATGTGTGATTTTGGCAGAGTTCTGAAAATCATGTAAAAACAGAGAAGGGATGGATTTGTTAGACTTGCTCTAAAATCATGAGAATGCATGGACCCTCTGCAAAGAAATTCAAGTTTTATTTTATTTTTTTAAAGATTTTATTTATTTATTTGACAGAGAGAAAGAGAGAGAGAGAGAGAGAGAGAGAGGCAGAGAGGCAGGCAGGGAGAGAGGGAGCTCTCTGCTTAGCAGAGAGCCTGATGCGGGGCTTGATCCCAGGACCCTGAGATCATGACCTGAGCCGAAGGCAGAGGTTTTAACCCACTGAGCCACCCAGGCGCCCCGAAATTCAAGTTTTAAATAATAAACTTTAGAGGAAATCTTATTTAAACACGATTTTAAGATATTTCAAGACAGGGGCGCCTGGGTGGCTCAGTCGTTAAGCGTCTGCCTTCAGCTCAGGTCATGA
>CM053608.1:19638925-19709441 GCA_028646535.1 Procyon lotor
TATTTATTTATTTATTTATTTATTTGACAGAGAGAGAGAGAGAACAAGTAGGGGGAGCAGCAGAGGGAGAGGGAGAAGCAGACTCCCCACTGAGCAGCGAGCCTGATGCAGGGCTTGATCAAAGGAGCCTGGGATCCTGTGCAGGGCCCAGGATGGTCCTGAGCTAAAGGGAGAAGGCACATGCTGATGACTGAGCCACCCAGGTGCCCCAGTTAGAAACATTTAATAATTTTCTTGGAGGTTGATCATTTTTTTGACATATTTTTTAGTAACTAAGTCAGTCAGTGGAGAGCAAAATACCTATTTTTTAATGCCTTTGCCGTAAGAATATTGCAAAATGAAAATACAAAGCAGACAAAGGAAGGTTGACCATTTAAATAAGGCCAGAATTTACCATTTTGGAGAAACGCAAATTTGAAAGGATTCTAATGGGCACTGATTTTCTCACCTCAGTGTTACACTCCATGTGTAGCAAAGTCAAGAAAGTGATCCTCCTTTAGGAGAGCAAAGGATCAGTCTTTAATTTTCATATCTAATATCATTGCATTTATTTGATATATTTAAAATAGTCGAGCTATAGAAGCAGAGAGCAGAACTGTGTTTGCCAGGGGAAGAGAAAGATAGGGTGATGGGGAGTTGCTAATCACCCTGCAGGAAGTTTTAGTAATGCAAGGTGAATAAGTTCTAGCGATTTGCTCTACAATGTTATGTCTTTAGTTAATAATATTGTCTTGTACATATATATATGTGTATATATATACACATATATATATGTATCTTATGTTATATGTTCTTACCACAGTAACAGTGTTTTAAAAGAAAATGGTCTTTTTTTTTTAAGATTTTATTTATTCATTTGACAGGCAGAGATCACAAGTAGGCAGAGAGGCAGGCAGAAAGAGAGGGGGGAAGCAGGTTGCCGGTTGAGCAGAGAGCCCAATGCAGGGCTCCATCCCAGGACCCTGAGATCATGACCTGAGCTGAAGGCAGAGGCTTTAACCCACTAAGCCACTCAGGCGCCCCTTAATATGGCGTTTAAGTGGTTTTTATATCTATATTCTATTTTACTTTCCTAATATCATGTATCTAGGCCTTTTCTCTTTCCTTCCTGATCAATTTTATCAACTTTGGCCAATTCCTGGTATTTTTAGAGTCTACTTTTGTTTTTTTATTCCACTCTGCTTTTGTTTGTTTTTTTATTCCATTTTTAAAAATTTATTGAGATTTCTTTATTTTACTTCCTTGGTTCTGTTCTTTTTTTTTTTTTTTTCTAATATATTGACTTGAGTAGGCAAAGGCCAGATTATCTATATTTCATTCTTTGTCATTTGTTAATTTAAGCATTTAATCCTATAAATATTATTCTTACTTCATTCCACAGAATTCTCACTGTAGTTCAGTCCTACTTATGGTATAATTTCCATCTTGTTTACACTCTTTCTTATTAAGACAGAGTTAGTCTGGTTTTTATGAACCTATTAAAATTTGGGGAACCTTATTATTTTCCCTCAATTAATTGTATTATAGCAAGTGAATATGGTGCTTTTGTTAATGCTTCTTTGATGTTGAGACTGCCTCTTCAGATTAATGCATAGTAATTTTCTGAGACAATTCTGTGTGGGTTGGAAGAAAAATAAATAAGATCTCTTTATATTTGGTGCCCGTGCTCTATGTTCCCTTGATAAAGTTTGTTAGTTGCATCTTTCACATCTTATGTACTTAAGAATCTTTGTCTGATAGCTTTAGTAATTTTAAAGAAATTTGTTTAAACCTATTATTATAATTGAAGAGCTATCATTTTTTCTTAATAATTTTGAAAAGTTTTATTTTATCCATGGCAGCTCTATCATTGTCTGTATTCATTATTAATTTATTTTCCTGATGAATATACTTATTGCTAGCCACCTTCTTTATAAACAGTGTTTTAATTTAAAAGGCACTTCATCTAAATTTTTTAAAGCTAGACCTCTCTTTATTTTATGTTTTTAATTTCTTTTGATGTTGTAAATACTACATATGCATGTTATTTACTTATTAAATATCAATATTTAAACATATACAATTGCATATGTAAATATTTTATTCCTGATATTTCAATTTTTTGTGCCTTCTCTCATTTCTTGATAACTCTCATCAGATCAAATTTCAAAGAACTATTTTTAACTGTTAGTTCTATTATATGTGTGTTTTCTGTTTTATTACTTTCTACTCTTATTTTTCCCTTATATATTTGGGGATTTGATCTTTTGGTCTTATTTCTAACATCTTGAGATTCACAGCTCACTGAGTTTTAGCTCTTCTCTTTTTCTGAAATATCATTTAAAGCCATAAATTTTGCTCTAAGTAAAACTTATCTGTATTTCATAAGTTTTGTTATGTGTAATCAATCATTATGATTGATCTAAACTATTATTCCAATTTTGATTTCATTTTGATCTATGACTTATTTAGAAATATGTTTCTTAATTGCCAAATCATGACTTTTTAGTTATCTTTTGGTTTTTGATTTATTGTTTAATTTTATTTTAGCTATAAAGCATATCCATAATTTTACTCCTTTATAATTAATTGAGACCTGCTTTGGGGTGATTCATACATTCAATTTTTAAAAAAGTTTCATGTACAATTTAACTACTGAGCATCTTATTTTTGTGTGTGTGAGCAATGTTTCATATATATCAAATAAGTCAATTTTGCTAATCACTTAAAATTTTCTATATTCTTGTTAATTTTCCACTTAACTCTGTTAGTAACAGAGAGAAGTATATTAAAAGCACTCACTGTAACTGTAGATTTCCTTTTTGGTTTTACAAATATTTGTTCTACATTTATTTGAGGATATGTTAGTAGGTTCATACAATGCAGAATTTTTTATATTCTTGGTGAAATTAACTTTTACTTCATGGTGTTTATATTTCTTATATGTCTTTGTATTCATGTGTGTGTGAATTTGTGTATATAGTCTAATAGCTATTGTCTTTTAATTGGTAATTAGCCATGTGAAAATTGATGTTTATTACCCATATGTGTGAGTTGAAACCTACCATCTTGCTATTTGCTTATATGGCCCACAAGTTCTCTGTTCTCTCTTTTTTTCCCCCTTCCTTTCTTTAGGATGATTGAATGTGTGTGTGCTTTTAATTATGTCTCCCCCTGTCCATAAGTTTACATACATTTTACTCTTTCATTATTGCTTAATGCTAGCCAAGGGATAACAAAATACATTCTTTAGTGACTTACATCTAATATTCACATGTACTTTCGCCTATTCTTGGAAAATGTAAGCAATTTGGAAGAATTTAAATTGCCATTTTCTCACAAATTATGTACCATTGCAGTCATATTCAATTTGGTATATATTTTAAAGATTTTATTTATTTGTTTTAGAGAGAGAGTGCATGCATGCAAGCAAGAGGAGGAGCAGAGAGGGAAAGAATCTCAAGCAGACTTCCTGCAGAACACAGGGCCTGACTCAGGGTTTCCGTCTCATCACCTGAAAATCATGACCTGACCTAGAACCAAGAAGTGGGTACTTTACTGACTGAGCCACCCAGATGCCCCTAATTTGGTATATATTTTAAAATGAAACAGGATGTCATTATTGCTAATATAGTCAATATTTAGATTTACTCTTCTTTGTTTCTCTGTTTGAACAGGGATCATTTTTTTTAATCCTTAAACAATTTTTTTTTACTATATTCTTTAGTATAGATCTATTGTCAAGAAGTTTTCAAAACATTTCTCTAAAAGATATTTACTGACTTTTGGGTTTCTTCATCAATTTGCTGACTAATTTATGTACAGTAAATTACAACCATTTAAACTATTATCACTTTCTGAATTTTGACAGGTATAAAAATCCATGGAAATGTCATCAAATTCAAGGTACAAAACTTTTATATCAACTCCAAAATATTCTTCATGTATTTTTGTCCCTCCCTGTGTACTCAGGCCTCAGTAAATTGCTAAGCTTTATGTCACTTAGATGGGTTTCCATATTACATAAATTGGTCTAGTCCTCAATCCTTTTTCTGCCTTATATAATGGATCCAATAAGCAAATGCCTACTTTAGTATAAAATTTATTTTTCCCTTAAAGATAAAGTTATTTTAGAATTTATGTTAATCTGTAGTATTATCTTTAAACATTTCTACAACAGTTTCAACTAGTTTCTTATTTAATATTCTAATCTACTCTGAAATCCTACAACTTATCTCATAATTATTTACAGATTCATAGTGCCCACAAAGTTGATGTGACATCTATGAGTTCTTTAAGGACTTCTAAAGATCCAAAAGGAAATCTGTACTTCAGAAATAAAACATATTTATATTATGTACACCTTAAGGTATTATCTAAGAAATTAACTTTCTGAAAGAATTATCTTTACTATCTAGACAAAAATTCTAGAGTAACTAGTATCATAACTCTGTTGGAGTATTTCATAACATTCCAGAAAGATTCGCTGTCTTTAAAACATCTAATTTAAAATTTTGTTTTATAATGAAAAGCAAAAGAAAGCATATGAACTTATATGCCAGTGATTATATATAAAAATCTTTACCTCAGAACCCCAGTATATGTTCTTTTATTTATTCAGCATTTTCTTTTTTCTTTCTTTCTTTAAAGATTTTATTTATTTATTCGACAAAAAGAGTACAAGCAAAGGGAGTGGCAGGCAGAGGTAAGTGGGAAGGTAAATGGGGTAAATGGGTAAATGGGGCTCTATCCCAGGACCCTGGGAGCTGAAGGCAGGGTGTGCTGAAGGCAGACGCTTAACTGACTGAGCCACCTAGGCACCCCAACAAATATTTTCAAATACCTTATTTGTTCTAGAACAGTCTTAGGTGTTACATATAGTTCAATAAACAAAGACAAAAATCTCTGTCTTCATGAAACAATGTTCTAATGAGGGCAGATAGATTATAAACATAATGATAAGCGAATTTTATAGTATTTATGGAGGAATAAGTATTGTGGAAAAATGGAAAAATTAAGAGAATCAAGGAGAGCTGGTAGGAGAATTATAATTAAAAAAATGGTTTGTCATCACTAAAAAGTAACATTTTCTGAGGAAAGAGTTTATTTGCACTATAAACTTATAATAGCCAAGAAATCAGACTGGAAGAACATGTGTTAGAGTCATTCCTTTTGAATGGAAACTGAACCCATGGCTGTTAACATCAGTGGTCTAGACTTCCTTCGAAACCCTCACATTAAGAAACAGGTAATTAATAACAGCAGCAGGAGAAACAATGTAAAATGTTTATAACTTGTTTCACTATATCAGATAGCCAGTTACTTTACAGGAATATTAAAGGAACAATCAAATGTAAAAGAAATAATAAAGCAAACAAAAAACTGAAACAAAAGTAAAACTCTTTGATATGGATCTGACAGGTCACAAAACCAAACAACAATCCACGCACTCAGACTTGTGTTCAGACTTGTGACCACTTGCTGCCAGACACACACACACACAAACACAACCACGCACTTGGAGTTAGACTGCAGCTGATTGTACTTTTTAACATGCAGTTAGTAAAAACTCCAACTTTGATTATAGGACTGAAGGCAAAATGTGGAAATGGTTTGGTCGTTAACTTACCTCCATGATAAACTTACACTGTCTTGGTCAGATTTTCTAATAATTGGTGTGGAATTATACATACCTTAAATTTTTTTACATATATTAAATTTTTAAAAAATTCAAAATTTGTGTTCTTTTGATAAAATATGTACCAAAAGACGATACCTATCACAGCAAAGACTAATGCTTTATTTTTAAAATTTTATGACTGTTTAATTTTCAACTTTATTAGCGTTCATTTCTTAACAAGTTCTAAGGCAAAATAATACATTGTCCTTTAAAAGACAATTAGCCTCATTTTACATTGTTTCAAACTCTGAACTCTTTTGAGGCAAGCCTCCCATACACAACCACTCCAGCTGACACCTTCTCCATAAGAAATATTCATTGAGTTCTGTTTGGAACCATATATCAAGTGAACATGGAAGTGTCCTCATTATTCATGAATCAGACAGCACCCCTGTGTACCCAGCATTAAATTGCTTTTGAACCATCTATAATCTCTGGAAATGTCTCCTCCCAAAATGCATTTTGCAGAGAAACTCAATTTGAATTCTGCATTTACTGTAGCGATACACAAAAGTCTATAGATAGATTTGAAGGTCATTTTGACATTGTTCCTTTAAGTATAACTTTGCTATATTTATGGAACCAAACCCAGGAATGTTCTGCATGTCACAGCCTAAGATAAGATGCCTGCTTGGTCCTCTTCGGAATAATAATGTAGTAAACGCACCCTTTTGTTAAAAATAGATGTTTGTTCTTCCTAAAACAGAAACAACATACAGCTTTGAAAGAGACAAGCAGAAAGCCATGAAATGAGTCATCAGCTAGGTTCGGTTACAGTGGGTTTATCTGTGACTGTGTGTGAAAAACCACTCAAGAGAAGTCAGCAGAAGTGCAGCCAATTGCTGAGAGCTAATCATGCTGGGTTATTCTTGGAGGAGCCTTGTGTTTGTAGGGAGCACCGACAGTTACCAATTATTGCCTCTACTTGGCAAAATGAATGGATCTGAACAGTTATCTTGAAGGTGTTCTCAGCAAGAACTATATTTAAACTGCTGACACCAGTAATTGTGTCTAGCTCACCCAATCCTGAGTTTGATCTTAAGTGTTTTACAGTATGCAGTCAAATGTGCTTAACTTAGGCTTTCAGGTCCAAAGAGAGGGTCTGATAAACAGCTTGTACTAAAATCGTGTTTTACAATGTTCCTTTAACTAATTTCTGTTGAAAATCATAATAATGAAGGAAATATTTTTACTATGGTGGCTTCTGAAATACTTAGGTATAAATTTCTATCATCAAGTCATTTTTAATCCTCATAGAAAGGCACCCTGGTGCATAATAATATCTATATTTAGTTTTAAACTGATAATTTATAGCTGCTGTGATATAATAAACTTGCCTTGGGAAATATAATCAGTGAAAGGAATACATTTGTTTTACTTTGTTGATTACTTTAAAGGTACACAGCATAAATGGAAACATACCATGGTGCCTTTACTGTTATAGAAAAAAACAACAACTCCTTGTTCGTGTTTGTTGTGGTGATTATTGCTATTAACAGTATTTCAAAGAACCTTATTACTTTTTGTTGAAATTTTCTACTTCCAATTTCCCCAAGATACACATAAAATTTAAGGGGAAAGAAAAAATAAATTACAGACACTACATGACTGCAAAAATAAACACTATTTTTTACAGAGCAGTATAAAAAAAAAGAATTAGGACACAAAGTCAGAAAAGTGGAAGGCAAACAGCCACCCTCAATCTTACCTGATGAAAAAACAGATCAAGCCCTGTGGGTTCCTCCGTGGCACTGGCTGGCCTGTCTCAATCCATTCTTCACCCCTATCATCAGTGAGATCATGTGTAATTTTCTTCATTCTTTTTTCTCTCCTTCTTATTGGCTATGTTAAACTTACTGGAGTTTAAAATGACTCTCAAAGTTTGTATTACCATTTCACAGGAGAAAATCCACAGTTTTGCATAGTTGTTTATTTTGATGAAAAGTATTTTCATTTTTCTGTTCATTTTGTTTTTAGCTGACAAAACAAGGTAAATTCAGAAAAACACGTAGAGTTTTAAAGAGGACGTTTTAAAATAAATTGTTGCCACAAAAGGATGATTTCCCTTGCTAGAAGTATTTTAAGTATACCAAAATTGTAAATAATTTTAATCTTTGATTTCATGAAGTGTGATAAATGATGCTAAACTGTAAAGAACACAGTAGTTTAACATTAATTGGTTGGATATATCATTCTTCAATTCTTTTGTCTATGGTCTTGTAATTAACTAAATGGAAGAAATGAAAATTACATTAACATGTTTGGGAGTTTTTTGTGTTTTGTGTGTGTGTGGATTTTTTTTTGCCATTGATTTAGGAATAAATTAATTTCACACTTTAAAATGGCTCCCTTGAAGAATGAATGCAGCAACCCTCTGCTACCATGAAGTTGTTCCGAGGGATTGTCTTTATCCACTATGAAGATAATATAAGATGTGTTACACTTGGGTTCATTAAATAGGAGCTATTTTAAAGCAACTCTTAATTGCCTGCTGGGATTGTGTTATATTCCAAATCTTGCTAATGCTTCTTTACCAGATAGAGCATCCCTGCCCCATACTGCTAGTGAATGTTCATATTTACAAGAATCTCTGAAGACATTAAGAACTTTGGTTTATTTAGGGTAAATTCACACAATAAAGTGTGTTGTCTATTCTGAACAGGAACAAGAATATGATCTGATTAATACAGAAAGTAATGTATAAATTTCCATTCAGTCAAATTGTATGTCAATTTAGCCACTCAATTCTTTGAGGAAATAACATTTTGTGTAAGAGTGAATCATATGCTTCCTACTTTCTCAGTATTAATATTCAGTTGAGCAATTTTTTCCCAGATGTATGTTATGACCTACTCCCATTTGTCCGAGAAGTCAGAGAAGAAATCATTCCCTATTTTATATTTCTTAAAATAACACCCACTAGCAACTGCATTTGCAGCTGCATCTATCACACATTTCTGCTAGGGATGTAAAATGATACAGCCCCTCTGGATGGAAAATCAGTCCTTCTGGTGATTTTGTAAAAAGTTAAACATACTCTTAGCTTACAACCCAACAGTCATACTCCTAAGTATTTATCCGAGAAAAATAAAATCTTACAGATATGAAAATCTTTATATGATGTTCATAGCTGCTTTATTTGTAATATCCCAAACTGAAAACCACCCAAACATTCTTCAGGGGGTAGATGTAGATGGCTTTAAAAACCCATGATGCATCCATAAGATGGAAATTGAGTCAGCAATAAAAAAAAACAACATTATTTTTACACAAATAACTAGGGTCAACTCAAGGGCATTACACTCAGTGAAAAGAGCCAATCTCAAAAAGTTACATACCATCCATATGATTCTATTTATATCACATTTCTTAGGTGACAAATATATAGCAATGGAGAGAAGACAGACAGAAATTGTCAAGGGTTAAGATCAGGTAAGGTTGTGGCTTAAAATGGTTAGAGTAAGGAAGTTTCTTGGTAGTGATAGAATACTCTATATCCTGATTACGGTGGTGTTTATCTACACATATAATAAAATTCATTCAGGATACTCTATATCCTGATTACGGTGGTGTTTATCTACACATATAATAAAATTCATAGTACTACATATCACAACACATATCACAAAATACATCACATATACCATATACACACACAACACAAACACATGCATGTACACATATGTTGTACACACCACACATAGACACCAAAGCACAAACACATAGACACACACAGTTGAGTACCTGTAACAACTGATGAGTTCTGGAAAGATCTATAATTAATAGTTGTGTAACAGTGTCAGCTTCCTGATTGAAATGTACTATGGTTAAGTAAGATGTTACCAGTGTAAAAAAAAATTTAGTATAGGGTCTTTGGAACCCTCTGTACTATTTTTGCACTTCTTACGATTCTTAAAATTTTTCAAAGCACATGACCTGTTTAATCTCTATGTAGACAAGATGATATGGATATTTGCAGTAAATTTCCATAATTTACTTTAGTAAAGTGCCCGGTAAGTCTCAAGCATTAGGTAATTTATACCTCTAAAAGAAAGATAGATAGTCTTATCTACATTTTATAATTGAAGACCCTAAAACTCATGAATTATATTTTCCCAAAGTCACACACATATACTGAGTCTACCATGCAATCATGGAAGCTTTGTTTTTCCCAAAATTCATACTGTTTTGGTCTTTTTATTCTATTCTGATGTCTATTTTTCTTACAAAATATTTCCAAGTGTCTTGAAACTTAGTTTCCCACTTCACACCTCTTCAGGTTTTCCAATGCTTCCTTTTCTTGTCCTCCAAGGGAACTCAAATGTAATATTTTCAGAGGTCTTTCTCAAATTTAGAAGAGGGCTCAAGCGCTCTGGACTTACTTCCTTGTCAGTTTTTGTCTGAAGATTTGTAAAATCAGAGTCTAGTCTGAGTTTACAGAAATGTGTTCTAGAGCTAGATCTGAATGTGTGCCCTGATCTGAGAACACCTCAAGACACTCCCACAATATAATAAGAGATGCTCTCTAAAGCACATTGGACTGGATAGGCACAATCTCATCAAAGTTTAATGTCCACTTATAATTCCCTAATATAAAAAAAAAGAAACTTCCCATTGCTCAAAAGTCTCAGAAGTTAATAATTCTGTCAAAATTATTTTGAGAAACCTAGAGAGGAAGTAATCTAAGATCTATAAGCGGAAAAAATTGCCTTTTTTGAAACATTAATTCAATTTGCAAACCTTGAAGATAGATTGTAGAGTGTATATTTTACTCTAAAAGGAATTATATACATTTTTTCATATATATTTGATATACATATTAAAACCAATTAAAATTTTATGAAATCATGTAAAAAAGAATAAATATACTGAAAACCCAGGAGAGTAGTATATTGATTAAGAACAGTTTTTTATTTTTGTTTTTTTCTTCAAATTTTTATTTAAATTCTGGTTAGTTAACATATAGTGTAATATTTACTTCAGGGGTAAAATTTAGTGATTCATCACTTACACACAACACCCAGGGCTCATCGCAAGTGCCCTCCTTAATACCCATCATCCATTCAGCCCATCCATTTGCCCAACTCTCTCCAGCAGCCCTTGTTTTATTCTCTATATTTAAGAGTCTCTTATGGTTCACCTCCCCCACTTTTTTTTCCTCCCTGTATGTTCACTGTTTGGTTTCTTAAATTCCACATATGAATGAAATAATATGGCATTTGTCTTTCTCTAACTGACTTATTTCGCTCAGCATTGTAAATTCTAGCTCCATCTACATTGAAGAACACCATTTTTGATCCAGACAAACATGAATTTAAATCCTTACTCTCCCACTTACTAGTAGTGTTTTCTTTGATAAGTTACTTAACCTCTTTTATTCGTAATTCCATTAGTATTCCTAATACTAGAGAATTACATTTTACATGTAAATGTAATTCTCTAGAATGCACATTTTACATGTACTGGTTGTTAACCAGATTATGATGAACTAGATTATTATCAAAGCAATTATCACAAGCTGGTGAGAAAATTGATCCTCAAAAAAAAAAATGTCAAGTCATAGTTCAAGACAGTTATGAATTATGATCATGTGTATTAATAACCCAAATATAAGGCGCTAAAAAACATTGACCAATTATGGCATAAATGAGACAGACAAGCCATTTTTATTCCATAAAATAAATTGTGAACATTTAGTATAATATTTAGTACAGCATATTAAAACTAAACATTAATGTTGGGAAGAAAAAATGATTTATTCCAAAAATATGTTGTAAGCTTTAAAACTAATTTTCCTAAAAATTATGGACAATTTACATGTACAAATCTTGGTTTTAATAGAATTTTCTTTTTTTTTTAAGATTTTTTTATTTATTTGACAGAGAGAAACACAGCGAAAAAAGGAACACAAGCAGAGGGAATGGTAGCGGGAGAAGCAGGCTTCTTGCCAAGCAGGGAGCCCGATGCGGGGCTCAATCCCAGGACCCTGGGATCATGACCTGAGCCAAAGGCAGACGCTTAATGACTGAGCCACCCAGGCGCCCCCTTAATAGAATTTTCTTAAAAATATTCTTAAATATTCTTACATTCTTAAGTATTCTTAATATTCTTAAAAAAATGTTACCAAAATAGTCAGCTAGTTCCAAGTTAAAAACAAAAACATATAGATGTATAAGATCAGATTCTATTAAACACAAATTGTGCTTCATGATACAACATCAAAAAATTTGGAATTTAACTTTAAGAATAATTTACTTATTGATGGATGAAAGAGCTTTAAGCATGCTCACTTATTTATTTAGTTTTTAATCAAATGTTTGTTCAAACTTACCAGTAAAGATTATTAAATGTTTAAGTGTTTTTCACTAATTTTGATTGGTCATTGATAGACAATGAAAAATTTTTGATTTGGAGAGCAGGATAGTTCTCTCACTTGAATTTTTTTTTTACCAGTGAGCTAATCAAACCTTCCTTTATGATATTATCCTTCCAGGGGTAGCCAGTCACCAATAGATACTTTCAGAGTCCTATTTGATTCTCCCATGCCAGAGAATTAACTAAGAAAAGAGAGGGAAATAGAATAGCCTTAGCAAATTAAGAAAACAGCAGCCCTATTTGGCCTAAATGTAGAACATGGAGCCCTTGCAACAGAGGCCTGGTGAAATGAACCCACCTCCTATGAATCATTTAATTGACAGAAAAGAGGAGAAATATTAAAAAGAAAAGGTAACAATGGGTTAATTACCAAAACTGAAGTGGTAGAAAGTTGATATAATACATAAAAACTGCCATTATAAAATTTCAGGTGAAGAAAGGAAACCAAATAGGTCATCACAGTCTCTGTTCTCAATGAATCATGGGTGAATGTCCTCTTCCTGAGTTTTTTCCTTTCTTAGCACCCCCTAAACACTGGATACATGTTTCGGTTTCGTATTTCATCTTTCATTTCATTATATTTTATTTGACAAAAGTAGTGTTTTCTTTAATATTTGCTATAAGATTCTTTTTAATTTTGATCATATATACTAATATCAATATTGCTTAGGCAGTTAAAAAAAAAGCACACTTTGTTTCCTCTGTGTTGCTAAGAACCTGGGTTTCACCATTCTAGTCTAGAATCTTGTCTCTGTGTAATCATAGCTAGTTACTGAGGACCAGATGGGTCAAGTCCTTCCAGACTTACCTATCTCATCCGCAGAAAGAGGAAAATAATGCAGACTGTGATATTCAGCTCAAGCTTCCATAACAAAGTACCACAACTTGGGTGACCTGAATGAGAGAATTTTATTTCTCACAGTTCTAGAGGCTGGGAAGCCCAAGATCAAGGTGTCAGCAAGTTTGGTTTCTCCTGTGGCTCCTCTTCTTGGTTTGCATATGGCTACTTTCTGGCTGTCCTCATGTGGCTTCGTGTGTGTGTATGTGTGTGTGTACACGTACACACACATTCCTGATGTCTCTTTCTCATGAGAACACAGGTCTTGTTGGATTATGGCACCCCCCCCACATGACTTCATGTAAACTTAGTTACCTCCTTAAAGACTATCTCTAAATAAAGTCACACTGTGGGTGGGGGCTATAACACGTGGATTCAGGGGGATACAGTTTAGTCCATATCACAAACCTTAAGTGATGTTTTTCATATGTATACAATTTTTAGTGATACACCTTTTAGGTATAAGTGCTCAATAAATGACAATTTATATCATTTACATTTTACCTAATTGAAGCAGAATGCAATGGGAAATAAGTCATTGAATAGAAAGATCACTAGGTTTATTAGTTAGCTTTTGGTGAATAAGAAAGAAATCCAAAACCTAGCGGCCTGAAGAAACTATTTAGCACAAGATTTTGTGGGTCAGCTATTTGAGCTGGACTCAGCAGGATGGTTCATCAAATCTCACTCAGGCTTAATTGATCTCAGCTAGACTTAGTCAAGAATCTGCAGTGAGCTAGTAGGCTTTCCAGGGCTGGGAGGATTATGATGGCTGTCTAAGATGGCTAGGATGAGAAGGGTCTCTTTCTATGTGGTCTTTGTGTAGTCTTTTGGCAGATGAGCTCAGACTTATCCACATGACTATCAAAGGGATCCGAGAATAGCAAGCAAACAAGCTCAATGTGCAAGTGCTTTTCAAGTCTCCCCTTGTCACATTTGAATGTTTTATTGGTGAAAATTAGTCTCATGAAAGCATCAAGAGGTGCAGAAATAGATGCCGTGTGATGGAAAAATCTGCAACGTCCCAGTGTAAATATGTGAAGACAGGAAGGGAAAGATATAGTGCTAAATCCCCTGACCAATAGGCATTGAACTATTAATCCCTATGATCATTAGTCAGAATGCCTGATCAAACTGTGCTGTGCTATCATAGATCTTACATCACTGCCATTATGTTCTTCAGTTATTTGGGGAGAGAGCAATGTGCCATTGCTTAGGAGTATATCTTAGGAGTTTTTCAAAGAAGACACTGTCTTTTTCCAACCTCTGACTTCCTGGTTCCCATTGCCAGGATAATAGATACAAAAGGTAGACAGGATAATATAATGGTTTCGTAATCATCAGTTACAATAATCTTAAATGGTTAAGAAACTACACCTGGGAAACCAACATCTATATACAAATCTCTACTAATTTAAGAATCAAATTTTTTTCAGTCTTATATGTGTGGATGAGATCACCACATTTTTCTTTTTAGTCCCTATTTCTTTCATAGTCAGTAAGTGTCACATGTTTCCTCAGAGGAGATTCAAATTCTGGAATCAAAGAAGGGATTACATCTTGATTTTTTAGTTTAAAAATATTTCCTGTGATGTACTCAGGATATAGAAAATGTGAGGAGGCAGAGCAGATTCTATCTTCCCCTTGGATTAGAAATAGATCTCTAAATTCTAGAGTGTTTCAGTAGAATTTTCATTTGTGCTTGGAATCTGAAAGCAGTGCATCTATGTCTGAATACCCTCAGGTCAAGTCTGGGTCAAAGGGAGGGCAGCACAGTACCCACCAAGCCCTGAGTGTGGGTAGCAAAATACATTTTCATGTTCAGTGTATAGACAAATGAGGTGAGGGTGCCTCTTCTGAGTTTCAGTATGCTTCTGATGAGGATTACAGTCAAATGGGGCATAAGTATAATTGAAGAAGTTTAAAGAAATGGAGACAGGAGATGTGATTGTTATTGAAAAGCAATGAAACACCTATCTGCAGTCATTGAAATGCAAAGGTCCAGAGTGGAAAGTGTATGTGGATATAGCTTGAGCAGGTGAAGGCTAAGGGGAAGAAGCCCTTATCAGGGTTGTGAAAAGAGCTTAAATATCCTAGTCTTAAATGAGAAGTTTTACTGTTTATACCATAGACAAACAAACAAAAAAACCCCTAATTATTAAAGTGAAATTCACATGCTGTAAAATTCACCATTTTAACAGGAACTATTCAGTGGCATTTAGAACATCCACAATGTGAAATCACCACTTGTATCTAGTTTCAAAACATGTTCATCCCTGCAAAGTAAAAACTCATGCCCATTAATCAGTTTCTCCTCATTCCATCTCCCCTCTCTCCACTCCCACCCCTGCCACTGACACCCACCAATCTATGTTCTGACTCTATGGATTTGTCTCTTCTGGACATTCCATATGAGTGAACTCATAAAATATGTGTGTTTGACTTTTTACTTAATTGTTCTGGAGATTCATCCATGTTGTACCATGTGTTTGACTTTTTACTTAATTGTTCTGGAGATTCATCCATGTTGTACCATGTATCAGTACCTCATTCCCTTTCATGACCGAATTGTGTTTCATTGTATATGCATGTATCACAATGTGGTTTTCTGTTTATCCACTGATGAACATTTGAGCTCTTCTATGTTTGGGCTATTATAAATAGTGCTGTTGTAAACATGTGTTTGAGTGCCAATTTTCAGTTCTTTTATGTATACCCAGAGTTAAAATTTCAGTATCATGTGGTAACTCTACCTTTTTAAAGAGCCACCAGATTCTTTTCCACAGGGGCTCAAACATTATGCATTTTTTGCTTTTTGGCAAAACACCGTAAGAAAGTTATCAAAAGATTTGCATGAAACAAATATGAAAGAACATGAAAAACTAATAATAATGTTGTTGATGATTATTATCTCAAATATGACTCACAAAATTAGACTAAAGTAGCACAATTTTAACATCTCCAGATTATATCTATTAATCTAATATGTTATCTATCATCTATTCATCTATTTACCTACATGCACTATTTTTAAAGCTATAATAATAAGAAATTTGCTTCAATGTATAAAGTAAATCCTACATTACTAACACACTAGTATCATAACATAATGATACTGAGAAAATTCCTAGAATTTGGCTAAAAGGCGTATTAAGTGGTGACACTTTTTTGTTAAATCTTCTAAGGCAAAATAATAGAAAATTTTCTTTTATTCTGAAAAAGGAACTGATTCTTGAATAGCCCAGATTCCATAGAAACACTCCACATAATTTTTCCAAGAAGTCTAAGAAACTTGGATTTGAGCTGCACCTGAGTAAATCTCATTGTTTAGTTCAGATAGCAGGTTTTCCTAAAAACATTCTATCAAGAATTCACTTTTTCCGTAAGGTTTTTGGTTAATTATTAATATAAGTACAACTTTTAAATGTATATTTTTAAATGTATATTTTCTGAGGTGTATACAACTTAAAATGAAATTTTATTCTTTCTTATAATCTGATATGTGCTCATATTTTTCTTTAAGTGGCATTACAAAATGTTTCCAAATATAAGACTGTTTACTGAGCTAATAAAGTAATTAGCATGATTAAAATGATGGTCAACTCAAGCAAACAAATTCTGTCAACACAATCTGTGTATTAACATAGGGGATATTTATAATTTAACACAAATGTGTCCAAGTGAAATAATTTATGTAGATAGATCTCTGGCCAACCATGGAGAGCTAAACAACTTTTTGGAACATGCTTAGAAACCAATTAAAAGATAAATTTGACAAAGATTAGAGAAAATTAATCATGGATAAGCATCAGACTCATGTACATTAATTTCTTTTACAAAAGGTGTGCGACTTGACCTGATTTTGAAAACATAAATGACAAAGGAAACAGATGTGGTGGGCAGAATAATGACCCACTCTAGTTGTCCATACCCTAATCCCAAACTCAGAGCCTGTGAATATGTTACTGTACATGATAAAGGGGACTTTGCAGAAGTGATTAGGTTAGGGGTCTTGACGAACCTGGAATATCTGAATGGACCCCATCTAATTACCAGGGGCCTCTCAGTTAGGAAAGAGTGGTGGAAGAAGAGAATCAGAGTGATTCAGTGTGGGGGAGCTTGACCCACAATGCTGACTCTGACCATACAAAGGGCCATAAGCCAATGAATGCGCTGGCTTCTAGAAGCTAGAAAAATCAAACAGAGTCTCTCCTAGTAGCTCCAAAAATAAATAGAGCAATGATAACATCTTCATTTTTGCCTAGGGAAACCAATGCCAGACTTCTGGTCTAAAGAATAGGAAGATAATAAATTTGTGTTGTTTAAGCCACTGTTTGTAGTAATTTGTTAGGGTAGCAATAGAAAACTAATGCAGCAGAAATGGGTGACAGTGAGAGTGCGAATTCTAAGTTATGTCTTCTTTGAGGCATTATGTTCATTACTCAACTGCCTTACTTTTATTGTGACACCACTATAAAAATAATGGCATTCATGCATCCAAGACAAGTCACCTTTAAAAAATGAGCAAAATAGACACACCAGGAAAACCTCTATTGTAAAGAAAAATGATTATAAATACAATAAGTTGTATGAAATTGTATCCACAATTTCCATGAATTAAAGTGGAAAATGTCGATGAAATAATTTTCTAAATAAAGATGTCATTTCACACACAACACAGAGAAGTCTATGAATCAGTAATTAAGAATAACATAAAATGTTCCATAATTATTACTGATGGATCATTTAACTTCTCACAGAATGAATGAATTGATAGTTAATAAATTGTTCCAGGTCATAAGAGATAAGAAGCTATATAAATCATAATATGAAAAAATAGATATGTACAGAATAATTAGCACAGAAATAATTTCAAAACATGGCTTAACAATTTTCAGTAATCCTAAAAAGAATGTGCAAAGACATTCTGTATAAGGGAACTACTAAGATAATTTGCTATACTAATAAGTTAACTAAAAATATTTTATCCTCAAGCAATTTGACTAATTTTATTTGATCAAGTCAACACAAATTCCTATTCAAAAATATTGAGAAAAATTAACAGAGATATTTCCTTTTAAAAATAAATTTGCTTTCAGCAAAGGAAATTATAGCAAATGATGAAATATCAGTAGAATACCTATTAAAATTGGCAATCCCAACTGGGTATCTGTTATCTTATTATTTTAGGATTATTTTGGAAAATTATGTCTTCATTTAAAGAGAAAGAAAAGAGATCTAGAGTGGAAGAAGATTAAAGTCCATTATTTATGCACTATGTGTAAACACAAAAATGTCAAAGAAATAAATTGAAAATTTTTCCGTATACAA
The DNA here is from genome assembly GCA_028646535.1 of Procyon lotor. Lineage (NCBI taxonomy): Eukaryota > Metazoa > Chordata > Mammalia > Carnivora > Procyonidae > Procyon > Procyon lotor. The sequence continues at coordinate 19,657,129 of CM053608.1, forward strand.
AAGTTCAGTGCTGATGTCACAATCAGATACCTACACAAAATTCAATAGGTTCACTGAAGTAGAAAAGAAAGTTGTTGATATTCTTAAGCTCGCAGCAACTACAATAACAAACCAATAAAAAGATTCGTGGTTTTTGGGTAAGTAAATCTGTATTTTTTATAAACACAAAAGAAAAAATAAGTAGAAGGCTATGTCATGATTCTTTCTAAAAAGTTAAAATACTGAATTTTATGAATTCAATGAATTCTATGAATTTATGAATTATATGAATTCAATAGGTTAATTGAATTCATAGATTAAATCAATCATAATAATTAGCCTATTGAGGCTCCCTTGCTTGCTACTCAAAATATGATTCCTAACATTCCTAAACATTTTTTTTGAAATATTTCATTTATTTATTTGAGAGAGAGAACACACACAAACAGGGAGAGAGAGAAGCAGACTCCCCACTGAGCAGAGAGCCAGATGCAGGGCTTGATCCCAGGACCCTGAGATCACAACCTGAGCCAAAGGCAGACACATAACCAGAACCGCCTAGGCACCCCTGATTCTTAAGATTTAATTGTTATTCATGACAGAAGCAACAGAGAGATGGTGAAAAATAATGAGATATTTTTAATAGAATATTACAAATAGAATATTACAAATATTAATAGAATATTACAAATCTCATTTGCATCCTCACTATACTGAAGTATAAATTTCAGGTCACTCTTCTATATGATGGCTTCTTGTTTTGGTTAGAAAGCTCAAATATTAAGCTGGATGTTTGGCAAGCTACATGTTATGGATTGAATATTAGAATCCCTCCAAAGTGCATATGTTGACACTAACCTGCACTGTGATGGTATTTGTAGGTGGAGCCTTTGAGAGGTAGTTAAATTTAAATGAAGTCATGAAGGTGAGGCCCTCAATTTGGAAGTAGTGACCTTATAAGGAGAGAACTAGACAGAAGAGCTCTGTGTCTCTCCATGAGCACACAGCAACAAAAGTCCATGTGAGTATACACTGAGAAGGCAGCTGTCCAGGACAAGGGCTGGACAATTGTCCAGAACAATCAGGACAAGGGCTGCCACTAGGCACTGAATCTGTCAGCATCTGTATCTTACTCTTTCAGTCTCCAGAGCTGTGAGAAATAAAAACTTTTGTTGCTTAAGTCACCCATTATCTGGTATTTTGTTATAGAAGCCTGATGGGACTAAGACACCATAGTTTGTAAAATCTCACAGAAACTTATTTGCAAGCTATGTTCCTAGGCTCTCCCAGCTCAGAGTCATCACTGTAGGTCAGCTCTTTTAGACACTCCCTGTAGATACCAAGACTTCTCATCTTTTTTTTTTTTTTAAAGATTTTATTTATTTAACAGAGAGAAACACAGCGAGAGAGGGAACACAAGCAGAGGAAATGGTAGCGGGAGAAGCAGGCTTCCTGCAGAGCAGAGAGCCCGATGTGGGGCTCGATCCCAGGACTCTGGGATCATGACCTGAGCCGAAGGCAGACGCTTAACGACTGAGCCACCCAGGCGACCCAAGACTTCTCATCTTTTTATCATGTTTTATTTTGCGTGCTAGTTTGCTCTACCATGAGGTCCTCTTAGATAATTTTGATAGATCATAGTTGTGACTGTAGTTGTAGGTGTGCGAGGCTTTCTTCAAGAAAAGAATGAGAAAAATACTCTGCCACCTCAAAAGAACACAATTCGCCTAAGGTAGTGTGAGCAGCAGTTTTCTGTCTGGGAGAGACCCAACGTTCCTTAGTTAGTAAGAATTAGGAGAGTAAACAGCTTCTCCTAAACATCTCTTAAAATTATGCGGCCATGTCATGGGTCATGATCCAGACCCCAATTTCTACTAGAAATCATATTCGCATTTATTCCAGATATCTCTAATGGGAGGGTGCAAACAACTCACCAATTTAAACTAATAAAATGTTCCTGCTTTCAACAGTATTACATCATAACTGAAACTCATTTAAAACTTGAAAAAAAAAAACCTTATAGTAAATGATTTAGAGTAAACATTAACAAAGGTTTGTTTTGTAGAGGTTTTCATGCTGAGAACACTCTAAACCAGGGTGCCAAATTCACAGCCTCAGGCAAATCTACGCCTCCATTTGTTTTTGTAAATAAAGATTTATTGGAATACGACCTCACAAATTCTGTTCTGCACTGTTGTCTACGGCAGCTTTCATGCGGCAGCGGTAGACTTACCTAGTTGCTCCAGGGACCACACATGGCTGGAAAAGCCAAAAATATTTGCTATTAGGCCTTTTGTAGGGGTAAAAAAAAAGCGTGCTGACTCCTGATCTAAACCATATCTGATATTGAATTCAGTGATTTTACAAGAGATAATGTAATGACATCCATATATTTATTTAAAATACAATAGAGCAGATGAACATGCCATATGTTTGTCAAAATGTATTTGTTAAAATAATCTTATGTTTCTACTGTTTCCAGTAAAAAGCAAAGTTGTCATTAAACATGCAGCATCGAAAAACTCCATCTACAGGCTGTTGCCTGTTATTATATTTCAGACACATATTAGGGGACAAAATAACTGCATAATCATCTCTTGTTTCATTTTTAAGTTGCTTGGAAAGAAAAAATTCTTTAATGTTCAAGGACTCTCCAAATGTAAAAAGTATTGATGTTTAAGAACCCTACCTCTTTTAAATTTCTTTACATTATAAATAAGATGAACAAGGCCAAATGTTGGTATAAAAAGAACACTATCGGGAGCATGGATGAGGCTGAGCTTCAATAAAACCCTTATGAAGCAAGGAGATAGTCCTAGAAGCTTTTAGTTGAAACCTCCAAAATTGCAAGTTATCTTTTTGCATTTAATGTTCTTTAGTTTATTGCTTAGAATGGTTTGCATAAGACTAAGTGTTTTCTTAGTTCATCTGTTTCTACTAAAGTCCTATTTGTATGATTATGATACCCCAACTGGTTACTGTGGAAATTATAATGATATTAGAAACTGATTATGACTTCTGAATGAGACAAGCTGCAGGGCCAGCTAAATATATAAGCAATGAAAAGGATATGTTTTCATGTGAAGTGTCGAGTATTATTAAAAAAACAAAGGGAAAGAGAAACAAGGAAATGGGAAGATACAAATAAAAATAATGAGCAATTATATTCTGCCTCCCAAAGTTCCCCTGCAGTTTCAATCAACATCTCTGCTCCAGCTTTCTGTTCTCAATAATTGTGCTAGTTCTGGTAAATATAACCAGCATGATCCAAAACAGCTGTGACTGCTTTCCTGTGATTAATTAATTAATTCATACTCTTTAGTTTACTACTTTATGTATTTTTTTAAACACTCTACATTAGCATTTACTTCTGACCTAATCTTGCAATGGATGAATGATTTCAAGAGAGAAATTAGAGTCTAGACTCAAAGGCCTAATAAATAAAGAGTCGTGTTTCTTAACAAACCCTACAGAAGAGGAGAGGCTGTACATCTTGTTACACTTGTGTGACCTTAGGGAGGTCTCTAAAACTTATTCTACCCTCTGTAAAATGGGCATATAAATATCACTTACTCCGTGGGGTTCTGGGGAGATTATATGAGACAATACATGTATAAAGTGGTTAAGACAGTGCCCAGCATGTGAACAGTCCTCGGCAAATGTTAGCTATTATAGTAGTAAACTTGGAAGCTGCATGCTTATTCAAACAATGAGCAAGGACAAAAGCATTTGTGTAACTTCCTGTCTAGGATATTTATAGAAGTTGGAACAGCTGTCCACTTACAAGTTGTTGCTTAAAAGTACCATGGAGTATCCCCCCACCCCCACTTTTCTCTCTATTGTTGATGTTGAGTTGCTATTGGCTATTGGTAGAAATAAAATCCCTATTGGAAGATAATTGCTTGCCGCAAACACTAGAATCTTCAGAGTGGGCTCCTGTGTGACAGTAGTGAGCCCAGAACTTCGAAGAAAGCGCATTCAACAGATGGCCTGAAAAGGAGCTGAGACAAGAACTGGCCCTCAGTTGATCTCAGGTGACCAGAAGCTACCCAGTTATAAATGAGTGAGGGAAAACCTGGTGTTATACAGGTCTCCACTGAAAGGAGCCATTGGAATTAGGTCTCCTAAAGATAATTTCACCCTATTTGCACACCCAAGTTTTATTAGTTCCCTCAAGTGTGAGGTACATTGATGAAATATTCCTAACTAAAACGGATTTGTATTCAACCTGCTCACTTATGAATGAACTACAAGCACGACCCCTTAATTAGTGTGCCCGCCTGGAGGTTGCTACCCTCAGATCCATACAACTACCAGCTGTTATCTGAACACAAAATCTAGCTAAGCCACCTCCATACTCAAAACCTGTTGGTGTCTTTATAAGCAATATAAAGCTCAATCTTCATTGCGCCCATACAAAGTGATGTTTATACTGGCCTTGCCATCTTCCTAGCTTCATTTCTCATGGCTCCCTTGCACCCCTATTCTAAAAGGCTCTTCCTCTAAGAATCCTGCAGCACGCAACAGTGAACCGGATTTATCTGGTATGTCCCCAGTTATGTCAGATTTATTTTTGTTTCAAAGCGGACAGTTGGTCTCCTTATTAAATTACATTCAATAAACATTCTATAAATGCATTTCCGTTTTCTTATTATTTTCATAGTCAGGAGGTATTTCCTAGTAATTTGTCTAAATTTTGCTTTAAAAATTCAAATGCTTTCCTGCAACCGTAAGGAAATGTAGAATTAAATCAAGAGACACTGCACACATTCTTTCATACACTGAGAGTTGTTGCAGAGCGAGGACTTACTTTTCTATTTTGTCTTTTTGAACCAGTCATACCATGGATCATAGAAATTTACACATTAATATGTGTTTAATAAATTTTTGAATAGAAAGAATGGGTGGAGAATCCCTTTAGACTATTTTTCTAGATTGATGTAAACAAGCTTTTAGAGACCCAGATTCTCCTCTATTAAAATGGGTACTAATCATCACTTTGTAAGAAGCAAAAACTACAAAGAAATTGAAAGAGCATTCACATATATCTCCCTGTGTCAAAACATGACTCCTATAAACAAGTGTGGAAAGCTTGATAAATATTTCAATTTATTTTTTATTTTTTAAAGATTTTATTTATTTATTTGACACCGAGAGAGAAATGACAAGTAGGCAGAGAGAGAGAGGGGGAAGCAGGCTCCCTGCTGAGCAGAGAGCCCCATGCACGGCTCTATCCGAGGGCCCTGAGATCATGACCTGAGTCAAAGTCAGAAGCTTTAACCCACTGAGCTACCCAGGCGCCCCGGATAAATATTTCAATTTATACTCTTAAGAGTTTGGGCATCGTTGGGCTATTATTTCTCAACAGAGCAATAGTAAAAGGGCAGCTGCTGCTCATATAGGATACGTATAACAGCTTTCCCACAGCTCTGATGCAAGTTACTACATAATTGGAATTTTGGATGAGGTGACAATTACTTCCAAGTTTTCTGTCAGTTATTCTCTAAAGTGTTATTCAAAACACTGTGTATAATAACTGGTACAATAAGTGCCAACCAATCAGAGTACACAAGTACCCATTCAGAACAGACACCCGTCATAAACAACCAGCACAGCAATGTGGATTGAATCAGCCTTGTCTACGCTGGAATTCTCATTAGAGGGAGAAACCATTTACCTTTAGAGCACTAGGCCAAGGCTTCAAAAAATACCTTTCTAAACATCAAGGGGAAAAAAAAAAAATCCACCCTAGACTTGCTTTTTTTTAAAACATTTTCTTATTTCTTCAAGCATGATACTCTGTGAAGAACCATTCTAAATCAGCGATATTCTAAGATGAAGTTGAACAGAGACTGGAAAAGTTGTTGGACATGCTACTTTTTGAGCATGTAAAATTTTAATAGTGCATGTAAAATTTTTAATGTTGCTGGTCTTCTACGGAATATGGTCATTTGGCTAGTAAACTTCGGTTAGAGAAAAATAATGCTTTCTTTGGGAAACTGTAGCCTCATTCTCCGAGCTCTCTAAGTTCCCTCTTATACCCGCACCTGTTTCTGTAAGTTGAAATAACACACGAAATTTTCATGCAAGTTTCAAAAATACATAGTAAATACTCTAAAAATTCTGTTACTGTTTTTATTGTTGTTGTTTGTGTTTTTGTTCTTGACACCAGAGAGTCGGAAACAGAGCGAGCCCAAGAAGGGGTCGCGCAGGAGGCCAATGGGATTCCAGGAAGTAATTATTCTCTTTCTGCCCTGTGGGCCCCATCCCTTTCACAGCCCACACCTGGGTAATAATTCAGGTTCCTGGTGTTGCTGGTTCTTCTCTCCTCTATGCACTAATAATATCTATCCATCCTTTTTCCAAGATTCTGCTCACCATTGAGAAGAAAATCATTTGAAATTCTTTTAATGGACAGTAATGATTTGCAGTGCTCCTGTTTCCCTTTTCCCCAAACATGATCACAAGCATCTTAGGAAGTCATATTGGGAACCTTACTTCAAAGAAACCTTGACAATTTTAGATAGGGTGGCAAGGTTTAAAAAAGGCAACTTTTCAGACATCCGCTCACCCTCCTGTTTCAGAAGGCCCACTTAAGCTTTTTTTTTTTTTTTGTAAAAAAAGGAAACAGACTTCTAGCTTATTATATATTCATATGCATATGATACTTATTCAATTATAGCTACTATTAATGGTGAAACAAAACCTTAGGTCAGGAATAGGCAAGTTTATTTTGAAAGTTTCCATTGTGCTTTCATAGGAGGTTTCTAAGAATAACTGAAGATTATAATCTGTGGAAACAGCCCTACACAATTTAGTTGAACATTTCCAGTTTTATTCATAAAGTACTTTTTTTTTCTTTTTTGGTTCAGAATAGCAACTGTAGGGTTGGACGCATTAAGTTTTTTTTATCACTTTTAATGCAAAGATTATTACTGTAATTTACATATCTTAGTAAGAGCCAAAAGCGTCCTGCTGTGGTTTTTTCCACCAATGTGCTACAAATTAACAACCCAGCTACATTAAAGGAAATGAAAAAAAAAGTTAATTCTTTTCAATATAAGAAAACTTATCTGTACATGAGACTATATAATTCCCTCAATAAGATTTCCAGAAATAAGAAAATAAAAATTTTGTGTAAGCTACATTAATGTTCTAGTCTCATGTGATATGGAAACATAAATCTTAGGAAAATATAATAAAATCAATATGGTGAAACATTATATTTGAGGCTGAGAACAGTGCTAAAGTCATAAGAAGAAAAAGTGCATCAACAATATTTTCAAGAATCACTGAGGCCTTGATGATGTAGAAATTATTGAAATAAGTATGAATTTTCTTACTTATTTCCCACTGATATAAAAGCATCAGCTTTTGGTAAACAACTAGTCCGATGCTTCAAGAAAGAGTTCAAATAAGGAAATAGCACATCTGGAAATTGTCATTACTCAAAGTATGCCAGTAAAGTAGTGAAAACTTTCTATACCTAGTATCTTGATGGGAATCTCTGAATGACCTTTCTGCCAACATCATTCATAGATTTTACCAAACTAACTTCAGGAACCATTCAACATGGACCAGTTTCCCAATGACCTGCATTTACTCCAGATACTGTTTACACCCATCATCTTTTTCCTATAGCTTCACTGATTTGTCCAGATTTAGTGCATACTGTCCCATAAATTTCACTTTCATCTGCTTCCTTTTGAAGCCAAAGTCACTTAAGTAATTTTAGATATGGGGTAGTCAGTAAGTTGATGAGTGAGTAACATAAATGATAAAATGTGCAGCAGTTGAAAAAAACATAACTAATATGTCAACAACTTTTAGTTTCAAATGTTCCCTAAGAGTCATTTGTTAGGAAACCATACTGTTATTTTAATTCTTCTGTTTTAAAAATATATAAGAACATAATATTTAAAGTTGTATATAAATTCACAGAATCTCTAATGCTCGACCTAGACAAATAGGCTGGCCAAAAAATGTAAGATGTATTGCTTCTAGATTGAGATCAACAATGATTTTTATAGTACCTACTGTTGTTCATGTACTGAGCTAGGCCTTGGGAAACAAAGACAAAAATGGATCTTTTCCCTCAAGGATTTTAGTTACCTCATGAGAAACCATTTCATATTCCCTTTATATAAAGAGATATTAATTACATATTTGTAGAGATTTTTTTTTTTTAAGATTTTATTTATTTGACAGAGAGAAACACAATGAGAGAGGGAACACAAACAGAGGGAATGGTAGCGGGAGAAGCAGGCTTCCAGCCGAGCAGGAAGCCCAATGCAGAGCTCGATCCCAGGACCCTGGGATCATGACCTGAGCCGAAGGCAGACGCTTAACCACTGAGCTACCCAGCCACCCCTATAGAGAGGTTTTTAAGAATATGCTGTATTGTGACTACAGCTGACCCTTGAACATCAGGGGTTTGAGCTGCATGGGTTCATTTACATGAAGATTATTTTTGATAAATGCTGTACAATACTGTAAATGTATTTTCCTTGTGATTTTCTTAATAACATTTTCTTTTCTCTAGCTTACTTTATTTCAGTAATACAGGATATAACACATATGACACAGAAAGTATGTGTTTACATTATTGGGGTTTTGGTCCACCGTAGACTGAGTAGTTATATTTTGGGGGAGTCAAAATTTATGCATGGTTTTTTGACTGTGCAGGAGGTCAGTGTGTTCAACTCCCACATTGTTCAAGGATCAACTGCACTATTTATAAAAGCAAACTATACAGTAAAACCTCAAACAACATGGAAATGTGTAAAACAAAAAGTAAAATGACCGAATTTCCTACAGTCTTCCCTTTGGACTCTCTCAAGGTAACTATGGGTAATGTTTCCCTCTATGTATCCCTCTTCTAAAGACTATGGAATCAAATTATATAAACTTTCTACAATTTCCATAGTATTTTTTTGTATAGGTAAGTCAAGATATATTTAACTTGTATTACTTAAACTTTTTACATAAAATTCAATGTACTTAATAAAAACACAGAAAAAGTCAACAAAATTAATTATTAATTAAAGTGACTAGGGCCACTTAAATTTATAAATATATCTAAATTAAAAACCATTAGCTCCACATATTTTGTACTTGATATTTATTATATACATACCACATAATATACATAATAAATATCAGTGCATTAATTAAATGTAATTTATTTTATTATTATTTTGTGTGTGGGTCTTGAACTCACTGACCTGAGATCAAGACCTAAGCTGAGATCAAGAGTTGGATGCTTAACTGACTAAGCCACCACTTCAAAATCTAAAATAGATCTTGAAGAGTAATGCAGAAATTGAAGAAGTACTTATATAGAGAAAATAAAGCATAGGAACATGGTGTCTACTTCATTACTGATCATAACTGGTCATTAAAAAAAAGAATATAGGGCACCTGGGTGGCTCAGTGGGTTAAAGCCTCTGTCTTCAGCTCAGGTCATGATCTCAGAGCATTGGGCTCTCAGCTCTCTGCTCAGCAGGGAGCCTGCTTCCTCCTCTCCCTCTGTTTCTCTTCCCGCTTGTGTTGTCTCTCTCTCTCTCTCTCTCTCTCTCTGTAAAATAAATAAATAAAATCTTTAAAAAAATTAAAAAAAATAAAAAAAGAATATATACCAAAATGCTGGTAAAAAAATTTAAAAAATAAAAAAATTAAAAAAGAATATATACCAAAATGCTGGTGAATGATCTTTAAAGAAGATATTATTTAATTCTCTTCATCAGCTTTAAAAGCTTCATTTTACGTCTATTACTAGATTGGTTCCCAGCAGCTTGTGAGCATGTTTGTGTGTGTATGTGTATGAATTCACAAACTCATTCTAAAGTTCCTATGAGGTTGCAAAGTACCTACATTATTTTAGGTGATCTGAATAAGAGTAAAGTTGAGGAATCAAATTACCCAGCTCTCAATAATTATTATAAAGATTCAATAATTAAACCATTGTACTATTGCACACAGGCAAATTAATTGACCAATAGAAGAGAATAGATAATCTAGAAAAAGAATCAGTAATATATGATCATATAATTTGTTCCAATGGGGCTAGTGGAATTCAGAGAGTGTAAGGATAGGCTTTTCATTGAATGATCCTGGGTCATTTAGAAATGGGCCACGTAGGAAAAAAACACCAAACTTGACATTTACATCACACCATTTACAAAAATCAATTGAAGGTGGAGTCACAGCCTCTCATGAAAGTGAAACAAAGTTTCTAGAAGAAACAGAAAAGTATCTTCACAGCCTTGGAGTTGGTGAAGATGAGTAACTAGTGCACACAAACAGGAAAAAAGCTGATGACTTGGATTTCATAATTATACTTAGTACTTTCATTCATCAAAGCAAGTCCTTAAAAGAATGAAAGGCACGCCAGACTGACAGGGAATATTTGCAATACTATAACTAAAAAAAAAGAAAAAAAAATTCTTCTATCCCAAAATCAGCAATACATGAGTAATATAACAACAAGGAACCATATTTTAAAGTTAGTAAAGGAGGGGTGCCTGGATGGCTCACTAGGTTAAGCGTCAGCCTTTGGCTAGGGTCATGATCCCAGAGGCATGGGATCAAGCTCCATGTAGGGCTCTCCGCTCAGCTCTCTGCAACTCTGCCTACTTGTGATCTTTCTCTCTCTCTCTCTGTCAAATAAATGAATAAAATCTTAAAAACAAAATTAGTTAGCAAAGGACATGAACAGGCACTTATCAGCAGAGGATATATGTATGGCTGATACGCATATATGGAAGTTTTCATCATTATTCCTCATCTGAGAAATGCAAATTTAAACTGCAAAGTGATATTAATATGTAATCATAATACTGGCTAAAGTGTTGTTAAAGATATGGCACAACCCGGAGCTCTGGTACAAGGATGATGGGAACGCATGTTGGCAGTAGTTTTAAAGTTTAACCAATGGCTCCTTTATGATCTTAGAATTAGAAGCCTAGGGAGAAACAGAAAGAAAGTATTGAGTGTGTACAAAAAACAAAATGACTATGTACCAAAATGTTCCTAGTAACTACTTATAATAGCCCAAGCTAAAAAAGTGTAAGTATCTTCCAATATAAGACAAATATATAAGTTGTGGTGTATTGATACAATGAAATACAGGTCTTCTCCACTTTTGAAAGTGAGGGAACATTACGCCGCTTCACTTTCAGGAAAGATGTATGAAGTACCTGTTTTCAGTAACTCAAAGAAATCTGAACAGGATTTCTACTTTTATGAAAAAAGGTGGAAAACAAAAATAGCTTTCGGGGCACCTGGGTGGCTCAGTGGGTTAAAGCCTCTGCCTTTGCCTCAGGTCATCATCTCAGGGTCCTGGGATCGAGCCCCACATTACATGGGGCTCTCTGCTCAGCAGGGAGCCTGCTTCCCCTTCTCCCTCTGCCTGCTTCTCTGCCTACTTGTGATCTCCTTCTCTCTGTCAAATAAATAAATAAAATCTTAAAAAAAAAAAAAAAAGCTTTCAGTGTTTTGTAGCGAGTAGAGAAAATGTACATCCTGAAGAGCAAGAGTGGCCCCACCAGAACCCATCTTCCTGGAGCTATGCTCAGCTTCTTAGTATCTGACCGCCAGAGCTTTGAACTGTGTCTGTGAGCAACTGTGCTTTATTTAGATTTACTCTGCATCTGTTAGCAGATCAGAAAGCTTAAGAGAGGGTTTATTTGGGGGGGAGGGGGTTAGTCAGTGATAGCTTAAATTTTTTTCCATATAAATTAATGGTAATTTCTTCTTTGCTTTATGCCATTTTGGCTTACAGATTTTCATTGAATCCCTTTACTTCTGGATAGTAGGAGAATTCTGCATTTACAGCTATACAAAATAAAAAAAGTCATTCTATTGACAACATGGATTCATCTGAGAGATACAACTTTGAATGAAAGAAGCTCAATGTGAAATAATACAAATTGTATGATTCCACTCATATGAATTTAAAAACAGGCAAAACCAATATATGATAATAGATGACAGAATTTTGATTACATTTGGGAATTGGGGGGGTAGGGCTTCTAGGGTTTTGGAAGTTATTCTGTATATTGTAAGAGTCCAGATGCCAATCAAATGTGTACTTTACTGGATTTAAGTTATTCACTATGAACATTTTAAACAAGGCAATAGTTATTCCTCTAAGGGATGAATTTTTTATTCTTACTCATGACCTTAGAAAAATGTACAACTAAGATATCAATTTGTATCCAAACTATGTATATGATTTTGTGAAAATTTGACCTAGAATCATAAGCAAAGGGAGATTTCACTACTTATTGTTGAATTTGTACCATTTCAGGATGGACCTAGGGCTTTCTTAAATCAAGAATGTAGATTCTTTAGGTTCTTTTTTTTTTTTTTTTTTTTAAGATTTTATCTATTGGGGCGCCTGGGTGGCTCATTCGTTAAGTGTCTGCCTTCGGCTCAGGTCATGATCCCAGGGTCCTGGGATCGAGCCCCGCATTGGGCTCCCCGCTCGGCAGGAAGCCTGCTTCTCCCGCTACCATTCCCTCTGCTTGTGTTCCCTCTCTCGCTGTGTTTCTCGCTGTCAAATAAATAAAATCTTTAAAAAAAAAAAGATTTTATCTATTTAGTAGGCAGAGAGGCAGGGGGAAGCAGGCTCCCTGCTGAGCAGAGAGCCTGATGCTGAGCTTTTGATCCCAGGACCCTGAGATCATGACCTGAGCCGAAGGCAGAGGCTTTAACCCACTGAGCCACCCAGGCACCCCTATTCTTTAGGTTCTTTTCATGCCTCAAATGAACCTAGAAGAACCTCTGAAGATTGTATGTATACATAGTAATAATAATATTGTTGCTAACCAATACTGTGATGAATCCTTGTTAAGAATAATAAAGAAAGATCGAGTATTGAAAATTAAGTGTTCTTCTTTTACCTGTTGCAATTCATCTAACATGATTCTTTTAAGCTGTATAGCAACTTAAGTTTATAGTTTAAGTTGTATAGCATTTATTAGTTAAGTTTATAGCATTTATTAGTATAATAAAAATAGGTTGTTTTTAGTGAATAACTGAAAAATATGGTAATTATTCACAAAACTTTTAAGATTATCATTGTAGGTGCTTAGTAATGAATGGATGAGAATGAGTAAATCAATGAAAGAATGGGTTATTTAGAGACATCTCCTCATTTATTCCTGGACATTGTTCTTTAGCCCATAAATTGGATAATTTAAAGCCTTGGCAGGCTACATGTAAAACACACAAAATATTACATAATCATTAATTAATTCAACAGGTATTTATTGAGTGCTGCATAAATGCCATATATTCTTCTAGAATCTGAAGTTATATTAGGGAACAAAAAAATAATACTACTCTAATGCAGATTCCACAGAATTTATACTTTTCTTTTTTTTTTTAAGCTCTTCAGTAAATAAATGATGAATCTCAAAGAAAGTGAGACAACAGAACTGAGCCTTTGTTATTCATGACATAACATCCTATTAGCCAAAGACACTCTTACGCATACTGGGGCATGCACTCATATATACATTTCCTGGGTCCAGCCCCGTGAACCCACCTTCATAAATCATATTTACTAAGAGAAAAAAAGAAGAAAGGAAGGAAGGAAGGAAGAGAAGAAAGGAAAGGAAAGAAAGAGGGAAGGAAGAGAATTTTGCCCATTGTGCTTTCCCCAGAAACCATCAGCCCTGCAAGGAGGTACATATTACAACATTTATGCCAATTTACATTAAGATTTCAAAAGATGTGATTGTGTGGAGAACAGTCCCAGATATTAAATGCAAAGCCATATTTTCACATTTGTCTCAAGGCCCCCCTCATCTGCTCACTCAAGTTGTCACTCACTGAACCCGCCTTTAACTGTAGATGCCCTTACGATTTCTACCACTACCTGATATTCAACACATGCACCAATGTGGAATTTTATTATATTTCTTTTTGCATATATGTGCAAAATATATGCAAAAAGCCACGAATACATTACATCGTGCTCTATTTGTTTGTGCTTAAAATTTTGGCCACATACATTAGTTAAAACGATGAAATAATACTGTGCTAATTATAGAGGGGTAGCAGTGGGAAAAGTAAAAGTAATAGAAGTAGAATATATGTTATTTACTGTTGTGGACTGAATGCGGGTGTCCTCCCCAAATTCCTATGTTGAAGATCTTGCCGGGAATGGCCAGAAATCTCTGTATCGATAGGCAAAAAATTACTTGAAATCTTGCTGTGAGATGGAGAAGGCAAGGGAGTCAACACCCAGAGAGGAAGACCTTTTGCTCTTTTTTCGCTCCTGCTTTTATTGGTCCTTCAGGATAATCACAAATCTTTATCACTATTTCTCCAGCAAGTGATGTGTGACAAGGGGTCCTACTGAAACTAGGAGGATCAGTTTGTGGGAAAGATAGGATATGCTAATCTTTGTGTTCTATGCATTCTGCTACACATAGCTTAAGGCACAATGCATACACATCTCTTAGATCACAGGGCAGCTGTTTGGGATAAGAAAACTTCTGGGAAGGCAACTCCCCTCAGCATTCCAAAGGCCTCCACCCTTCTCTGAAACCTTCCAAGCCCTCAGTGGCCTAGTGTTACATTTTATCAAGCAAGGTATTATGGCTGATTTCATGCTTTACGTTAACCCCAACATCTCTACCCCTCAGAGTGTTTGTATTTAGAGCTAGGGCCTTTGTGAGATAATAAGTACTAAATGAAGTTATGAGGGTGGACTCCATGATAGGATTAGTGACATTGTATGAAGATAAATAAACCAGAGTTCTCTCTGTCTCTCTGTCACGTAAGGATACAAAGAGAAGGCAGCCATATACCTAAGCCAGGAAGAGAGCTCTCAGCAGAAACAGAATTGTCTAGCATGTTGAGTTTGGACTTCCCAGCCTCTAACTGTGAGAAATAAATGTCTGTTGTTTAAGCCAACCAGTCTATAGTATTTTATTCTGGCCGCCCTAGCTGATTAAGATATTTACTAGAGACTTAAACTGTAGTAGGCAGACACAAACTGATGACTTAATTTTTTATAATCTTCTTTACTCTTTAAACTGATATAGTAGGTGCTGCTATTACTGTCCTTTTACAGATGAAGAAACTGAAACATAGGGAGATTAAGTAATTTGTCCCAGGCTACACAGATAGTCAATAAAAGAATATCTGTCTGACCTCCAAACTATTAAATCAATCATAACAGGCTGCTATCCTATGAATTTGTGTTATCTTGCTTTTCAGTTAAAATCAGAAGCCATTTCTAATAAATGACTTCCACAATTCAGAGTTATACATCTCAATTCAGCAGCATATAATAATGAAGAATATATATGGTAGATTTTATTGTTGACTAAATAACATTATTTTAGAAAGCAAGAAATAACTTTAAGGGTGTTATCATGGAGTTAAAATTCTTTATATATTATATAGCCACTGTTATACATGTATATAATGATAGGTTTATATTCATTTATTATTTTATTCATTTAAATATGTAAATACATAAATAAATAAGAAGCATATATTGTTCTTATATTTAAGAAGTTCAATAATTAAACAGGAGTACAGATTATTTTTTAGACAACATATATGTGCTGATGGAGATAGAGCAAGGCAATGGTTTAGAAGAGTAGAAAAAAAATTGCTAGGTCTGAGAAGTCAGAGAAAGTTTCCAGTAAGACGTGACATTTAAATTGAACTATGAGGATCCTTTTTCAATCAGGTGATGTCTTAACTTGAAAACAGAGGACCTATTCAGATTGTCTGTCAGCTGATAGATCATTAAAAATAATTTTTGCTGACTCTTCACTATATGACTTTTCTAACACAATCCAAAAGGAAACTATAGTGGTGAATAGTTGTGAAACTGCCGTAGCAATATGTGTGCGTGTGTGTGTGTGTGTATACACATATATATTAGACTTCTCAGTGCTTATGCCCATAAAATTTAAAAAATAGTATTATACATAATGTTGAATCATTTCTTACTTAAACAATGAGTAAACCTCATCAATAAATGCATGGATGGATTATCACCAAAACAGAGCCCTATCTACTATTATCAAAAATTGTAATATACTAATGAAGATTTGATCAATTGTGTACTAATTCTAATCATAATAACAATCAATCAAGAGTGAAAATTATAACCCTTAGAGGCTTACAGTCATAAAAAATTAATATCCTTAAGGATTATACTTAAATTCCTGGATGCTTGGATAATCAATTATATATTTTAAATTATATGTTATATTATATTTGCATAAAATTAGGTGGGAGAATTTGAGATGGAAAAATAGGAAGAAAAGAAAATGCAAATATCCTATCTGGTAAAGAAGAGTTCATTAATGTATGTGTAAAAATGGATGATAGTAGCTAACAAAATACTTTGGTATTAGATTTAATTGGCTCAATTTTAAAAAGCGACATTAACAGTTTTGTTTGAGGATAGCAATATTTTTAATATGCTGGAAATTGCATTTTTGCATCTGTTTAGACATATAAAGGAAGATTTTTAAATGAAACTAAATATGCTCAAAAGGGTACATAATTTTAAAAATTATTTTATCAATAACACAAACAAAATCTTTTAATGTTACTTATCTGAGAACTGAGGGTTAATTTATGAGATAATATCAAGCTAAAATATGGCAATCATAATGAAAGGGGTTATATCAGGTTGATGATATAAGGCAAAAAAGAGCAAGAACAAGTGTTTTTTTTTTATTTATTTTTTTAAAAAAATTTTTTTTTTTTTTAAAGATTTTATTTATTTGACAGAGAGAAACTCAGCGAGAGAGGGAACACAAGCAGAGGAAATGGTAGTGGGAGAAGCAGGCTTCCTGCCAAGCAGGGAGCCCGATGCGGGGCTCCATCCCAGGAACCTGGGATCATGACCTGAGCCGAAGGCAGACACTTAACGACTGAGCCACCCAGGCGCCCCAAGAACAAGTGTTTTGAGTAGAATATTTTATCACAATATGGTGTCCATTTACTTTCTAAAACGAGACACAGTGTGGCACAGTTAATCTTGATACAGCTGTTTGAACTATTGAGTTGTAATTTTATTATCTGCGTTCATACATTTAGTCATGTTCATTAGGTATATTTTCTTAAGCTTCTTCTCCATTATAGCTTACATTGGTAAATGTCAGTAAGAACTAAATCTCAACATATATGCATATATAGAACATGAATGCTAAAGTTGTGCTCTGAGCATATATTGTGTATCGTTCAGGCTAATAGACTGCAGAAATTCTGTGTCACTGTAGGTTGGAGTTGATGCATGAACTATGTTAGACTGCAAGACAGAATTGTTTTCAATGTAATCCTCAGGGAGTCCTTCAGAAAAGGGAAAACAATGATTTTGAAGGTTCATTTCAGTGTCAGCTGGCAGAGATCTTAAAGGTTATTCTGTTTTATCCATATTACACAGTTATTTAAATGTCTCCATGTGCAATATATGAGTGTATTTAGAAACACTGAAATTTTAAAGATGTGTTTGTAGTGGTAAAAGAAGTGAAGAGCAGGAATGTACTGAATACCTTTCCTAGTTCCATCGCATTAGTATTCTAATTTTACAAATATCTGTTCTATTTTCACTAAAAGATTGCATATCATGCCTGAGATATTTACCTCTATCCTAACTGGATGCCAAAAACCTAACTGGGCATCTTCTATTGTTTCTATTTTCTGCCAAATTAAATATTTATTATACAGAAGCAGTATTCTACAAGTCTAGATTTATTTTGGTTAGCACGCTTTGGATGTGAATAAAATGAGGTTGAAAAGATAGGAAATTTACTTAAAAAGAAGCAATCAATTGAAGAATTCAATTGTCCTGACATTATCAAGAAATAGTTATCTAAAAGTAATACAACTTCATAATGACATTATACAAATTTTACAAATTTACTTTTGTTTAAAATTTTCAAATATCAGATAACCATAAGGAATAAGCAGATAAATAGCTCATTCTTAAACAAGAAATCTTTTTCTTTCTTCTTCTTTTTTTTTTTATTTTGTCAGATGATATTTTGGCTATCTACTAAGTAAAAGTCATGTGAATATTCCCTTGGTGGAGACAGCTTTATGGACATGCAGCCAAGTGAGATCTCATGGGGTTTCATGCTTGGTTTAATGCTTTGTTGTCATCACATTGGAAAAATAAATAAGGTAGGCCTGGGAGGCTCAGTCAGCTAAGCAAAGGACTCCTGATTGCTACTCAGGTCATGATCTCAGGTTCTTGAGATGGAGCGCCTCATGGAGCTCTGTGCTGGGCACATGGAGTCTGCTTGTGATTTTCCATCTCCTTCTCCCAGTGCCCTTTCCCCACTGCTACTGTGCTCTTACTTTCTCTTAAATAAATAAATAAACAAATAAACAAATAAATAAATAAATAAATAATAAAAATATATATTTTTAAAAACTCTTGGTCTTATGAAACAAGTCTTGAAAGTTAGAATGCAATCAAAATAAAGCACTGTTCTTTAAAAATGCTTAAAAATAGAAACAAATAATTCAATGGACTGAGAGATATTTCAATAATAATCTGCAAACTAATGTCATTGAGAATATTGTAATGAAATGGGATTAGTGCAAATAATTGAGCATTGACTGTATGGGAGCTTGGAGAGGTAACTAAATGCACCACAACTAGCCTTTTTTGGAGTTTCATTAAATAAGAATGTGGTCAAATCAATGATAAATGCCTACTAGAGAGAACAGACTTAAATACAGGACATCTATAATATGGCTTGTCTTCTAACCCAGTGATTCTCACCCTTTCATGCATACAACAGTGTTCTTGGTTAGCTGTTTTAAATTTAGTCACTCTGATTTATGGGACCTAGTATAAGGCCACAGCAATCATTTTTAGCAAACACTTTCAGGTGGTTCTGAATGATGTTCATCCATGGATCAAACTTTGAAAAATACAGATTTATCATAGTATCCAGTTGGTTTGAAGTTGACAGTTTATTTTCCACCCATTAAATAACACAGTCATTAGGATTTTGTTGTTGTTGGTGGTGGTGGTGTTCTATTAAAGACCTGGCTGCATTAGTAATACAATAAATGTTTTAAAGAAATCAATATGTTTAGTTGCAAATTATGCGTTAGGTTTAATGAAAAATTTTCCTTAGTGAGTGGAAAACCCAAAAAGCTTGAGTAAAAGAACTAAGTAGGTAATGTAATGGAAGAGCTATAGTTAAGTCTAACACAAATATCTGGAGAACTTACACCTTTTGGATAAAATTATCCCCTGAATTTACAAATGACATCTTTTAAGATAAGCAGTACATGATCTAAAATAAGGAAATGAGTACAACTATAGTGGGAAGAAAGCTCTGTCATACTACTAAGAAATTTTTCCATTGTCTAAAAATAAAGCTGGCTTAATTTAATATGCAGTAATATTATCAAAAAAAGTGTTTTTAATACTTTGCATTTGTGAATAAAGTAGCATTACTCAGATCAACATGAATATCAAGACTCATTTGGCTTTTTATATGTTAAGTGATTAACACAGTTTTATTTTGCAATCAAGCAAAACTGCTATAGAACCAGAAAATATTCACATGTGTGTGTGTCTTTTTCCTTCCTCAGCATCTAATTTTAACCAACTGGGTTATTTTAAGTTATTCAACATTTGAAATGAAAAATTTGCTTTTTAATGGAGAATCTGCATTCATCATAAAGATAAAACAAAAAGTCCTTGGCAGAGGTTTTCTCCACAGAAGCAGGCTATTTTTGTACTGTGTATTTAGCAAATTGTAAAAATACAAATTCCAGAAACTGTGTCTTAAAAATTTAAAAACACAAAGGGCATCTATGTATGAATCTGTTTTTAGTTCTTTTTATTACTGCTAAGTAATAAAAGTTTCAGGGATGATATTACAATTCCTTTAAAGTCAACAATTTGTGAAGATTTATTTTAAAGAGCCGGTAGGAAGATAGTAAATAACAAATAGAATCAATGAAATAAGACAAACATTGTTCACTATTTGTTTATTTGGGAAAAATAAATAAAGGGGATCATAAGCTGTATCAGGTAGATCTTCAGATAACACTTTAAGAGAAAGAGAATATTTGACATGCAATTTTAAAGTTGATGTCAATGTTACTGATAATATTATTTTCTGAATACATAAGATGCTGTGTCGATGAGGTTATGGAAGAGAGTTTATACTGAATTACATTAGTCAGAACTTAAGAATAGTTTGTTGATTCAGTAACATTAGCATTTTGCACTGTTTGGAAGGATGTGTCTTTTCTATAATAAAGCAATAAACTGTGAAGGCCATACATATTTTAATGAAAAATTTAAGCAGATTCAATTTACAACAGATTGAATGTGTATAAAAAAAGTATTTTGTATTTTATTATCCTGCTTTTAAAATGGAATCAAACTAAGTATGGATGTGATTATATATTTTTATTCTAGTTGTAGATCTAATGAGAACATTAAAAATAATGCTTCTTGAGTAAAATTATTAGCTTGTGCTCCATCATTACCAGTCAGAAAGGTATGTTCAGTGTCACTATGATTACAAAATATTAAAAAAACAACTTATAAAGTGACGGCTTCATTTTACAGAGGTCTATCAAAAATTTTAACTATGCCCCATGAGATAAATATTTAGCTCTGATTTTTCAGAGCTATAGTAATTTCAGTTCTTTCTTCACTATATGTCACATTTCCACCCAATGAGAATTGAATAAATGAGAACTCAAATAAAAAGCTATGTCTTAAATTTGTTAACACCAAGTAATTCTTTGGCACATCAATACTGTCTTGGTTCTATTTCTGTTTTCATTCTCCATAACAGGTGGGTAGTTACCTACTAGAGAGACAAAGCAATACTTTTGTTACTATTTTTTTTTTAAGATTTTATTTATTTATTTGACAGAGAGAGAGAGAGATCACAAGTAGGCAGAGAGGCAGGCAGAGAGAGAGCGGGAATCAGTCTCCCCACTGAGCAGAGAACCCAATGTAGGGCTCCATCCCAGGACCCTGAGATCATGACCTGAGCTGAAGGCAGAGGCTTTAACCTGCTGAACCACCCAGGTGCCCCTTTTGTTACTATTATTATGATTAATTATTAACTAAACTCCAAGCATGATTTGGATTTCACCAGTTTTGCCATTAAAAGTTTTTTTGTTTTGCTTTGTTTTTTTTTCCCTCCCATGTTCCAATCTGAAGTAACACTAGGGTGTTTTTAAAACTGCATAAATTCTAAAAACTGTGTCCTTTCTCTTGTACTCTTTTCTCCCACTTTGTTTATCCAAGTGTTTTTGTTTTTGTTTTCGTTTTCTGGGTTCAACTGTAGTAAACATGTTTTAACGTGTTATCCTCCCAGGAAACCATCATACCTTTGATAGAGCATAGAAAATTATCTACAATTTCTATCTTCACAGACTATTTCCACCTTCAAAACTGGGTTTTTTGTATGTTACAAGGTCCTTCTTTACAAATATCGTGTCATTTTTTTAGAAATGCTTTTTTCTCACAACTTCAAATCTTACACATCTATTTATTTGCAAATCTCTTTTAGCAAACTATAACCTCTAAACTCAATTCTAAGCTGCATGTTTCCAACTTTTGGTCTGGAAATTTCATTTTGCATATTCCATCAATATTTAAACTCAAACTCTTCAATTAATTTTTCTTTCTTAACACTAACCTTTTATTTCTGTCAATGGATCAGTTTCTCCAAATTCAAACTTAAAAACTTAAAGACATTTCAGATTTTAGCCTTTAATCTAACTCTTATTCACTAACCTCAAACTCCCATTAAGTATTCCTTAAAAAATGTTTCTTGTAATTCTTTGCATTTCTATTGACTCCACTAACTCATGACTCTTCATTTTATTGCCAGATATTTTTAAAAACCTCCCAACCTGCCTCTCTTTACCAAAGCATTCTTCCATGGTTCTTTACAGCTGCCAGAATACTTCACAAATTTTATTTTTCAGATTGTTACTTTTTTTTTTTAAAGATTTTATTTATTTATTTCAGAGATTGAAAGCATGAGAGGAGAGAAGGTCAGAGGGAGAAGCAGACTCCCCAGGGAGCTGGGAGCCCAATGCGGGACTCAATCCTGGAACTCCAGAATCGTGACCTGAGTGGAAGGCCGTTGCTTAACCAACTGAGCCACCCAGGTGCCCAGATTGTTCCTTTATTCAAAATGTTGAAGGATTTTCCCTTACTTATAGGACAAAAATATTAACCTTTAATACTGGCACGTAACTGCTCCCTGTCCCCAGAATCTAACTACACTGTGGCATACCACTTCATATATATATATATATATATGGCATACCACTTCATATATATAAAAAATCTCAAGACCAATGCTTATGAGAGACTGTCTTCTGAAATGAAGGGTTAAAGACCTCAGTGAAATTATTTTCCCAAAAAAGCAATGAAAATACTGAGAAAACATTTTTTAAGCATTTTAGATTTCTGGAAATTAACCAGTTTCATAGAATAAATGGAGAGCATGTACTCATGAAGTACTGGTGGACATTATAGTAAGAACAGCATGACTATGTCATTTTGGCTTAGAGCTATTCTCATTCTCCCTCACTACCCAGCTCACTGGCATGGTAGGCATGAAAGCCAGTAGACTTGCCAATAGAGATGACTGATATCTTTTGAGGCTGTTGAAAACCCCATCACAGAACATAGTCTATAGCTTGAAAAAATTAAAAAAAAAAATGCTTTCTGGAAAATCTCTATTTCCAGAGCTTTGTAGCTATCTGATCTAACTTGGGACTCAGCTCTCAAAACAAACAAACAAACAAACAAACAAACAAACAAATTCCCAAAATAGTAACAATACAAAAACAAAAACAAAAAAACCCTATTCCGAAGAAATACTGAATACAATAGGATTTTGCTGATAACCTCACTCAGGACTGTAAAATTGGGGTTGACAAAAGCCTGACCAAAAATTTAAAAGAAACCACTAAATTGTTTATTTTATCTACAGTTTTGCCTTTTGAAACTATCTTCTTTCCTCTGGAAGTTAAGCATTTAGGATTTATCTATGCCTTTGCATGTCTTGATAACACATTCTTTTTTTTTTTTTTTTTGATAACACATTCTTTTTTATCACTCGATAGTATTTCAGTATTTCATAATTTGTTATGTTGTTTGTTTTAATTTAACTATTAAGGAATGTCTTGGGTACTTCCAAGCTGGGCAATTATGAAATAGCTGCTATAAAAACCCACACGTAGGTTTTTGTGTGCATATACATTTTCAAATCAGTTGGATAAATATCTAGGAGTGTAATTGCTATGGTACGACTATGTTTAGCTTTGTAAGAAATTGCCACACTGTCTTCAAAATAGCTATGCCATTTTGCAGCCCATCAGCAGTACCTAAGAGTTCCTGTCACTACACATCCTTACCAGTATTTGGTATTATCAGGTTTTTTGGCTTTCAGCCATTCTAACAGGTGTGTAGTAGTATCTTATTGTTGCTTTTATTTGCATTTCCTTAATGCGAATAATGTTAAGGATCTCCTCACATGTTTATAAGTTATCTGTATATTCTCTATATCTTTATTTTTTTTGTAAAATGTCTATTCAGATCTTTTGCTCTGGTAAAAGACAGGTTTTTGGTATCTGGATTTTGTGATAAAAGAATAAAGCCTCTCCCACCCTGAAATTTTTCAACATCCAAATCCCTGGAACTATATTGCATTCAATAGAAAAAAAAGACTTGATACATGTGATTAAATTAAGAATCTTGAGATGGAAAGATTAACCTGGATTATCTGGACAGGCTGATTGTAATCTCAGGGGACTTTAAGTAGGAGAAACAGGAGAATCAGAGTCAAAGAAAGAGTTGTGATGATGGCAGCAAAGGTTGGAGCGACTTGGGACCAGGATTAGCTGTTAAAAGGTGGACAAAGCAAAGAGATTCTACAATACATTTTCTCAAGGCATGCATACCTGTTAGTTTTTTGGGTTTTTTTTTTTGAACTTTTGACTTGCCAAACTTAAGATAATAAATTTGTATAGTTCTAAGCCATGAAATTTGTGGCAATTTGTTACAATAAAACAAGAAACCAATGCAAATTCTTTATTTTCTTACCATTGAGTTACGATTTCTTGTATTTTAAACATGGATTTTGTAAATATTTTTCCTGGTCAGACTTTTTTCTTCTTTCACTTAACAGGGTATTTTTAGTTTTAGTGAAGTATAACCTAGTTTAATCATGGATCATGATATTGGTGTTGTGTCTAAAAATGCACTACCAAACCAAATCATTGGGGGTTTTTCCCTATTTTTTCCTCTACAACGTATATACTTTTTCATTTCATCTAGTTATATAATCAATTTTAACATAATATTTGTATAATATGGAAGGTATAGGGCTAAGTTCATATTCTTGCATGTAGATATCCAATTTTCCTACCATCATTTGGTGAAAAGACTTTCCTTTTCCTTATTGCTTTTGTGTCTTCAACCAAAATCAGTTGCCTGTGTTTCATGGATCTATTTCTGGGCTCTTTATTCTCTTCCACTGATCTATGTATCTGGTCTTTCACCATCATGATGCTGTCTTGATTACCACAACTTTATAGTAAATATTGAAATAGGGTAGTGTGATGGGATGCCTGGGTGGCTCAGTGGTTTAAGCCTCTGCCTTCAGCTCTGGTCATGATCTCAGAGTCCTGGGATCGAACCCCGCATCTGGCTCTCTGCTCAGCAGCGAGCCTGCTTCCCCCTCTCTCTGCCTGTCTCTCTGCCTACTTGTGATCTCTCTTTCTCTGTCAAATAAATAAATAAATAAAATCTTTAAAAAAAAAAAAGAAATAGGATATTGTGAGTCCTCCAACTTTGTTCTTCTCAGGATTGTGTTGGCTCTGTGAAGTCTTATTTTTCTGTATAGCCTTTAGAATTAATTTGTCAATATCAACAAAGAAACTTGCTGAGATTATAATAAGTATTGTGTTGAATTTGTGTATTAAGTTGAGAAGAATTGAGATCTAACAATATAGATTATAAACACATAATTTCCCCCATCTATTTAGAACTTTGATTTCTTTTATCTATATTTTAGTTTAGTGCACATAAACCCTGGTTGATATTTTACTTAATTTATGCCTAAATACTTCATTTGGAGGATGTTATTATAAATGGTACTTTTTAATTAAAAATTACAGTAGTTTTTTACTGGTATGAAAAGCTATTGACCTCTAATTATTTGTATTGATCTTGTATCCTGCATACTCACAATACTTATTTATTAACTCTAGGAGGTTTTATGTGGATTCTTTCGTTATCTACATAGTCATGTCATCTGTATATAAAGACTGTTTTATTTTTTCTTTGCATTTCATGTATACTTTGTTGTTCTTATTATACTATCTGGCTTTCTGGTATAATGTTGATTGGAATGGTGACAGAGGACATCCTTGCTTTGTTCCTGATCTCAAAAGGAAAAATGTCTAGTTTCTCCATTAAGTATAATATCAGCTTTAGTTTATTTGTAGAGGTTCATTATCAAGTCAGGAAAGTCCCACTCTATTACTAGTTAGCTAGAATTTTTATCCTGAGTGGATTTTGAATTTTGTCAAATGCTTTGTGTGCATCAATTGAAATGATCATATAATATTCCTTTTTTGACATTAAATATGGTTTATTTTATGGATTTTTTTAATGTTGAATTAGGCTTACATAGTTGGCATAAATCTCACTTCATCATATAATAAATCATGGAGTAAGTCCTACAAACATGAGATTAGTCAGAATGACTCCTCTTTCATTTCTAATATTTATAGTTTGAGTCTTCTCTTTCTTGCTTGCTTAACATGCCTAGATGTTTTCCAATTTAATTGATTTTTTTTTCAAATAACCTACTTTTTGTTTGCTGATGTTGTCTATTGTTTTCTTGTTTTAGCTCTAATTTTGATTATTTCCTTCCTTCTCCTTGTTGTAGAGTTAATCTGCATTTCTTCCTGTACATTTCTAAGGTGGAAGCTTAGGTTATTGATTTTAGATCTTTCTAATATATGCATTAATGTTATACATTTTCCTCTAAGCACTGCTTTTGCTGCATCCCCACAATAATTCATGGCATGTATTATCATTTTATTTAAATCAAAACAGTTTTAAAAATTTCTCTTGAGATTTCTTTTTGGTTCATGTGCTAGAAAGAAGTGCATTTTTTTTTTAATTTCCATACACTTAGGAATACTCCAGGTATCTTTATGCTATTAATTTCTACCTTAATTCCAGTGTGATCTGAGAATATACTTTGTAGGATTTTAATTTTTTTTAAATTTGTTAAGGTGCGTCATCTGGCCCAAAATGTGATCTGCATTGACAAATGTTCCAAGTGACCCTGAGAAAAATGTGTATTCTGGTGTTGCTGGATGCAGTATTCCATAAATGTCAATTGGGTAAAATTGACAATTTTACCTATCAATTACTGACAAACAGATATTAAAATTTCTAATTATTAGAGTAGATTAGTTTATTTCTCCTTGCAGTTCTGTCAGTTTGTGCCCCGTGTATTTTAAGTTTTGTTGTTAAGTGCATAGACATTAAGGTTTGTTCTATTTTCTTGAAGAACAGTTATCTTTATCGTCATGTAATTGCCCTTTATCTGTGAAAATGTCCCTTGTTCTTAAGTTTGCTTTCTATAAAATTAATACGTTATTCCAGCTTTCTTTTGATTGGTACTATTCCTCTCTTTAATTTTAACCATCTGCCTTTATATTTAAAGTAGATTGCACAAAGACATCATATAGCTGTGTCTTGTTCTCAAAATGCTCTGTGAAATGAAACTATGCACACAAAAGTTACAGAAAGTATGGCAACTATGTCTCACCAAATAGGGATTTTCACAAAAAGATAGAAATAATTATAATAAAACAATAATTATCATGATTACAAACAATAATGATTTCATTATAATAATAGAGGATGAAATAGAAATTCTGAAGCTGCATAGTACAACAACTGAGATGAAAAATTTACTAGAGGGATACAACAGTGGATTTAAACTGGAAGAAAAACATAACTAATGAACTTGAACACAGATTGAAGGAGATAATCCAAACTAGGGAACAAAGACACCCCCAAAGAATTAAGAAAAATTAATAAAGATTAAAGATGAGAAGGACATCAAGAATGCACATATGAATAAAGAATCATAAAAGTATAGTAGTAAATCAAAAAGAAACAATATTTGAAGAAATAATGTAAATAAAATCTTAAAAAAAAAAAAGACAAAAGGGATGCCTGGGTGGCTCAATTGGTTAAGTATCCAACTCTTAGTTTCAGCTCAGGTCATGATCTCTCAAATCCAGCCCCATGTAAGACTCTGTGCTCAGTGCAGAGTCTGCTTCACATTCTATCTCCCTCTTACTCTGTCTCTCTCTCAAATACAGTAAATCTAAAAAAAATAAATAATAGATGAAATATTCCCAAATTAAAGCTAAACATTTAAGCTAAACATATGAGAAGTTCAACGAACTCCAAGTAGAAATACCTCAAAGAGATCTTCACCTGGATACTTCTTTGTCAACCTAATAAAACTCTCTAAAGATGAAGAGAAAAGCTTGAAGGCATAAAGAGAAAAATTGCTTATCATGTAGAAGGATTCTCTATAAGATCAACAGCTGACCCATCTGAACTGAAACCCTCACAGGGGCCGGAGGGCAGTAGGAATATGTATTCAACTTTTGACAGATATAAAACTATCTTTCAGAAGTAAAGGAGAAATTAAGACATCCTTGACTAAGCAGAGACTGGCAGAAGTGATTTTATATACATTCTTTCTTTGTATTTTTATATATCTATATGTATTCTATTTATATATGATAATAATAGAAATATATATAACAAAATATTATTCAGAAAAGAAGAGGACAAACTATGGATATATGCTATACCATGAATGAACCTCAAAAACATTTTAGTGTAAGAAAACAAACGTGTTCAGGGGCACCTGGGTGGCTCAGTTGGTTAAAAGTCAGCTTTTGGCTCAGGTTGATCTCAGGGTCCTGGGCTCAAACCCTGAGTCAGGATCTCTGTTCAGCAGGTAGACTGCTTCTCTCTCTCCCTCTGCACCCCCTCCACTCGTGCTCTCTCACTTTCTTTCTGTAAAATAAATAAATAAAATTAAAAACAACAACAACAAAAGCAAAAATAAATAAAGAAAGAAAACAAACATGTTCAGTGAAAGAGTGCAAACACAGGGACTACATATTTTATTATTCAATTTATATGAAATATACAGAAAAGATGAAGTTTAAAGACAAGAGGTACATTAGTGGTTACTCAGAGAGAGAGGAGGTAGGAAGAAGAATAAATAGTGCATACACATACAGAATTCATGTTCATTTTAGGGTGATAACATATTCTAAAATGGATTTATTGTGATGGTTTCACAATAACTGACTTAATGCTTTACAAAAATATCATTGAACTGATTGAAATCACTTGAAAATAATAAATTATATGATATTCAAAATACGACTCAGAAGACTTATTAAAATAAACCAAAGGGGTGGAAGAAGGAACTATGCAAGAAACTGAGCATACAAAGATGAGTAAAACATAATCTTTATTATGTTCCACCTTTATTAGTTCCCAGCTTAGTGAGTTTAGTGAGAGAGAAAAGATCACCAGAAAATGTTTCCCACTACCACCAAAAATAGAAAAGAAAAGAAAAAAAAAAAATCCACCAATGGATTCTGGTGCAATTTTCTGTTTGAGAAATAAAATTAGTATTGGGGGTGCAGATTGTCATGTTTGAGGAAATGAAAGTTCCTCTTACTTATCCTGTTGAAACCTATAGTACATGTGGGGTTAGTGAGAAGTGAAAGTCAGTTGACAATTTTGAAACTGAAATCTTTTCTGAAACATGTATAATCTATTATAACAGATCAACAGAAAATTTGCGGTAACACATATAAGAAATAACAACTGACAACTAAAATAATGGCAGGGATGACCCTAAACAGCAGTAAGAAACAAGGGATATTTAAGAGATATACATGTTAAGATTTAACATAAAGCAACTTGGTAATTTCCTAAGAGTACATTTAAGGAATTTTATCATGTTCAAGCATCTAAGCAAAATGATTCTGGACAAAACTAAATTTGCAAAGATGCTTATTTTTAGATTATGATTCAAGGATGAAAGTTTATACAAAAGTGTTAGGTATGTTGTTTATATTCAACTTTGCAGTGAAGACTACAATACCTTCTTCTAATTACAGTGATGGTTGATACTGCTTAAAAGTGGAATGGTGTATATAAACAGTATCTTCCACAGAAAAACTTCTACTAATTAATACTTAAATATAAAGGACATGAAATTAGAGATTTTCATCTATTTTATTTACTTCTGTATCTGCAATACTAAGAACATTACCTGTACATGGTGGACACAAATTATATTTTTGTTGAGTAAGTGGATATACACAAGGAGTATAGGAAAAACTTCTTGAGAAAGATTTTTGTAACCAAAGATACCAAGGTTGAAAGGAATTCTTTGAACTGAGATATCACAAGTTGAAAATACATTACCCAGGAATTTGTAATAGAGTTAACCAGAAGGGGTCAGTACCATTCTACCTTGGGCCAAAGCATAATAAACTAGAACTAAACAAATAACATTTTACACTCCAATCAAGAAGAAACAAAGAGGAATTTAAATATCTAACTAGATGAAAAAAAAAAAAAAATCTAACTAGATGAAATTCCCTCATATCTATACGGAAACTCAGTGACTCCTATAATTGTAGTAGTAGAGAAGGCAAATAATTTAGTGAGACTGAAATAATGCATAGGGTCTATGAATAAAGCACTTGGGTAGCAACCTTGTCATTGCCTGAAGGCAACCAACTCATTTAAGATTTTAGAAGAGGGTGTGGGAAGGTTTTAAATATCTAACCTTTCTATGCTAATCAACATGTTTTATTATCACAGTTCTCATGATGATTTGTTGAGACTTGCTATGGGCTAAGAACTATCTTAATTGCTCTCCACCATTATCTAACATAATGCCAGCGATGAGCTCTAAAGTTTATTACATAGGTGCGGAAATTGAGGATTTACAGATAGTAAGTAGAAAGATACAAGCTCCAGGATGGCAGAGATCTTCTCTATTTCGTTCAGTGCTGTATTCTCAATGCTCCATTAAGGTGAATATTATAAGCTGAATTATGATACCCACCAACTTATATGTTGAAGCTCTAAACCCTAGTATTGCAGAATGTGATTATATTTGGAGATAGGGTCTTTCAACAGGTGATAGGTTAAAACGAGGCCATTGGAGTGGGCACTAGTGCATTTGAATGGCATTCTTCCAAAAGAGAAAATTTGGACACATAAAGAGATATCAGTGGTGGCTCTTGCACAGAGGAAGACACCAGAATGCATACATCCAGACAATAGACCATGTGGGGACTGTAGCAGGAAGGTGGTCATCTGCAAGCCAAGGAGAGACCTCAAAAGAAGTCAACCTTTCTAATACCTTGATCTTGGACTTCTAGTCTCCAGAACTGTGAGGAATATATTTCTGTTGGTTATGCCACCCAGTGTGTGGTACTTTGTTATGGCAGCCCTAACAAAATTAGACAGTGCTCACAAATATCTGCTGTATAAATTAAGTATTTTCTCCAATTTCACAAAATCTAGCATGTCTACAGTAGCCTGAAGTTAGACTCCAAGTTGTTATACTTACCACTAGAACCTTCTGCCTTTTATGTTACTGCAGCGGACAGATTCTTTAAGAGAATTCAAAATTGGGCACCTTCAATTTCAAATTTATTTAGCCATAGGGATTTTTCATCAATTTATAAAAAGCTAATATTTTTTTGTAGTCTAGATGTTTGAAACCACCTTTTCATGATGTTAAGAACCTAATCATAGGGCTAATTGCAAGACATAAGTTCAAGCAAATGTTGCATGGATTCTTCAAGGTTCACAAGCTAGGGAATATTCTCTCCAACCTAAGAAATCAACAGGCAAAGTATAGATAAAATGAGACTACATGCAATGTAGATAGATCCATAGGAAATAAAAGATGTCTATATGACATCTACACAACTGAAATGGAGACACTCTCAACCACAAAAATATACAGGTATTAAATATTCAAGGAAATATTATCAATTCTCAATTCCTTCACTGAAAGTAACTCTGAAAGACCAGAAGACTTGATCGGCCAGACCTCAAGTTTAACTCTGCAGGTATCTTATGGTTTAACATCAGGTCTACTCCATCTGTGCCGCAGAATTACCTTGATTCCCTGGTAACATGGATGTGATTGGATAACTCAACTAAAGAATGCAGGGAAGAAAACAGCTAAGTTTATAGAGTCAGAGACAAACATAGTTGAACAAGCTACACAGGTAGGCTGGGTGGCAGAAACAATCAAAATAAATGAAATAAAATAACTTGAAGTACACACTGACATTGCATGAATTTATTCCTAAAATAGTAGATTTGATTTTTTTTCCACATGAAGAATTAAAGCTCATCTCATATATTCTTTAGGAGATAGCTGCAGGCCATAGTCATTATTTATTTGCAGTTGTGAACTACAATCTTACTTTTGATACTGCATTTAGTTTACATCAGGGGTTTCTTATAGGGGAACTATTTAATAATAATGGGTAGGTCCTTGCAAGCGTAAAAATCTTCTTAAAGGTAACCACTGACTAGTACTTAAGTTGAAGTAGGTAACAAGGGTTTCTTCCTAAAAATTGTGTTCTGTTGCTTTAGAAGATTATAAAGCAGTATATTCAAAAGTTCATGACCGATAAAATACTTCACTGATGAAAGAATTTTTGTGTGTATTGGGGGGGGTGCATTTGTGATACATGTGCATGCATGTGTATGTATATATATGTCTTTTTAGATTCTATATATGTCTCATAGATTCTATGAGCAGCTTACTTGTTCTGGGCGGGGGCGGTTAGCCTTGTGATTCCTATAAATAGACAGCTTGCCAAAACCTCAGATTCTATTATTAGCAATTAGATAGATAAGAACTAATCAGGATTCACTATTCTAATTGCACTGCATCTGTGTTCTTCAAAGCCCTCTGCAATTTTGTCTTTTAAGAGTGAAAAATGGGAAACACAAAATCTACCACTCATATTTTGTACAATTTTGTCAAAATTATGATTTAATAGCAATAGAATTTTCAACAGCTAGGCAATTTCCCCTGTTTTTATCCCAAAGTCACATCAAGTGAACCTGAGTCCATGATGAATGTCTACATTAAAGCTATCATTGCTAATAGTATTCCATATCATTTGTCTTTGGTTCCGTGGGACCAAATTACAATCACCACACGACTGTAGCTTATCTTGTGATTAATGATGGTTTTACTAAGTCACTGACAGTGAAGCTTCTGGGAGGAAAATGGTAATATGGTTTGAAATTTTAAATTGCACATTTAAAAAATCATTACCTGGTTTTCAAAGAGATGGTTAATTTGTGCATGATAGGGGGTAAAAATCTAGTCCTTTTAGCCACTGGAAAGAATTTCTCAAGACAATTATTCCAATGTTTAAAGGCCATAAGATGTTATAAATAACAAAATGTTTCAAAGGAAATGCAAACATCTCTTAGAAAGGATGCTGAGTTTTTTAGATGGATGGAATTTTAATATCCAAAAAAGTGCAGGGACTAAAAACCACCCCAATAGAAAATAAGGTTGGGTGATATATTGAAGAGCATTCTGTATGATATATTGTAGGTTCAGAAAACTGCTCTGCACCATTTCCCTGAGAGTCATCGGCGCACATCTAAGTCATTAGTGAAGGAATATTATCAGCATCCATTGGACTTTTGATATTTTCTTTTAAATTACCTCGGTCTCAAAACTCATATGAACTTACATTATTACTGCTGGGACTAATTGGCATTGGGTTCAGTTTAAGCAAGGAGAGATTTTTAAATTCATTTTGCTTCAGGAAATAGATAGCCAATATCAGGAAAAGATATTTTGATTACAACTTTATCTCTTTTTCTATATGAAATTCAAAACCTTTTTTGCAGTCTTAGCCTCAGTTAAGTTCCATGATAATAGACAATTTGCAACTCAAATGCCCATAAAATAACCTCAAAACACTGAAGATAAGTCATAAATGGTTTTGTCCTCCTATAGTTTGGTAAAAATAGAACAGAGGAATCTGAAATTCCATTTCTAGCCCTTCTACAAGTCAATTGACCGTATCTTCTATGATTGAAGTAGTCAAAATATTTCCATCTTTCAAATGCCCATAATCATCCAAGTGACTGCAACACTAACAATGGCAGCTCAGATTGTTATTTTATTTCTGCGCTTTTCATGCTATGTTACCTCCAGAAAAATACTTTTTTCTAGTAGTATGTTGATTTTCTATGTGTATTTCGGTTGAAATATTTCATCTATTGCCTGATATGATATGGTCTGAAAGAATGAGTGTCCAAGAATTGATATTCTCTTGACATTATTGTTTTCTATATAAAAGGGTATATGATGATGGCTTCTGTTTTTAGTGAGAGTCATCAAAATGTTGGAGGCTGCATTGTTTAATCTGGGCAAGTGATCAATCCTACTTGTGCTCACTCTGCTGTTTAGAAGACTAATTATTGTAGCAATTTTAGATGATTTTAATGTTCTAAGGGAGCTTAATGAAGACTGTTAAGCATTTATTAGAAACATATTTGCCTCTATGAACCTCTAAAACAAGAACATTACTGCAGTTTAACCATTTATTTCTTAGTGCTGGTGTTAACACTAATTGTTGGAGCTTATGAAACTAATTTGCTTGATTAATAAAATCATTTAATGTTATTACAAATAAAGAATATGGAACTAATGATGTACTCTGTATAAGTGATGACAAATAAGTCTTATGCTCTATTTTTCTAAAAAGACCAAGTTAAAGAGACATTTGAAGATTATCCCCCCAAATAAAGTTATTCAAAACAAGTAAAATAAGGAAAGGAAATTCCTCTATTAAAGAACCATCACTGGCATAATAGCCTGATGAGGTCTGTGGACTCACTTCCCAGTGGAATAAGAGAGAAATTACATACACACACACACACACACACACACACACACACGCACGCACATGCACAGAAAAAAAAAAATATTACAGGGGTGCCTGGGTGGCTCAGTTGGTTAAGCAGCTGCCTTCGGCCCAGGTCATGATCCTGGAGTCCCGTGATCGAGTCCCACATCGGGCTCCCAGCTCCATGGGAGTCTGCTTCTCTCTCTGACCTTCGCTCCTCTCATCCTCTCACTTTCTCTCTCTCAAATAAATAAATAAAATCTTAAAAAAAAAAATATTACAAACAATAAGACAACAACCATTAAAGTATCTGGAAATGGTGTTTACATTATATAGCCAATAAAAAATATTCAGAAAAAAAATTAAAATTCAATAATTCAGTAATTTAGACAAAAGGAAACTCCACTTGAGATTAGTGGAGCTAAGAACTCAGGACTCCCTCTACTCTGATCTTCTGGTTGGAGGTCTACCTCCAGAATGTCAGCATTTTCATCTTGCCCTACAAAT
This sequence comes from Procyon lotor, assembly GCA_028646535.1. Taxonomy (NCBI): domain Eukaryota; kingdom Metazoa; phylum Chordata; class Mammalia; order Carnivora; family Procyonidae; genus Procyon; species Procyon lotor. The sequence continues at coordinate 19,691,659 of CM053608.1, forward strand.
AGCTTAGTCAAAGTTCTAGGCAAGAGATGGAAGCTCTCTTTTATTTTGACATAAACCACACTAGTGGGAAGATTTCTGTCTTGAGTTTGGGGCCCCAGTCACCCTTTTCTAGATCTGTAAAGCAATGGTTCTATTTTGGAGTGGCAAGCTGTAAAGACCTCACATTTTTCTCCTTTCCACCTAGCAATCAGTTCCTAGAGCAGGGATGACACTAAGAGAGAAATGAACTATTATTTCTGCCCCAAGATCCAGAGATGTGGCTTAAAGAATTTTTGTGAGGGTGAAGGGAGAGAAAATCATAAAAGAGTTCTGTGTCTCTTCCAAAAATAACAAACTACATTTGCAATAGGGTGTGGAGAAACTGAGGCCAAGTGTGCTGTCAAAAACAGTAAAGGATGTAGTGAAAGGAAATTGAGAGGAGATTCATAAATTCAGTAAAGATTTAGATTAAACTTTGCTTGTTTATTCTTCAGACAGAATTGAGAGAGAAACAGCTAGAAAGCACCTTCCTCGGATCCGAACAATATCAAAAACTGACATTTGTAACCATTTCTTCAAAGAACTTTGAATAAGAAAGAAAGCAAGTGATAAAGCAATGAGATAGGAAGTAGTGGATTTCAACCATGGGGATCTCAATTAGTCGATCTCAACAGCAATTAATGGATCTCAACATTGTCCAAAGAAAGAGATGGTCAAAGGAAGCCTTGCAAAAACAATTATTTCCAAGGTGACTCAGGGTACTGTTTATATACAATATAAATGGCTTAATGCTAAGAGAGGGAAATAGACTTTGCTAAAGTAATACCGCCAGTTTGGAGTCAGGGAGTAACTAGAGTTGCTACTATACATTTTTTAAAGTACTGAAATTTCCAATGAATTCTTGAAATTCAAAGAAATAAGAAAGTGACTCATACACCAGAAAACAAACAAACATGCCATAGAAACTATGAGTGTGACCAAACAGAGCATTTAACAACAACAACAACAACAACAACAACAACAACAACAGATGTTGAAGTATACATTTTAAACACATTATAAAATACTCAAGGAAATACAGAAAAAATATGATTAAAGAAAAAATTATGATGACAATAAAGAGAGATTATTATAAAAGAATCAAATGGAAATTCTGCAGTTGAAAAGTACAATGATTATCATGAAAACTGTATAAGAGGGACTCAACAGTAATTTAAACTGGCAGAAGATAGAATCAGTGAAATTGAAAATAGATCAATAGAGATGATGTAAGCTGAAAAAAAGATATATAAAAAAAGAAAAAGAGAACTTCAGAGAAAAGTGAGTACCAATAAATACAACAAAAATCTGTAATGGGAGCACCAAAAGTATAGGAGAGAGAGAATGAAGCAAAAAACTTTTTCAAAGAAATGACTGAAAACTTTCGAAATTTATTGTTAATCAATAATCTGCACATCTAAGAAGCTTGTTAACCTTCAGTCAAGATGAATGCAAAGAGATCCAAAAACAGACACATAAAAATACTAAAAACTAAAGATGAAAAAATCCGAAAGACAGTAAAAGAAAAATGGCTTCTCTCTTACAAGGGAACCTCAATAAAGTTAACAGAAGCCTCATCAGAAAAACATGAAGAGTTGAAAGCAGAGGGTTAACATTTTCAAACTGCTCAAAGAAGGACAACAACAACAACAAATCCCCAAGAGTTGTTACTAGCAGAGGTACCTTAAAAGAAATACTAAAGGAAATTCTTCAGGCTAAGGAGAGTGACCTCCAGATAGTATTTGAATCTACATAGAAAAATAAATAACGTTAGAAAAGGTAATTATGTAACTATAAAATATAATTTAAGTGCTTTTTTTTTCCTTTTTCTCTTCAATTGATTTAGAAAGCAATTGAATAGGACAATATGTATATAATATTTTGTTGAGTGTGTATCATGAAGAAATGTAATATATTTACCAGTAACAGCACAAGGATGGTGTTTGCAAGTAAGTTTTGAGCTAAAGAAATTTACAGATAGTAACTTGAATCCACAGAACAAATGAAGAGAAACAGAAATGATAAATAAAAAGGTTACTATAACAAAAGCTACATATAAAAAAAGAACAAGCTATTCTTCCTTGAAATTTTTAGCTGATTATACATGTTCATTGAATATATAGTAAAACTTACTGGTTTCATTTACAATATAGATATGCTTTGGTAACTGTGTGTGTTAAATTAGCCCAAATTAATGAAATTTAAAAACGTTATGTATTCTCGGGGCTCCTGGGTGGCTCAGTAGGTTAAGGCCTCTGCCTTTGGCTCAGGTCATATCTCAGGGTCCTGGGATTGAGCCCCACATTGGGCTTTCTGCTCAACAGGGAGCCTTCTTTCCCCCTCTCTCTCTGCCTGCCTCTCTGCCTATTTGTGATCGCTCCCTCTGTCAAATAAATAAATAAAATCTTCAAAAAAAATATTATGTATTCTCTTAAATATCAAACCAGTCATTAAAAATGCTATTTTATGTGTCAACCAGATTTCTATTGTGATATTAGAATAATTACTCCATTAAAAAAAAAACAATGTTTTTTTAGAAACAAGACTTCAAGTTGCATTTATGAAGATCAGCAAACTGAAACAAGCCCTTCCAACACGTGATTTTGACTAACAAAATATATAATATATAAACTAAGAGTTTACATAAGTGTATAATTACCTTACCTCTGCAAACTCTATGAATTTTAGCAGTTTAACTGTGGTTTGAAGTCTACGTAATACCTTTCGGATATATGCCATAATCAGTACTTATTGATCTTAACATTAAATGAATAATGGCAAGAATTCCTCTTTAACATAGGCAAATTGACATTGTAGCTGAGCCAAGAGTGAGAAAGTTTGGGTATTATAATGGAGTCATCTATCTCATTGTTCAGCTCCTAACTGGAGTTATTAAACCATCTCATAAATATGGAAATGTGTAATAATTTAAACCATAACCAAGTGAGTAGAGTTCCTGGGAAATACTTCCAAATATGTAACCATTATTAACATTAGTAATAAGTTTAATATGAGCTAAATAAGTCTATAGTTGATATATTTTTGGTTCATGTAGAAAAGATTTCTCAATGTATCTATTCATTGCTTTTCAAAGCAATTTCTCAAGAAAATTCTCTTAAAATATTAAAGAATGAAAGGTCATAATCTCAAGGTCTTGATTTTATTTGTAGATGTTATAATTACTGACATGTTTTTGGATCATGTCACTCTGACATTCAGAGCAGAAAATGAAATAGAAGGTAGAACAGAATCTTGAGAAAGACTACCTGTCACTCAATGTGTCTTCCTAAGTCAAGTTTAACCACATCTCAAATATGGAGTACCTTACACATTTTGTAGGTGTTTAGTGTATATTTGATGATGAGGAAGATATCTCACTTCCACATTTCGAAAGCAATGAATAAAACAGAGGATGCAGCATAACTGTAATTGAGTTAAAATTCATACCTACTAAGATTCTCAGAGGGAGAATGTCCTTCAACAGCTTTAGATTGAAATACCAATGAGGTATAATTATTCCTGACTTTCTTCTGCCTTCATCTAAAAGTTTTCTTTAATAGATGCCATACATGGGAGACAGAAGAAACCTAGATTACAAGAGAGAATCAGTATGATGTTATCCCCAAGGGAGAAATACTTTAGATCTCTTCTCCCTGTATTTCCTTTAAATCTGTTTGTTTTTCTGTTTTTCAGGGCCTTATGACTTTGATATAGCTTACTATCAACTGCCTTCTTTTCCTAACTGCTTATCTAATTAAACTCCATAAGAGGAATGTGTTTGCAACATATAAATATGACGGATATATATATATACACACACACACACATATATGTTGGACACTCAATTCAGCTGTCTTCCTTCTGCCAGTCTTTTTGTTGTTGTTGTTAAAACCTTTATAATGGGACACTACTTGTCTGCTGCCAGCCCTTGAAAGAGGTCTTTTCATAGGAAAGAGACGCCTACCAGATTGTATCCGTGTTTAACTGCATTATTTATTCAATTAAAAAAATCAAGCTCTTATCACATTGAAACCAGAGATTGTGTATATTCACAACTCCTTTCAAAAGCTCTATTCTTTAAATCTAAAATGAGTAATTTTATTTAAAAAAGAGAGAGTAGCTTTATTATATTGAGATAGATCAGAGAGAGGCATTAGTAACTAAAAAAAGAAATGAAAACGTTAGCTAGCGCTTTGTTCTGGAAACTATTAGTACCAAATGTCATGGGAATTACAAATCAAAGGTGTTTCTTTAGAAAGAGGAAAAAATACAGAAAAAATAACTTTCAGTGATATCTGGCATCATCTTCAACATATAAACTATTTGATGAGGAGTTTATACTAGTCTATTAATGAAGATTGATTATATAATAAAATTAGTAATCTGGAGATATGATAACCATGTGAAGATTGCAGGCTATTTGTGTCCTCATGGATAGATTAGAGCCTTTGAAAAGGTTGTAATGATTACTGGCAAGCTTGAGGGAGATTTTTTTTCTCATAGGTTTAGAGAAACCAGCTGGAAAGTAAGAAAGATATTGGAGAATACATAAATAATGAACATGTAAGCAACATTTACCATGTGTCTGGCATACCGATAAAGCAAAAACTAAGGAGGCAGAAAAGTAAATTATGGAGATGGTATGAATTTGCACCTATACACTGAGGTGAGCAAAATATGACCAACTGGTCAGTCTTACTTATTAGGAAAACCCAACAGTGGTGAGGTTGGGTGCTATTAGTAAGTGGGAAAAGCCAGGCATTGAACTTCCAGTTCTCTGAATCAAAAATGTGTGCTCTTAATTGTGCCCTGAATGTCTCTAATGTACTTTCCATAAAAATAATTTTAAAAACTGGGTTGTGAAATGTTAGAAATGAGAAGTGGAATATCGGTAACAAAGGTATTTTTAAAAGAATAAGGCGCCATCTTTGTTAGCTTATAAAATAAATAAGGAAGTCATAAAGAAATAGCTGCTTGTCTAGAAGATATGTTTGCAAATTATTTTGTAAAGGAGAAAGATAGATCTATCAGAGAAGATTGAAGAATGCAAAAAGTCAACTACCTCAACAAGATTGCCTAAACCCGTCATGTTTTCCCCTGTGATTCAGACTTTCAAGAAAGAAATCATTTCTTTATTATATACCTTTTATAGCACAGGAAAAGAGATTCTCCTAATGTATGTATTTTTAACAATTCATTCAAGTATAATTTACCTATACGATAACAGTTCATTCAAGTATAATTTACCTATATCTTAAGCGTACAGTTCAGTGAATACTGACAAATAATTGAGCCCAAAGTAATCTCCACCATTAACATATATACTGTTTGCATCATCCAAAATATTCTTTCATGCCTCTTTACACTGAATTCCTATATTCTATATCTGGCCCCCAAATTGACCAATTAGCTTTCTGTTACTAGAGGTTGGTTTCCTCCTTTACTAATTTCATATAGATAGAATTATACAGTAGATACCATTTTACGTCTTGCATCTTTTACTTAGAATATAGCTTGTGATATTCATCAATGTTGTGTATGTAGTAATTTATTTCTTTTTAATAATAAGGGATATTCCCTTTATTAGAAAAATCATATTTTTGTGATACATTCATTAATTGCTGAATATTTGGGTAGTTTTTACTTTGGAGCTATTATGAATAAGGTTGCCCCAAATATTTGTATACAAGTCTATTTGTAGGCCTACTAAAAAACTATTAGGTAAGTATTTACAAGTGGAATTATTGAATGTATAGTATATGCATGTTTAATCGTACAAGAAAAATAACAAGATGCTTTCCAAATGGTCACACTTTTTGACCCTTTTGCCATCAACTTTCAAAAGTTTCAGTTGTTCCACATACTTGCTATGTCTGTTAAATTTTATTTTGTTTTTTAAGTGTGTGTTATACTTTATTTAGTTTTTATTTTATATGTCCCCATTGCATACACAAATTGGCTATTCACTTATCTTTCTTCATGAGCTGTCTGTTCACTATTTTGGTTATTTTTGAAATAAATGGTTTATTTGCTGTTGTAATATTAAGTTCCAAATTTTTTTATATATTTCAATACAAGACTTTCATTAAATATATATATTTTCTCATATTTAATCATCGTCTCTGACTTACTGTTTTACTTAGTTATGTTCTTCAAAGAACAGAAATGTCTAATTTTAGTAAAATCCGACTTATCAATTTGTTCTTTATGGTTTGTGCTATCAAAGTCCTGTTTAAGAAAGCTATCTCAAGGAAATTTACATCAAGATTTGTTTCCATTTTACATTCAAGTTTTAATTTCTGTATTTTGAGTTAATTTGGGGATGTGTTATCTTTTAAGGGTCAAGTTTCATTCTTTCACCAAATAGAAATCCATTTTTTTCTCTCACCATTTGCTGAAAGGCCAGCCCTTCTCCAATGACTAATTTTAGCACTTGTTTTTAAAAATCAATTGACTATCATGTGTGGGCATATTTCTGAATTCTTTATTCTGTCGCATTGATCTATTTATCTATCTTCATGGCAGTACTCCTATATTGACTGATACCAACTTCAAGGTAAATCTTGTGATCATTATTAAAATTTCTCTCACTTTTTACATTTTTTTCCCAAAATTGAATCACTTAAAGTCCTTGGCTGCTAATTCCATTGTCTCTCACATGTTTGAGATTTATTTTCTCCTGTTTATTGGTCACAATTTCCTGGTTTTTTGCATGTCTAGCTATTTTTTTAGTTAAATTTTACACCAAAAAATACTTATGGTTACATTGTTTAGTATCTGGATTCTGCTCCATAACTTAATGAGTGTTAAAGTTTATTTAGGCAGGCTGCAGTTAAATTACTTAAGAATCAGCTTCATCCTTTTGAGGCTCATTTTTGAGTTTTATTATGGTGAGTCTAGAGTAGCCATTAAGAAACAAATTCAATCCTGTGAAGCTTTTTATTTTAGATCCTTTACTGGAAGCTGTGAGTGTTCAACAAGATCTCTCAACATTGGCGGTGGTATCTCAAATATCTCTCAGCCATATTGTCTTTAGGAACTGCTCAGCTTATAGATAGATCACTAGCAGTTGTTTCTTGCTCAGCCTGTTGTAGCCTGCCTGGACATGTGGAGATTAGGTTTGTAACAAAGACCTATGTGCAGATTTGTAGAACTTTTTCTGTATAGGTTCCCGCTCTGGCCTGTAAATTGCAGCTGTAACAGCATTTTAAAACTTTGATTATTGTCTTCACAACCCAGTGAAATTTCTGTGCTTGGCTTGAATTTCCCTTTCCTGTCTTAAGGCCCAGAAATTTCCCCCAGACAGAAAATGAGGCTTTCTCTTTCCTCTCAGCAGTTATAGCATTTCTATGCCACAATCTCTTCATGCTTATTGTATAAGAATGCTTTAGTCATTAATTGATTTTCTCTGTTAAGTCATGAGCAAACATTCACTATTTTTCTCTCTTTAATAAAAATGATTTTAATTATTATTTTTATTATTCTGAGTCCCTCTAACAGTTTTGGTGTATTAAAATTATTTAGGGATATCCAACCAGATAGAGTCAAAATCATTAAACAACATGATGCAGAAGAAGAGTTTTCAAAGAATTTTCCATGGGAGGTCAATTCCACTGAAGATCTTCAGGTAGCCCTGGTGGGGAGGAAGACAACATGAACAGCAGCAAAATTAGACAAACTCTTCCTCTTCTTCCTTTCATGAGATCAAGTGTATATTTATGGTTTATCTATCAGAGTTCTCCTCCAGATTTCTTTGAACAAAGAATTTTACCACTAAAATATGAAAGCTACTCATTTAGAAAACATACACAGAAAATGTACATGACATATTGTTAATTTTTTAAAGTTCAGATTACAAAACTTTTTGAAACATATTTTTGATTTAGAAAATAGATGCTGTAACTGGTTATTGAATTTGGAGTCATTACAATTTTCTCCTTTTCAGGCACTGTGTAATCCATGATGAATATTTTATTATATAAATAAGATATGTTAAAATTCTTATAAAGTAATAAACATTCTTCAGAAAATATCAGGAGACCAATTTCATATTTGTTTTATAAGATACAGAAAAATTATCAGTATCACTATCAGAGATTTACAAAAAATTTTTAATCAGTTTTTATTTTGATCATTGATGGACAAAAGCAAACAAGACAATATTTCCTGAGTGAAAACAGTAACATGTATTGAAATTAATATATATGTTATTCTTGTAAATATTATGTTCTAATCCTATGTATTTTACTTTTTAACATGTTTTGAGGTAGAATCTTCCTGAACCTCAAGTAACTCAGCTGTGAAACGCCAAAATAACTGATTTATGGAAAAAAAATTGATTTACAGAGTTAGGGGGATTAAAGATGATACAGACACAAGGCTTAGTTCATAATAGGCACAGAGGGGAGACTAGCTTTTACTTCATGCATCATCTTATACTTCATATGCCTTAAGGAAAAGAAACTTTAAAAATACTCAAAATCCTACATGTAATTATCCTCAGAAGTAAGGAAAATAACTCCTTCATAAGATATTTCACCTTCAAATTATTGTTAAACTGCATACAGCAACTCAATATAGCATGAATTTATAATTTGGAAAAGGGAAATTTCTGTCAATTTACAATATATTGGTATAGAGGATATCAGGAGTACATATTGTTGACTTTCATGAATTTTCCTTTTCTGCTTGATTTCCCTTTTCATGGAAAGCTGCCCGTGTTCCTGAAAGATTGCTGTTTGCATTTAGCGCAGATTTGTTCTTGTTAATATTTTATCAGTTGCTGTTTTAGTTTTAATAAAAGACTATTTCTAACTCTTTTCTCTCCAGGCTTTTAGATGTGAATCGTGAGCAAATTGAAGTGGTTGGGAATATATTGGTTGGTCACATTTTAAAAACTTCATGAAATAAAGTGTTGGGCTCAGACTTCCCAGTGGCCACCAGTCTGGAGCAAAGCGTATCGTCAGGGTTCTTCACACCTGTTTGGCTCACTGCTTTGTCTCTATATCTCTTTCTCTCTCTCTCTCTTCTTATTGGGTTTGCTATCCCAGCTGAGTGGTGACATTTACTTTTTCAATTATTAAAATAGAAAGCAAATTTTATCTTAAAGATTGCTCCTTTTATGATTTTGAAATGTAAGTTAAATGGAACTTGTGTTTGTAATATGTACAGTTTACCTAGCATGGGCTAGATGCTAGCCACTCTGTTCACATTTTCTCGCGTGGTTGCATTTTACCTTTACAACATCTTTGTGAAGCAAGAAGTATTTTGAGCTCTCTTTTACAGATCATAAAACTGAGACACAAGATGTATACCTTAACCATAGTTACCTAGCTGGTAACCAATAAAAGCTACATTTGATTCAATAATTTATTAGAAGTGCACATCAAATTAGAATATTGATCTAACTTTTAAAAGTATAAGATACTTTTTAACTTTATTTTAAAATTTCATTTATGTTATTTACATATTTTATTTATTTATTTGACACAGTGAGAGAGAAAGAGAGAGAGAGAGAGAGCTTGAGCAGCAGGGAGGGTTGGTTGCCAGGATCCTGGAATTCTGACCTCAGCCAAAGGCAGACACTTAACCAACTAAGCCACCCAGGAGGACTTTAAGTATAAGATACTTTAAGTTAAAGTTATCAAGTCAACAGAACAGTCAACCTTTGATCTCAAGTTCGAGAAGGGACATGGTCCTCATTTCCTTAGTTATTAAACTTCTGATGATAAACATTTATGCTACTAATGATTTTCATACATCTCTTCTCCACAAAGATTCCATTTTGGAAATTAATTTCAATGATAGGAGTAAAAAGATTCATCATTCTAAAAGGACAGGGGAAGTATTTCAAAATGGAAAATCTTCAGATTTTTTCTTTTTCTTTTTCATTTTTAACAGAGGTGTAAAATTGTTTGCTTCTTCAACTGCTCATTCCCTTTCAGCATCTCTTATCATGGAGGAAGCCAGTGTCAGAAGACCTGGTACAGGAGGCAGCAGCAGCTGGAGCTCACCTGCTTCCTGGACTCACAAAGGTACCTGAAGTGTCTCAATTCAATAAGCATTAAAATGTGTTGTGTTGGGGCGCTTGGGTGGCTCAGTGGGTTGAAGCCTCTGCCTTCAGCTCAGGTCATGATCTCAGGGTCCTGGGATGGAGCACCTCATCGCGCTCTCTGCTGTGGGGAGCCTGCTTCTCTCTCTCTCTCTCTGCCTGCCTCTCTGCTTACTTGTGATCTCTCTCTCTCAAGTAAATAAATGAAATCTTTAAAAAAATAAAATGTGTTTATATTATTTAATTTTTTTCAGAAATTATCACAAGTTTCATATGTAAGCAAGATAAGGCAGACTGCTAAAGAGTTAATTAAATGAAGTAAGAGGCAGTTATATTTTTTAGATAGAATATTAGAAGACAGTCTATTTTAGCTCTACAATTGGCATCATTTATCCTTCGAACTATAATATGATTAGTTACTACCAAATTTAGTAGGTGTTTTAAGCATTGCTAAAAGTACCTTTTGAAAAAATCCTTTGGCCTCTTGAAAACAATGATCTGAAAAAAATAAGGTGATTCAGGTAATACATATGCAAAATTCATCATTGCAAAAAAAAAAATTAGCTTATTTCAACATCCTGGCTTGCAGTGAGTGAACCTGTTTTGGGTAAAAGAGAACATAATCAACTGTAATTATTTGCAGTTTTAATAGCTTACGTAAGTCTGTTTAATTATTAATAGTAAAATTGACTCCTGAGACAGAGCTTGTTGCTCTTGGACTAAGTAGGCGTATAAAAATTCTTATAATACATATAAGTTTGTCAGTAATACATGTATGTCCTGAATGCTGATTAACTATCAGACAACCAACCTTATTTCTACCTTATTGTGTTGATTCATTTTATTTGGACTATACAGTATGAAAAAGTAGAAGAGCTTATTACTATCTGTTTAATTTTCTCAAAGTCTGTGGGCAAACAAGATAATCTAAAATAAAGCAAACATTGGCATGAGTTATAAAGTTTGATTTCACTACTTGATCCAATTAGTTGGGAAATTGCTAAATCCTCCTTTTTCTATAACAATAAGTTTATCTCTTTACCTTAGGTCCTGGAAGCATGGGTAGTCAGTTTAAGGGGAGAGAAATACTACTGACTATGTTGAATCATGTGTAAAGTTGACAAATGTCCTTAAGTTGTTTACTTGAAGTAATGTGGCCTTGGATCAAAGAGGAGAGCACAGATCCTATTTTCATAACAATAGATTGAATTGATTACTCATTTATTTTTTTTTAAAGTTTCACATAATCAGTGAAAAATGTCTTTCACATCTGAATTTATATATGCCATATGACTGTGAATTTACATATGCCTTAAATCTTACAGGTCATATTTAATTTTGAGAGATACAGCCAAACTTTAAGATTATCTTAAAAGGCTGTACAGAAGGCAGCAGTGTGTAAAATGGTGGTCATGAAGAGAGCATCAGCAATCAAACTCAGTGTAGAGAATGAAACTTTGGTGTAATAGATTGATTTCTTATTACTCAGATCTGTCCGTTCACTCACCCACCTTGCCAATGATAGACTTGCAGCATAATCTAAAAACCAGAGCTTGCTTTTAAGAAGCCATTTGCTAAAGAGTTTAATCTATACCATAAGGTCAACCATGTATTAACAGTAAAGTTTATAAATACTGTTAAGTAACAAAAATTCAACTGAGTAAATTGTTAAGATCTAGTTGACTTTATTAATTGATTCATGAATCTGGCAGCATCCTGTCTAGAAGTAGAGGGAGCTCCAAAGGACTACAGAAAAGGAAATGTTTTTAGGGGCAGAGACAGAATAGAAAAAATATATTAGCAAAGAATCCATTGCTTTAGTCAAGATCACTTTCTGAAGGGGACCAGAAGGATCTCTCAGTAAATATCCTACTGCTGAGAAGGAAATTCACATGTTAACTGGTTAAAGGTTACATTTCTAGGGATTTGAAACTGCGGTTAGATTACATATTAAGTCTTGCTTTACTGACTTGGGACCTTAATCCAAGAGGTGCTATGTGGTTTTCTTTTTAACAATACACTACCAACTATATTTTTCTTTATCATGTCATTTTTATCAGGACCAAAACAAAACAAAACAACTAAAATAAGTAGGCTACATAGTAAACTAAATTGTCTGCTTTCCAAGATTAAATTTGTTCTTATCATCTAAAAATTGATTATATTTCAGAACTGAGTGAATATTATGCTTTTATATTTTCATTAGATATTAACAAATTCTCCTACAATTAATGCCTTTTGCTATATAAGTGTAGAGCTATACTGAAAATACAGTTAGTACTATTTTCCCCAAATTATTAAATCAGAGTTCATTTTCTTGAAACAAAAGAACTCCAAGAGCCTTAATTAAACATCTTTTGGAGCATGATATAGTTTGAGCACAAATAAAATACATTTCATATATGAATGTACATACACACACATGCACACACATACTCATATAATTAAGACTGTGAAGTTTATTGAAAAGAGGGGAAAACAATGCAAATATAACACAAATAGAATTATAGAACATAGAATCCTACTTGCTTACTTTTTGTGGTAACATTTCAAGAGTATTGAACCAAAGTAGATAAAGGTATATGGTGACAAGAATCATCATATGGTAGATATTCTAGCAACCATTACTGAATGAATTGTTTATTAATCAATTAGCAGATAATCCAGCTCTTCCAGAAGTCTTATTCTTCATTTTTCTTCCCCACGTCAATCTTTCCTTCAAATATCTAAGATATATTTAGTTTACTTTGGATTGTGTAGCTGTCAGGAAATGACCAAAGTAGATATTTCCTGTGTAAAACAGAAAAGCTCTCATTTTAATTTGGATCTACCTTGCGCCTTAAATAGCATTCAAATCTGGAGAAATCTTAAATGACTTAGCGCATACACACACATACACACACACACACACGTATATATAAATATATATACGTATTTACCCAGATAGGAATAAGAAAATGAGGAAGTGTTAAGGAGTGGTTATAAAAGAAGGAATTGCTACGCTTATTATTTCTAGAGATTTACTTGCTATTTTTATGAACATTATTGAAATTTCTGCACTTATTTTAGTAATCTTAAAATATATATAAGCATATAACAGATTGTGTGCATGATCAATTTATGACCATGTTCTGCTTCTTTATTGCAATTTTGGAGTTTGCATTTTCATTGGCCCCAAGTAAAGGACAAATTACCTCATGGCAAGCTGTATAAATAAAGCTTTTACAATCATATACATAAGTAATAGTGGGGAAATTAAGTCATCAAATGGCACAGTCTTTGAACTCTGCATAACTCAACAGAACCTGTCCTGTAGCATTCAGTATCATAATCACTTCACAAGCAGATGTTATTAGATTTAATTTTTCTACAAGTAATTATGATACTAAATATGTAATAAAGGATTTCACACTTCACATTATTTTATTGTATTTTATGACCATGATTGAATTAACTGAATCTTTGAAATAATTCCTGAGAGCTAAAATTATTAGTTTTTTTAAAGGCAAAAAAAGAAATGGCAATGATACAATTATAACTCAAATAATGGTGCAACATGATCAAAATAAAAATGAGACAAGTGAAAAAGCACCATTTTATACTTTTAAATTCATTGCTAATTGTTTTTTTTAATATCTTAAAATATATATGCCATATTAAGTTTATGTTGTTAATTTGAATTTTATTGGTTTGGTGGGAAGTTTGAGTATTTTATTTGAAAATGTGGTTTAATAGAAATTCAGAGCTACAAGTAAAGTAAGTTTTGTTTATATATACACTTAAGTAATATTATAAAAGTTAATGACAGTTGGAATTAAATAGCATTTAGTTTTGTATTTTTTTCAGTCTGAAAAAGCCCTTAGATTAATAAAGTTGAAAACCCCAGAAAAGAGATTCGTAATGACTTTTGTCTTTCAAAGTAGACCAATATTTGGTATTGTTTAGTTACCTACTGTCTCTCTCTTTTTTTTTTTCATAATTAGTAGCATTAAAAGTTTCCATATTTTTAACATGTGTATGCTTATTTCAGGGATAAAGGGAAAAGCAGAGTAAACAATAGTTTCTACTTTCTGCAAGAGGTTTATGGGAGATAGGACAGGTGATACCAGGAGGAAGTGAAACAGCAAGTCAAATGACTTAATGCTATTGACTGGGAACCTCTTCAGGGTCATGTCCCTCAAATTCAATATTGCTATTGAATGTTGCTAGATATACTTGTACTTCTTTAATTGATAGAAACATATGAGATGTTAATTCAGCTTTATCTCAGGACTGTGCTATATAGGTAATATTGGACATTGTATATAATAAAAATCTCTAAGAGTATGTGTCAAAGGAGAGAGAGAGAGAGAGAGTGAGGGAGGGAGAGGGAGGGCAAGGGAGGGAGGGAGAGGGAAGGAGATTTTTTAAAAAAAATCAAGAAATATTGAAATTTGGAAGGGAGAAAGATTTAAAGAAATTTAATCCCAAACTAGAAGGGAGTTCCATGGCTTCACTGATACTATCAACTTAAAATAAGCAAAATGGTTTATGTATACCCATAACATCTAAGACTTCTGTTGAGATAACGCACATCATCCTGATGGCATATGAGCCTATAGGACTGCCTTATTTATCTTTTCAACCTCTGTGTTTCTTTTTTTGCCTGATATGTATAAGTTCTGTAATGAATTTTATGGTATTAATGGCAAAGTGAGCATGAGGAGTTTAAAATTTAGCACCAGATGCAAATAAGTATCTGGGATACATATATGGGAAGGCCATGAATAGCTAAGTGGTTAACAAGATATAAAAAAAAAAAAATTAACCTTTTTTTTTTGAGATTTCATTTGACAGAGAGAGAGTACAAGCTGGGGGAGCAGCAGGGAAAGGGAAAAACAGGCTCCTGCTGAGCAGAGAGCCCAATGTGGGGCTCCATCTCAGGACCCTGGGATCATGACCTGAGCCAAAGAGAGAAACTTAACTGACAGAACCACTCAGGCATGCTGACAAACAAAAAAAATTTTTAAGAAATATAGAATTTAGGGGTGCCTGAGTGGCTCAGTGGGTTAAAGCCTCTGCCTTCAGCTCAGGTCATGATCTCAGGGTCCTGGGATCAAGCCTGGCATCAGGCTTTCTGCTCAGCAGGGAGCCTGCTTCCTCTCTCTCTGCCTGCCTCTTTGCCTACTTGTGATCTCTCTCCCTCTGTCAAATAAATAAATAAAATCTTAAAAAAAAAAGAAATATAGTATTTATTGCTGAGCAAGCTAAAAGCCCTTTCCATCTGGTAAACTTGAGGCTTGAGGCAACTTTGATAGATAATATGGAGTGAGGGGATGCCATGTAGAAGGAACATGGACAAAATCAGAAGGAGCAAATTTAGACTGTTTTGTGTACTAACAAACTGACTAGCTGGACTAGAGAATAGAAAACCTAACAAGAGGAAATTTAGAGTAGGCCATATTTGGATGCCATGAGTATAAGATAAAGGACAAGGTTTTTATTTGAGAACGAAATACCGTTTTTGAAGGATTTTCTGCAGGAGTAAAATGTAGTTGGATTTACTTTTTAAACTAAATATTGTGAGGAATCATAAAGGAGATAGGCTGGGAAGAGAGAGGTTATTAAAAATGGGAAACTGTACATACATTGAGAAAAATTTTGAGTACATAAATCAGTGCAATGTCAATGCAAATACCAAGGATGTGATGAATGAAGAAGACTTTATAGAGACATACCAAGGAATTTAGCAACTGTCCCAAGTGGTAAATGAAAAGTAGTCACTGCAGATGTCTCTGTTGGTTTTAAGGGTAAAGAATGGAGAAAATGACGTGAACATTAATTTTAAAAAAGGTGAGGGGGAACCAAATAGAAGGACAGATGAAGAATTTCTATTTGAACATATCAAGGGTAAAATGTTTATTGGTTAAACCATGTGGAGATGTCTAGCAAGAAATTTGAAATGAAGATCTAAATATCAGGCACCTATTTACGATTTGATGTCTATATTAAGGAACCAGTTACTTGGGGATGATTCTTAAAGATTGGGTAATGCCTGACCTCCCCACGGGAAAGACTTGATCAATAGAATATGGTTGAGTCTAGTGTACTGAATACTCCTTGCTGCTTTTTGTATTTACTCACTGTGAAGGGATCCCCATTCCCATTCCATACTGTACATACTTCTACACTTTAACGTACCACACAAACACATGCACGTGTTCATGCGTGCACAGCTTTGCCGTAATCCCTGTATGGTATGTAGTGTGCTGTGTGCCTGAACTTACAACACACTTACAACACATTCCTGAAGCCTGCATAGTTAGATAGGGTCAGAATGTCAATTTCAATTTAACTCGCGGCTGAGATGATGGGCACTACTCCATGTGTCTCAGGCAGTATTTTGCTTCACCAGAGAGAATCTGACAGCTGTTATTCAAAGGAAGTTTCACTTCCACTTGCTTCCTTATTATGACATTCCAATTTCCTTCCTGAGACTTTCTTCCAAGTTCTTGATCCCAACTTTAGAAATTTGCATCTGAAGTTCCCTGGGCAGCTCTAGTATTGAAACAGCTGCATGATTACTCCACTGATCATTCTTCCACCTTTCAATTCTTATAGCACCTGCATTTTTGCTCCTCCAGCAGCGCTCTTCCCTTACTGCTTTGCAAAAGAGCTGTCTTTGGACTAGTTTTATCTCTGCCACTACAATTGTAAACAGTGAGAGGGCAATAGCCTTCCTCATGTTCAACATACAGAAGGGACTTAAAAATAGTACATACTTGACAGATGAATAAATTACTAAATAAAAGAACAACACTATCTGTGAAGATCTGTTTAATTGTTTGACACTGTTAAAATAGACACAATGCCTTAGATATGCTCTGAGCTCCATCAGGAGTATGGGAAAGTCAAACAAGATTCACACATCCAAGAAACCTGAACAGACTAGAAATCGCAAAAGCTTGATCTCTCTATGGCAGCCTATTGAAAGGTATATGATCTTCTTCTAAAGTTTTAAACAGATATTAGGATTTTTTTTTTAATTTATGAAACAGTGGATAGATTCAGAGTAAATTTTAAACTATGCATGGTAAGGTAAGTATAAAGAACACTGATACAGTGAACACTTGCATACATGGTAGTGAGGTCAATGTTTAAGACAAAAAGTGACAGCCTCGGGCGCCTGGGTGGCTCAGTCGTTAAGCGTCTGCCTTCGGCCCAGGTCAGATCCCAGGGTCCTGGGATCATGCCCCGCATCGGGCTCCCTGCTCGGCAGGAAGCCTGCTTCTCCCGCTACCGTTCCCTCTCTCGCTGTGTTTCTCTCTGTCAAATAAATAAAATCTTTAAAAAAAAAAAAGTGACAGCCTCACCACTATAGTTCTGTGTATCTTACCCAGCTCATCCTTTACTTCTCAGTAACCCAGATTGTATGTTCATCATATCTTTTTTTTTTTTGCATACTTCAACCACAAAATTTGTATTTCTAAGCAAAATGCTACTTACTTTTTTTGAATTCTTTTTTGCATAGAAGGGGATTGTGCAGTGCCTGTTCCACTTAGTTGGCTTTTTTCTTAGTCATTATGTTCTGAATATTCATGTAATATGACTGTGTGCATATATATCTAGATTTTTATTCTATGACTTTATCCTAATATATTTATCATTCTCACATTTGCCATTGTATGTGTTACTGAGAATGCTCTTCCACTAGGGGCCTGGTTCACATGTATGG
>CM053608.1:19709941-19740747 GCA_028646535.1 Procyon lotor
AGGACCCTGGGATCACGACCTGAGCCACTCAGGCGAAAAATAGATTTTAAATTCAGTTATTATACCATCATACGACAGTTATTATTTTTTTATTATTCAATTCCTTGTTACTTCATTATTTTCAAAACCATAATTTCAATGGATGTATTTTACTCAATTGACTGGCTTTACCATATACCAGGTAGGTAGAATGAGTGACATTCTACCTTCAAGTCATTTGGTTGTTTCTAAAGTTTTATTATTAAAAGTATAGTGTTCTTATAGATTTTCTATATTTAAGTTTGTTTTTTTAGGAACCCAGAAGTGAATTAGCATGTCAAAAATTATAAGCACTTGTTATGAATATAGGTAAGATATGTTCAAAAAATTTATGCCAGTGTAAAATGCCATGACCAAGGTATGAAAGTATCAGTTGTACCAATTTAGAATACCATATTTCCTCATTAAATTCTGTGAATAAATGAAAATTGGAATCTCATTTTGATTTTCAGATTTTTTAAACTATAAAAGTAAATGTGATTAAGATATATCATCAGCTAATGATTACATAAAAGATGCTATCTTCTTTTATTGAGTACTTTTATTCTAGACTAAATTGCCATTGGTAAAGTGGTAGGGAGCTACATTTCTATAATTTTGCCAACTACTACAGTAACAGTAAAAGAAACACAGGGATTGTACTATAATAATTTGTTTCCATTCTCTTACATATATAAGGTTGTGTTTTTTTGTTTGTTTGTTTTTAATTTAAAACTACTGGTAGTAAGTTGAATACTTACCACCCAAACATACCCAGTCTCAAGACCTGGAACCTGTAAATGTTACCTTATTAGTAAAAAAGATCTTTGCAGATGTGATTAAATTGAGCATATTGACATGGACAGATTATTCTGGATTATTCCAGTCAGCTCTAAATCCAATTTGGCATTCCTTACAAAACTGAGCAGAGAGAGATTTGATACACACAGAAGAGGCAAAAATAATGTGACCAGGGAGGCAGAGATTGGCTTGGTGTGACCACAAGTCAGCAAAGCTGGCACCCACCAGAATCTGGAAGAGGCAAGGAACAGATTTTCCTATAAGCCTTCAGAAAGAGCACAGTTCTGTCAATACCTTGATTTGTGCTCAGTAAAAAATGATTTTAGACTTCTGTCTTCCAGAAATTGTGAGAGAAAATTTTTGGAGTTTTAAGTGATCAAGTTTGTGGTATTTGTTAGAATAGCCACAAGGAGCTAATTCACTAGCTAGTGTCACTTATAAAACTTTGGACAAATTTAGGCTTGTCTACCACTTATTGTGTTAAAACTTGAATCCAGAAGATATTGCATTTATTTTTTTTTTAAGTTCAACTTTTGATAAAGTATTGGGATTAGTAGTTTTTGTTCTAAGGCCTGGGAAACATCACTATAAGACTTCAGATCTAAAATTATACAAGTCAGGCAAGATAAACACAAAATTGCTCACCTTGCATTAAATGGCAAAAAGCATATGCAATCTTCCAAAACAATTTCAAAATGAAAAACAAACAAAAAAACACTTAAACTTGGATGTGTGAACACACTCTTTTTGTATTTTAATATGAGGCGATTTAAAAATTCCATATCATGGATCATGGATTTAAAAATGTTTGTTATTAAAAAAAAAGACTAAGAAAAAATAAAATAAAAATGTTTGTTATATAAAATATAAATTTGTCATAAATATTTACTATATACAATGTATGCATTGTTTTATGTTACATTAACACCTTTTATGTAATCTATTAAAATCATTCCCTTTGCCACAAAAAATAAACACTGTATATTTTTCTACTTAAAGTAGGACAATTTCTAATGAAGACAAAGATTTTATTAGAAAAGAAAATGAAAATTTCATAATTTTCACAATTGACAAGAAGGTACTCATTTGGATTCACTTATCTTCTGTATCAGGAATTTCTGTTGTCGGATGCTCTGAAACATGTCAGCAAGACTTGTAGAAAAGAATATTACGTGAGGCATGTGAAAGCCTGTGTTTCTAGCTCTGATTTTGATGCTGTTTACATGCAACTTGAGCAATTTTTTGGACTTCCTGCTTGAGATCTATAAAACACAAACACCCTATTGGTTACTTACAGCATTAATTGAAGGATCAAGTAGGCTAATATGTAAGATCATTTTCAAAATGGTAATGGATTCTACAAAAATAAATGTTATTATGATAAGGTACCAATCTGGTTGTATACTTGGATAATCACCCAACAATTAATTGTTATGTAAGACAATAAGCATTTTGCTTATAAAATAACCTAGTACACATACAATATTTTTAAAAATTTTACTGGATATTTACCCCAAAGAAGCAAATGCAGTACAAAGAAGGGTCACAGGTACCCCAAAGTTCATAGCAGCAATGGCCGCAATCACCAAACTGTGGAAAGAACCAAGATGCCCTTCAACAGATGAATGGATAAAGAAGATATGGTCCATATACACAATAGAATATTATGCCTCCATCAGAAAGGGTGAATACCCAACTTTTGTATCAACATGGACAAAACTGGAAGAGATTATGCTGAGTGGAATAAGTCAAGCAAAGAGTGTCAATTATCATATGGTCTCACTTACGTGTGGAGCATAAGGAAAAACATGGAGGACGTGTCCTTCTCCATGGAGAAGGAAAGGAAGGGTGAATGGGGGGAAATCAGAGGGGGAGATGAACCATGAGAGACTGTAGACTCTGAGCAACACAATGAGGGTTTTGGAGGGGAGGGAGTGGGGGTGTTGGGTGAGCATGGTGGTGGGTATTAAGGAGGACACATATTGCATGGAGCACTGGGTGTGGTACATGAACAATGAATCTTGTAACACTGAAAAAATAAAATAAAAAAATAAAATTTTTAAATGGACTTCTTCTCATGTGCATAGCAATGGCACTGTTGCTGTAGGAAAATATCTCACGAGGCATGCCATTCTCAAATAACTTTCTCAGAATTATGCTGACAGACTGGCATTCTAAAACTTTACTTGTTAACATGTCAGTATACTATCACTGATCAAATGTAATTTTAAAATAGTAATAAACTTACTTAAATTGATTTAAGATCTCTCTAACATAATAAATGGAATCATGCTATGCCAAATGACATTCTTAATTTAATGGACAATTCATTTCTAGTTTTTGTTTTGTTTTGTTTTGTTTTTGGATCTTTCACAGCAAATGTCACAAAGTAAAAAACACTATTTACTCTTCCATAAATGACCAGCTCTAAATCACACCATGGTACACTCCCATTTGCTTTAGGTCTTGACATATTTGTCTCCTTCCCAGTGAAGATTTGCCTTGCTCTGTCTAAATCAAGTACTCCATCCCTGATACCCACATCTTCCTTTATTGCACCAAATGGTTGTTTTTTTCTTTTTTGGTCACCATAAACATACTTTATATTTTGGTCACCATAAACATACTTTATATTTCTACCTAACCATCTGCATTTTGTGTTGTGTGTCTTCTCTTATTAGAATACAATATTCACAGAGACAGACTTTTTTTTAAAGGTTACTCTTGTTATATCCCAACATCCGAGATCTACAGGGTGTTGGGACTCAAATAATTTTGAATAAATGAATTAATGAATAACCGCATGACTGAATAAATAAATAGAGTAGGAATTTTATATATAATGTATCATAATGTTGCATTATGATATTATTTTACTAATAAAGATCTAAATGGATCTCAGCTATGCTTACCTCAACATAGAGAGATATAAAGACACAAGTGATGTGAGGATACGGGTAATGTACAGATGACAGTGACAAAATACATACCAAGTGATTTTCTTATGGGAAGCTGTAATAATTCCTTCTCTTCCCTTTCTTATATGTCCAAGGTGTCATAGATAACATGGTTTTTTTTCTTATTAAAGAAATAAACAGAGAGGTAAATTGCAACGAGAATATAATAAAATACAGTAAAAATAAAAATACTTTTATTCTTTTAAATGAAATATATTATTTTGTTAAGAAAAGAAATGTTAGGGGCACCTGGGGTGCCTCAGTTGTTAGGCATCTTCCTTCGGCTTGGATTATGATCCCAGGGTTTTGGGATTGAGTCCCACATCTGGCTCCCTGCTCAGCAGGAAGCCTGCTTCTCCCTCTCACACTTACCTTGCTTGTGTTCCCTCTCCTGCTGTGTCTCTCTCTCTGTCAAATAAATAAATAACATATTTAAAAAAAAGAAAAAATGAAAACAAGTGTTTATATATAAATCTTCATTGGATTTCTAACAGTATAAATGTAAATGATCGAATCTATAAGAAATGAAGAGAGATCAACTGGGGAGAAAATTCTGGAAATTTTTATTTTGTGTGTGTGCTTTATTTCAATTTTACCCTGTTTGTTTGGAAGATGTGTATCTGCCCATTTAGTAATTATCCTAGCAACTAGATCATGCATCTTTAACTTATAAAACTCTAATGTTTTGATAATCTGATTTATAATCTGATTTTAGCCAAATGTTGGGTAGTTAAACATATTTAGAAGTAAACGAAATTCATTTTACCATCTTTCCAACACATGTGATATTAGTATTATATATTTTAATTCCGTATATTTAAGAGCCAATGAGATATTTTATGTTATTATTTTATATATCCAAAGTTCATTTGGATTTACCCTCATTTTGAATATTTGCTTTTTTATTTTGCTGAAAGTGTTGATAAAATGAGAAGTACGCCTGCAAAAATGAATAAAAAAGATAATTTTTCTTCTGCCTAACATGTTTTTGTTTTGTTGCCTTAAAATATGTATATTTAGACCTCTTCCTTAGGATACTTTGATAGGTACAGAATTCTACATGCCAGTTATTTTTTTTGACATGTTGGTACTATTCTTTGATGGTTTTTGACCTCCATTATCGTTGTAGTAAGTCACTTGGCCTTTAAAATTTGTATTTTTTTCTAGATGCTTTCAATGTATTTCTGTCTCGATTTTTGTAGTTTGACAATTATATTTCTAGCTGTATTTTTTTCTTTTTTTACTTTTTAGGCATCTTGAATGTATAAATTGATATTTTTCAAAAATCTGTAAAAATCTCACTTAAATCCAGAATTAGTGTTCTCTGTTCCAATAGCTCTTCCTTTTTGTAAATCAATTAAATATATGTTAGACTTTTTCACTAGATATACCATTTCTCTCAACTTGAATTCTGTATTTTTTGTCTATTTTTCTTATTTAAAGATTTATCTTTTAGAGTAGTTTTAGGTTCACAGCAAAATTAAGAAGAAAGTACAGAGAATTCCCATACATACACTGCCCCAACATGCATAGCTTCCCCCATTATTAACATCCCCACCAGAGTGGTACACTTGTATAACTGATGATCCTATATTGACACATCATTATCACCAAAAATTCATAGGTTCCATTATGGTTCACTCTTGGTGTTGTACATACTTGTAGTAGTACTATATATTATAGTACCATATGGAGTATTTTTACTGCCCTAAAAATCCTCTGTGCTCTGCCTATTAGTCATCCTTCCCACTCAACCTCTGGAAACCAGTGATCTTTTTTACTGTCCATGATTTCGCCTTTCCCAGAATGTCGTATAGTTGGAATCATATGGTGTATAGCCTTTGCAGATTGGCTTCTTTTAGGTAATAATATGCATTTACAGTTCCTTCTTGTCT
Organism: Procyon lotor; assembly: GCA_028646535.1. Classification (NCBI taxonomy): domain Eukaryota; kingdom Metazoa; phylum Chordata; class Mammalia; order Carnivora; family Procyonidae; genus Procyon; species Procyon lotor. The sequence goes on from CM053608.1 coordinate 19,715,613, forward strand.
GTTTATGGCTTCATAGCTCATTTCTTTTTAGCACTGAATATTCCATTGTCAGAGTTTACCACAAGCTGTTATCGCATCACCTAAGGAAGGATGCCTTGGTTACTTTCAAGTTCTGGTAAATATGAATAAAAATTCTACAGACTTCACTGTGTAGGTTGCTGTATGCACACTGGTATATACAATATACCTTAACTCCTTTGGGTATATAACAAGGACTATAACTGGTAAATTGTATGTCTAGAGTATATTGGGTTTTATAAGAAAGCACCAAACTGTCTTCCGAAATAGGTGTACCATTTTGGATTCCCCGCCAGCAATGAATGAGAGTTTCTGTTGCTTCACATTTTCGCCAGCATTCAGTGTTGTCAGTGTTCCAGATGTGAAGCATTCAAATAGGTATGTAGTGGGAATTTGTTTTAATTTGCATTTCCCTGATGACATACGATTTGGAGCCTCTTCTTCTATCCTTATTTGCCATCCTTCTATCTTCTTTGGTGAGGTATCTGTTAAGGTCTTTGGTCTATTTTTAATTAGGTTGTTTGTCTTATTTTTGTTTAGTTTTGAGAGTTCTTTTTACATTGTGAATCCCCGTCCTATAACAGATGTGTCCTTTGCAAATATTTTTTTCCCATCAATGGCTCGTCTTCTCATTCTCTTGATGTACTTTTTGTTCTTTGTTAGCTTCAGGCTACATTCTGAACATTTCTTACTGACCTATTATACAGTTTCTTTTTACTCTCCCTAGCTATTTCTAATCGGGAATGACATCTATCTACTGACTCAAAATTACTGTCATTTTATTTTCCATTATTAGAATTTCTGTTTCGTTCCTTTTGAAATCTACTTTCCATGTTCCCTGAAAAAAAAAAATGTTAATATTTGCTTGTATTTCTTAAGCCATAGAAATGATGGTTGTTTTATAGTCTCTGATGCATTAAATATATTATTTTTTTTCAAAAAATGGTTATTTTCTCTGTTGTATTTCCTATGCCTCACCCGTGGTATCTGTTTCCACAATAGCCTGGTTATCTTTGCCTGTTGGAGTCATTTTTTTTTTTTAAAGTATGTTGTAGGAGTAAAATATATAAAATATGTTCTAGAAGTAAAATGGCTAATATAGTTCACTCTTCCTTTAGGAAAAATAATCTTTTGTGTTTGTGAGGGGATTGGAGATGTTACCAGTTTCACTTAATCCATATTTGAGGCTTAATAATTCCTTCACCCACTAGAGATGCAAAAGTGAGCGATATACACTGATTCACTTCAGGTATCTCTTCAACTTATAGAATTATCCCTTTGTGTTCATAGCTTAATGTCTCAGTTTAACTCACTAAGTAAATTCAAATGAGTATATTTTATAAATAAGGTTTTCAATTTCCATAAAGTTCAGGCTCTGATTTTCACTTTGAAGCCAATGAGACCACTAAAATTACATTTCAACTTCACAGTTTATTACTAATTGGCAAATTCTCTTAAAGGACAAATAATTATGTTTACCATTTCTTCCTCAAGATTTTGGCCTCAATATCTTGTTAACTCTTCAGGGATCTTAAGTTGATTTTTTAAAAATTATTTCATTCAGCTCTCTTAGTTTTTCCGTCAGAAGACTGGTCTTAATCACCTGGCTCATCATTATAAGAAGTAGAATCTATTTGATAAAAAGGATGTTTGGTATCAATATATGCACATTTGTACACTCTAAAATATGTTATATATAAGTTGACATATACATGTAGATATTTAGACAAATATGCACACACATAATGAATATCTAAATATACTATAAATATAAACAAACTATGTATTTTAAATTGATTTACTTTTTAATCATCTGTATGTTTTAGGAAATGAGGAAGTGATTCAGCTTGTTCTAACCGTACCAAACAAGAAACCCGATCTACCATCTAGGAGCTTATTATATTGCTTTATAGCTGATAAATGTGTATAAATGTTCTTTTTCATTTTATTTCTTTTACATTTGGCTGAAAAGGAGCAGTGGAGTTCTCTGAAAACTAAAGAAGTTAAATATTTCAGCCAGTTTCAATTACTTTCTACAAATATTTTTCCAGGACCTTTGTAAAACCTTCCTTGACATCCTGTTTGTGTTCCCATAGACTTTTGTTTATACTTCTATTTTAATATTTTCACATTATTTTAATTATTTGTTTACATTTATGTCTCGTGATCTGGAATATAAGACCTATGTGTTATAATTTCTTTTGTGTCATGATTTTGTTTTCATATCTACCTCAGTGACTGGGAGAGAGAATGCACTTAAATGCTTATCAAATGAATTTTGAAAGCCAAATTTGATCATAAATATGGAAATAACAGGTAGTAATAATGCATAGTTTCTTTCTGAAAGGACTTCCTAATATAACAGAGAAGATAAACATTACTCAACATGTTAAGAGAAGCATGAACTGGGTGAGTATCATACAATGACAGCACAGAAGGAAGAAAAACCCATTCTTCCTTGTAGGGATAAAGTAGAATTCATAAGATAGGTGACATAGGAGCTGGTCCTTAAAGTTTTTTAAGGAATTTTCTCGACTAAGATGTTAGGATAGCATAATACAATTAGTAGAAGTAGGATTATTAAAACTGGAGGTATAAAAGCCTAAGGCCAGTCTGCAGACTGAAGAGTATGTTGATATGAATAACCTAAAATAGGTGCAGTATCATCTGTCTTTAATGATTGTCACATTTCCAAGAAGAACCGTAAAACAAAACAAGACTACATCTTACAGTCTCTCTTGCAATGAAGTTAAACCATGTGAGTGTGATTCTGTAGCTCATGTACCTCAGATACAACTGAGATTTTTAAGTAAGGGTTTGTACATGGCCCTAATCTAACAGAACAGAGGTAACAGAAGCTGTGGTGTTCATTTCCTCAAAATTTATTTTGCAGGATAATTCTGGGATTTCCCAGGCAGCAAGAATGTTGAGCTCCTTTTGAGCCTGCTTGGGAAGATATCTTGGGATATCCATTGTATATGCTTAGCCTGGAGCTTGTGCTTTTCTAGTTCTTTAATGAGACCTACTTAGTTGTTGTTGTTGTTATTGTTCGCTTTTTGTGGTTTTTTTTTAGAGAGATTTTTAAAAAATAAAACAATATGACAGACTTAAAAGAAGAGCACAAATTATGAGTAAACTACTTGATACAGTTTTCAAAAAGTGAACACACCCTTGTACTTACCAAATGGTATGAAAAATAGAAAATTATAAAAATCACAAAGTCCTCTTATATATCTACTCATTAACTATTGCTCATTTTCCCCAAAGCCAAAGATTACACTGATCAATCACCATTTATTTTGTCAGATTTTGAATTTGAGCCACATAGAATCACATAGGAAATAGTATTCTGTATCTGATATCTCTAGGGTCTGAGTCATAATAGGATATTCCTTGTTACAAGTTCAAGGTACAACACCAGGTAACTTTTGCCACTAAGAGACATGTTTCTTGATGAATTAGTCCATATTGTTCTAAGGTTTAGTGAAGTCCAAAAAACATGATGGTTGTCTGGCTACTCCAAGTAGTAATATGAATGACTCTTCCCCTTGTTTATTTTTTTTTTTTAAAGATTTTATTTATTTGGCAGAGAGAGAGAGGGAGCGAGATCACAAGTAAGCAGAGGGGCAGGCGGAGAGAGAGGGGAAGCAGGCTCCCTGCTGAGCAGAGAGCCCAACGTGGGGCTTGATCCCAGGACCAGACCTCGATCCCAAGACCAGGCCTCAATTCCAGGACCCTGAGAACATGACCTGAGCCGAAGGCAGATGCTTTAACCACTGAGCCACCCAGGCGCCCCACTTCCCCTTGCTCTTAAACCTCAACAGATCCAATGTTGCTGGAAGTGCCTGAATTTTGTTAAGGAGACTGACGATGTATCAGTAAGAGAATCATAGCAATGTCACCAAGGATTTGACAGAAAACCACATTAGGGCTTATAAATGGGTTTACATATCAAAGTGGCCATGGTAGATAAAAATTATATTTGGCTCAATGTTATAAACCTCTCTTCTCTAAGACCAATCAGAATATAGCCACTGCTTGGTCAGAACTGAACCAAACCTGAATTTCTAACACAACATCATTCTTCAGGAGAAACTGTTCTGCCCCACATGGCATGTTGATTACACTGGATCCTTCTGTGATGGGGTTAGCAACTTGTCTTCATTGAAATAAACACTTATAGTGGACAAAGATATTCCTTCCTGACCACAAAGCTAATGACAGCAGCACCAACAGTGCCTTCACTGAATATCTTATCCACTATAATAAAGCCCTGTCATGATATACTTTACTAAAAAACAAACAAACAAACAAGCAAACAAAAAACTAATTATATCACAAAAGAAGTAAGACAATGGATGGATGTTCATAGACGTACACTAGTCTATTATGGACTTGAGTTCCCAAAAGCAGCCAGCCTTACAGAATGGTAAATGGACTGTCAGTACTTGAGACATATCTTTAGCTAGAAGAAATCACATTAAGAGATTTGGTGTGTTATTCATGTCATGTTATGTGCTCTGATCCAACAACCAGCGTGCAGGGCTATTTCCCCCACAGATTGGATATGTGATCCTGACAATCTAGAAGCATAAAATAGAGGTAGCATTTCTTACAATGATAACTAAAATATCAATATTTAATCATTAAAATCTTGAGTTTGAAATGTATCCTTTAGGCGAAGGCAAATCATTAAAGCTTAAGAAGATTGTGATTGACTAATCTGTATTATTGGGGGGAAAGTGGTGGGGTGGAAACCAGCTGAAAGTCTAATGCAATGAGCAAACACAAACTATTAGTGTCTTGGACTCACACCATGGCAATGGGTGGGGTAGAAGGAGGTTAACTTTATGTAGATTGAATTAGCACATTTGTGGCTACTTGAATATATGTTGAAAAAAAGGAAAAGTTAATTTTAAATTTTTAGATAGTGCTTAGGTTTTAGGTTCAAAAGCAGTAGGTTTCATTATTACATTTTTGGTTTGTGTTTGTTCAAGGTATGGAGTTTCAAACATTCATTGGATGAATGAGTTAAAGTATAATAATGCAATGAAAATAGCAAACCACCATTACATGCAATATCCATACATCTTAGAAACAACTCAATTTGAAGTGAAAGCATAAGACATATAAGACTATATCTGCTATGATTTCATAATTTAAAAAAATTACATGCTATTTAGGAATCCTTAAGTAGTTTTTTTGTTTTTTTTTTTAAGTTGCATGGCAATGAAAAACAATATCTGGGATAGTGGTTACTTTCAAGGGGGAAAATAAGAGGGTGGGACTGCAGGAAAGCATGACTTCCATTGACTATTATAGGTCTTAGGAGGAAGTACATTTTCATGAGAATTTAGTTTACTACTCTAATTTATTATTTATATGTCCATCACAGATGTTCTGCCATATGTTTAAATATCATATGACATAAATTATAGGAGAATATTTCATGTGATTTAAAAGAAGATGAGGATGGAGACACAGATTTGGAGGTTTTAAACATATACTTGACAGTTTTACATGTGGGAGTAAATGAAATTCCTTTTATAGAGAATGTAGGAGATAAGGAATATAAACAGAATATCTTAAAAATACCAACCTGTAATGTTTGAAGAGAGGGAAAGGTCAACGTGAAAGCTGGAAAATAATGAATAGTATCTTGAAGTGAGGGGAATAGAAATACAATGGAATACTACTCAGCCATAAAAACAAGTGATACTGTATCATTTTCAACATGAGTGGACCTAAAAGGCATTATGCTAAGTGAAGTAAGTCAGACAGAGAACAGCAAATACAATATGATTACACTCACATATGGAATTTAAGAAATAAAGCAAATGAACAAAGAAGGAGACAAACACGAAAACCCCAGACTCTTAAAGACAGATCAAACTGGTGGTTGTCGGGGGTTGGGACAGGGGAGGGTGGTGGGTTAAATAGATAAAGGGGATTACGAGGTGCAAACTAGTTACAAAATTAGAAATAGAGCTAAAAAGTATGGCATAAGGAATATAGTCAATAAGATAGTAATAATATTTTTTGATGACAGATGGTGACTACACTTGTGGTGAGCACTGAGTAATGTACAGAATTGTTAAATCATTATATTGTACACATGAAACTAATATAACACTGTATGTAATTATATTTCAATAAAAACAAACAAACAAAAGAAAAACAAAAAAATCTTTGGCTGTCAAAATGACTTTATAACAATGTAAAATTTGCATATAAGAACTGTTTTGCCTTGTAATTTTAGATTAAATTCATTTAAAAAATGTCATCAAGTCTGCAGTACAAACTAATTTGCAAAGCCATTCAGTGTTGCATAATAGTGGTTGAAAACAGTTTTTTTAAAAAAAGAAATACAAGGGTCAACAATAATGTAAAATGAAACAGACCAAGGTTCAAGAATAGTTATTGAATTAGTCAATATTGTTATATTGGTTACGTTACAGTTTAAAGAATATAGTAAATACTTTGAACAACTCAAGTGGATGTTGATAAATAATTCCATGTTTCTGATTATATTAATTTGGTAAGGCTGCCATAATAAAGTGTCTTGTTTAAACAACAAAAACTTCGTACAGTTCTGAAAGTTAGAAGTCTAAGTCCAGGTGTCTGTAGGTTTGGTTTCTTCTGAGGCCTCTGTCCTTGGCTTACAAATGGCCTCCTTCTTGCTGTCTTCTCACAGTCATCCGTCTGTGCACACCTACCCTTGGGGTCTCTCTCTATGTCCTATTCCCTTTTTTCTTGTAGACACTTAGTCATATTAGATTAGGGCCCACCCTTATAGCTTCGTTTTAACTTACTTACTTCTTCTACCACCAAATATACTTACATCCTCAGGTACTGAGGTTTGAGTTACAACATAGGAATTTTGGAGGGATGTAATTCAGCCCCTGAGAATGATTTTATTTTAGATATATCCAGATTTCCCAGGGAACTTGTAGTCAGCTAGTTATTCATCAATTCTTTCTATCAATTAGAATATTCTTTCAGCTATGGGGCTTACCTCTTAGTCTGTTTGTGATGGATCCTAACAGTCGTCCAGGTCCTATCCCTGTAAACATTCAAATAATAAAAATTGACATACCTCTGAGGTGGCTTGTAAGGAAGTTTCCTGTATCCAACATATGTCACCAAATGGCCAAAATACCTTGAGGCTTGGAGTGTACACAGCAACTGTCATTCTTGCTGCTCTTCTTTCCAAGGCATCCTGGAGACTTCTCCTGTGCCATGAACATTTTTTTCTGAAGTTTTAATGACCCATTTAGTATGTGCCCATGCTCGGGATGGGGCCTACAGAGAAAGCCTTTTTAACAAGAGCCCTGAGGTACCCATGGGATCACCCTGCCGTGCAGTGCACTGAAGCCGAGGAGAAACTACCTCATTACGTTATAACTTCAGAGCCTAAAAGCACATCACAAGTGAATCAAATTAACTTTACATTGCCATGGAAAGCACGGTATCCTGACAGTTGAATAAAACTATTAATGGAAAGAATGCGTTATATCAGCTTGGTTAGGATTATATAAAAATTTGATTTTCGGTTTAGACCCTAAATGGAAAAATAATGTATAGAGAGATTATTGTGAATCTGCTGGTAGTGTTCTCATAGTCACCACTGTCAGAGACTTAAAGAATATACAATAATCACTTAAATATGTATTTGAATTAGGTTTGAGACGGAGAAGACTCTTGTTTTTTTTCTAGTTAACTTTGATTTCCTGAAGGTCAGAGATGATTTGGGCTAACTTCTGGTATTGGATTCCCGATAAGCTCATACACCAGTTTTTGAAATGAGTAATAAGCATGTCGCTGGAGAAGGACTGGCTCACAATATGAAGAGAGGAAAAATATGAGAAGGACCATTAGCACAAGACGATTTTGAGGAAGAAAACTAGAAATAGAAAGTGGTATTTTTAGATATATTGCATGGTAAGCTGATTTAATTTGTGGTGAAGAAACACTCCAAGATTTTATGATTCAGAGAAAAATAATTTTCCTTCCCACCCAGCCTTTTCATTTTTTTTTTTTTTTAAGATTTATTTACTTATTTGAGAGAGAGAGAGCAGGGGGAGGAGCAGAGGGAAAGAATCTCAACAGACTCCAAGCCCAGCATGGAGCCCGACCCAGGGCTCAGTTTCAAGACTGAGAGACCATGACCTGAGCCACCCAAGTTCCCCTCCTTCCCGTTTTTTGTGAAATTGGTCAAGCCTGAAAAGTAATACTACTTTCCTAGAGGCCTAGGGCCTCTATTCTGGTCCTCTATTCTTTTCTATTATTCCTCTCTCCTTTTCTCCTCTCTTCCGTTATTGTTTAACGTGACTAGGCAATTAATCCCCTTTTACCTTAATTTCTCTGCAAAACAGGAATCACTTCAACTGCTTCCTCTGCATCCTAATTTTCACTTATAATATTATTAGGCACATTCATTTGCTATATGCATGAGGAATATGAAAACAAATCAACCAACAGAAGATACTTCTAAAATAAAACGTATTGTTCCTATTTATAGGAAGTTCCATAGTCTGAGAGTGGGGAAAAAAAGTACAGATCTGTATGTATTATAAGAGAATCTTCCAAAAAAATAATGCTGAGCAAAAACACTTTCTGCTCAATTTCAAATGGAATGTGAATTTCTTGACATCTTACTTGACATACACCAGGCTCTGTATTTTCTCTTCTAATACCTAGAAAAATTTGCAAGCCCAGTATTATTATTTTCATTGTATAAAGGAGGAACCGAATTCTTAGAAAATTTAGGCAACTTGCCCAAGCTCATATGATCAGCAATGCTCTGAGAGAAACAAAACAAAAGAAAACAAACAACAACAGCAACAAAAAACAGAAGCAAAAACCAATTTTAATAGCCTGTTTCCTATTGCTTTTGTTAGGTTTCATGACTTTATGTATTTGGCAAGTACTAAATATGTATTAAATCAAATATTGGGGAGCAGTTCAAATGACTTAAAGAACTAGGTCATAGCTTTTCAGTCTTTGAAGATAATTTTGAGTCAATAGAGATGAATTGACTTAAACCGATATTTAGTTTCTACCTTTAACTCTCCTAGCCCTCAAAAATAACACCTCCTCTCTTTGTGTCTTTACCCATAATTTGGACATGGATGAAAAAAAGAAGAAAAGGAAACACAGTAATTTTAAAATGAAATTTATTTGTTACCATGTGTGCGTATCTTACAATACTGAGTTTTTCCAGGAATTAAATAAAAACATACATAAAAAAATAGAGTTCCACAGTCTCAGTACCTGGCACGGTGTTGTAGATTCTTCCTAAATGTTTATTGGATTGAATCAACACCCATAAAAGGTTGAAATAAGAGCTGAAGAGGGGAAAAAGGTGAATAATCAGTAGGGGAAGGTATGCGTGTGCAATAAGGTCATAGTTTCTAAGTGCTGTAAATACTTCAAAGGAAGCTGGTGTGCTAAATGCAAAAGGATCCCCCCAGCACCACCACTATTTCTTATTTTCAACTCAGTCCAGCAGCTTTCAAAGGTGAGAAGAGCTTTGCAGCTCCCAGGGATGAGGTGTGGAGTCACACTTTCCTAGCAAGATGGCCTAATTACTCTGAGCATCTGACAAACTCCAGACCATCCCTGTGCTAACTGGCAGTAGACAGTGATTCAAAAAAGGGGAAGGAAAGGTGCAGAGTGGGAACAAAAAAATGAAAGTAGCCTTGTGCTCTCTCTCTGCCTCAGCCCTTTGTTGCTGTTGCTCTAGCAGACTGTAGAATTCAGATTGTTCCTTCTTCTCTCCTTATATAGACATGGCACAGTTTCAAAAATAGCCTGTGCTTTTTTAGACCTTTAAAGACATCATCAATCATTGTCTTCTATGGTAATGCTTCAATTACCCAGGAGGAAAAAAAATACAGTAGCCATGGAAGTGACGTCCTGATGTGCTGAAAATCCCAACTAAGAAAGGGCAGTGTTTGCATATTAGCCATGTAAGCAGTGTAAGAACTGTGATGAACCATTAATAAGCCTCTCTCGTGCTTTCTAAGTATTCAGGAAATGTGCTGCCTGACAGGCCAGATCTTTATAGGATTAGCTTAATGGTTTGTCACTTTCTGCATTGCTTGCTGCCCTTCCGCCTTTTTTATGCTGAACAATATTGTACTGGGCTTTCTGTGTGGCCATAGGAGCCCAGTGTTTCTCCACGATAAGCGCCCCCGTCTTAGGCACCTCCAGCGCATCCGCATTAAGTGACATCCTGCAAAAATAAAGCCCTGCAGCTGTCACCCTCTTATACAGATCTCGTTGGTTTCTTACCGCCAAGGTGGTTTCAAACTGGCCACTCCCAGGTGATCACCGGAATAATGAATACCAAGGGCAATGCTACCTTCCCGCCATTACCATTTGTATCTCTGGAAAAGGAGCACAGGCTACATGCGACGTCAGCCTGGAGAGGCACGCAGGTGCAGCTTGTTCGAATGCAGCTTATGGCAGGCTCCCATATGGTAGCCAAGGAGTTCCAACACATGTTAGAGGAAAAAAAAAACATAAGATACAAAATTATTTTATCACACTGAGGTGCTGCAGCAAAGAAATGTCTGACTGTTTATAATTAGGATAAGCTATTTCTCCATAGCTCCTTATGCCAACAACAAAAAATATTTATCATTTGCAAAAACAGGTGAATTGTTGTTTTGAGTATCTAATGAATATGGAATATTAAGAGGACAGATTCCATCTATTGATATGGTGGTTGATATTTACGCATACCAACTAATTGTATACTGTGGCATTATTTTCACTATGAAAGATTTCACACCGCAATAAGCCTGTAATTAGAGTTTTCAGATTATCATCTGTGACTGCTTTATGATAAGTACACCAATTCCCTTGAAACGTTTGAGGTGCCTACTGCCTGCACCACTGATTTTATGAAGGTTCACAATCTGTGAATACCACAGAATTTCAACTCGCTTTATATGCCATGAAAACCCCTAATATATACCTCCACAAAATCACACTGGATGGCTCCTTACTCCTGAACACATATACACAGATTATTTATAGCGCTGTGGGGTCTTTTTCAATTGTTTTAATTTGCCTCAAGGGATTGATAATGGGATAAAGAGCTTTTCACTACTCAGTCACATATTACGAACCTCGTTTGAGTTTGTAATGACCGTTAATGCTCAGTTTGAAAATATTGTTGACTGCAATCCATTTCCCCTTGAATTTCTTCTATGTTTTAAATAATCTGTATTTTGAATATTATGGGGGTGTTTTTCATGGCAATAATGTTTTGGATTTTAATTATCGACTGGGAAATTGTGTAGAGATAATTCACTCTGTTTTAGAACTTGATGATTTATCATCTTTAAATTATAAAATCAGAATGGGAAATAATTAACCCACATCATATCACGGAGATCATTTGCCTGGACAAAGCTAACCACAGCTCAATATCTATTCCAACATGCATACTATGGACAAGCATAGTTCTCTACTAAAAGCTAAAATTCTAAAAGTCTCTGCTAAGTACTAAAAAGCTAAAGTATTTTTGAATCTTTTGTATCCAAAAAAGTCCGTACTAATTTAGTTGGTGGCTGCTACAGGAATTGATGATCTAAGTCGCCTAACATAAGACAATCAAAGTGGATTTCAGATAACAGACTAATGAGGAAAGAAGGAAGGAAGGAAGAAAGGAAGGAAGGAAGGAAGGAAGGAAGGAAGGAAGGAAGGAAGGAAGGAAGGAAGGAAGGAAGGAAACCTCTCTTTCATGAATCTGGGATGGATAAACCAGGATCTGGTGGGAGAAAAATCCAAGATTCTATAAATACTATGTATCATTATATAAATAATGACTATGTAAAGTTCCATCATTTATTGCAGAGTGCATCTCAGTGATTCCTGATTCACAAATCGTTAAGAGAAAGTTGACCTATTTAAGGCCCCACTACAGGAAAAGGAGACTTGTTAAGACCAATTCAGATCTTGAGACATGTGGCCAAACCTCTGTCAACTCTCTGAAAAGTGACACTTTGTGATTCTCATGGTATCACCTCTCCAAGTTCCATCTTCATCAACACTGACCTGTCAACGACAAGAAAGAATCAGATGAGATGATGGATTAAAGTGGGAGCCAAACAGGATGAACGATTAAAAAAAAAAAAAGGTTCCAGAGACAGGCAAAAGCAGAAGATGATATACCAAATACAAACAGTCCATGGGATACGTAATTAGATCAGAAATTCAGAAAGAATGTGTAAGGGGCCCAAAGCGGTGAAGAGTTGTGAATCAGGGCTGCTGCTATTTTGTCTCCAGGGTCTCTGGCCTTCGTCAAAACAAGAGCTCCTTCACTTTGTTGCAGTATGGGATTACAACTCATCATAAACATTCAATTACTAAATAATGGGGGCATTCATTGTAGACAGAGGTTGGCAGGGACACGATTTCATAGAAATGGCCAAGGCAGAGACATGAGGAAAAGGGCAATCAGAGATGCTGAAGCCCTTGTAAAAATGTGTGAGTGGATTTAGCAGCAGCCAATTCATGTATAAAAGCCAAATCATGAAAAAAGATCATTTTTAGACAGTTAGACCTTGGTAGGCCTCTCAGTACTGAAATGTATTTTACTTTATTTTAACATCAGAGTCATTTTGAGATATGTAAAATTTTAAAAGACATGATTAAAAAGCATGGCATTGGGGCGCCTGGGTGGCTCAGTGGCTTAAAGCCTCTGCCTTCGGCTCAGGTCGTGATCTCAGGGTGCTGGGATCAAGCCCGGCATCAGGCTCTCTGCTCAGCAGGGAGCCTGCTTCCCCCTCTCTCTCTGCCTGCCTCTCTGCCTACTAGTGACCTCTCCCTGTCTGTCAAATAAATAAATAAAATCTTTAAAAAAAATAAATAAAAATAAAAAGCATAACATTAAGTCAATAAATACACACACATGAATACATGTGAGCACGGAAGCGTGCGTGCATACACACACACACACACACACACACACACAACTTCATCTCTACTCAAAATCCTATTGCTCAATTTTTTTCCCTCCCTACAATCAGATAGGATTTGATTATCTGAATTGATATCTGATATCTGATTTGATTATCTGATTTGATATTTGATATCTGATACAATCAGATATGATTACTGGTTGGTAAAATGGTCAACATGTTTTTTTTCTAATTTTTCCTATGCTGAAAATGAACAGAGTTATGTAATCATTTTTTTTTTCCTTCTAGTGACTAGCTGGAAGGACAACTTAATGGTTTATTAGTTTAAATAGAAGGAATAGGGACTTGGCAGATCTTTTACCCAAGATTGCTTTCTGTATAATAGTCATAGATTTTTTTTTAATTGGAGATATCTCCATAAATCAGGGTAAAGTGAAAATTATTTCCTTACAATTAGAGAAAGAAGAAAGGCCACTCTTATTCCAGTTTTCTGAGGACAATGCTTTTCTACTTAGTTTCTTCCTCAGGAACACTTATAAAAAATGTTTCAAGGTGATATATATATATTGTATGGTACCACAGGCCCTTCAGAAGTCAAGAAAGTTCTGATGTGGTTTTCCTAACGTCAGTTCTTGTACTTAATGTTCACCAGCTGATAGATTATACTTTATTTCTTTGGATTTATTCCTTGGTTTTTGGCAGATTGTTTTCTGAATTATCCTTTGATCATAGAGTAAATTAGATTTGTTTTCTAGTTTCACATATTATCCATCTGTTGCATGAGACAAATCATATTAATTCACATGTCTCTCCTATTCAAAAATTTGATTTCCTTTTATAAATTTTGCCATTAACAAATTAGTTGTCCAAGAACACTAAATATAAGCTTGACTCTCAGTTTAAAAGTTTCTATTTTGAAAATGGAATGTAATTACTATTTACACCATTTGGCCAAATGTCCTTTCCTCTTTGATTATATTAACATTTATGAGGGCAAACAATGCAAGTAGATAGATCCCTTGTATATCGTGGTATTTAAACAGAGGTTTTATTTTTTTGTAATATTTATTAGAGCCAATAAGAACACACACACATTAAGCAATTTTGAGAATTTTTCTTAATTTTGGCTATTATATATATAAAAAAAAGCTTAGTCTAGTTGAAAGAAGTCCAGGAATATGAAACGAATGAAACAAATAAACATCACCACATTTTATTTTTAACTTGATGTTATCTAGTTTGTTTAGAAGCTAAACCTAAAAGAACAATTTACCAAATCTGAAATATATAGATACAGAATATCCTCTAAGGAAATGATATATTATTGATTGCTGGTAAATGGTCCTTTTACTCTATTCATTCCTCTAGGCTCTCTGTACAATATTTGCTATACATACTATATCGTGTAGTGTCCCCAACCCAACAGTTGTTGTCTCCCAATAGTGGCATCTAAGAAATGTTGCTCAATCAAAACTGATCTGTCTGGCATTTTTAATAAATGTTTTTTTTGGTATCTCATTTTTCCTGAAAGTGCCCTTATAGTACAAGAGAACTCAACAATTCTCCTAACTTATCATAAAAAGTACAAATTGTCCCAGTATCATTTTATTATCCAAAAAATTCACGTATGTCAATTTTTCTCTTTTAAAGGCAATCTATACATAGCATACGTGGTCATTTTCTTAAGCGGTATACTTGAGTAACTTACCTACCATATTCTATAGCAATTTTTTTTCATGATAGTGTTTACTCTATATTTACTATATGAAATATTATATTTATTATAGTGAATATCAGATTTAATAATCTAATCCCTAGATGGGAAATGAAACTCTCAAAAGCACAATTTTTGGTTGTGAAGCAAAATACAATCATTGCATTCTAATAAATTCTAAGCTTTCATTGACTCCATTATGTAAATAACTTTATTAAAAGCTGTAACTCAGAATGATTTTGTGTGTGTGTGTGAACCTAGAATACTTAAATACTTAATACTTAAATATTTAAAGGAAGCAATGTATGGTTGTAGACACACCAAATTTTTAAAATCTGGCATTTGATACAATTGTCTATTCATTGTTTGACATTGTTTTAAATTGTTTTAAATCTGATATTTGATACAATTGTCTATTCATTGTTTTAAATCATGGGATATAGTTCAAATAAAGACGCATTCTAATTTTTTACACTGCTTGTTGGAATATGTAGCATTTGGAACTCCAAGAAATACACACCAAAATTGAGAACTTATTTTTTTTCTTTTTAACCAAGTATATATATACACACATATACACACAAATCAGTCACCTATGAAGCCTACTAAGAATTCTGCTTTCACTAAGCAACACTACACATTTAATATGAAGTTTGTTTCCATATTCTTCAATCAGTTGAAAAATTACTAGACTTAAAGTTTTTTTCTGTGAAAACAGAAAATTAACTTACTTTTATGCTTGTCACTTCTGCTAACACCTTTGGTATTATAGTGTAATATAGTGTTACACTATAATAATTTGCCTATATAAACTAGTAAAGTGATTGAGAATGTAGATGTATTTATGGCTATTAATTCCTTAAATGCATCCACTGAACACACAAATAAAATGAATACTGATAAGAAGTCTGGCTTTTTTTTTTTCTTTTTTGACTTGTAATCAGAATAAAAAAGAGACAACCAATTAAATAATCAGTTTAAACATGCTGTGCACAAAGGGAACCATGTTTCCTTAATTAAATAATTTAATACAAAGTTAGCTCAAGTTAAAAATATTTTTAAAATATTCTGTACTTATTGTCTTTTGAATTTGACAAAAGAGTGCAAAATCTCTGCATTCAGATTTTTTTAGACACTCTTTTCAGGACACTGAACAATACCTACAGTAGGCTTCCATGATACAGTTCACAGGAAAACTGATTTTACATCTTCACAATGGCACAACTAGAGAGATGACTATGCTTAAAAACACATTGTTTAAAAAACTAGTACCTGAAGAAATTGGAGACAAATGTTTTCCTAACTGGTGCTTCAAAAAATTAGGAATATCCAATATTTGAGAATTTCCTTAAAAAAATCTGTAAATTCAGACTTTTTTTATCTAATAGGAAAGTTTAAAAAATATTTACTTTCAGTGGTGCCTGGGTGGCTCTGTCAGTTAAGCATTGGAGTCTTGATTTCTGCTCAGTTCAAGATTTCAGGTCATGAGATTGAGCCCCATGTTGGGCTCCATGCTCAGCATGGAATCCTCTTGAGATTTACTCTCACCCTCTCCCTTTGCCCCCTTACTGCTTGCTTTCTCTCTCTAAAACTCAATCAATCTTTAAAAGAAGTATTTACCTTCATTATTAGTAGTACTGCAGTCTGTGTCCAAAATATCCCAGAAGTTTGTTCACTAAGATATTACCAGAATTCTTTTGGAAACTTCAAACCATGACATTGATTTGGGCCTCATTGTAATTTAGAGTGCCTTGGGAGATAACAAAGGGTATATAAACATTATAGTCTCATAAGAATCCATCTCAGTTTGCATTCATATTAGAACATTTGGAAAGTTCTAATAAGTAATTATTAGAATTATACAACCTGATAGACTATGTGCTTTTAATATAAAATATTTTGAATATTATTGGAAAAATAGCTCTATTGAAGAATCATTAATTTGAACATTATATGAATCCATCATATGATACTTCCTATGATTAAATACTTGTTAAAATTTGAATTCTCTGTGAAAAATCAGAGAGATAGGGAAAGAGAGGTACAGATACAGTTTGCTATAATGGAATATATGCATTCCTAAAAATTATTGTGTTGTGCAAAAATCACACAATAAAAACCACAAGGCTTGTGAGAAAAGATGAAATTAAGACTACAACACTTAGAAACTTTTTTAGTAACTCACATAGTCACACACACACACACACACACACAGTGGGAAAAGCCTATTAAAATAATGCACTGTTTTTCACATATGGAATGATTAACAGATACATAAATATTACAATAATTTTGGCACTTTTTCTTTGAAAAAGACCAGAGGTTTGCTTGGGGAAGTGAGTGTGAAAGAGATTGTAGCTTGTGATTTTTATGAATTGGTAGAAAGAGGATTATGTGCAATCTGATGGAAAGTTGTACGACCAGCTGAGGAAGTGTGGCTAACACCACAGTAAACAGAGGTAGCTGGGAGATGTTTGAGGCACGTGTGTGTGTATTCTGAGAATTCCCGTGCAGGTCAGTTCAGCTGGGTGCAGTTTTTGTTGTTGTTGTTGTTTCCTGTTTTCAGGTAGTGTTTCTTGGAGAATAAATTGTGCAGAAACAAAAGCAAAATTTGCAGTAGGCTCAAATTGTTCCTTAATATATCAAATGTATTGGAACAAATCCATGTTTTCAGAACAAGTGTTGGAACAGAACTGACTGCATATCTTCTTGAACATAATTTCTAAGATCCATAAGTAATAATGTAAAACCTTGGGATAATTGAATTAACACATTTAAAATACTTCTATAATTAAATGAAGAGCTGGCACACTTTTTCTGTAAAGGGCCAGATAATAAATATATATTGCTTTGCCAAGGATAAGGTCTCTGTTGCAATTACTTAAATATGACTAGTGGTGCAAAACCAGTCACAATCAAGGTAAAAATGAATGAGTGTGGCTATGTTAAATAAAACTATTTACAAAAACTAATGCAGGCAAAAGTTTATGTTTGCTTCTTATTTTTATGTGCTTGAGAAGTCTATAACTTTGAGAAGTGTTACTAAATTGACACATTTTTCGACACTTTAAGAAGTTATAAAAGGGATGGATGAGAGTGGCAAAAGTTTCATCTCTATGGTAATATTTTCTAGGCTGTAAAATGCTTTGTAGGACAGGCAGTTTACATCATATCCTCCATTTTTTTCCCTGAAATAAAAGTTGAAAGTTGTTTTGTTAAAATTTATAAGTAATAGTTACTGAGGCCATCCTACGTAATAGAAAATACAATTATTTATGTATGGTGATTTTTTTTCCAAGGAAAAGGAAGAAAAGTTTGTCTTCTCAAAAAATCTCAATTTAGTTAGTAACTGATAGATGTAAATAATGTAATCTGTTTTGCTTTAGTTTCTTTTGATTACCATAGGGCTATAAAAATGCCATCTTCCAAAAAATATTTGTCTGAAATAATCATATTTAAATAAATTCTTTAGTGTTGAAAGATATTTCCTGAAGTAACAATTCTACTTTTCCATTTTACTTCAGAGACTGGAATACAAATAAAACAGCTAAAATAAAAAAAAAAAATCTCAATTTAACTAGAATATGAGAGAGCATAGCAAGGGACAAAACATGGATTTTTTTTCACGTTATACAGGATTTGGGGAAATGTAATTTCATTTTTCTCCTTTGTAATGGATAAGTCTGTAAAAAATGCTAAGAAATAAGTTTAAATTAAAAAAAATTCCCCACTTTTGGGCTTTCTCACAAGATAATTATATAAAAATTAAAGGGAGAAACATGAAATATTTAGTGGAAGGCACTATATTGATACAAATATAGAATTTGTCTTTTGCCTTGTTAAAATAGTACATTGTTCTTAAAAATCTTAACATGGCTGAACAAAAAGTATTCCTTAAATCCTAATGTATAGCTATCAAAAAGATAACAAATCTCTTTGTTTAGTGGTATCAGTATATCAGTACTTGATTATTACAAAATATAGCAATAAACTTTTAAAGCATTATAAAATAATAATAAAAAAAGCTTCTCACTTGTGTTAACCCTTTTATTCATTTTTAAAGTATTTTATTGTCACAAATTAGATATCCAAATAACTATTTTCATGTGTCTATGAACATATTTTAAACTATCAGTCAAATCTCCTGTCAATTCTTTTTTTATTTTACCATATATAGTTACTTAAAAAAAAGTTTCTTTTTTTTCTTGTGATGGACTTTAAAATCTACTCTCTTGGCAACTTTCAAATATGCAACATGGTATTATTAACTATAGTCATCATGTGGTACATATGGCCCCATGATTTATTTATTACTTGAAATTTGTAATTTTTAACCCCTTCCTCCTTTCCTGCCCACCTGCCTTGGTAACCACCAATCTGCTTTCTGTCTTTAACTTGGTTTTTGTTTGTTTGTTTGCTTGTTTCATATTTTTAGATTCTACATATAAGTGAAATCATGCTATACTTGTCATTATCTGAAGTATTTCACTTAGTATAATTCCCTCAAGTTCCATTCATATTGTTACAAGTGGCAGGATTTCTTTCTTTTTTATGGTTGGGTAGTTAACTACTGAGTGTATATACCACACCTTCTTTGTCCATTTATCCACTGATGGACACTTAGGTGTTTCCATATTTTGGCTACTGTAAAATATGCTGCAATGAACATGGGGGTGTACATATGTTTTCAAATTACCATTGTTGTTTTCTTCAAATAAATACCTAGGACGATAGGTCCTGGATAATATGGAAGTTCTATTTTTAATTTTTTTAGGAACCTCCATACTGTTTTCTGTAGTGGTTGCACCAATTACATGCTCAGCAGTGCACATGGGTTTTCTTTTTTAATATATCCTTACCAACACTTGTTATTTCTTTCTTTTTTTTTTTTTTTGATAATAACCTTTCTAACAGATGTGGGATGATATCTCATTGTGGTTTTGATTAGCATTTCCCTGATAATTAATGATGTTTAGCATCTTTTCATATGCCTATTGGTTCATCTCTGTCTTCTTGGGGAAAATTTCTACTCAGATCCTCTGCCATTTTCTAATCAGATCATTTGTCTTTATGTTACTGAGTTGTATGAATTCCTTATATATTTTGAATAGTTTGCCCTTATCAGATACCTTATTTGAAGATACACTCTCCCATTCAGTAGGTTGTCCTTTTTTTTTTTTTTTTTTTTTAGTTTTATTTATTTATTTGACAGAGAGAGAGAGCAACAGGTGGAGAGGAGGAAGCAGGATCCTGGTGAGCAAAGGCCCAATGTGGGACTCAATCCCAGGACCCTGGGATCATGACCTGAGCTGAAGGCTGAAACTTAACCAACTGATCCACCCAGGCGTCCAAGTAGATTGTCTTTTCATTTAGTTGATGACATCCTTTGCTCTGCAGAAGCTTTTCCCTCTTCACTTTTGTTGCCTTTGCTTTTGGAAGCAGATCCAGCTCTTTTGATTTTAACTTCTCAAGATCAGGATCAAAAAAGAAGAAAAGGAATGAGAAAAGAAGAGAAAGAAGAGAAGAGAAGAAGAGAAGAGAAGAGAAGAGGAGAAGAGAAAAGAAGAGAAGAGAAGAGAAGAGAAGAGAAGAGAAGAGAAGAGAAGAGAAGAGAAGAGAAGAGAAGAAAGAGAAAAAAACATGTTCAGGATGTCTTTATTTTTTTTTTTTAAGATTTTATTTATTTATTTGACATAGAGTAAGAGAGAACACAAGCAGGGGGAATGACAGACAGAGGGAGAAGGAGAAGCAGGCTCCCTACAGAGCAGAGAGCCTGACCCCAGACCTTGGGATCATGACCTGAGTCAAAGGCAGACATTTAACCCACTGAGCCACGCAGGCACACTTTCATGATGTCTTTTACCTCTAAAGCTATCTTAGAGATTTAACAAAGAGATACTAGAAAATCAAAAGGCTTAGTATTTCATTTTATAAAAATAAAGATGGTAAAAACAATTAGGTTTGTTTTGTATGCTCCATATTTCTGAATTATCTCAGTACCATGTTAATATTTGTATGGAAAGAATTGTCAACTCAAGAGATGTGTTCAGTCTTTCCAAGATTAAGTTTGTATAGACAAAATAGTATTAATATGAGTATTTTAGAGATTGTATATTTTATGAGAAGGACCTGTAGATTTATAGATGTCCTCACTGTCCATAATACTCTTATCCTTAGGGTAAGCCTTTACTGAGTCCTTATAAAATAGTTATGTATTATACTCCAACAGGAAATTATATGCTCCTCCATTCTGATATCATCGGTTATAGTAATAAATAAAACATAGCCTTGCAGTTTCAATATCTAACATGTTTTTAGCTCTCTCTGATGCTTACCTGAAGGCTTTGCTGTAAAATAAAGGCTAGAATATCATGAGGTCCCAGAATAGAAGGCAGATTGTGACAAAAAACACCAACCTATTACAAATGTATAAGACAACTTGCTGAGGAGTCTATGAGAAAATTCAGCTGACCTAAGGTATTTTGGAAATGGTGGGTTACAGTAAGATTAAAGACAAAGGAAACTGTGAATAAGAACTAGTATTAAAGTCATTTCTTGTAAGGGAAGGGGCTGACAATTTTTGGAACCATTGTTCATGTTAAGTGGAATTGAAAAAATACAAAAGTGGGGTCACCTGGGTGGCTCAGTGGGTTAAAGCCTCTGCTTTCGGCTCAGGTCATGATCTCAGGATCCTGGGATCGAGCCCCACATCAGGCTCCCAGCTTCATGGGGAGTCTGCTTCTCCTTCTGACTTTCTCCCCTCTCATGTTCTCTCTCTCTCTCTCAAATAAATAAATAAAATCTTTAAAAAAAAAAAAGAAAAAATACAAAAGTGTATGGTAGGGGACAGAAACCAGGTTTTTCATTTGGTGTGGGAGATTACTAATTAAGCAAGGCAGAAGGCTAAAATGATGCATGTAGTTTAATGGGATAGAGTGCAAAAGTTAGTGGGGGTATAATTTATTTTAATATATATAAAATGGATGCATACAGAAATATTTAACTCATGTGTATGTATATGGGTAAATATAGATACTTGTGTTTCCTTACTCTGTCAACTGTAAAGGCAGAAAGGCAACAAGACCCAGTACCCATTAGCATATCTAGTAACCTGATATTGGTTACTAATACCATTATCCAATTGAAGGAACCAAAGATCCTTGGATAAATGGCTGATTGTATGTCTGGAGCAGGACATGTACTGAGCAGGACAGGACATGGAGCAATTCGTAGTGTCTAAAAGAAAAGAAATTGGGGCATCTAGCTGGCTCAGTCAGAAGAGCATGTAACACTTGCTCTTGGGATCATAAATTTGAGTTCCACATTAGGTGTAGTGATAACTAAAAGAAAGCAAATTAAGGGGTGCCTGGGTGGCTCAGTGAGTTAAAGCCTCTGCTTTTGGCTCAGGTCATAATCTCAGGGTCCTGGGATTGAGCCTCTGCACTGGGCTCTCTGCTCAGCAGGGAGCCTGCTTCCCCTGCACCAACTCTCTGCCTGACTCTCTGCCTACTTGTGATCTCTCTTCCTCTCTCTCTTAAATAAATAAATAAATAGCAAATTAAAAAATAAAATAAAAAGAAGTAGGTTACAAATACACACATGCATGTGCACACACACACACACACACACACACACACACACAAATGATGGGGCTATATGAAAGGGACAAGGACCCAACTAAAAGAGCCCAATGGCCAAAAGTGGAACAATTTGGGCAACAAAACAAAATGTTGAAAAAAGAAATAGAAGAATATCAAAATAAATGGAGAAACATACTGTGTTTTTGGATCAGGGGGCCCAACAATAAACATGTTAATTCCTCCTAAATTGATACACAGATTTAATATAATACCCAGGAAAATCTCAATATTTTTGTAGTTATAGACAGGATTATTCAAGGCTTTTAATGGAAAGCTAAAGGAATTTGATTTGTTCAACCAATTTTTGGGAAAAAAATAAAATGAAAGAAATCAATCTACCCAGTTTCAGCTTTTATTATATAGCTGCAGTAGTTAGAATTAAATGGTATGGTGCAATGGTAGACACAGATCAGTGGAACATTAGAGAACCCTGATATAACCCAAATTAATATGTTCAACTGATTTTGATGAAGGTAATAAAGAAATTCAATGGAGGAACAGGCTTCTCAATAAATAGTGCTGGAAAAATAAAATAAATCTCAGCCTTATACAAAAAATTAACTCAAAATGTATCATACAATTAAATGTAAAATGTAAAACTAGAAAACTTTTAGAAAAAAACTGTAGAGGAAAATATTCATGATCTATATCTAGAAAAAATATAAATTGATAACAAAAGCATATCCCATAGAAGGAAAAATGATAAATTGGATATAATTAAAAGAAAGATGTTGTTTAGAGGTGAAAAGACAAGTGATGGACTGGTACAAAATATTCCCAAGCCATATTTCTGACTCAGGACTACTAGCAAGAACATATAAAGAATTCTGAAAAATTCATCAGTAAAAAACAGAAAATCTGGTTATAAACTGAGCAAAATAAATGACAGAGCATTTCACTGAAGAGGATATACAGATGGCAAAAAGCACATAAAAAGATATTCAACATTATTATTCATTAGGCAAATGCAAATTTCAAACAATTTATGTATCACTATGTGCCTACTAGAATTTCTCAAGTAAAATATAATAACACCAAATGCTTGTGAGGATATGGAGAAAAACTATCATTCAGATATTGCCAGTGGAAATGTAAAATGGTCTGCTACTCTGAACAGTTTGTCAATGTCTTAATAAGCCAAATATGTAATTGCTATGTAACCTGACAATTGCACTCCTGGTCTTTTATCCCAGAGAAATGAAAAGTTGTGTTCACACAACAACTTGTGTACAAACATGTTCATGGTGGCTCTGTTTGGAGTAGCACCAAAATGGAAGTAACCCACATTCCTTCAATAAGTGAAAAATTGGACAAACCTGTGGTACATCCATATAATCATACTCAGCCATAAAAAGGAACAAAGTGTTCAGACATACAACTACTTGGATGAATCTCCAGAGAATTGTGCTGAATGAAAAACAATTTTGAAAAGTTGAATATTTCTTTTTATAGTTTATAATGTTTCTTTTTATATAGTATTCTTAATATTATAGAAATAGAGAATAATTTGTGACCAGATATCAAATAGGGGTTGGAAGCATTAAGGAATGGGCTGTGGCTAGTTAAATGAGGGAAAATTCAGGTGATAGAAAAGTTCTGTCTTGCCTTTATCAATGTCAGTGTTATCAAGCTATGGGTTTTTAAGCTACTACCTTTGAGGGAAACTCAGAAAAGGATGCATGGGATTTCTCTATATTATTTCCTACAATTGCATGCGGATCTACTATTGTCTCAAAATAAAAATGTAATTGAAAATAAGATGTACTTTGCTGTGCATAGGCTTTTTCTCTTGATGAAGTCCCAAAAGTTCATTTTCGCTTTGGCTTCCTTTGCCTTTGGAGACATATCTTGAAAGAAGTTGATGTGGCTGATGTCGCAGAGGTTACTGTCCATGTTCTCCTATAGGATTTGATAGATTCCTGCCTCACATTGAGGTAGTTTATCCATTTTGAGTTTATCTTTCTGTATGGTGTAAGACAATGGTTAAGTTTCATTTCTGTATATAGCTGTCCAATTTTCCCAGCACCATTTATTGAAAAGACTGTCTTTTTCTGATTGGATATCTTTTCCTGCTTTGTCGAAGATTATTAGACCATAGAGTTGTGGGTCCATATCTAGGCTTTCTATTCTGTTCCACTGGTCTATGTGTCTGTTTTTGTACCAGTGCCATGCTGTCTTGGTGATCACCGCTTTGTAGTAAAGCTTGAAATCAGGCAACGTAATGCCCCCAGCTTTGTTTTTCTTTTTCAACATTTCCTTAGTAATTCAGGGTCTTTTCTAGTTCCATACAAATTTTAGGATTGTTTGTTCCAGCACTTTGAAAAAGCAGACAGAGTCAATTATCATATGGTTTCACTTACATGCAGGGCATAAGGCAAAACATGGAGGACACTGGGAGAAAGAAAGGAAGGGTTAATTGGGGGAAATCAGAGGGGAAGAAGAAACATGAGAGACTGTGGACTCTGAAAAACAAACAGGGTTTTGGAGGGGAGGGGGATGGGGGGGTTGGGTGAGCCTGGTAGTGAATATTGAGGAGGGCATGTATTGCATGGAGCACTGGGTGTGGTGCATAAACAATGAATCTTGGAACACCGAAAAAATAAAATAAAATTTAAAAAAAAGAAAATAAGATGTACTATACAAGACAGAATGGCAAAAATTAACCGCACTAAATATTGAATATTAAGATGATTAAATTACTAAGGAATAATGGCAGCAGAACTCTTGGTCAATATTACATACTTTAGCAAAGTATTAATAATTTAAGCAACAGAATGGGAAAATAAATTAAATGGAAGAGGGAGAAAAGATAACAGTAGGAATCATGT
>CM053608.1:19741247-19805537 GCA_028646535.1 Procyon lotor
GCACAGTCTCTCATGGTTCATCTCTCCCTCCAATAGCTTTTAAATGTTGTTTGTGTAACAGCCTTAGTTAGCACAGTTATTATTGTTTATACTTAGTTAATATCTTCTGCAATTCTTTCCTTATGGTCTAATGTTAGGTCTTAGTCTCAAATAATTTAAAAAGAGTTGTTATGAAAATCTATAACTTTTTAAAGAAACTTTTGTATCTTCCTAATGTGAGATATGTATTTATTTGTTTATATGTCTGGAATATTTTAAGGTTTAATTAACATTCCAAATGTCATGCATATCACAGTAGAGCACAGTGGAGAAAGCAGTAGAAAAAGTGGATTGTTAACATCAATTTATGTAATAAACCTGTTCCTTGGTAGTTTGACTGTTTTAACGTCCTCATTTCTAACATGGAGGTAATAAACCTTTCTTGCAGTAATATATAATTTCAGAACCAAAGAAGATATTTGAAAAAGCACTTTAAAATCTATATATTTAATATTAATAGAAATTATTACTTATTGTGATGATAAGTACCTGCCATGGGCAACTGGGATATTTTATAAATTGAAATGAAATGATGACACATTTTTTCTTACTTTCAGGGGCAGTTTTCCTATTTGATACAAGATCAGACAGTTGAGTAGATCAATTTGATATTGACATAACTTCTCAGAAATAAATAAACTCAGTATTTTATAGCTAGAAATGTAGTCTAGTACATCATGATTTTTGTCTGGTATTTCCTCCTTTACTTCTTAATCTACCTAAACTTTGAATAAACTTTGAAAAATTTGCAGGTGTATCAGAGAAAAATACCATTTTATCATTTTTGGAATTAAATTGATGTAACAATCAAAAGTAAATGAAGAATGAAGTTGAAATCAAACTCATTCTTAATTACCAAATCTTAGAATTTACATAAAATTACACTCAACTAAAGTCATCAGTTTAGTGATCAGTTTTGATAGTTTTTGTTTAACTTCATCTGGGAGCAGGGTAGAGTGCAAAATTAGTATATGTTTAATTCTACAAATGAGTTAAAAGAAATTAGAACAGAAAATTTTTCATAGTGCAAAGAAAGGGATTTTCTGCAAAGAATAATATTATAATTAAATTTCAAAATCTTTAATGCTTAGAAATTATATAAATTTTACATACCTCTAGAAGGGCAACTCTATCTTGGGTATGCCATGGCATTTTAGTGGACAGGATGTCTGTAGCTCAAGCTATTTCCTTAAAGGAGGGCTTTTCTCAACAAAAGATCCCCGCCCACAGTATAGTAGTTGACCGATGCCATCTCTCACAGTTTTAAGCATCATTACAAGAATAAATCCACGATAAATTAGCTTTAAGATAGCAGGGAAATTACTATAGCTCCAAGTCTAGTACGTTTCACAATAAACATTTTCCAATGACATTAAAAGCTCAACAATAAAAAATACAGAAATGCTAGAGCTTTACAATTTCAGAATCTCAGCTAAGTGCTGAGGTTACACAGGTCTCTGTTATCAAGATTATGGCCAATTGCAAGATACAGAAATTTTAAAAGATAATTCAGAAACATGAAACAGTCTTCGATAAACAGCAAAGTCCTGTGGGAATACAAAGCAAAACAAATTATCAAAGGTTGGTGGTCAATGGTCTCTCAACAGAGTGAAAATTCTTAAATGCCTAAGAAGTCCAGTCCACTGGATAACTACAATTGGGTGTGTGTGTTTTTGACACACAGAGTAAATGCACACTACTCAGCAAGTAGCCTGCTTGCTTAGTCACTAATGTTGGCCTGTTTACTAACCCTGCTTTAAAAGATCTTCATTATCTTTTCCAAAGGCTGCTTTTCTTCCCTTCTCTCCCATGACGGGCTTATGACCTGATGGTACAAGCTGACTGCAACAAATCCTCTAAGAAAAGATGGTAGTCTACTCTTCTGCAGTCTTGAAGATGTTGCATAGCTTCCAGCCCTCTGTGCACTTTTGTGCAGAAGTTGCTCTTGGCTCCAAAAGTAGACAGTGCTATTGTTTCCATGCACTATATTACTAACTTCATCTTATATGTCAAACTATATCATTTTTTCCTTATAGTTTGAATTACCTCCCCCTGGAAGTATATGACACCCAAATTGTTCCCCAGTTCACTTATTTTAACTGTTGGATAAGCTCAGCAGAGGTTATTCTATAGAAAGAACAAGATAATTAAATGGACTTTATCGTAAAATCATATGATACAAAAGGAAAAATGTAGGATGGTTTATTAGTGTCATAATGCTTTTATATTAAATGTAACCCAGAATATTTTATAAAATGTTATATCAGCAGATGAGAGACTAAAATATAAAAACATAACTAAAATATCCATTCTAAATGAGTGCAGAATAAAGAAATAAAATGAGCTATTTGAATATGTCAAGGCAGTTCCCAGGTTTTTCTATGTGACATTTCTAGAGGTCTTCATGAGAAAAATCATGACACTTTTAAGAGCACTGATGTGTAAAAAGGAAAAGTAACCTAGGACCAGTCATAGAAAATAATTTAAGTCATATTACATCATCAACAACAAAATAAACCCAAAACTAGTGTTTAAACCACATACAACCATGAGAGAGACAAGAACTAAGCTCAATAACACATAGGGAGGTAAAATTGATACTACAGGTCTAGTAAAATTTGGGCCAGTAGAACCATATTTACTCTACTATTCTTTGTGAAATATACTGAAAACAATAATATAACAGAACCTACATTTTAAAAAATGATAAACAAGTATAAGGTTTCCTTTAAAAAACTCAAAACACATGTTTTGGATATGAAGTCTCAATGCTGTGAAAATATTAATGATCTTTAATTTAATTAATTATTATCAACTCTTTTTGGAAATGATTCTGATATTTCACCTGGAAAAATAAAGAGGTGAGAAAAACCAAAAGAAAAAGATCTGAAGAGGAAGATGTTATCAGTCAAAAAATAAAGCATAAAGTTACATTATTATAAAGAGTGTGACATAGGCAGAGAAATAACCAGAAAAGTCCAATATTTTTTAAAAAGAAGTGTCTCCAAATTTATATGGAATTTAGTGTCTAATAAAGATAATATTTCAATCAGTGGAAAATTTTTGGATTATTCATTACAGTATTGGGAAAAACTGAATAGCCAGAAAACAATATAATATTCCTTATAATAAATAATATTTGAAATGCAGCATGGATTTTTCTGAAGTTTTCTCCATTTCATTCCTTTTACTTCAAACATTCATGTTTGTGAAATTCAATTTTACAAAAATAGATATAGAAAGATCTGAAGATTTTACTCAATACCAGTAAACTAAGGAGTGTGTGACATTTTCTTCTGACTTTCCCATCGCTTTGGAATATATAATGAAATTTCATTTTGGCCAGTGTTTTGTAAGAAAACTCAAGACCCAATACAAGGGGCGCCTGGGTGACTCAGTGGGTTAAAGCCTCTGCCTTCGACTCAGGTCATGATCTCAGGGTCCTGGGATCAATTCCCACACAGGCTCTCTGCTTAGCAGGAAGCCTGCTTTCCCCTCTCTCCGCCTGATTTTCTGCTTACTTGTGATCTCTCTCTCTGTCAAATAAATAAATGAATTTTTTCTAAAAAAGACTCAATATAATTATCTGCCTAGTCTGTGTTTTATTCTTGATGATCCACTTACTTATTCTTTCTTATTTGAGTAGAGTTGACACACAATGTAGCACTAGTTTCAGGTGTACAACACAGTGGCTTGACAACTCTA
Source organism: Procyon lotor (assembly GCA_028646535.1). Lineage (NCBI taxonomy): Eukaryota > Metazoa > Chordata > Mammalia > Carnivora > Procyonidae > Procyon > Procyon lotor. The sequence goes on from CM053608.1 coordinate 19,744,992, forward strand.
TATATTACATCACAAGTGTATGTACTATCTGTCACCAGAAACACTATTACAGCATCATTGACTATATTCCCTGTGCTGTACCTTTTGTTCTCATGACTTACTCATTCCATGATTGGGAGCTTATATCTCCAACTCTCCTTCACTCATTTTACCTATTCCCCTACCTCTCACCTCTGGCAATCATCAGTTCTCTGAATTCATAGGTCTGATTCTGGTTTTGTTTGTTTGTTTTTTTACTCATTTTTTCCCCACATATAAATGAAATCATATGGTATTTGTTTTTGTCTGACTTTCTTCACTTAGCAGTTACCTTCCGGGTCCATCCATGTTGCTGCAAATAGCAAGACTTCATCCTTTTTTATGGCTGCTTTAATAAAATATTAACTGCCTAGAAATGGGTAACTTATGTATATAAAAGTTTAATAGAGGTGAAAAATATAAATGGTCAATAAACTTACAGCAAAAAAAAAACTTTATTCATAGTTAAAGTGATGGAATTTTAAACAATTAGGGAAGTCTTCTTTGCTTATTAGATTGGCAAATGTTAAGAAATACCAAATATTGCCAAGTATTTTTAATTGAGCCTAAATACTATAAACTTTTTGAAAGGAATTCATTGACTATTATCCAAATAAAAAAGAAACATGGGATGTCTTCATTAGTAGGTAAAATAATTTCCCTTTAAAGTATATTCCACTACTTCCCAGTACCTTCCTGTTCTTTCGTGTGTCAGCAGTCCTAGCTGGGTCTCACTCAAATCTCTAGGGCCAGAAACAAGACGGATAGGGTTGTGCAATGAGTTTGCCATCTACCATGTATCTGGCTTCTTGCTTGTCTAAGTTGGCAAGACCAAACTCTTTCATGGAATGGTGTGAGGTCTAGACAGTAATGGGTAGAGGGAGATGACTATTTGACTTCAGATTTCAGCTCTGTGCTTCAATATAGCTTTGCCAGTCAACCACAAATTTGTGGAATTTGAGACATTTCTCATCATTAATAAATGCTTCTTTTTATTTTCCTTTTCCTCTGTATCTCTCTTTACCATTAGTTAAAACACACCGAAGGGACAAATGGTTGGTATCCCAAATTCTTCCAATTAAATCCCTTTCTATACATTTATCTATAGGTACATTCAGATAAATGCCTGAATTTGTATGTATAGAATCTTGCTTCCAATACCGTTGTAATAACAAAGCAAAAGAAAAGAATGTTTATTATTCAGGGACTGGTCAATAATTATGATGTAACCTTAAAAAGGAACACTATAGGGGTACCTGGGTGGCTCTGTGGGCTAAGCCTCTGCCTTTGGCTCAAGTCATGATCCCAGCATACTGGAATCGAGCCCTGCAATGCATGGGGCTCTCTGGTCAGCAGGGAGCCTGCTTCCCCCTCTCTCTCTGCCTGCCTCTCTGCCTACTTGTGCTGTGCTCTCTCTCTCTGTCAAATAAATAAATAAAATCTTAAAAAAAGAGAATATTATATAATTATTTTAAAAACGTAATGTAGATTTATAGGTACTGATATGAAAATATCCATTATGTAACATGAAGAAAACCAGCAAGGTGGAATACAGAAGTGTAACATGATTCTTTACATAAAACCCACACACAAACACACACACAACACACACACACATACTCACACTCTAATCTTTCATGTTTTCTTCAGGAGTCACAATTCCACAGCTATCTTTGAAAGACCCAGCAAGTATTATCAATATCTGTTATAGCTAAGTAAAAGAGTAAGACGTAGTGGTAAAATGTAGGATGAATTTCACACTTAAATGAATTCAGATTTAGTTTTCAAATGTTAAACTATCATAATGTCCATACAAAACCAAGAACAATTTGCTTCAAACTGCCTGTGGGTGAATCCTGATATAGACATTCATATTCATGGAATACTTCCAGAAGGCTGCATGAAACATTCTTAACAGAGATCAATATTTTGAAGGTGAAAAGTGACCTTAATTTTATACCTTTTATTCTTCTGTGCAGATTTTACATGTTTTACTGTCAGCTTGTATATCTCTTACATAAATGAAAATGTATTATAAACCAATGAAATGTCTTTATTAATATTTAAAATATATACAACACATTTGACTGGGCTTTATTGTAATATTTATAATGCTATTACATCTAAAATCTTTATATTATATGTCTTTATACATACGCTATCTATATGATATTACTTCACATGGAATTTTCTTCCCCTCCTCACACCTTGATAACTGATAAACAATATCCATTCTTCTCAAACTTGCTCATGAACATTTTGTTCATAAGTAGCTTGTCCCCTCCCCCAGTAGTGGTGAGTCACTCCTCCTATATACTTCTTTATGCTACGTGCTTTTATATAGTACACATCACATTGAGTTATTATTCATTAGACTATGTCCTCTCTCTCCTTTCCTTGAGAGTAGAAACAATTCTTGATTTTCTTTACTATCCCCAGTGCCGTGCAGAATGTCCCAAACCAAGTTGGTTCACAATAAAACTATTTAAACTAACCTGAGAAGAGACATTTCCTTTTGTGGTCTGTAAATCATCCCTAGAATCTAGAACAAAAGTAATAACTTCTCTTTAGTGAGGGCTTACTATGATATTTCTTAAGCACTGGATATATTTCATGTTATTTAAGACTCACTAGAGATAATTATTAAGCGAATTTTCCAGAAGGAACTTGAGGTTCTAGTCATTAATTTTCTTGGCCAAACTCGAAGATCTAGAACTTGTTTATGACATCATGGGTAAGGATTTGATCCCAAAATACAGAGAATCTAAAATTCCTCTAAGATACAAGAAAGCATAAGCTGAGTAATGCTTTAAATTCTATTTTGCCTCAACAGTAGAGCAACGAGGATTTAGAAATAATGAAATTTAAAAAGACAAAGTTTAGGGGAGCCTGGGTGGCTCAGTGGGTTAAAGCCTCTGCCTTCGGCTCAGGTCATGATCTCAGGGTCCTGGGATGGAGCCCTGCAACTGGCTCTCTGCTCAGCAGGTGAGCCTGCTTCCTCTTCTCTCTCTGCCTGCCTCTCTGCCTACTTGTGATCTATCTCTCCTCTGTCAAATAAATAAATAAAATCTTTAAAAAAATATACAATAAAAATAAATAAATAAATAAATAAATAAAAAGCCAAAGTTTAAAATAAGCATAAAATAAGGGGCGCCTGGGTGGCTCAGTCGTTAGGCGTCTGCCTCCGGCTCCTGTCATGATCCCAGAGTCCTGGGATCCAGCCCTACATCGGGCTCCTTGCTCGGCAGGAAGCCTGCTTCTCCCGCTACCATTCCCTCTGCTTGTGTTCCCTTTCTTGCTGTGTTTCTCTCTGTCAAATAAATAAAATCTTTTAAAAAAATAAATAAATAAAATAAGCATAAATAAGGTTAAGTATATAAAAAAAAAGTAGTAAAAAAATCCAGTAAGTGTAAGTGAATTTGTTTGTAAAGCTATATATATCTCACCATCATAAAATATACCATAATATACAGTATTAATTTATTATTAAAACATATTTAATATTTAATAAGAAATATAATTTTCCCAAGAAGATGGTACAGAAAGATGAGAAAACAGATAACTGATTTTTAACTATAAAAGGATGTAAATTTTTAAGGGATAAAGATATTGGAAAATATACTTTTCAAGAAGGAGCATTACAGTAATCCCCAAAATAGGAACCATCACATATATTGCTTATGAATATAACTGCAAATAAAATGTTTAAGGGATTATAAAAAAATAAAATGTCCTAAATCCAGAAGAACCAGCCTGTAAGTCATAGTATCATAATTTCAGGAAAGAGAGGAAAAGAGTTGAAAATTGTTTTTATTAGGTCACTTTTATTTTAGTAATGGAAATATATAATTTAAATAGAATGAGAATTTTCAAATTAAAGAATGTATAAAACAAAACACTATGGTCATAAAACTGTGTTTAAAAAGTAAAAAAGAAACGTAAGAATTGTTTTTAGTCTGTACCGCAGTATTACTATATTTAAAAATCCTGGCAAATGTAATTCCTTTGGGTGATATATTATCTAGAATAGGAATGTGTTTTTTTGAACTTAAGTCATGAAATTCTGCTTCCTATTCTAAAGAAGGGTTATGACTTTATCATCTCCTCTATCCATACTGATCCTAATTGTGACAGAGAGGTGTAGGCAAAAATCTTATTGCCAGTAACTGCTGATTGCAAATATAAAACATGTAAAGGAATTTGGAAGATCGCCGATATTTCTGTTTCTCAGTATATTTATATGAGAAATCAACCCCTGAGAAAGGCACTGCTCTATACTAAATGACCTGCTTGGGGCCTTAAGGCTCTTGGTCTCCAAGCTGTTTAGTGGCCTGTGTCAAAAAAATTACTTGTTTCAGTCCAATTTCTCTCAATTCAATAACCCCTAAGCCTCTCAAAACAAAGCAAAGTTAAAATGATTTTCAATTGCTTTGGACCGGGATGTGTCAGGCAGTCACCAACATTTCATGGACATCAATAGAACAAAGCACTCACCCTGAAACCTTTCTCCTTTTCTCATTAATCAAAATTCCAATGAGCTGATTTCTTTTTTAGTCTAGTCTAGAAGAGATTTATGAGAAATGGGATTTTTCTGACTCATGACTTTGAGCTAAGTATGCTGGATATATATTCCTGGGAAAAATAACACAGCTAATCATCCCACTTAACTCTAAATAATGTAGACTTGATTAAGGAGTGTATTCCCAAAGTCCAGCAATCGAGAAGCCTGACCTGTTCTGGACTCTCTTTTTTAGTGAATGACTTTTCTCAGTGTGGTTTATTTAGTCACACATTCTAATATCAGTTCATTGTGTCAGAAAGGTAAAAATCACAAGAATTAACGATAGAGGATTTCACTTACTCAGCCGCCTGTCGTCACCTGTCAACTTTCTACCCATTCATCACCTAGCCTGTCACACTTGACATAAGCTTCTGAAGGGCTGGGCGAAGGGAGGCAGGAGAGGCTGGATAAATGTCTTCATGATCATCTTTAGCAATGTCAGTAGCTCAGCACTCTCAGTATTTCAGACTTGCCCGTGACAGCTTTTCCACCAGAGCTGAAGCTGCATTCCAAATTGATATTTGTGGCGGCTTGGATTCCGGGCTAGAGCAATGCCTCAGGCAAGCCAAATTCTGCAGTTTGATACCAGTAAACAATATGATCTCTCTTTGCGTTTTGTGGATGAGCTGGAGTGGAATGAGGGAAGGATAACTTCAAATGACAGTTGCCACAGGTGATTAATTTTTTTTTTGTCTTTTACAGATTTACTCTGCCTACTCTAATTTAAATTGGTGTTCATAATGATCCTTTCATTTTGCATAAATGCTGAAGAGATGCTTTCACTCATGAAACAAATACGTAGGCAGGAGGCCATCCACAAAGATGAGGATACTGACTTGCAAAAAAAAAAAAAAAATGTGCTGTGAGATATTTCCTCTTTACTGATCTCCACCTATCAGCCCATTTGTGCCCAGGAGCAGTGATTGTGATGCAGATAATTGGAGAAAAGCTGGGGAATGAGTGATGCTAGTGCGTGAGGGATGGAGAGAGGCAACACGAGGTCTTATTAGGGAAAGAGCCCAGACACAGCTAGACAGAGAAGGAAACATGTTCCAGCTCCTCGTTTCTAATTGTCATCAAGGAAAAGTAACTTAATCCCACTGGGGCTCAATGAACCAAGGGAAACATGAACAAAGGATACTGCAAAGGGCTACCAATGAAGACATTATACTTCATATGAAAACATTTTAAAAGTTATAAAGCATTATTCAAGTCTTAGGGAAATATATCATTAATAATTATCTCATATCAAAGGGAAACCAACTGACTGATAATTGAGCCTTTACACTTAGCCTTGGGAATCAGAAAGAGTACAAAATCTCATGTTTTAATAACTTTGCTCTGTTTTTTATAGTCTATTATTAGTCATCTCTTAGGTTTCCATTTCGGGATATATATAAACACGAAAGCAGTAGCGTTAGTATATATCAAAATATTTAAGTAATGCATATTTAGAGAAGTTGGCAACAAAGAAATGAGCAATATTAAATAGTAATTTTAGCTACCCATGGGAAAATTACAATACAGAAATAAAGTAGTGCAATGTTAAATAAAGCCTTTCAGGTATAATGATCATTCAAACCACAATTTATTCTTATGGGTCATGGATTAACAAGTTGTGTTTTGAACATAAGCAAAAAACTCACCTGTTCATTTTATTTCAGAAATATCCTTAGAATTTGTGATTCCAGTAGAAAAATATCAGAATTTTTCACTTTCTCTTTGCTCAGTCAATAGTCGGGGGCTGTACGATGATTACCTGACATACATTCAAACAAATGTGAGCTCCCACATTGATCTATCAGTCTCTGGGGAGTATAGTTCTCAGAAGCTCTGTTTCTAAATAACAAGGTGAGAGTGAGCCAATACAAACTTCCTTTGAAAGAAAATGTCAGATTTGGAATAGAAAAACAAAAGAAATATCACAGCCTTCTTTAAAAGATACGAAGGGCTGCAACTGCTAAAGTTTGTCCTATAGACACACACCCTGAGGAAATCTGATGAGCGTGCATACCCACATTATTTATGGCCTCTAACTGCCCAATCGATACTCAGAGAAGATGAACAAAAGCACCAATAACTCTAAACTGTATCTGAAAAATATTTATAATTTGAAACCCAAAGTAGAGCAGTGACTTCTTTGTTCTAACTAGATGGTAGCTGTTTGCCTTCTGAAGCAATACATGGCATATATTCAATAGGTGGAAACCTACAGGGTAAAAAGATCTACAGGGAATAAAACATCAATTGACTATTTTTCCTCCAAAACATAATTCTTTTATATATTTCATAACCTCTTAGCAAGGCTGATATTTGATCTCATGAGTGACCTGCCTCTAGCCTCTCTGTGCTCCAACCATCATATCGTTCAGTAATCAGATTTGGACTTCAAGGCCCACCTCTGATCATCACTCTTGTTCTCAAACCCTCTCATGACTTTCTATTGTCACCACTCATACACACCCCCAATCTCGACAATGCGCTTTTTAAATGGCAGCACCATTTTTATCCTGATTTCCCATTAGTGCCCCATATATAGTCTACTTTGCAGTCAAATAGAACTAGATTTTCATCCTAACATTACTTGTTTTTTTTGCTCCTCTGCACACACTGCTTTTTTTACCTCAAATGTCCTCACTCATCTTCCATCTCTGTCTGGTTGAAATTTTAGGTATCCTTCAAGTTCTATGTCAAAAATCACACATTCAGTTTTCTGGCTCAATATCATTTCTCAGGATCCCAAAATATCTGTAAAATACTTAGACTCAAAAACATAAAATAACCTTTAACTGATTCTCAATAATAAAATCCAAACCACAACCAGAATCTGGGAAGGGTTTTCATTATTTATAAGATACATAAGCTTGAAGTGTCGTGCCATGTTGGTAACTAGTGCTGGCTTGCTTGCAATCATTTCAGGAACCTCATTCTGGAGAGCCGATGGACAGTGAGTTTGTCTCAACTGCTTTGCTTATCCTCTTAAGACCCAGGCTCTTCACTTAGTGTCTCTCTACTGCATTTATTAATTTTTAACAAGCCAAATGTATTAATTTTTAAATGGCTAGATAGTCTTATTCCATTTCATTTTCATAAATGGATTACCATTCCCTTAAAATTTGGGTGTCACAAAGCAGAAAGGGTAAGTGGTGAAGCAACTCGGGCAGCTTGAAGGAGAGGTTAAAGAAACAAGAATCTAGAATAGTTTACCTGTGATGAGCCATGTTGTGTAATCCCTTGGTTGGAGTATCAGACAAAGAGGCAATCAGGAAAAAGAAGTATACACGTATCCCTCAATCTAGCATACATGTACTAAGTGAGTATTTGCAAAAACAGTGTAAATTGGACCAAGAACTTTATATTAACCTACCTCTATCAGCTGTAGTTCTGAGAAAAGGAGCATAGCAAACAGCCAAGGCTGTTTATTTTAACTGCAAGATATAGTTTAGCTTTGTTTTTGAGAATCAAAGGACATTGTGTGAAATGGATTACATGCAACCATTTTTTTGCTTACTCTATAGGTTTGTAATATGCATTATAAGATGAAATGTATTCATGTGCTTGATATTGTGAGACTTACTATACTTCTGAAATTATCTGACAAACCATCCTCAAGTAGGTTGACTAGTGAATAAGGGGCTAAGGATATGCCAAATAATCTGAGTTTCAGTCTCCAACAATTCTCAATGGGGATTTTCTACTTTTAGGATAGGTCAAAAAAGGAAATAGCATGAAAAATATGGAAGAGTCTGTGAAATAATGTTGTAAACACTTTGGACACATCTAGCTCTGTCTGAGCTATAGGGACATATCCAAGAAATAAAAAGAAAAGAAAAAGGAAAAGAAATATCGTTATTATGGATGACTAAGGTGATTGGTCTCCCATTCCTCCAGAATAAGATGTTCTAAAATAAACAATAGGGTCTAATGATATTCCAAGAAAACTAGTAGCTTCTCTAGTAAAGAGAGCGAACAATATGTATTGGTATAATAGTCAATGGGTCCCATAAAAAGGATATATAAATAAGCCATAAAAAGTAAATCACAAAAGCTTTTAAAGGAAGGGGAAAAAAGTGCAAAAGCATGTCAATAAAAATAATAACTACTGGGACTTTTTAAAAAATTCATTGATAAAATTATGTACCAACATGTATTAAAAATTTAAAATACATGGGATCTAGGGAACTGTTTTGTCATGGATACAAAACTAGCTTAGAGACAAGAGGAAAGGTTGGGAATAAGTAGGCACTTTTCTAAATAAAGAAGTGTAAACAGCAATGCTCCTTAGGGAGGAGTGCCAGCATATGCCTTATTTAACATTTTTATAAATGATTTAGAGGAAAAGTGCATAAGGGAATCTCAAAGTTTGTAGAAGACTTTTCTGCGTAATGCAAAGTCTTGCTGGAGCTAAGTGATCTCAGGAATATTTTGGAACTTGGCTTACAAATGGCAAATTAATTTTAAATTGGGACATTTTACTTAGAAAAATATCTAAATTATATGCAGAAGATGTTCAGCTTGGAAATACCAGTTTTTACATAGGTTATGGACCCTGAAATTGTTACAAACCATACCCTTCAAGACAGCAGAAAAGAGGGATTATTGTACTTAAATATTACAAATGCCCATCATCATTAAGCAAGCTATTTGAAAAATTACTAACAATACCCTTCTGCATTTACACTATACTGGAAGCCCACATTGTGGTGGAATCTCCAAATCTCTAAGCATCTAAAATTTCCTAAAAAATGAGGGGATTGAAAACTTCATAGGAAAAAGTTAATTCTGTCTGTCTAGGCTTTGTATCGTGTAATTTCCTTCCTGATCTATACCCACTTCTGTGTTTACCCTTCTCCTGCTTCTTCAGTAGCTCACTTGCTCAGGATTCAAGTCTTCCCACCAGCCTCAGTATCTAAACCCACTCTGACAGCCCATGTTGCAAATCCAATGGACAACTTTTTAGTTCCAGAAAGATTGAGCATATAAATTTGCCTCTGTTATCTCCTGAAAGCTTTGGAATAATAGGAACAAAACAGACACAATAAATATATTCCCTGTGTGTATTTGCAGATGGCAAGTATGGATACAAGCAGAACAAAGATTCTGACAAATTCCTGAAAGACCTACAAAAGTCAAGTGAAAAAGAAGTGGAAAAAATCGATAGGAAAAATGAAGGCCCAAACTAATATGTGTTCTAAATAAGTATAAAGGACAATAAGATCTCAATGTAGATTGATATAAATTATCAGTTAAAAATGAGGACCAGATGTCATCATTATTTTGGAAACAAACAAAAAATAATTACAGGATGATTCCAGTAAATCATTTCAAGAATTGAATTAGATTCTCAAGAATTTGGATTCTCAAGAATTTAAGAGCCAACAAAAGGATTAGAAACTGGATTCTCAAGAATTTAACAGTTAATGGGCACCTGGGTGGCTCAGTGGGTTAAAGCCTCCGCCTTCGCTAGGGTCGTGATCTTGGGGTCCTGAGATCGAGCCCCGCATCGGGCTCTCTGCTCAGCGGGGGACCTGCTTCCCTCTCTCTCTGCCTGCCTCTCTGCCTGCTTGTGACCTCTCTCTCTGTGTCAAATAAATAAATAAAATCTTAAAAAATATTTTAAAAAAGAATTTAATAGTTAACAAACAAAAGTATTAAAATATAAATATCTTTGTAATATGGTGAAAAATATATTTCTTAAGAAAGGTGAATATATTTTAAGCTAATAGATCAAAAACAAAATGTGTAAACAACTATTTGGAAACATGAATAATCTTCCTAAAACAGCACAAAATGAAAATGATCAGGAAATGTTTTGGTATTGGGTACTTGGATTGCTCAGTCAGTTAGGCATCTACCTTTGGCTCAGGTCATGATCCCAGGGTGCTGGAATGGAGTCCCACATTGGGCTCCCTCCTCAGCCGGGGGTCTGCTTCTCCCTCTATCCCTCCCCCTGCTCATATTTTCTCTTTCTCAAATAAATAAATAAAATCTTTTAAAAAATGTGGGGTTTTTTTATCTTGTTTTAGAATTGGACTAGGTTAGGGAAAAATAGTGAGGGAATAAAAATGTGAATGTGAGTGGGGGAATGAAGGTTACTGGATTTCTCAGTAACATTTGGCACAATTTATCATTCTATCTTGGAAACATTCTCCTTCGTTGTAGAGACACAAAACTCTCCTGGTGTTTTGCCCAGCTCTCTGGTCTGTCTATTAGCATGTTTATTGTTATTTTTCCCTCAACTTGAATTCAGAAAATTACTCAAGTTTCCATTACCTGGGACTCCATATGAGTCCACTTTCCTTCCCACTCTACAGCCTCTCCTTTGGTTACTGTCCACTACCATAACTCCACACATGATAAATAAGCAGATGACTCAAACATTTTATTCCCGACTTCTCTTCAAAGCTCTGCAATGCACATATGTCTATCTGAGATCACCATTTTGGTGGATGGTAAATGCCACAAACATAACACTTGTGAAACCTTCAACATCATCCCTCAAGCATATTTCTCTCTGTGTCTGCCTCATGTGAGCAATGGACTACACTATATATCCAGTGCTGAAATCTGGGCTGTGTTCTAGAAACTATTCTCTCATTACCCACCTTAATCCATCACTTGAATGAATTTCTCATTACCCACCTTAATCCATTCACTTGAATGAATTTCTATTCAGATGCCCCCTTCTTTTTTCAAGTTATTTGAACTATTTTAAAAGCCTTCTAATTGATGTCTGGTTCTATTCCTGTCTCTCTCCAATACTGTTAGAATAGCAGTAAAATTAACATTTAGAAAAACATAATTGGTGTGCCTGCCTGATTAAGTTTGTAGAGCACAGGACTCTTGATCTCAGAGTCGTGATTTTGAGCTCCATGTTGGGTATAGAGATTACTTAAGAAAAAAAGAGTGAAAGGATAAGAAAACATGATCAATGAATATAACTCCACTCCTTAAAGATGCAATTTTCTTAAAGTAAATTAATATACTATGCATAACCTGTAAAGTCCAGATATATCTGATCTATTGTTGCAAACATTTTTTTCTGTTCTTTTGCTCTTTCATTGCAAGCATGTTGGGTTCTAGACAGCACCCAATCTTTTTAGGTTCAAGGCCTTATTATTAACTCCACTTGTTCCATTCTATCCAATCCTCCTCCTACCACCTGCACCTAAACCAGTGCTTCCCAACATCTGTTCACCTTTCTTGCCTTGCATTCAATTTCCTTTACTTAGAGATCATTTCTATGACACCCCTTCTTGATTTACACATTGCTATTTCCACTTTGATAACATTTTTATTTGCCCTTCATGTTGCTTGTCACAATTACACAGTTACTTGTTTATTTGTATGAAGTCTGACTTATAGCCCCTCCCCATCAAAATGAAGTCAATGTTCTATGAATAAGAACTCAGTTTATTATTTTTATTGCTGATCTCACATTATCTACTACAGTACCTAATTGGTGCTTAAGGTATTTTATAAATTTATATATTTATAAATTCCATTTAATATGTAACCCTGATAAAATGGGTATTGGGCTAAGTAAAATAACAGTACAAAGGGACTCCTTCCCTTGATAGATTTATGGTAAATCAATGCAATTACTGCTTCACATACATAAATCTAGGAAAAATAAATTCAATCACTGTTTCACATATAGGTAACAATACAATGAAATGCATTACTTCTAAAAGAATGTAAAGGCTAAAATATAGACACAGTAGACCAGGTATTTCTCTTATACATGGGTGACAAGATACAGGTTACTAAGGAAAACTAGAGCATTTTGGGACTTACTTGGGATTTGATTTGATGGAAATATTTTAATCTTTAAAAGTGAATAATTTTTAACTACAGATAATATATGTTCAGGTTCATTTTTACCTGGAACTTCCAATTCTGTCTAATAAATTCAATTTGACTTGACATTTGCAAACTGATTTTTTAAAGACAGCTTATGATCTAGGTTATTGTTTGATTACAGCATCTCAGTTTTATGTAACCCTATTTTCGGTAATACTTTTTCAAAATACTGTACAAAAATGGATTCCCACCTTGAAATTTTCTATCATAGCAATTGATAGGTTCTGACTTTCCAACTGATAGATCTGTGAGGCAAGAATTATGTCTTTCCTGCTCATTATTTTATTCCTAACATATAGAATAGTTCTTTAAACACAATAAATATTCCTTGATTTAATGAATATAGTCACGTAAGGAGACATGTTTCTAAGCCTCCTTGGAGACACAATTTAAGATAGATATTGCTATAGGATAGCTCAAAGTAGGGAAATTTCTCAAGCATATGAAAAACAAAACATAGAATTTATGCTGCATAATTATCACTGCAGTTATATTTTAAAAGCAGAGTAAAATCAGATAATAATATTACTGTAGGGTTTAACAAATGAAAAAGAACAAGTAAAGCACTTGATTCAACTCCCCATTCACTTCTTAGAGATCAGTTAAACTCTAGGTCAATTTCTATAACGTGATTTCTGTTTGGTTTATAAAATCAAAGAAATGTTATCATTTTTAAAATTTTTTTTAAAGATTTTATTTATTTATTTGACACAGAGAGAGAGCGATCATAGGCAGGCAGAGAGGCAGAGAGAGACCAGGAAGCAGGCTCTCCCCTGAACAGAGAACCTGATGCGGGGCTTGATCCCAGGACCCTGAGATCATGACCTGAGCCGCAGGCAGGGGCTTTAACCCACTGAGCCACCCAGGCACCCTGAAATGTTATCATTTTAGACTATTGTTTAAATAGATCATTGCAATTCAAGAAAGTCTAGTATAAGGTCAGGAACTTGGAACTCCTCAAAGTCCCACATTCTAGGTCAAGTCTAAAACCTAAACGTTCAGACCAATCCACAAATATATTTTGTATTCTGAAAGAAGTTGGGAATGACAAAGCACCAAGAAAAAAGCTAAAATATACATACTGAAAGAAGTAAACATAGATGTTTGCAAATTGAAGAACTCCAGAAATCAGGAATCTAAGGAGCCAGGCCACAGATTTAGAGATTAAATCTGCTTATTTTCAATCAGAGGCTATTTGTTCTCTTTCTTGCTTTATATGTATGCTGCTGGGTGTGAGCCGTGTGACTCCTCAGGTATTGACCATATCCAGAAAGAATTGAAAATGACACAAGTAAATTTGGTTTCAGTTTGGTGAAAGAAGAGCTCCTAGGAGATCACCATGTTAGGGTTTATAAATTATATTAAGGTTTATAAGTTTTAAATATATTAATTTGCAGAGTCAGTAAAACAAAATAAAATAAAACCTAACATGAATCAATAGGTGGAGTACACATGGTTTTAGAAGCAGTGAAAATACTCTATATGATACGATATGATGGATACGCGTCACTAAACATTTGTCGAAACCTATGGAATGTACATCACCAAAAGTGAGCCCTAAGGTAAACTATGGACTTTGAGTAATTATAATGTGAAAATGTAGGTTCATTAGTTATAACAAATGTACCAGTCTGGTGGATGATGTGGATAATGCAGAAGGCAGTGCATTTGTGAGGCAAAGGATAAGTGGGAAATCTCTGTCTTCCTTTCAGTTTTGCTGTGATCTTAAAACTATTCAAACTGTCTTAAAAAAAGAAAATCTCAACACCCCCAACCACTAATAATAATATGAGAAAAAAATTAGCATTCAAAAGAAATCATTTGGGATTAACACACTGTGCATTGCATTATTTGGTTAAAGATCCATTTTCTTGTATTGCCTGTCACTAAACCTAATTACCAGCCTGTGCAAAATAACTTCCCTGCTGAATCTGTCAAAATGAGCTCAGCATATAGCAACATAAAGTCTATCACTACAGCTATTAAACAAGACTATAAGCATCAATCGCAGCAAAGAAATAAATAAATACTATAGACTAATGATCCATCCTTACTATAAAATTCAGAAGAGTTATAATATAAACATATTTTGAAACTTGGCTAATATTAATTCTCTGCTTTCTGTATCTATATGCATACAAACGTGGGCACACATACACTTATATTCAGTGCATATGTATACACATATGTATATTCACAGTATACATGTATGGCTCCTAACATGCACCATCCATTCATTCATTTGATCGTTTCCAGTATCTGTGTATAGAAGTTCAAATTTGCTAACTCATACCCCCATGAGAAATGACTTTACTAACTAAACTATTGTGCTATATATAGTTCCTTTTGTCATTAGAATTACAGTTTTCAGTTCTTTTTAGTTCCTGAGGTCAACGCCCTTCTTCCTACCGCCTTCAGTATGGTTGTGTCATACGTTTGTAAGACAGATATTTTGCTAAAGTCTAAAATCCATCCAGAAATCCCCCACCCTCCCAGTAAATTTGTTTTTAATTTACAAACTTTAAGGTTTACTCATGCTACGGGTTTTTAGAAACAAATAGTGTCATATATTTACCATTACAGAATAGTTTCACCATCCCCAAAATCCCCAGAGTAATGCTTCCCTTTTCCAAAATTCCTAGCTACCATTAATTTGTTCTCTATCTCTTATAGTTCCACCTCTTCTAAAATGTCATGTAAATGAAATTATACAAGATATAACCCTCTCAGACTGGATTCTATATTTAGAAATATGCCTTTAAAATTCATCCATGTTACTGTGTGAAATAGCTTGTTCTTTTCCATTGTTGAACAGCAGTCCACAGTATTGATGTATCTCAGCTCATTCATTCGTGAATTTTCCAATTAAAAACCATCTTGGTTGATTCTGATTTTTGATGATTATGAATAAAGATGATATAAACATTTATATACAAGTTTTCGCATGGAAATACATTTTTAAGTCAGCTGGGCATAACCTTGGAATATGACTGCTGTGTCATATGTTAATTTAGGTTTGGCTTTATAAGAAATTGACAAGCTGTCTTCCAAAGTGACTCTATCATTTGCCTCCTCAGCAGGACCGTAAGTTCCTGTTGTACCATTTATTTTTACCAGCACTGACGATGACCAGTTGTTTTGCTTTTAGACATTCTAATAGCTGTGTAGTATCATCTCTATATTGTTTTAATTTGCATTTCCCAATGGAAAAAAAGATGTTCAGCATCTTTCCATATATTTACCTTGCCATCTTTTTGTATCTACTTTGGTGAATTTCAGCAATTTAGTTCATTTTTTAAAAGGGTTATGTATTTCTCATTGTTACATTTTAAGAGTTCTTTGATACAAAACCTTTATCAGATGAGTGTGTTGTAAATATTTTCTGTATTTGCAAAATAGTCAAGCTTGTGTGGCTTGTATATTCATTCTCTTAGTAGTTTCTTTTCCAAAAGCAAAAATTTTGTTTATTTGTTTTTTCAATTTTATTTGAGTCCAACCCATCATATTTTTCTTTCATGTGTTATGCTTTTGGCATTATATCTGAAAACTCAACACCAAACCCAAGGTCACAGTTTTCCTCCTTTGTTTCCTCCTTAATATTTTGAGTTTTATATTTAGTCCACTGTTCATTTTGAGCTAATTTTTGTGAAAGGTGTAAAATCCACGACTGAGTTCTTTTTCTTTTTCTTTTTCTTTTTTTGTATATGGACACTCATTTGTTCCAGGGACATTTTTTGATCCTTTGCCAGAATCAATTTACTATATTGCACGGGTCTGTTCTGCATACTTAGTTTTGTTGCATTTATTTGTCTATTCTTTCATAATTTCATGTTATCTTGATTAATGTACCTTTATTTTATTTTTTCCTAAGTTTTTATTTATTTATTTGACAGAGATACAGCAAGAGAGGGAACACAAGCAGGGGGAGTGGGAGAGGGAAAAGCAGGCTTCCCGCCAAGCAGGGAGCCCGATGTGGGGCTCCATCCCAGGATCCTGGGATCATGACCTGAGCCAAAGGCAGACGCTTAATGACTGAGCCACCCAGGTGCCTCAAATAATGTACTTTCATAGTAATTCCATATATCAGATATTATGATTCTTTCAACTTGGTTGTTCTTTAGTATTATTTGGGCTGTGCTAGATATTTTGCATTTCCATATAAATTTTAGAATAAGTTTGTCAATATCTATTAAAAAATGCTGGGTTGAGATTGCACTGAATATAGATCAAATTAAGAACTGATATTATAAATATATTGAGTCTTTCTATCCATGAACACATAATATCTCTTAATTTGTTTAGGTTTTATTTCTTTTATCAGTGTTTTATAGTTATCCACATGCAGAATACGGAATATGTTTTAGATGCTATTATAAATGTATTTCTTTCATTTCAACATCTTATTGTTCATTGCCAGTATATAGGAAGTCAATTGACTTTTGTATTTTAAGACTTTGCTACACTCACTTATTAGTTACAATATTTTTGGGGGGTATATTCTTTGTCATTCTCTATATAGGCAATCATATCATCTACAAATAAAAACCATTTTATTTCTTCCTTTCCAATAATATGTCTTTTCTTGTTTTAGTGCAGTAGTAAGATGTTCAGTATGAGGCTGAACAGGAGGTGATGAAAGAGAACTTTTTTTTTTAAAGATTTTATTTATTTATTTATTTATTTGACAGAGAGAGAGATCACAAGTAAGCAGAGAAGCAGGCAGAGAGAGAAGGGGAAGCAGGCTCCTTGCCTAGCAGAGAGCCTGGTGTGGGGCTGGATCACAGGACCCTGAGATCATGACCTGAGCCGAAGGCAGAGGCTTTAACCCACTGAACCATTCAGGCGCCCCGAAAGAGGACTTATTTATTTATTTGGCCTTTTGAAAGGTTTAATTTATCCATGGTTATATTTTAAATGCATATTGATGCAAATTTTTAAAATAAGTAACTAAAAGATAAAAACATATCCAAATTGAGTTTGATCCAATGCATATCTTCCTCTAATTTTCAGTATCTTTTCCCTCTTTTGTTTTTTGTTTGTTTGATTTAGTTTGTTTTTTTTTTTGTTTTTTTTTTTTTTTTTGATGTAGTGCTCAATGATTCATTAGTTACATATAGCATCCAGTGCACATCACAACACGTGCCTTTCTTAATACCCATCACCTTGTTATCCCCTCCCTCTGAGACACTCAGTTCTTTTCCTGGGGTCCATAGTCTCATGGTTCATCTCCTTCTCTGATTTCTTCCCCTTTTAGATTTCCTTCCCTTCCCCTATAACCCTCTGTACTATTGCTTATGTTACACATATGAGCGAAACCATATGATAATTGTCTTTCTCTGCTTGACTTACTTCACTTAGCATAATCCCCTCCAGTTCCATCCATGTTGATGCAAATGGTAGGTATTCATCCTGTCCGAGATGGCTGAATAATATTCCATTGTAGATACGTACTATATCTTCTTTCCATTCATTTGTTGAAGGGCATCCTAGCTCCTTCCACAATTTGGCTACTGTGGCCATTGCTGCTATGAACATTGGGGTGCACCTGCCCCTTCTTTTCACTATATCTGTATCTTTCTGGTAAATACCTAGTAGTTCAATCGCTAGGTTATAGGGTACCTCTATTTTTAACCTCTTGAGGAACCTTCATACTGTTTTCCAGAGTAGCTGTACCAGTTTGCATTCCCACCAACAGTGTAAGAGGGTTTCCCAAAAGAGGACATATTTACCTTGTTTCTGATTTTAGATGGAAGGCGTTCAGTCTCTCATTAAGTGTGATATTTCTTGTCGATTTTTCATTTAAAAACCTTACTTAGAATTTTCCTTCTATGCTTACTTTTTTGAGAATTTTCATCATGAATGCTTTTTGAACTTTATAAAACACTTTTTCTGTATTATGGATAAAATCATATTTATTTTGTTAATACGAGGAATTATAGGAATATGCAAATGTTGAACCAGCCTTGCCTTCCAATGAGTAACATTTGGTGATGATGTATTTTATTTGTAGATGTTGCTGAATTGAATTTGTTAATATGTTGTTAAGGATTCTTGTATCTATGATTATGAGACTATATGGGTCTATAGTTTTCTTTTTTGTAATATTTAGATTTGGAAATAGAATTATGCTGGTCTTTTGAATGAATTGGAAACTGTTTCTCCTCCACTGTTTTGTGATAGTACTTCGTGTAAAGTTGATATTATTTCTTCCTTTCAACCTTGGTACAATTCATGTTCAAAACATCTGGGCCTGGTATTTTGGGTTTTGAATTTTTTTTTTTTTTGCAATTAATTCAATTTTGTTAACAGTTATCCAGTTGTCCTTTAGTGAATTTTTATAGTTTGTATCTTTCAATGAATTAGTCCTTAGCATCTAAGAGATCAAAATATAGGCATAATGTTTAAAGTATTACCTTATTATCTCTTAATGTCAATGAAATCAGTGGTAAAGACCTCTTTTTTTTTTTAAGATTTTATTTATTTATTTGACAGAAAGAGAGATCACAAGTAGGCAGAGAGGCACATGGAGAGAGAAGAGGAAGCAGGCTCCTTGCTGAGTAGAGAGCCCGATGCAGGGCTTGATCTTAGAACCCTGAGAGCATGACCTGAGCCGAAGGCAGAGGCTTAACCCACTGAGCCACCCCGGCACCCCGAAGACCTCTCTTTTAGTCCTGTCTTCTCCCCACTCCCTGGTTTATATGCAATAATTTTATACTTTTAGTGATTTTTTCCAGGGACTAAGTTTTGGTTTCAAAGATATTCTCTATTACTTTCCTAATTTCCTAACATTGATTTCTGCTAAAAGTCTATCATTACCTTTGCTCTAGTTTTCTTTGCCTAGTTTTCTAAGTATAATATTATATAATGTATATCTTCCATATATATATATTTATATATATAAATATATATTTATATTTTATTATAGTATAGTATATAGTTATATTTATATTTATATATGTATATTATATATTTTTTAATTATTTAGAGTTATGAATTTCAACTTAAGGGCTACTTTCGATACATCTTGCAAATTTTGTAAGTTGTAGCTTTATTTTCATTTAGTTCAAAATGTTTTTTGAATTTCCTGAGGCTTCTCCTTTTACCCACATGTTATTAAGGAATGTATTATTTAATTTCCAAATAGTTGGGTATTTTTAAGTTCCTCTTTTTTATTGATTTCTAATTTTTAATTGTTCTATGCTCTAAGAATGTACTTTGTATTATTCCCTGCAGCCTCAGGAGCTTTTTATTCTCACAGTAACCACACTCAGCCCCTGGGAATGTGTCAAAAATATTATTTAGGACCTTCTACTGTTTTACAGAGTCTAATGATTTCTACTCCAGGGGAGCTGATTTCATTTCTTCAGGACTCAGTTGTCCTTCTGTAGGCAGTCTGGTTATCCTTAGTAAAATAGCACCATCCAGCCCATTTGTTTTACCACCATATCCTGCTTATGTGTTTCATAGTAATTAATATAATCTATCTCCCTTAATGTTCCTCCAGATTTCAAGGCAGTTTGCTCTGTGACCCAAGTGCTATGATGGGTCCAAAAAAATGCTTTGATTTTAGTTTTTCTTGCCCAGGCTCTTCATGTTGTGAGGAAAAAAGCAATAACTGAAACAAGAAGACTACTTTCTGTTTTGATCATTTAAATTTCTTTTGGTAATTCTCATGTTCTTATATGTTTAGTTTATTTTTATAATATTTTATATTCTTAAAAGATGTATTTATGGAGCATTTTAGTATACTAAAATTGTACCTGTTTTTGTATCTTAATTTCCTTATCTATAATGCCAGATGGGAATATGTCCCAATTATATTTGACTATTTTAATAGTTGTATTGTGGTATAATTTACATACAAGAAAATTCCCACAGTGTAAGCATATAGTTATATGAATTTGAGTAATTGTATATAGTCAATTATAGATAATTGATCTATAATCAATCAATTCACCACGATCAAGATATAGAAAAATCCAATCATCCTAAACATTCCTCTGACACCTTAGACTTCACCTTTTCTCTGACCTCCAGCCCTAGATAGTTACTGATTGGCTTTCTGTCACTAGAGTTTTGCCTTATCTATAAATTCATATGAATGTACCATACAGATACGTAGTCCTCTGTTTGACTTCTTTCACTTAGCATAATGGTTTTTGAGATTCATTTGCCTTTTCTTTCAACCACCATACACAATCCATCAACAAACCCAGTTGGTTCTACACCTCTGAAAAATATATTTACTATCCGTCCACTTCGCTAATTCACTTCTAGTAGCCTAGTCTTCCTAGAAAATTGTGTAGCCTCCCACTGGTATCTTTGTGTCAACTTATATTCTAATCAACAAATTATTATCTATTATCTATTATCTATTATCTATAATCTATTATCATCTCTCCTTTACCCTAGGCTCCAATCTTCCAAGCAATAGCCAGGTTATCATTTTTCTTTTTTATGGTAAAGAAGTTTATGCCACTCTGTCACTTTCTCGTTTACTCGGGAAAAAATTGAAATAACTGATCATATGGTTCCTATTGGTTTCTATAAACACATGCCATATTCTTTTAAGTTACAGCAACTTTTCTGATTTGCACTTTTGACACTCCAACACCAAGTTCTTTCTCTCTGCTTTTTAGTATTCCTTCTGTTTAAAGAAAAGACACTTTCTCCCTCAGCTATTTGAATAGTGGATTTATTCCACCCTCAGAACTCAGTTGTCCTTCTGTAGACAGTCTGGTTATCCTTAGTAAACTAGCACCACCCAGCCCATTTGCTTTACCACCATATCCTGCTTATGTGTTTCATAGTAATTAATATAATCTATAATTCATTAATTCACTTATTAGTGGATGTTTTTAGTTTAGTGCCCCTCCATGAATACAATATAAGTTCCATGAGAGCATGTTGGGTTTCCAGTTGCATGAGGACTAGTACATAATAAACAGTTATGATTGCCAATACACACTTTGGTAGCCATGTCCTAATAAACCCACCCTCCTGTTGAATGAGGTTAACCTGTATAATTAAGAGGGATTATTATGGTGCAAAAAGAGATTTTGCACCATAAAATAAGTTTCAATAAATCTGAGAGCATTTAAGTAATACAAAATATGTTCTCTGACTATAGTGCAATTAATTAGAAGTCAATACCAGAAAAATCTCTGGAAAATGTGTAAATATTAGAAACTAACACGCTTCTAAATAATCCATGGATTAAAGAGGCAATCAAAAAAGTAATTATAAGAAATTTGAACTGAATGTAAATGAAAACACAACATATTAAAACATAAAAAACACTTAGAGGGACAATTTATAGCACTAACAGCGTGTATTAGAAAATAAGAAAGGTAATTACTTTGGCATGAACCAAAAGAATGAGAAGTTAAACCCAAAATAAGAAGAAAGAAAATAAACAGAACAAAAATCAATGATATGGAAAATGGATAAACAATAGAAAAAAATGAAATGAAATTGATTCCCTGAAAACATCAATAAATTTATAATGCTCAAATCAGAAGGATCAGGAAAAAATAGGGAAGATTCATCTTATCAACAGCAAGAATTAGAGAAATAATATAACTAGACTCTGAAGTTATTAAAAAGTTATTTGAGTATTACAAATAATTCTACACCAAGAAATATGACAATGTGGAATAAATACATAAATATCTTGAAAGAAACAAACCATCAAAGCAACCTCACAAAGAAATAGATATTTTGAATAATTAATATCAGTAAAGTACTTGAATTTGTTATTAAAAATTTTCTAAAAACAAAAATCCAAGGCCAATTGATTTTACTGGAAAATTCAATCAAACATTAAAGGAAGAAATAGTAACAATTCTGAACAAACTCTTTCAGAAATGGTAGGAGAAGAAAATACTTCCCAACTTATTCTGTGAAGCCAGAATCATTCTGTTACTAAAAGATGAAGTTATCAAAAGAAGCTATAGGAGAAGACTCCTCATGATGCAAAAATTTTAAACTAAATGTTAGCAAATCAAACCCAAAAATAATAAAAATGATAATACATTGTAATCAAGTGGAGAAAAGTACAGTTGGTTCAAGATTCAAAAAGCAGGGCACCTTGGTAGCTCACTTGTTAAGTGTCTGCCTTCGGCTCAGGTCATGCTCCACAGGAAGCCTGCTTGATACCCTCCTACTGCCCGTGCTTATGTTCCCTCTCTTTCTGTGTTTCTCTCTGTTAAAACAAAACAAAACAACCTTAAAAAAATTCAAAAATCAATCATTCTCCGTATTAACAAACTTTAATTTCAAAAATAATCATCTGAATAGAAAGAGAAAATATGTCACACAAGTTAACATTGACTCCTGCTAATATTTTCTTTTTTTAATATTTATTTATGTATTTATTTATTTGACAGAGAAAGACAGGGAGCAAGAGAGAGAGCACAAGCAGAGGGAGCAGGAGAAGGAGAGGGAGAAGCAGGCTCTCCACTGAGCAGGGAGCAGGATGTAGGGCTCGAACCCTTGGACCCTTGGATCATGACCTGAGCCTAAAGTAGATGCTTAATGACTGAGGAACCCAGGTGCCCTATATTTTCTTAAAATTAAGAGATAGAATGGAGATATCTCATCTGGTAAAAGACTTTCACAAAAAATATAATTGTGAATAACTGAATTTTTTACTCTAAAATCAGAAACACGAAAAGCATGTCTGATTTCACTATCTCTTTTCAACATTGTACTGGAGATTGTAGCCAGTAAAATAAGGTAAAAAAGGGAAATAGAATTCACCCAGGAATTTAATTTAATTTACAGGAATTATCTTTATTTAAAGACTACATGTTCATACACACAGAAAATACAATGGAACTTTATAATATATACTTTATAAACAAAAATAATAAGGAACTTTAGCAAGTTACAGGATATAAAATATAAGATCAATATATATAAATAAATTATACTTTAATTTACTATCAAATAATAATCATAAATTGAAATATTAAATAATACTGCTTAAATAACAGAAACAGCAAATAATTAGGGATAAGTCTGGCAAAAGATATGTTGAACTTATATACTGAAAAGTAAGTCATTACCATTAAAATTTTAAAGACTTTATTTATTTATTTATTTATTTATTTATATTTATTTATTTACAAAAGAGAAAGAGCTCATACAAATAGGAGCAGGGGCAGGAGGAGAAGTAGAGAGAACCTCCAGCTGACTCTCTGCTGAGTGCAGAGCCCTATAAGGAGGAGCTGGATCCCAGGACTCCAAGATCAAGACCGGAGCTGAAATCAAGAGTTGGATTCCAATAACTGAGCCACCCAGGTGTCCCATTGCCATTAGATTTAAAGAAGGCCTAGAGCGCTTGGGTGGCTCAGTGGATTAAAGCCTCTGCCTTGGCTTGGGTCATGATCTCAGGGTCCTGGGATTGAGCCCTGTGTCTGGGTCTCTGCTCAGCGGGGAGCCTGCTTCCTCCTCTCTCTCTGCCTGCCTCTCTGCCTACTTGTGATCTCTCTTTCTGTTAAATAAATAAATAGAATCTTTAAAGAAGGCCTAACTATGGTAGTTGGTCTGATGTCTCAATATTGTTAAGATGACAAATCTTTCAAAATTGATCTGTATATATATTACATGCAATGCTAATCAAAATTTCAGCAGAGTAACTAATGAACTATTAACTATTGATATAGCATGGTGAAACTCAAAACAATTAAATGATATGGGAGAAGCAGGACAGAAAAGAATATATACTCTATGATTTTATTAACATAAAATCTGGAAAATACAAACTAATAGATGGAGACAGTTTAGTAATGACCTTGGAATGGTAGTGGGTGAGGAGGAAAAAGAGGGAGACATTATACAGAGGCAGGAGGAAACTTCTAGAAGTAATGGAAATGTTCATTATCTTGTTTGTGTTGATGGCTTCATGGTGGTACATATGTGTCAAAATTTACCTAAATGTACAGTTTAAATATGTCCAGTATACTCTATTTGAATGATATGACAAGTCCTTCAAGAAAAAACTGAAAGTAAATGTTTCCCTTTACTTTTTTCCTCATTCATACAATTCTCCCCAAATATAACCATAGTTAATTGTTTTTGTCACATTTTTTATATATCTTAACAAATCTATATAAATAATTTTGTGTACATACATATATGCACACATATGTATGTATTTATAAAATGCTTCATATTATTTTCAAATTTAAAAAAATAATGTGAAATAGAAGAAAATTGCCAAGAGCTAGATATACTTTTGAATGTTTATATGGTTAGAAACCATCAACTGTAATGTAGATTTATGTATATACAGACCCAGGCTGAGATCATTCTCTCTGAATTTCAGAATAACGAACATAGACGAAAGAACCCAAAACCTTAGGAAAGTGTTGGGTGAACAGGAAAAAAGGTTACTCTCCATGGAATGAAAATCAGATGGCTGTCAAACTTCATTAGTACTGGACACTAGATGAAAAAGAAGCAACACCTCTGAAGCCCTGTGGGATAGGTATTTTGAATATATAATTAGAAATTCATCCAAACAAGTTTTCAAATGTGCCCTCTCTCTTAACACCGACAAGTATTTGGTGACCTTAATGAGAACATTCTTGATATTTGGTGAAAAAAGAAATAAGCTTGGAGACAATGGCAGATGTATCATGAAGCCACTGAAGCTTGAACTTTAAAGCTCTCCACTTGCATATAAATTTCAGACCCTGCTTTCCAGTATATTGGTCAGAGTTCTCTAGGGAAACAGAAACAATAGGAGATTGTGTGTGTGTCTGTATAAAGATATGTATTATAAGAAATTGGTTTGCACAGTTATGGAAGCTAAGATGTCCACCATCTGCTGTCAGCAGATTGGAAACCCAGGACAGCCCATAATGTAATTAAGCCCTAGTTCAAAGACTTAAGAACAGGGGGAGTCAATGATGTAGATTTCAGGGGCGCCTGGGTGGCTCAGTCATTAAGGGTCTGCCTTCGGCTCAGGTCATGATCCCAGAGTCCTGGGATCGAGCCCCGAATCGGGCTCCTTGCTCTGCGGGACGCCTGCCTTCTCCCGCTCCCATTCCCTGAGCTTATGTTCCCTCTCTCACTGTGTTTCTCTCTGTCAAATAAATAAAATCTTTAAAAAAAAAATGATGTAGATTCCAGTCCAGATATGAAAGGCTGATAACCAAGATCCTCAAGAACAGTAGAAGACAGATGTTTCAGGCAAGAAAGGATGAATTCTTTCTGCCTCCACATTTTTGTTCCATTCAGGTCCTCAAAGGATTGGATGATGATCACCTACATTGGGGAGGGTAAACCACTTTGTTGAGTCCTCCAATCTAAATGCTAATTCTGTCTGGAAACACCTTACAGACATACCCAGAAATAATATTTAGCCAAATATTTAGGCACCCGTGTTTCAATCAGGTTGACACATAAAATCAAGGCTCACATCCTGCAAAACCTGGATATATTGCCTAAAATCAATGGGTTAGATAAAAAGCATCAAGTTGGGAAAAAGAAAATAAATAATAAAGACACCTTTTCAAGAGGCAAGAAGAGGAATAGTTGATGCTAGCAGTAGATGACCACAGGTCCAGAAGTCTTATTTAGAAAACAGAAGCATGTTAATGGGAAATGTGGTAATAGGGAGGGAAAAGGTGAAAATTCAATAGAAAGCGGGAATAATTTATGGAGCAAAGTACCAGAGAAGACAGAAAAAGATTTGGTTAAACACTGAGAATGAAAACTGTCTGGAACAGACATAAGGATTTTTCCCCCTTACCTTAGTGTCATAGGAAAGAGTACTGATGTTTCTTTTCTTGAGGGAGTAGGGTTAAAGCTGGTCATGCCTGATAGCTTCATTTTCCTTATGAAATGGAAGAATGCCATCTGCTAATATAGATGCATTTTTCGGAAGCCAGTTTCCCCTGGTGTATAATTTATTTGCAACATCTTTAGGTATGAACAGTTGTGTTGCAGAATTAATATGGCATACATATTGTGATCAGTCCTGAAACACAACATTCTCTAGACAGTGTCTTTTAATGTAGGTTGATTTTGCAGATAAAGAGATTGAGATGTTTTTAACATGACCTGTCAATCAGTTCCTCATCATGTACAATCATAGAAAGAGCAGAGCAGTCAACCAACTCAAAAGAATCCATTTTTTTCCACAGTGTTTCTCTGGGCTTTAGCCTCTTCATATATATATATATTTTTTTCCCAAACATATATATATATATATATATATATATATATATATATACACACACATATATATATTTTATTTGGCAGAGAGAAACACAGCAAGAGAGGGAACACAAGCAGAGGGAGTGGTAGCGGGAGAAGCAGGATTCCTGCCGAGCAAGGAGCCCGATGCGGGGCTCGATCCCAGGACCCTGGGATCATGACCTGAGCCAAAGGCAGCCGCTTAACGACTGAGCCACCCAGGTGCCCCCATAATATATATTTTCGATTAAGTTCTCTCTTGTTTCTAAAATGGCATTAGCTTATTTTAAATTTATTACTTGAAAAAAAAAGAAAATTGGAGTATGGGAAAGAAAGGAATAATTGTAAAATTAGTTTATCAGAACAACTTCAGAGAGAATAAATGTTTTCAGGTGCATCTTAAAGGATAAATAGAATCTACATAATGAAATCTAATAAGGTTAGTATTGTTTTATACATTAAAGGTTTTTAGATTAATATATTACTTTATTTATTCCTCCTTTATTTATTCCATCATGGTGATGCAATATATCATAATTATTTCAGTGACAAAGACATTGAGGCTCATGAAGAAAACAGACTTACAATTGCATACATGTTATGTTCCAGGCACTGTAATGGATGCTGGCAATTCCAATGTAAGGAAGAGGAGGCCCATATTTTAGATAGCTAGCTAATTAATGCAATGTGATGGAGAGATAAGACAGTGAATATAGCATTATAGAGTACGTTAAATGTCAATCGGAAACTTGCAAATAACTTCTTCTTTTTACCAGATATATTATCACAGATCAAGATAAAGTTCTTAATGTGTTCTTCAAGTCATTATATCATTCTGCCTCATTAATTCATTAGAAAAAATTTACTTATAATACCAGGAAGGTGGTAATCTAAAATAAAATTGGAAAGATATATTTATATTCCTACTCAATTTGTATTGTACATATTTAATTAACTAAAAATCTGCAATATATCTGAGGTTATTAAGTGTAATTTATGAATAGTCAATAAAAGCCAGTCACACAAAATAATATGAAAAAAAAT
The DNA here is from genome assembly GCA_028646535.1 of Procyon lotor. NCBI lineage: Eukaryota > Metazoa > Chordata > Mammalia > Carnivora > Procyonidae > Procyon > Procyon lotor. Next base: position 19,772,686 of record CM053608.1, read on the forward strand.
AAAAGAAAATCATTCAGTCATTTATGAGGAATAATGCCACAATAAGAAATAGAATGATGACCTATTTCTTAAATAATTAAACTAAATTTTCTGTAACAGAGTCATTTTGTAACTTAAATGACTTCTGAGTTACTCAAATTCTCATTAGCATTTCTTCTCTGTAGTCTACTTCTGCCTTTTAAGCATAAATAATGTGTTGGCTTTCATAAATTAAACTTATTGTGTTTCCATTTTGTTCATACCTTATACATAAATGTTAGAAAATGAATTATCTCTTTACACAAATACAATCTACATGAAATAATTATTTTAAAATAGTTTTAATTCTGAATTATGATGACACATTTTATTGAAAGTCTTTTAGTTGTATACATGAAAATCCTGGATGATAGTATCCTAAAGGAAATTTTTTAGCAGCAAATAAACATGGTGGCAAAGATTCTTGGATAATATTCAAGTTATTCCCAGACCCCCAAGAGCTTACTGGATGCTAGCTTGCATGTGGTTTAAGCTTACCACTGCCACTTATCCAGTCTTAGTACAGGTGGTGTTGAGTACATCTTTTGAGTGATGTTATTATCATCAACAGCAGAGTCTCCCAATAACAATCTCAGTCTGAAAAACAAGTGTATAAAAGATGTAACTTTATATAATAATGTATAATTTAACTAATTTCTTTTATGTCACTGGGTCTTGGTAACTTTTCATCAGCCAGTTAAGGATTTCCCTGTCTTTACTAAGGATTTCCTGTAAAAATACAGAATGCATAAAATGGGCAGAAGGACACATGGCCTGAAGTCCTTTCTTTTTCTTTTTTTTTTTTTTAATTTTATTTGTTTGACAGAGGGAAACACAGTGAGAGGGAACACAAGCAGAGGGAGTGGTAGTGGGAGAAGCAGGCTCCCTGCTGAGCAGAGAGCCCGATGCGGGGCTCGATCCCAGGACTCTGGGATCTGACCTGGGCCGAAGGCAGACGCTTAACGACTGAGCCACCCAGGTGCCCCCTGAAGTCCTTTCCTTTCCACTCTGTCATCATCTGTAGTCAACATTCTATCATCTGATCCTGAGTGGTCAACTTATGAAGTATTCTTATTTATGGCCCAACAATCTTTTCCCAATTGTCTAAATCTCTAATGTCCTCAGGTATTTAGAAGCATTTGCTTCTCCCCCAAAGTGCTGAGCAATCGCAAACATAACTTAGACACTTAAGCCTTGACTCACATTTGGGCAGTCCAGAGGGAAGTAGGCACTTTCACATTTTTCACATCTTCATCCTCCTGGCCCCTCTTGCATGAATGATCAAAGGAAAAGGAACAACTAGGAAAAGAGTGGGGTGTAAAAGATAGAAAAATGTTTTAAAATGTTATGATTTCTAGAAACTCAGTTCGTTATTATTGTGGTTGGATGCAACATACAAATATGAGCTATGACCATATGATTGAATATTCTTTAGTATCTTGAATGGTATCTGCTTTTGACCCTCATTTGGAGCACTGGCAGAAGGTCTACAGCAGTCTGAAGTGCATGTTGATGCTCAGAAGGCATTTAAGAGAATATGAAGACATGGGCTAAATCTCCTCATCCCATGAGACCGTGTGTCCCTAAGGAGGTAAAGGGTCAGAGGGGGCTTCTCTGGAGCCTAAATCTGTTGACACTAAGGTTTTTTGCTGCTCTGTAACTAGCCTGGAACAGAAGAATTCATTGTACTTCCCACTACTCTTAGCACTGCTCCTCATCAAGGTGTCCAATAGACTAATAAATATACTGGTCAAGCATCTAAGGGAAACAGCAACAGAGTTCACTTGACATCAGAAAGGCAACTACAATGATAAAACTGCCATTATAAGCCACCCAGAAAATAACAAAAATGAGGACATATTTTGCTGGATACCCAGGGAAATAGGGCTGGAGTCCTGAGAGCAAGGGATACTTCTCAAAGATTCTGCACTGGAGTCTCTTACAGCTGTAGCCATGGCTGTTTTGATATAGCCTTCCAGAATAGAATCCCAGAGCCCTGGTTGTCCCTGAGATGGAAAGAGAAGATGGAGGAAGATGAAGAAGGAGGAGGAGGAAGAGGATGAGGAATAGGAGAAAGAGGAGGGGGAGGAGGAGGAAGAGGAGGAGTGGCAGCAAGGGTGGGGCATGATTGAGAACCAGATTTCTTACTTCAGGACCCATCTTAAACAACAATGTGACGGGCAAGTGTTCCCAAGAAAGAATTGTGATGGAAACATTGGTTCTGCAAAGTGAAAGACAGGTTCAAATCATTCTGGAGCACTGAATTTTTCATCCCCACTCAGAAATCTGTCCCAAATGGGTCCTGAAGGGCCTCTCCCCTGCTACAACTGAAATTTATCCAGAGAAATTCCCAGAAGTTTCCAGCGCTTTCTATGATGGACTTGTACCTTCCGGTAGGTGGCATGTCTAGTATTTGAATTGGAGGATTTGTAATCCAGTTACTCTTTTGTTTGTGGGGAAAAAAAAGTCTTCATTAAATGACACTAGTGCTCATCCATGTCTTCACATACAAATAACCCCATAAATGTGTGTCCTTAGAGTATGTATTTAAATCCTCTGGGAAATATTTGTGACATACATGACTGCAACAACGATGACATGAGTCAGGAGATTTTCATTCACATATGTGAATTTTGAGAGCACTCTCTGGGACTTCTGAAATGATTTCCACAGTCAAGCAAATCCCCATAAAGAATAACTACATAGATCGGCATAATGACAGACTCTATCCTCATACCAGCCCGCACTTGGTCCCTACTTCAGCTAGGGATCTCCTGGAATATTACTTATATTTAAATCTCAGTCTCCTCCTGTACAAAAATATATATTTTTACATATATAATTTTAATATATATAATAATTACCTACGAGTTTTGTTTTTGTGGTTGTTGTGTTTTAACAAGATGATCTAAGACAAGTAGTTCACCACCTAACATAGTAAATGCTGAACATACTTTTGGTTACTACTACCAATTGACCATCTTTCTTCTCGAAGAAGTTTCAAAATAGTTTGTGTAACTCCAAAGAATCTTTCAAAAAAACCACAAGTAGTGCCTGTGCTTGGCACTAGTTTATCATGTTAATTGACAAAATCATAATGTTAGCTAATTGCACTCATTTTGGTAAATAAAGCATGAGGGCCTTGGTTGCCTGGAAGGTAGGGATTTGAGCATAGAAAGGAGAGAAGAGATGGGGTTCGCCACATTATCATTTGGCTTAGAACTAGCCCTTAGAAAAGCTGGTGGCATAGACCAATTAAAGGCCTTCTCAGGCTCTAACCCTTTCCTCTAATTCACACTTTAAACTCTTCTAAATACGAGGAGTTTTGTGACAGATGAATCCACAGGAAGAGGTGACTCAGAAAACTGGTTAAAGTTGACTTTCTCTTTGCTGTTTCCTGTTTTCCTTACAAGTGATGTATTTTTGGCACACCGTCTTGTTATAAACCGTCTGGGGCAGTTGTTTCATGATACTGTATTAAGTTGCTAAAAAAGAGAGAATTCTGAGTTAGTGAATGACTAAACTGTGTTTTCATCCTAAATAATGATAGACCAAGTAGATGATTGTAACTGGATTTTCCATTTCTTTCCTGACAACAGCAAAGGGCTATGGGGTTGGGAGTCCTTTAAATAGACAGATGTGTAAACTATAAACACTTGAATCTTGCTTATTTTGTTCCCAGTGCTGAACTCTAGACAATGGTACCATCTTTTGTCATCTAGTTGTTTTTGTAGGAAAGTTCAGGTATGGAATTTCACTACATAGAAGTTTAAATCTCATTCCTTTATACCATCCCTCTTTTTTTTTTTTCCAAAAATTAAAGCTTTTAGTGATAAAAATAAGTCTAACATGCTGTTTTGAAGTTTGCCCTATTTAAGATGCTTTCTCAAAAGAGAAACATATTCTGTCTTTGTTTGAAATAAAATATTACTGCTGACAAGAAAGAGACTTCAAAATGAGTTCTCGTGACACAGCAAAATGAGTTTTAAGACAATATAAAATCTCTTTGCTTCTCTCAATGTAAAATAAACGTTTCTATTTATTGATCTGAGATCTAAGTGCCTATTGCCATCCTACCAAAGTAGAAAGAAAATACACTTCCAGTAAGTCTAAGAGCTTAATGAAATCATCTGATTATTACAGTGTAAAATTCTTTTACTATGATTATCACCTGGTGTACGTGATTACACCTGCTTATAAATTCACATTTGCTGATAAAACTAAATAGATAAATAAAATAAATCTTTTCACAATATTCTTCATTATTACTATTAACTGCTTAAAATGCTTTAAGGATATTTCATCACGTTCTACCTGCTCCAGGAAGGTATTTTAAGAATTTGTCATAGAGAACTGAATGACAACTCAAAGACAAATGTAGTTTCAGTACATAGACTTAAATAAAATTATTTATTTAATTTTCATATTGGCATAAGCTGGGTAGAGTTTGAAATATAAGCTTAAAAATCTGTAATTATTTACCCTCCTTCTCAATTTATATTTTATTAGTTTCCAAAGGCAGCAGAATGGTATATCAAATACCTCTCTGAACCACAATAAGATAGTTATTCTGTGTTTTTCACTAAAGCTTATGACTTCATCCTTGGAAGCATTTTATGTCTTATTGATGCTAATTGCAAGTGCTATTCTATTTAGAAGAGCATGTTTTGTATAAAGCCAATTCTTGAGATTTTATCATAAATTTTTCTACTCTCTGCATAAAATTCTCATTTTAGAAAATAAAGGGTAGGCAAATGTTCTTATGCAATTTGGTCTCGTTGGTTTCTCGAGAGTAGAGCCAATTCTCAATGTTGGGGAGTTTGTTTACTTAGAAAAAAAATTTAAAGATTTTATTTATTTATTTGACAGAGAGAGAGAGATCACAAGTAGGCAGAGAGGCAGGCAGAGAGAAGGAAGCAGGCTCCCCGCTGAGCAGAGAGCCCGATGTGGGGCTCTATCCCAGGACCCTGAGATCATGACCTGAGTCGAAGGCAGAGGCTTTAGCCTACTGAGCCACCCAAGCGCCCCACTTAGAAAAAATTTTTATTCACGTCACCAAAATTGTGTTTCCCAAAAGTCTAAAAACAAAACATGACAAAAGAACTGGAACGAGAACAAGAAAACTCCACAGACTGATTCTCATGTAGTAAAATCATGACTTGGTATCAAACCCCAGCTTTGACATAAACAAAGTGTGTTCTTGGGCAAGTTATTTAATCTTTTTTTCTTTTTCTTTCTTTCTTTTTTTTTTTTTTTTTAGCTTCTGTTTCCTCACCTGCAAAATGGATGCAGATATTTTATCTACATAAAGGATTACTGTAAGCATTAGCTGAATAAATTGGGTAAGTGCCAGGGAATTTGGTTCATCAAACTTACTTTTCTTTCCTCAGAGGTCACAGGTGGGCTGCTTTCCTCAGCCTCCTTTGGCCTAATCGATATGGCCATTAGGGGTATGAGTGGAGGTAATATGTGCCTTTCCCATATATGGCCTTTAATATCCACTTGCATGACCCACCAATATCTCTTTTTTTCCATCTGCTGATGGAAAGAACTTTTAGGAACAGATGGGAGCCATGTGGTGGAATTTGCCTGGATTCCTAAATGACCTTGTGGTGTAGATTATTTGTTGACGAGAAACATCTACATTAGAATGTGTACGAATAGGGGCACCTGGATGGTTCCGTCAATTAAGCAACTGCCTTTGGCTCAAGTCATGATCCCAGGGTCCTGGGATTGAGCCCCATGTCTGGCTCTGTGCTTCACAGAGGAGTCTGCTTCTCCCCCTCCCCCTGCTCATGTTCTCCCTCTTGCTCACTCTTTCAAATAAATGGATAAAATCTCAAAAAAAAATAATTTGTATGAATAAGATATAAACTTATTTGAAAGCTGACAAGTTTTAGGGTTTGGGGGGCTGTGGCTGCTAATATCACTAGCCCTAACTTCAAGGAATATAAATTTCCAGTTAGACTAAGAGCTCCTGGGAAGCAATGATCTCTCCCATTCATTGTGCTCTCCGTCGTGTGGATGAACTTAGCACCTGTCATGTAGTAAAGTACTCAAAATAGGAATAAAAATATGAACCACTAAAAAAAAATACTTGCAAAGCCGTCTAGACATGTATGCTTTATAAATCACAACTTTTTCATTGTATTACTGGATTCTGTTATTTATTTCATTTTATTTATTATATTATTTTATTTACAGTTGAAAGAATTTAATTTCCTTCTGTGTTCATCATTTTCCTTACTCAGGCTCTTACACTTCTTGGGGAAGATTCTAGTTTCCATCTTACAGATCTGGTCTCTAGCTTCCACAGAGCAAAATTGCTTCTAGTCTTTTGTAGAACATGGTTATTTTTGTCAAAGCATGATTGTATTCCAAGACTGTTCATTTTAATAAGTTACTTTCTTCAAGTGAATTATTATTCAAATCAGTTAGGATTTATAAAGTTCTTAAAATCATGCCTGGCACATAGATAGTGCTATCTACATGTCTCTTAAAAAAAAAAAGTAAACTGTGTCATCTTTATACTTATTTTGCATTTCTCCTTCTAGTCCAAAACAAATTATTTTTTCACTTATTTTTAGGTTCCATATGAGATTGTTTTAACTTGCACTTAATGTGATTGCATCCTCTTAAAATTATGTTTGAGTGGGGCACCTGGGTCGCTCAGTTGGGTAAGCAACTGCCTTCAGCTCAGGTCATAATCCTGGAGTCCCAGGATAGAGTCCCAGGATCCAATCCCACATCAAGCTCGCTACTTGGCTGGGAGTCTGCTTCTCTGTCTGACCTCTCCTTTCTTATGCCTCTCTCTCTCTCTCTCTCTCTCTCTCATTCTCTTTCTCTCTCACAAATAAATAAAATCTTTTAAAAAATATGTTTGACTTTTGGCACAAAGACAATTCTGGTGGAGTGCAATCCCTTTTTTTTTTTTTTAAGATTTTATTTATTTATTTGACAGAGAGAGAGATCACAAGTAGGCAGAGAGGCAGGCAGAGAGAGGGGGAAGCAGGCTCCCTGCTGAGCAGAGAGCCCCATGTGGGGCTCGATCCCAGGACCCTGAGATCATGACAGGACCCTGAGATCATGACCTGAGCTGAAGGCAGAGGCTTTAACCCATTGAGCCACCCAGGTGCCCCATGGAGCTCAATCCTTATCATGAACATAAGAATTGCTCTTTCAAATCACTGCACAGCATCACTTGCAAGCTTTAGATTCAAGGGTATACTATAACTATCTCAAAGTGACTTGTAGCATTTCTTCTCAACTCTATGTTCAGTGACCTTGTACTGGTAGCTTGAAATCAGCTACAGGAGGAGTAGTTGCACTATGGAAACTGTCAGCTGCTACAAATCAGGACTTTTCAACTTCTCTCAGACACACTGTCTGTCTTGTTCTCCTCCTCTTTTTGGACAGCCAGTTTCTAAACAATTACCAACACATCTCTATGAAGCTGCAGTTTGCAAATCCTACATGAAGTTACTCTATAAGACAAACACAAACCTGGGTAGCAGCTGATATGCAACAACTCAATACCAAAGAAAAGAAAATGGTTCTAGAGTTTCTTCTGTTCATCTGGACATTTTCATGAGACCTGAAAAATAATAGGCCATAAGTGCTTATTGAATAAATCAGACAATTTGAAAACAATAATACTTTAGTTAGGATAATAATTGCTAAATTTAATGAGTACCTACTAGATGCCAAAACTATTTTAATTGATTTTTAGAATCCTCAGAAACCAGCCATGAGTTAAACATTAATACCTTCATTCTGCATACATAAAATTAGAGGGAGGAAAACCTCAGGGATAAGAGCTAAATGTATAATCATATTGTTAAATAAATGCTTAACTTATAATTCTGTTATTTCAGATACAACCAACATATCTGACTTTTCCTGAAAAAAATTGGAATATCAGGCTATAGCCCATCAATTGAATGGTAAATCAAGTGAAGCATAGATGATTTATAGGAACCATCCCTATTTTGATGAAGTCTTAAGTATTTAGTTCACTGCTTTCCCCTACCCCTGAATGTAATTTTACACGTGGTTAATTTGCCTCATGTTTGTGAGCTTTCTGGTCTCTAAAATCAGTTGAGACTATACTTTCTGAAGTAACACTTGAGCCCAATTCCAAAGTCTGTGCCCAACCAATATACTATAATGATGAAAGACCAATGCATATCACAAATTTAGAGATATCTCAATTTATCTTTGTTGTTATTATTGTTTTAAAAATCAATCTACCATTGTATATAGTTATATGAAATATGATACACCAAAACATATGCACACACTCTATACGAATGCCCATCTATATTGGTACACACACATAAAATCCATATCTTTATAATTGTCAAAAAAAGCTAACCAATAATGCTTTCAAAATGATTCAGAAGGCATTGATCTGGTTGAACATATTTCCATCTCAGCACCTGCCTCCTAATTGAGCAACCAGTTCCTATTAAAATTCAGATTCCCAATCTGAATTGGGAATTCGCTCAGACCAGGCTTCTTATGTATGATGTCGCTATTATATTTCTTGAATGAACTTAATGGCTCTGGCATAAATCAAGTCCAATCTATACATCTATTACACACATGCATATCAGATAGCAAATACTATTATAATGATATTGATGTTATTTCAGATGAAGTTTTCCAACTATTTGATTATTATGATGCAAATGTTATGGAGACAGCTGGCTCCTTCCTCATTTCCAGGGAACACAGGAGGAAAGATAGAATGACATAATCAAGATGGAAATCCTCAGCAATTATTTCCAGTGGGTGGAGGTGACGTCTGAGGAACAAAAGAGAACTTTTATACAACAGATCCTTCATCTCTGAGCTGAAACACCTTTCAGCAGCTTCTGACTGTTCAACAATTCTGCTTGCCTGCCATCCACAAAGACAGCTTGTGGGCCAGGTATTTTGGAGAAAAAAAACATGTTCTACCCAAGATGATTTTCAAAACACACTTCTCAGCTTCATTTTCTTAAGGACGGAGTGAGGATCAGAAGATGAATGAAACAGAGGATTTGTTATGTAATTTCAAATAGAAAGTCTGTTCTATAGCCAGGCATGGAAAAATTTTCCGTATATTTTAGCTGAGGTCTAAAAATAACTACAGGGGGAAGAAACAAAGAGGCTTTTTAAAAATTCTAAGGCATTTGTATCACTTTAGAATACAGCACACAGACTGTATCGATGACAGGTATCACTAAACTACCATGATGTCACTACCCATCCCAGTCAATTCTGGGTTCCTGGGAGCTGAGACTCAGACTCTAGAAGCACTGACCATGCAGGGTCAAGAGGTAAATGTAGACATTTGTGTTTTCAAGCACAGGTTGCTCAAGTTTGCTGAGGCTTGAAAGACAAATGGCCTCATCCTCAGAGATCCTGTGACTCGCGGACATTAAAGGTAATATCTGAGGCTGGGTTGACAGAGTTTTTTAAACAGAAGCATTCCAAAATATGTAAATTGCAGTACCTTTTCTTTTTTCTTTCCTAGTGCTCTGTGTGTGTGTGGAAGCTTGACTAGGATTCAGTGATGAGTGTTATTTATAGGCATGAGTCATCCGTACCCTGAAATGGTTAATATGCCAGCAGCTAACTTACCCAAAGTGAGGAAGCCTCTGGGGAGAATCTGGTTTCCAGATAATAATGACTCATTCTAGTACTCTTTTATAAATATATTAGCAAATAACACATTATAACAAATGACGTCCTCTCCTTTCACACACACATACAGACACACACACAGCAACTAATGATAAAATAATATGGATACCATTTCTTTATCTGCTTATTGTGTGAATATTTACCAGAACCTCCAGATGTCTTAAAGGCTGAAGTACATGATGGTCTGTTTGCTTATGTATTTGCATTAAAGTTGATGGTTAGAAATACAAAGGAGGTCAAAAAATTCAGCAATATTAGCTTCTAACAGAAGGGAAACAGTGACTGAAGGGCATGTTCTGTTTTGCTCACAAAGTAATATGATACAGTTTACTCCCACCTGCTTCTCTACACTCTGAATTATATGCTCCTTTCACGCCCACCCACATGGACTCTCTGCTTAGTAACTGTTCTACAGTGAATCTCTTCACTGCCCTTTATTCTATGAAATGCCATTTCATAATATTTAATGTCATTAAATTGATCCTTATATGATAAGCTAATTAGTTGTTTGAAGACCCACTGAGAAGTAAAAGAATTAATGTTAAAGTAAAAGTAATTCTTACTTAAATACAGTCCTAATGAATTTAAAGCTTCAATCAGATTCTTATTTGATAGTAAAGTTACAATTGGAACATCAACAATTATTAAAAACACAAGAAAGTGCATATTATTGAGTGATTGTTTTAGTATTATGTCTTTTCACTTTTAAAGAGCTGATGCGACAGTGTCTCTGCTCTTTTCAAGGTTTATCAATGATGGGATCTTGTGGCATAGACAGCTTGCTCACTTCTCAGTCCCAACAAATAGCACAGAATATAGAATAATGTAAATAAATGGAAGATCCTAGGCAAATGTTTCTGAGGGTCAAGAATAAAATAAAATTGAAAAATTACTCAGTATTGGGGCACTTGGGTGGCTCAGTGGGTTAAAGCCTCTGCCTTCGGCTCAGATCATGATCTCAGGGTCCTGTCATGATCTCAAGGTCCTGGAATCGAGCCCCACATGGGGCTTTCTGCTCAGCAGGGAGCCTGCTTCCCTCTCTCTCTCTGCCTGCCTCTCTGCCTACTTGTGATCTCTCTCTCTCTCTGTCAAATAAATAAATAAAATCTTTAAAAAAAAAAAGAAAGAAAAATTACTCAGTATCATTTTGTCAAAGCCACAAGAGAGAAAAGCCTGACTTGAACTGTAGAAGGGAAGAAAACAATATAGCACATTAAGTTTCACTTTTGCATTTGCTCTCAGGAAGCATAACTAAAAGGAAAAGGAAAAACCGAGTTTCGAATTACAATCAGCTCACTGTAGACTCACTAATTTACCCTCTTAACTTCAGAGAACCCTGTGCCCTTTTTATATTTCTCTCTAATGTCTTCTCTTACATGGCATTTTAATCTCTATGTCACCTCAAAATTTTTTAAAGTGGTCAGGATACAGTGAGTTTATGTATCTTTTATGTTAACTGTATCCATGCCTACAAAGACAACAAATATTAATTGAGCATGTATTATATAATTAGGCATTGTTCTATAAGACTAGCATACATTAACTCAATCCTTACAAAAATTCCGTGGAATAGATCACTGATGCTGCCCTTGCTTTACAGATGAGGTTGGAGAAAGATCTACCCTACAAATAGGTGTTGAGACAAGGATAGCCACAATGACTGTAGAGCTTGCTTGCCTAAACTTTCTAGGAGGCAAAGAGACTTTATAAGCTTAGTGTGTGTGTGTGCGTGTGTGTGTGTGTGTGTGTGTGTGTGTGTGTGTGTATCTCCTCAACAAAATTAGAACACTTTTTTTACTTATCCATATAGCTAAATCAAAAAAACCATACAGGGGTCCCTGGGTGGCTCAGTGGGTTAAAGCCTCTGCCTTCCGCTCATGCCATGATCTCAGGGTCCCGGGATCGAGCCCCTCATCAGGCTCTCTGCTCAGTGGGAAGCCTGCTTCCCCCCCCCCTCCACTGCCTGCCTCTCTGCCTACTTGTGACTCTCTCTCTGTCAAACAAATAAATAAATACTAAAAACAAAGTTCAATAAATTGACCAAATACTTTTAATGATAAATTTCTTTTCCTTGATTTGAATAGTTTTTAATTCGGTAAATATTTTTCATAGTCTTATGTCAAATTTTATGTTGTTTTGAAATAAATGAATATGAAAAGAAATAAACTAGAAATGAAGAATTATGACATGAGAGGAAATTGATACACATCATTTTTTTAATTTCTTGAACGTTAGTATGGTTTTTAATCATATTGAGCATTTAATACTTTTCTAATTAGAAAATAAACAAAAAAATAATAAATTACTAGCCAGAACTTAGTAAGATTACAAGTGTCACCCTTAAATCCTTGGTTAAGTCACAGAACATGTGGACTCATCTATTTCAGAGAAAAGAATACGGCATGCCCTTTAGCACTTCCCAGAAGTCCTTAGAATGTCATAGGCTAGAGTGGGAAAGCCTTTATTGCATTATGAGTAAGGCAAGTCACAACCACTAAGATGAGTGGAATTAGTTAGGATGATAGGATTAAAGAGGATAATTAAAAGACATACAAAATCAATACCGTTTGCACAGTATCATATGGAAAAGTTCATATTAAAACTTCAACAATTAACCAATGGAACAGGATATTGAAAAATAAGGGATAGAGAAGAGAATCAACCTAGGAGAAAACCTAGCAAAATGATGAGAAAGGAGAAAAATTGTAAACATCACATTTCTGATTATAAGAAAAGTCTATTTTAGAAAGCAAAAGTAAAATATTGCTTAATCCCATTGGTACATTCAGCCATTAACTATGAGGTCATAGGTTTTTAAATTTTGTTTTTCATCTTGATTTTACAGCTCTCATTTGGACATTCAGATGAGTTAGTCATGCATGTTATGTCATACAAACTCACATGAATTTCTTTTATTCCTCTACTTTAAAGGCAATCCTGTTGGTATTTAAAAAGACATGTAGAACAATGTGACAATTAGAAAGTTCTTGTTACAAGTTATTAATAATTCCCTTTTCAACTCTAGCTAAAGGCATAAACACAGTATTAATGAAAAAAAAACTGTAATGTAATATGATGTATCACTAATACGATGGAAAATTATTTTTATATATCAATAATAGATTTAATATAATGGGATTTTCATGCAAGATCAAGCATTGTCCATAATGCCTCTGGATAAAAAGCAGTGGTGTTTCATGCTCATATATAGCCTCATAGACACATCACACATGATCCTCGAATATGAAGATTTATAGCCTAAACAGAAAATGTTGCAGCTTCATGATATTTAGGGTTTAAAGGTTTCTATTAGAAACTTTATTGATTAGGTTGTGCCTCAGAATAAATATCCCCTGAAAATTTGGAGAAGAAGCATATGTCCATTATTATTCCATATTTACTTATGTAATTTATTAATAATATTTACATGTATTTTATAAATGACACTTTCTAAAATTTTAATATTTAAGATTCAATTGATGGATTCGTTTTAAGCATGATTAATAGTATTCACTTTAAAAGTAAAATTAAAGTGTTCCATTAACTTAATAGTTTTAAGAAACAATAGGCATTTTATATAAAGGAAAATTAAACACATTAATTTATTACTGGGTTGAATTGAAATATTGTTTTTCAATGCAGATTGATAATGTTGCTTCTTTCAAAGATTACCTTATAATTTAATTTTATTTCTTTTAGGGTCACTGATGTCTCTTTTTATTTGTCCTCAGTAAAACCACAGAATTTTCCAAGATCTACCTTTGTCTTATGTGTAATCTTTCAGTGTCGTCTTCTTCAAAGAGAGCGATATACATAATCAGAGAAAAATCCATTGGTTCTTGAGGCTAGTAAAGCCCCATCTAGCTGAAGCTCTGGATACTGCAAAAGTTCACAGGGACCCATTTCAATCATTTAATTTACAAAGGAGTGATCTATGCAAATCTGGGTTTTATGGATCCTGAGAGACGTTCTGACAACTTTTTCAAGTATCCCAGATAAACTATCAAACTCACTGGACATCCATAGGAACACCAATAAATTCCTTGTGGGTCTCTTGAGGTTCCTTCTGAATCCTGAATCCTGTAATGATTGCTTGGTTTAGCCATTTAAGAGCTGATGAGGTTTTTGTATGGAAAAATAGCATAGGTTTTATGGCACCTATGAGGCCTCACACTACTTTGGGCAATTAGCACGAATGTTGAATTAACAGAAGAATTGATGGAAAAACTCATCTGGACTGCTCTCAGTTTATGGTTTATCTCTTCCAGGGTTGTTTTGTACCAGTGGTATCCAATTATTTAGTGTCGAAGGAGTTGCTGTATTTCTCACTAGTTTTTATTTCCTTAAGGGGAAATGTAACTGTGGGATGGAGGGGATGGGAATAAAACTGAAAAGTACTAACATGGGATTCTATTTGGTGAGGGCATGCAGAGGCTTCCAGTATTTCAAAAACAGAAGTTCCTTTCATCAGCTTTGCTCTGGTCTTTCCCTGGTCATCCACAGTAAGATGCCTGCAGACCCCTGGGATTTGTGATCCTTATGAAGGCATAGTCAGAGATTGTGACTATATATATATATATATAGATATAGATATAGATATAGATATAGATATAGATATAGATATAGATATATAGATATATAGATATATACAGATATAGATATATCTGTTTTTCATCCACCACTGAGCATTAGGGACCCCTGGTCCGGATCCAGTCCTGCATTTTCCAGGTTACACCTTGGAAATACGGTAAGCCTATAAAACTCTGTGTTTTTATGTACCTTACTTTCTAACCCAGAAAGGCTGAACAGTGTGTTCTTGATCTCACAAGAAGCAACATGCTACATGGCAATAGCTGTACAGTGAAAGATAACTGGAGATATGTCAGAGATTCCTACCTGGGGCTGATGGCAGGACCCCGAGATCGTGACCTGAGCCAAAATCAAGAGCCAGCTGCTGAACTGACCAAGGCACCTACTCTGCCTTGTCAGAGATCATTTTGATAACCACTTCAGCTAATATTCAAATTTTGTGAATCCTCCTGAAATCTGAAAATGTATTCCAAGTTGGTTATAATCCAATTTTATTGTCATAAATTTTACATATTTTATCATTACATTAGCATCAGCTAATAATGACAATATGAATAACAGGCAATGATGATGATAAATAATAACACTTATTAAACAATTAATGTATGGCAGGCAACATCCTAGACACATTATATGTATTACCATATCTAAATCTCATTATAATCCATGTCAACTCCATTTCAGAAAAGTCCAGTCTTAGAGACACATGTAGATAATAACTAAGGTAGAATTCGAAGTCAGGTAATCTTATTCTAAATCCTGAACATTTTAACCATTCATTATATCACACTGCTTCTCAGCTGTTTTCTTATACCCATAATTTATCCACTTATATTTATTAAGCTTTTAAAATTTCTTTTTCATTCGTTTTTTTTCCTTCTTTCACTTTTTTTTCTTTAACAAGACAGAATGAAAACTCTTCAGTGGTTTATAAAGATATCCCAGCACTTTGATACAAAAGGACTCTTTACAGTTACAAAATGTGTGGCCTTTCCAGAATTTTTTTTCAGGACAAGGGAGTAATTGACAAAGTTCTTGTAACTCTGTTATGCACTGTAACTCATGACCATTTCTCTTCTTTGATGTCTATAGCTCCCTTATATGAAGAACATCAGGCCTCAGGACCCCTCTTGTTTCCATCTATAATGCCACAAACATTCATCTGAATATGTTTTTAAAATGTTTTTGAATTTATATTCCTTGTTGAGGCAAAAGGAGGAGATTCTTTTATTTTCATATTATTTTCATATCAGAAGATTGATTGATTTTAAGATTTTTATTTATTTGACACAGAGAGAGATCACAGGTAGGCAGAGAGGCAGGCAGAGAGAGAGGGAAGCAGGATCCCCGCTGAGCAGAGAGCCCGATGTGGGGCTTGATCCCAGGACCCTGAGATCATGACCTGAACTGAAGGCAGAGCCCTTAGCCCACTGAGCCACCCAGGCACCCTTTTTTGTTATTATTTAAAGAGATATTCATTCTGTGTCTCCAAAGCCATCAACCTTATAAATTAATTCTAAAGAGTTTACTACACAACAAACCTCATTTATATTCCCTTTCTTGGGCTTGAAAGAACAGTTTTTATGAGAAAACAGATAAGATTTGAGGGGGGAAAAAAAGGAGGTTAGAGAATTCTCCATAGGAATTCTCCAGATGGCAAGATATCACACATAAATTCTTCTTTAATATGTATCTCTTCATACTGATTCCTAGAAAATAAAGCAATGCTTCCGATAACCTAAACAAAAATAGTTTTACCCCTTATGTCTACGTGCTCTTGACTACTGTGGATAGTGGCAGAAGCTTGAAATCTAAGGTCCTTGGTTAATTTGACCACTTCCCACCTTGCCTAAGGCATGTCTGTAAACCTGAACCTGACCTTGGTGCCCTCCGTCCCTCACAAACCCCACTTATTCTGAATCACTTTCTGTGTGTCTTACATTCATTATTTTCAAATGCCTAGCAACTAATACTTTCTCACTTCTTATCTTCCCCCTGAAATTACTTTTTTACATGATTTAAAATCAACTTGTTTTACTCTTTTCCTTTTCTTTTTTTAATTTTGAAATCTTTCCTATGAAAGTACCACTTAATTGTATCAAAAGACTATTCAGGGGCGCCTGGGTGGCTCAGTCGTTAAGCGTCTGCCTTCGGCTCAGGTCCTGATCCCGGAGTTCTGGGATCGAGCCCCGCATCGGGCTCCCTGCTCAGCAGGAAGCCTGCTTCTCCCGCTACCATTCCCTCTGCTTGTGTTCCCTCTCTCACTATGTTTCTCTCTGTCAAATAAATAAAATCTTAAAAAAAAAAAAAAAAAAAAAAGACTATTCAGATGTCAGGAGGTAATTGGTCCGCTGTTAATGAGTATTCATATAAACATGTGCTAGTGTTTGCATTCTGACAGCTCAAGTCCCCAGCATACACACTTACAACACTTACTGAAGATACTGTTGCTTTAGAGTGAAATGGAAAAATGCAAGTTGGGAGGCTAGGAACATAGTTCCAAGACTTGCTGTTTCATTTAGAAATCCTAAAGAAACAGAATTTGATACTTGACTCCACTCGAGGAGAGAAGGATCAATTTATCTTTTGTTTTCTTTTGAAACTATCATTAGGACACCACCACCTAATTCCCTGTATTGTTAGGTGGACTTAATGTAAGATCTGTAAAAGTGTGTTAAAACTTTTTATGTTGTAGACACGCCTAGGCAGCATAGTTGATTAAGTGTCCAACTCTTGGTTTCTGCTCAGGTCATGAGCAGAAATGATACTGAGGCCCACTTTGAGCCCTAGTCAAATCCTGGGTTGGGCTTTGTATTCAGAATGGAGTCTACTTGAATCTCTTTCCCTCTCCATCTGCCCCTTCTGCTCATTCTCTCTTTCTCAAATAATGAATAAATAAATCTTTTTAAAAAATAAATTACAACCTTTTAAGTTGTAAAATTTTATACGGTCTTGTGACTTTTTTATTCCTCTTTTTCAAATAAAATAGTTTGTTACTAAGAAATATAGTTTTCATATCTATACAACAAAGTTTATTTTTTTTCTTTTTCTCCTTTTTTTGGAGGAAGAGAGGGAAAAGGGCAGAGGGAAGGAGAGAGAAAGAATCTTAAGCAGGTTCCATGCACAATGCAGAGCCCAACACAGGACAATCTCACAACCCTGAGAACATGACCTGAGCTGAAATCATGAAATCAGAGGTTTAGCCAACTGAGCCACTCAGTTACTCCCAAATGTTATTTTCTACCTGTGGTTTCTATTCATATGCAAAATTTAAATATAACCCAAATTTGAAGATATGGTATGATGAACTCCATGTAGTCATCATTCAGTATCTCCAGAGATCAATTCCTGGTCAATCTTCTGCATTTGTAGCTTCTTAGGCAAGATTATTAGGAAGTAACCCCAGTAATCAGAGCATGATATCTGTAGATATTTCAAGAGGTATTTCTAAGAGATAGGAAAAATTTTATAAAAATAATCTTTTACTGTAATCACATCTAAGCAAAACTAATAATAATTACTTGAATATCAAATATAAATTAGTATTTATATTTCCTCAATTGTATCATAACTTTCTTTATAGTTTGTTTATTTGATCAGGATCCAAATAAGGTCCCCGCACAGCAACAGATAGATACATCTCTTAGTCTCATTTAGTCTTCCTGTTTTAATTTATTCTTTATTTCTTATTGCTAGATTTGTGTTGTTACTGTTGAAAAAAACAGGCCATTTGATCCATTTCTATACTTTTTAATTTTTTTTATTTCTATCCTTTTTTATCTTATTTACTTCATCTTTATTTACAGTATTTTACAAAAAGTTTTGTTAGTTTTATAAGTATTAGACAAAGAATAATTATTGGAAAGAGCTTACTACACTGTCACACAGTAACATCTCCATTATCATTAATTTGATATATCGCTGATGACAGTTAAAAGTGATTCTTGCTACTCTAAGTGGGAACCAAAGGCAGATCTAGAGTTGACATGAAGTTGTCTTGAGCAGTGTCAGTCTTGTGGGTGAAACTGTTTCCCCCCAAATGATATATTGAAGTTCTAACCTCTGGTACCTGTGAACATGACCTTTTTAGGAAACTAGCATCTTTAAAGATGTAATCAGGTTTGGTGGAAGTCATCACAGTTACGGTGGACCTTGTTGAAATTCTGAAACTACTACCCATAAATAAAGTTGAAAATTGTATGGAAATATTTTCTTAGTGCAAGAAAGATACAATAATACAGAGTTTACTGAAGTTTTAGAAGATCCCTTTTTTTTTTTTTTAGAAGATCCTTTTATTTTTCTATTCTGATCGATGTTAAGAATTGTTGCAGGCTAAAATCAAAGGGAAGCTTTATGTTTTTCTCATGGACAAGTCTGAAGGTGAACAGCCAAGTTGATTTGGGCATCAACAGTCTTCAGAGAGTTAGGTTACCTCTGTCTCTGTCCTTCATCATTCTAATTGTGGTAGTGCCTTCTGGTCACCATAATGGCTACTGCATCAGTTATTACATGATAAATCCAAGCCTAAAAGAGAAAGAAAAGTGAAATGATTAAAAAGAAGGACTTTCCACCTGAGTTACTTATTTTGTTTTAAGATTTTATTTATTTATTTGACACAGAGAGAGAGAGAGAGAGAGATCACAAGTAGGCAGAGAGGCAGGCAGAGAGAGGGAAGCAGGCTCCCTGCTGAGCAGACAGCCCTATGCGGAGCTCTATCTCAGGACCCTGAAATCATGACCTGACCCGAAGGCAGAGGCTTTAACCCACTGAGCCACCCAGGCACCCCCTGAGTTATCAATTTTTAAAAAACTGCCTTCCCAAAGTGCCTACTTTTTCACATACGCATCATTGGCCAGAACTTGGCCACCTGGCTATATCTAGCCAACCATCCATAAAATACGGAAAAGAAACCCCAAAACGTGTATTGGTTTAGTATCACACAGAACAAACTTATTTCTGAAGATGAACGCTTGTAACGAAATTGAATTACTCCAATGCTCTTTATAATCTAGGAATCAAGATTACATCCAGGACTCTCCTATGAACAACTGGGTGTTTGACCATGTCAACTCTCTTTTCCAATGATACCAGAAATATCTTTTCTCCCCTCAGCTCCCTTTTGTACTAGCTTGAACACATTTTGTTTAGCACTTTCACAAATACTCTTTGTCCTCTCCTCTCTCCCACCTCTCTCTCTGTCTCTCTGTCTCTCTATTTCTCTCTCAACCTTTCTCAAAATCTCTCAGCTTTTTGAAGATTCATTTTTTTTTCTTGCCCAGGATCTGAATTCACTCCCTCATGGTGGGGATTCAGTAAATATTTGCTTGGTCAATGAATTAATCATTTTAAAGGAAATCTAAATATGCCCACATTTGAACAGGATCATATAGTATGTATTTTCACATACAAAAATTTTGATATTGTAAACACAGTAACTCTTTCTGGTGACATACTTAATTGATATACTTAGTATCAAATTCTCTAAAATGAAGCTTTCTTTGCTCATTTGACTATAAAACAAAAATAGACTTAATTGCTCCACTCTCAAATCAGAGCACTATAAATCTTAGTTAGGTAGTCCCTGAAGGATTACACGAAATCTCCTGACAATGAAAATGGCTACAATTAAGTAGGGACTTCCTTCATCAAAGTTTAAGGTAATTATAAAATTGAATGTACAATATAAAAGAGAATAGTACTTTACAAAACACACACATTAAATGAAGTTGGAAAAAGGGAAGTTCTTCCCACTCCCTTGTGAATTTATCTCAAAGGCTTGTACAAATCAATTCACAACTCAAAAAAAAATTTTATCAAGCTAGCATGTTATCTTCTTCACTGATGCAGAAAGTGTGGATAGTTCTAATTACAATCAGTTTCCCAAACAGAGAATCCTTACTCTAGAAATATCAGCTAACATTATAGCAGAAATAGGTTTTATTGGTAAACCGGTCCGTTAACTAACATATTGAATAACAGAAATGGGGGTTCATTGTGAAATTAAAGATGCTTGAGTTATGTAGATTGGTTAAATATATTTTCAAGGCTCTACTAAAATGTATATAAATAAGGTATAACAGTTGTTAAGCATCTGCCTTCGGCTCAGGTCTTGATCACAGGGTCCTGGGATGAAGCCCCATGGCTGGCTCCTAGCTCAGCGAGGAGCCTGCTTCTCCTTCTTCCACTCACCCTGCTTATGTTCCCTCTCTCTCTCTCTCTTGCTCTCTCTCTCTGTCAAATAAATAAATAAAAACTTAAAAAAAAAAAGAATCCATGAAGGCCTAGAAGTTTTAATCTTAGGGATGATAGCTGAAGTTTTATTGCTAAAAGTCCTATGTCCAAACATTAGGTTGGAAGATTTCTGGTTGCTTTATTCTGGTGGGAGAGATAATCTAAGCCTGCTTCTAGAATCTCACCCCAGCTGACTCAACTGAATCTTTTATGCAAAGTGTTGTCAGAGCACATGCAATTGCAAAGAATTGGATTGTATCAATATTAAAGAACAGGCTGTATGGACTCTTGCACTGTTTTGTTAATATGTGATTAGTAAATGACTGCCTATGTGATAGAAGTAAATCTGAGATCTCCTTTCACTGGTAGTTAGGTGAGTCTTAAGAAGTGTAGCAAACCCAAATCCCACCTTTGTGAATATTATAACTAAAATACAAACACCTAAGTGTTGTACATAATGAAATTTTCTTGAGTCCTTTTACAGTATCATTGCCTTTTTCTCTAAATTATATAACCTTAACACATAGCTTTTATATATTTTTGATATGTGGTTCTAAGAAACTTGGATCATATTTAAATATGTCAAAAATCTATAAATACTTTAAGAACATAATTTTTCAATTGTTTATGGTCAGTCTTAGAGACTACTTTTTTTGATACATAAACATGGTTTTCACTGAAATCTGATCCTCTCATTTAAAAAAATGAATAGGCCAATACTTCATTTTCAACATGATGAGCAAAACCACAAATTAGACTTTCTTGTCAATGGGTGTACTCCATAGTCAAAGAACAAATTTGGATAGAATTACTCAACCTCATTGCAAGTTGCTGTGGGATAAGCACATGTACGCATACACCCTAACAAATGTGAAATGGTGAGTAAGCCTTTTGAAACAAAGCCATCCCTTTGTTCAAATGTGTTCAAATATAAAGTCAACTTGTTCATCTTTATTTCTATAGCACAATTTGATGGAAATGAATCACTCCATTCACCATGCTATGAGAATAGTTTAAGAGAGACTCAATTCTGATGTCACCCTTTTTTAAATCCTAGTTTTTCTTTAAGCACATTTTGCCCACTAGCATTACTCACCAAGCCTTACAGTAAGGGAAAAATGAGAAAATTTTGAGAAAAAAAAACTAATAATGAAGAAAAAGGTTTCATCTGGAAAATAAGAGCAAAGGTAAAGTTGTTCAATATTCTATGGCTTTAAAAATAAAAGGCAGTTGTACCATCAAATAGGAAGAACATTCATTCACTACACATCAACAAATGTGTAGTATATTCCTGGGACTTGTCTAGGATCTGAAAAACTCAAGAATGCACTAGAGATATGTGGTCTCTGACTTTCCATTGTCTATGATATTGTAACTTGGATAAACAAACAGGCAACAATAATAATAACAACAACAACAACAACAACAGAAAGTGTTAGATGAATTGAGGAGTGTTATGGAACTCTATCGCAGAAGACCTCATCCATCTTTTAGAGGTTGAGGAAACCTACTTAGAAAAACCAAATTCTACACTGAGTCATAATGCTTTAAAAAGAGTTAGCTAGTGAGGGTGGTGTGATGGCTGGAGGAGGATGGAAT
The DNA here is from genome assembly GCA_028646535.1 of Procyon lotor. NCBI lineage: Eukaryota > Metazoa > Chordata > Mammalia > Carnivora > Procyonidae > Procyon > Procyon lotor. The sequence goes on from CM053608.1 coordinate 19,794,814, forward strand.
AATTTAGAGAGTAATGCATCTGTGAAACTCCAAAGGAAAGAAGAAATGAGGCATTCTAGGAGCTAAAATAAAGTCAGTATAACAGGAGTGTGAAATGTAATGAGAAGAATGGAAAGACATATCACCAGAAAGATATGCAGGCCCTGGGCCTGGTAGGCCCTTACAAGACATGATAAGGAGATATGTCTTTGTTCTAAGAGCAATGAGGAACTACCAAAGATTGGAAGCAAGTAGATAACATAATCATTTTTTTATTTTAGAATCATTCCTCTGGCAGCACATAGGAAAATGGAATAGAATGGGATTATTAGCAATTTTAAGAGTATATACATAAAGGAACCATGGTATTGCTGAATTTTTTAATTTTTTAAGACAGAGGCTAAGACAATTTTCTGAAAGTTATTACTTATTTCTATAGTTTTTTATTTCTTTTCAATGAAACTTTTTCCTGTTTGAATATCCTTATCTTATAAATAAAATATTCTTTCAAGTTCAAGTAAATGGCTTTTTAACTGGTTGGTTAATATTTGATGTGAATTTTTATTGTTTGAACTTTATATTTAGGAAATATCAAACAATTAAAAAGTCATTGGACTTCTCTCACTTAGGATGTAGAAAGACACAAGAGAAAATCATTGCAATGAAACAGATAATTTACAAAAGCATACTTTCCTTTAAAATTTCCAAGAAAATTGAGCTTACAAGACCACCACAATAATTGAATTCCAAAGACTGACAAGTCTTTCCAAAGATGAAAGAGATATGTTAAGTTTAAAAATTTTGACAGCTGGTTTGGGGAGGAGGAGAATGGACTTCATAATAATAACGATAATTAAATCAGCTAAAATTATAACTAAATCTTAAATGCTGAGTATGAGCTAATATGTTAGTGTAGAATAATTAGGAGCCTTGAAGATATTTTGCATGAATGTTCAAGGTCCTTTCAATGGGCTTCTGTGTTGATAAGAAAGATCTGAGGTGGGGCAAGAAACTGAAAGAAGTCCTCATCACAGGCCTAGGTATGAAGACCCCCAGGCTATCACTGGGGTCTAGGTATTACACATTACCTGCTTTGGGGACATTTTGACATAAAGCAAGGTCCTCAGACCAATAAGGGAAAGGTAACAAAAATTCCTTGCACTAGGGCCCAAACAAAGATATACTATTCCTGGGGGAGGGGGAAGTAAACCCAATTACATTTGGAGGTGGCTAGGAAGAACTACTGTGTCCATTTTTCTTCCCCAGCTCAAAACAGGGTATCCTATCATTGGAAAAAGCCATAAAACAACCTCTTTTCCAAAACACACTAGGGATAAAAAGTGGAGTTTGGATGGATGCCATAGTGAGAAAGGACAGTAATGCTAAGAAGGTCCAGATGGGGCTGGGGCAGAATAACTTCTGCCATCAGGAACCTAGCATGTGTAACAAGCAACAGAAGGCTATTGATGAAGAAGGTAAGAGTGTGGAGAAGAACTCTATGTGGCACAAAGGTACAGAAACTGCTGAAGGCTAAAATTGAAATACAAACACAAAGAAAAATCAACCACAGGAGGAATTTGAAGCCTATAGTATACCAAAGATAAAATTGTTACCACAGGGGTCCCTGGGTGGTTCTCTTGAGTAAGCATCCAACTCTTGATTTCTGCTCAGGTCATGATCTTGGAGTCCTGAGATCAAACCCTATGTCAGGTTCTGCACTCAGCAGGAAATGTGCTCAAGAATTCTCTGGCTCCCTTCTGCCCCTCCTTCTGTTCACACTCTATCACTCAAATAAATAAATAAATCTTTTTTTAAAAAAATTACTATGACAAATCCCAAACCTATCCCAGACTCATATTCGATTGCTAGCTCTTCACATTAATGGCTTGACAGAGGAACTGGGGTGCCCATTATTAGGGATAAATATTCCTGACCTTAGTTTCTATTGTCTTTTGGCACTTGATGTTTAGCAAACAATAAAGTTATGGGATACAGAAAAAATAAAAATAAAAAAAAGACCCACAAATCTTTATCATGAAATAAAACAATTGAAAATACCAGACTCATAGAAAACTCAAATATAATATCTATTAGACTGTATGTATAACAATGATTAGCATGTTAAAGGTTTTAATAAAAAAGAAATAAAACATTTATAAATAGATTTGCAATTAGAGTGATAGAAACTATAGAAAATGTCAAATGAAAGTGCTAGGTATAAAAATATGTTATCAAGATTAAGAATTTAAAAATTTTAAATGAATAGTTTATAATATAATCATCAAAAAAGATTAAGAATTTATTTGATCAACACTCAGCAGACAATATACAGATGAAAAAATAATCAATGAATAGACTTGAAGATAAGCTAACAAAAATTATACAAAATGAAACACACAGAAGAAAAAATCAGTAATAAAAAAAGAACAGAATATTCAAGAGCTGTGTGATGAGGTCAAATTGTTGACATAGGTATAAAGTCTCTAAAAGAAAAGAGAAAAAATCAGAACAGAAGAAATATTTGAAAAGATAGTGCTCATTTTCCCATATTAATAAATAGCTACAAATCACAGACCCAAGGAGCTCCTAGAATTGTATGCAAGATAAGTACAAAAGGAAAGGAATATAAAAGAAAAAAAAAGACAAAAAAGTCCCTTAGACATAATAACAAAGTGATAACAAGGGATAAAGTCTTGATGGAAACCAAAGAATATAAGAGTACAGCAGGATTTTCGTTATAAATGAAGCCAACCAAAGACAATGGAGCAATACTTTTTAAATACTAAAATGGGAAAAAAAATAAAGAGTGAAAAGAAAACTGTCAACTAAAAATTCTATACCCATTATTCTGTGCCCAGTAATATCTTCCAAAAACTAAATGTACAAATGTAAAATAAAGACTTTTTTCCCCAGATACTAAAAAAAGCAGAGAGAATTCATTGCTAGCAGACTTAGAGTACAAGAAATATTCAAATAAGTTATTCAAGGACAAGAAATATATATAAAATAGAAAGGAGTATTTATAAGAATGAATAATGAGCACTGCAAATGACAAACATAAGCATAAACATGAATTTTTCTCTTCGATTTTTAATCATCTTAAAATATAATTAACTGTATTGCTTTCCGTGTGTTGCTATAACAAGTTGCCATGAACTGGATGACTGAAAACAACAGAAATTCATTGTCTTTCAATTCTGGAAGGCAACAAATTTAAGATCATGCTGTAGGTAGGGCCACATTCTCTCTGAAAACTCTAGAGAAGGACCCTCCTTCCCTCTTTCCCCCCCTCTAGATTCTGAAGGTTGCCAGCAATCACTGGTGTTCTTTGGCCTGTATACACATCGCTCCAACATTTACCTCCATCTTTGTGTGAACTTCTCTTCTGTGTGTCTGTGTCCAAATTTCCCTTGTCTTATAGGGACACTAGTCACTGGTTTAGGGCCTATCCTATTTCTGTATAACATCATCTTAACTTGACTATATCTGCAAAGTCCTTATTTCCAAATAAGGTTACATTTGCAGATTTTGCATGTTAGTACATCAACATATCTTTTTGGAGGACACAGTTAAATTCATAATAGCCCACCCTCTTCCCACATGTGTGTGTTCCACATACAAATTACATTCACCCCATCCCAATATCCCCAGAAATGTTACTCTATTCCACTCTCAATTTTAAGTCCAAAATCTTTCCAAACATAATCAATTCAAAAAGTGCCAAGTCATATGTTCTAAATCATTGAAATCAGGTATGTGTGAGACCTTTTGAACAGTCCATTCTTAGACAGAATTTCTATCTGTGGATCTGTGAAATTCAGAATATAAGTTGTCAGCTTCAAAAATACAATGGTGGGACAAGCATAGTATAGACATTCTTATTCCAAAACTGAAAAACTGGAAGGAAAATAAGAGTCACAAGCAAGTCTGAAATCCAGAAAAGCAAATTCCATTAGATTTCAAGGCCTGATACTAATCTCTGTGACTAGATGTTCTGCTCTCTGGGCCTTAGAGTAGTGGCCCCACCTTCTCAACCTGTGGAGTCAGGAGCCTCATCTGCTGAGTCTCCAGAGTAGTGGTTCCATTGACCCAGCTCTTAGATGGGGGACAGGAGGAGGAGGAATGGTAGTAACTGCTAAAGGATACAAAGTTCCTTTTTGGAGTGAAGAAAATTTTCTGAAATTAGATAATGATTATAGTTGTACAAACTTGTGAATTGAATCATAACACTTTAAAATTGTGATTTTCTTGGTGTGAGAATATATATCTCAATTAAAGAAAGATGGAAAATGCATGCTATCATAAGACTTATTTTCAACTTACATGAATTAAAACAATGTGTTGTTTGTGTAACAGTAAGCATATAGAGGAATAAAACAGAATAGTGTTTCTAGGAAGAGACCTAAAAATGTATGATTGATTTTCAACAAAGTGGCCAAGATAATTTAATGGAAAAATATAGTATCTTCAACAAATGTTACTGAAACATTTATGTATCCATAATTAAAAACAAATTTAAAAATGAATAAATATTTTTATTATTACCTTATCCCACACCCAATGAAATCAAAATTGATTCAAGATCACCATATAAAGCCTAAAATTATAAATATTCTAGTAGAAAATGTAGAAGAAAATGTTTGGCAAATTTTTTTAAACAGGACATAAAAACACAAACCATAAAAGACAAATTTTGATGACTTTCACTGCATCAAAATTAAAATGCTCTTTTCTTTGGTGGAGAATCTAAAATAAATGAAAAATGACAAGTAACCTGGAAATATATTCATAAAAGGTATATGTGGTAAGTGATTTAGAACAGAAAGTAAAAAGAAATCTCACAACTCAAGAAAACAAACAGCACATTTAAAACTAAGCTAAAGATTTGAAAAAAACCTTTACAAAAGAGGAAATACAATTGATAAATAAGGACATGAAAGAAAGTTCCACATTATTCATCATTGAAAAATTTAAAATAAAGCCATAGTAACACACTGAAGTGGGTAAAATTATCAAATAAATAAACAAAACACATATGACATAAATTTCTGGTGAGGATGCAAAACAATTAGTACATTTGTATTTACTGGTGAACGTGCCAAATGGCATCACAATTTTGGAAAACAGTATGATGGTTTCTTATAAAATTAACTGTGTACTTCACCATATGACTAACAGACCTCACCCATAAAGGTTAATAAAAATGAACATTCCCACATAAAGACGGATGTGCAAATATTTATAAAGCTTTATTTAGCCAAAGGCTGGAAATAATCCATAGGTTCACTAATAAATGAATGGATAAACAAGTTGTGGTGCATCCACATAATGGGATACTGCTTAACAATAGAAAGGAATGTTCTACTGATTCATGCAACTGTATGGATGAATCTCAAAAACATTGTGCTTAGTGAAAGAAGCCAGATACAGGTCTATATAATTTCATTTTGATGATACTCTTACATAGACAAAAATACAGGATAGAAAACTAATAGTTACCACACATTATGGAAAAAGTTGAATATCAAGAGTCAGGGAGATATTTTGGAGTGATGGAACTATTCTGTATCTTGATTGTGAGTGATTATTTCTACATTGACCTAAAAAAAAAAAGTTCATTTCATTTTATGAAAAGTATGCTTCAAATTAGTTATCAGTTGAATTATGTCCTCTCAAAATTTGTAACTTTGAAGTCCTAGACCCCAGTCTCTCAGAATGTGACCTTATTTGGAGGTAGGGTTTTTATAGATGTGTTGTTATAAAAAGGGGAAATTTGTACACAAAGACACATACTAAGGGAAGATGATGTGAAGAGATATGAGGGAAAAAAACATTTATGTACGAAGGAGAGGGGTGTGGAACAGATCAGATCTGTGGAACAGATCCTTCCTCCACAGCCCTTAAAAGAAACCATCACTACCAATATCTTGATTTTGGACTACTAGTCACTAAAACTGTGAGACAACAAATTTCTGTTATTTAAGCCACCCAGTTAGTGGTACGTTGCGACGGCAGCTCTAGCAATTGAACATACCTGACTTTCAAAAAAAAAAAAAAAACAACTTACTTGTGTTTCTACAATTTGAAAACTAAAATTAGTGACCATCATAATATAATCATTCCAATGAGTGCTCCAAACTTAATATCTAAGTATGAATGTATACATGAACAATGAAAAAAAAGCTATTTGATTAAATATCTCTTATCTATTTAGTTTCAATACAGTTGAGTAGATTGTGTAATAACATAAAGATTTCCTTTAATAAGATGTTCTCCAGGTATACCTTTGTTGTTTCATTCAAAGCTCTGTACTTATGTATTACTTAAATTATTAAATATTACTTGAACTGTTAATGCTCTGAATCAATTAACAAGTACCTAGAAGTATTTCATCTTACATCTTTTCTATGAAGAGGTCAGCTCTACCACATGTTCAGTATTCCACAAAAGTTTCCAAAACTTCTTAAAAGAAAGTTTCTGGAAGTGTATAGGAAGAAGATTGTGGCAGCAAGGAACGTGGTTGATATTCATGCATGTAATTGCAAAGTGGGCTCTGTAGACATGCAGTTTCCTAGAAAAAGAAGGGTCTGTTCAAACCTACTATACATATGAACTTTAAGTGAGAAGGCAGCATGCCACATTCTTACCTTGCAATCGGCCATTTTACATGGCGGGAATTCTCCAGAAGAACGTTGATTCCTTTTGATGCGGTGAAATACAAGTTGAACAAATATGGAAGTCCGAACTCACTGTAATTTAAAAAGCTCTAAATCATGCCCCAGTTTTGTTATAGCCTTATAATTACTAAAACCAGGTAGGATAAACTCGGGAAAAACAAAAAAGTTTCTCACTCTCAAAACTGACAAGTTCAAACACATCAGGAATGAATTTTCATCGTGCAGTCAGGCCCAGGGGAGGAGGTCGGCAGGTGAATAGCAGAGTGTAATTATCCATCAGCATAGCAACCTTTAAGTGAATTTCTGCAGACATGTTAAAGAAGTTTGTTGCATGTCCAGTGCTTATAATGGTAATTGCACTAGTCTTATTTTTTTTTTCCACTAACATAACCTTATTTACCACAATCCTTTACATTGATGGTGCCCTCTGTAATCTCCTTAATGAACGGATATTTAATTATGTTCCTCCTTTATTAATTTTATATTGAGTACATCTGGAGGTTATGTGCTAGAACATTCAATACTTAATTTAATCTTTGAAAGTATATTAAAATAATTTTAATGAAACAGATTTTCATATATTTTAATACAATTTCATAAATAATTACATACAGAGACTTGGATGGCTTAGCATACTGGTAATACAATATAAAGTTTTTCTGCTTTTAGGTCATAAGTTCAAAGCCAACCGTATAATATAAATCAAGAAAAAGAAGAAATAAATAATTATAGTAATTAAATTTCATGTTGTGAGTCAATGGTTATGTTTGCATGTGTCTACTGAAAGAATTAAGCAAAGTAAGAAGAAATACAAATCTTCTTCACTTCTTAGAAAAAATTCCCAAAGATAGTACTTTAGTGTGCAATCCCTGATGAAAGAAGACATAGAGAGAGAAGAGAGGAGAAGAGAGAGAAAGAGAAAGAGAGAGGGAGAGAAAGAAGGAGAGAGAGAGAAAAGGAGAGAGAGGTGTGTGTGTGGGAGAAACAGGTATTTACATATGATGGCAAATTACATCCACCTCCAAATAGGAATACTCGTGTATTAGTTAGCTTGCACACATTTTTCCCTTATCAATAATATAAATATGAAATCAGAAAAAAGATTTTTCTATATATCCCTCCTAAGCTTATTTACATCCCTCCTGGTAGATCTTTTTTGCACACTAAATATGCTTCCCTATAATCCTTTGCAACCCCAGACTCCATCCCTACTTAGGTATAGAATGAGTTATGGTGGAAACCAGAGGATTTTCTTCTTCACATTTTTTTAAATTAAAACCGTGATATCAATCAAAAAGTATATACTCTCCTTTCTTTTATATTTAGTAAGATCTGCTGCTAAAATCCTTGACTACTCATAAATTGGGCATTCAATATGTACCCACCTGGGCTTACATATATCTTGCCTTTATGGAGTTTATAATGTAACAAAATTAGGAAAGGATTTAAGTTAAAGAATTGGTGTAGCCAATGCCAACAATCCAGAGAGGCTCTCACGTGTAGTTTTGATCACATCATGGGCACAGAAAACTGTTGAATGCTTAAAAAAAAGTTGCTGTATATTGAAGTGAAATAGGGCAAAGAATCCTATCCAATGTGGAAAGAAAAAAAGGTTTCCAGGAGACAATGGAGTGAGCTTGCATCAATATTAATACCTGGGACATGATAGCAGCCGATGAGCTACTCTAATATAAAACAATTAATACTGCCAGGGATCAGTTTGAACAATGTGTTTTACTGGTCATAAAGCTGAGACAGATTTGCAATGACAAGCCTGTATTCAGTAACTGCCATCATTGACTGAGTGGTTGGGATGCTTAATTGGTAACCCCCCAGAATCACTAATTGGGCATTAATCTTTAAATCAGCCATGTTTGATTATAGAAATGACTCTTTGATAAATTTCCTTGCCCCTGTTCCCCCAACAAAGCCAGGGCAGATATGACTTTCACATTAGAAGACAAGTCGACTTAAGAAGTTGATCTGTCTTTCCAGGGGACAAAGCGACTGATGCCACAATTAGAAGGATGGCTTAAAATGTCAGGAACTCTGGTAAAGTAATACCTTTCCTTAAATTGACAGTGAGGGATGAACAAGTGAGACTGAGCCCTTTGCTGAGAGCAGATTTAATTGGCAGAGGTCAGGAAATTTCTCAAGGATATGGAGTTCCTCAAGGATGCAAAGAAAAGTACCCTGAAGAGGAGGGAAAAACTGCCTAAAGTAGGTCTGGTGATGTCAATGCCAATCTTTTCCTTTCACATTCTTGCCTGGGGCTGGTTCTGCCCAGACTAAAGAGACAATGACATCTCTTGTATATTCATAGTACTGTAGCATTTTATTTTACACCTTGGTAAAAATTAAGAAATTTGGGGAAAAAGAGTGTGGGAGGAACTAAATTATGTGCTGGCTTTTCTGAAATGCATGTTGCTCTATGTTCAGTAAATGCAAATAAGTGTTTATTAACTAAAATTCATTCTGAATTTTATTAATTTTCATCAGTTGAAAAATAAATGCAGTTTCATATGCAGTAGTCAGAATTCTGACAGTTCCTAAATAGCCTAAATTATCTTTGCTCTTAATAACAGATAGCTCAAAAGTTTAATAAGCATATTTATTTGAATCAAAAAGATTTCAGTATTTGTGTCCAGGGAGGGGCGTGTTGGTTTATATGTATATTTAAGTTTCTCTCATTAAGAAACATTTTGAACTACTACTCTGTACTATGAGGTGCACTCCGAGCTATGTGTGAATGAAAATGTTTACAAATGCAATAAAATCAAATGTTCTAATCCGGGCAAATTGAACTCTTATAAACTGACTACAGTTTAAAATATTATACATATAGCTGGTAATCATATTTTCCACCTTGGTCATAATCAACTGGAATTATCTTAATAGACTCAACACTGGAAAACTCAGAACATTCCAATTCAAAGTACTTTGTTATTTTGCGAAGACACTCAGTTCTGGAACACCATCTATGTTAAAAATCTCATAGTGTAGTCCCAAAGTCAAATATGACTTTTAGATATCTATCCCAACAGAGAATTCAATTAGCAATTCTTTCACTTATATTGAAAACCAGGTACTTGAAACCAGTAACTTGTAAACAGACTGTTTTTCAGGCTGGTTTGTCTTTGGTGATCCAGCATTTTATGTCCTTTGCTTTCTCAATTTCTGCAAAGCAGTTCAAACAAGTTTCCCAGGAATTGGTTTGTTGCTAAGATTCATCCATGTTATGGCACATTGTTATAGTTCATTTATTTTGACTACTATCATATATATCAATGTATGAATAACACATGGTTTATTCATGCGGTCGGCCACAGTGGGTGTTTGGATTATTTTCAGTTTTTTGCTGTTATAATATTCTCACACAGGTCTCTTGTGGTTCACATGCAAGTGTCTCCCGGGGTGCACACATAGGAGTAAAATTCTGAGCCATTTTGAGTGCTCAACTTTAGAATGACATAGGCCATCCCAACTTTTTTCTTAGGTGGTTATACCACCTACATGAAACCACTACTTTCTAAGATTTATCAAATTACCACTAGTTAAAATTAGTTTTCTTTTTTTTTTAAAGATTTTATTTATTTGACAGAGAGAAACACAGCGAGAGAGGGAACACAAGCGGAGGGAATGGTAGAGGGAGAAGCAGGCTTCCCGCAGAGCAGGGAGACTGATGCGGGGCTCGATCCCAGGACCCTAGGATCATGACCTGAGCTGAAGGCAGATGCTTAATGACTGAGCCACCCAGGCGCCCCTCTTTTTTTTAATAGACACTTTGATTAACAAGATTCTCAGAATTGGTTGATTGGGAACACTGAAATACCGTGACACTGAAATACCGTGACACTTTAAATTGCCTTTAAAGGCAATTTCTCTGATAAAATATTTTTTATTTTTCATGTGTTTTAAACTTTTTGTTTGTTTTGTCAAACATAAGTTTCCTAATTTAGCTCATTTCAGGGACTTGTCTTTGACATCACAAAGTTGAAGTGATGCTTATTCTCACTGAGTTACCAATCAACCAAAGTAGACATTTTGTATGAGGAAAAGTTTTGCTTT
>CM053608.1:19806037-19849563 GCA_028646535.1 Procyon lotor
TAAAGGCAATTTCTCTGATAAAATATTTTTTATTTTTCATGTGTTTTAAACTTTTTGTTTGTTTTGTCAAACATAAGTTTCCTAATTTAGCTCATTTCAGGGACTTGTCTTTGACATCACAAAGTTGAAGTGATGCTTATTCTCACTGAGTTACCAATCAACCAAAGTAGACATTTTGTATGAGGAAAAGTTTTGCTTTATCTTTTCAACTCAAATGCATTTGTTAAAATGTATTTAAGAGATATATGGAAAAGAGAGAAATAAATAAGTTCCAGAATGCATCCTATAAAATAAATAATTAAAAATAGTTAAATAAAATGAAATTGATGTGAATTTATGTAATTTAAGTTAGGTGAATTTTAAGTTATATCTCATTAGTTTATTTGTAATAATTTAATGTAATGAAAACAAATTATACAGTATCTAAGAAACAAAGGAGATGACAAATAAATTATTTTAGAAGGTAATTTCATTAATGTGTTCATCTCTGACATTCAGTTCTGGGAAAAATTAAATGACAATAAGTACATTATTTTACTTAGACATCATGATCAAAATTGTTTTGTATATTTAATGGAGGAGATAATATACTACTAAAAATAGTCTAAAATTAGTATTAGGATTTTATTTGTTAATAGAGAGAAAAAATTTTAACATGTAATAACCAAAATAAAGTAAAATGATCACTTCTTATAATTAATAAATGTTTCAAGATAGGGTTTGATAAAATTTAACTGTATTATTGAATAAGGCCAAGATAAATAATTCCTTATTTGCAACTTTTATCCATTATAATTTGAAAAATGCGGTGTCCAAAATAGTACTCTAGTTACCTCAAAAAATATTGGACTAAGTAGTCTGCATTATGTTCAATATTTGTAGGTTCTTTTATTTCTTCCTAATGATGTGTCTTAGGGATAGGGATTGAAATAACATTTGAAAATTGTTTACATTAAATATGTGAATGAAAGCTATTTTAAAGAGTTTATTATTTCCTGCAAAATCACCCTGCTTTACTCTAACCATATATTTTCTCAAGAACAATGCATTCTTTGAAAATAGTAGGAGTTTGGCAGAGCTGATGCTGTTAAATGAAAATTGCCATCAGTCCTACCACCAACAATCTACTGTATATTTGATTTAAGAACATTTTACAAGGAGAGAAATGCACCATGTTTTATTCCCCACTCCTTTCTTAACAGAAATATGTATAAAATGGAAAAACAAAAGCTTCCCCAGTGGGATTAAGGTGCCTTAATGAAGGCATCCATGACGACAATAATAATTTGTAATGTCTCATGGGATGAATAAGTGGAAAATTTTGTCTTTCTGTTTGTGAACATAGTTATTAAATTAAGGAAAAGAATTTAAGGAAAAAAATCTATGCTATTCTAGGAAGACATACTCTTACGTAGCGAGGAGCTATACTTTGACTCCATTGAAATTGTCTAATCCCAATTTGAGGACCACTATTCAATGACACCAACTGGGGGAAAAAAATCTTTCTGTGGAAAGTGAAATAGGCATTCAATACATCCAGTCAAGCCTCAATAAAGGCTTTATATAAACATTAAAAAGACAAACACTGGGAAACCAAACTAGAAATCAACCGGAATGGGGGCAGTGTTTTTCACTGGATCATTTCTTCTACCCAGGATGCTCTGGTTTGGTTTCCCAGAGAAAGTTTGTTTTACCTGTTGTTTCAGCCTCCTGCCCAGTTTGTCTTTCTCTTTCCTCCTCCTCCCCCCACCCTCCTCCTCTTTTTTTTCTTTTTCCTTTTTTCTCTCTTTCTCTCTTTCTCTCTCTCTCTCTCTCTCTCTCTTTCTCTCTTTCTCTCTTTCTCTCTTTCTTTCTCTTTCTTTCCTTTGTGGTAGACAAACTGTCCAAATATAGATGATTAATTTTATAATCGCTCCTTACTCCTACCTCAAGCCTCTCAGGCTCATAGGACTTTCTGAGAGTGTGATTCAAGGTTAAACAATCGTTACATACAAATGCTCAAAGCCACACACTTCTAATCTTAGAAGAGGGTGTTCTTACTCCTTTTTTTTTTTTTTTAATTTATTTATTTGACAGAGAAGAGAGATCATAAGCAGGCAGAGAGGCAGGCAGAGAGAGATGGGAAAGCAGACCCCCTACTGAGCAGAGAGCCCAGTGCGGGGCTTGATCCCAGGACCCTGAGATCATGACCAGATCATGACCTGAGCTGAAGGCAGAGGCTTTAACCCACTGAGCCACCCAAGTGCCCCTGTATGTTCTTACTCCTAACACCAATGACCTAGAGGCTGAGGTGGTCTGTTTGTGTTATTGTAGTTTTATTCCCAGGTCTAAAATAATGAGTTATAAAATGACCGACCTGGGACTATTTTCAATGGGGAAAAGAAAGGGAAAATTTCATAGAACTGAATATTAAATTTGCAAAATGAAAACTGGTGATTAGCTTCTTAGAATGATGGTCTGTGTATTGAAATCTCACATTGATGCTCCTTAAGGGAATGATAGAGTGAAAATGCCTGACATTTTATGTCTCAGTTTAACATAGAGTATATGAAGGAGGTATATTTATTTTCGTCCAACGTTCATTCTACATTTCTTAAGTGTTTACAGGTGCTCCAATGTCTGTCTTCAAGGAGTTCTAAGTTCAGCAGGGGAGACACATAAGCAAACCAAAAAATGCTATATTAGGTGGTACGGCAGCAAAGAAAGGAAGTGGGAATAAAAGGAAGCCTTCCAGCTGTCAACATAGATCAGGAAACATTTAGATCCTTCCTGACAGTAGAGGAGTAAGTAGAACTCTGTACTTTTGATTCATGAAACGAATTCCTTAATTCTAACAAAGGAAAGACAAGAGACTCCATCCCTCCCGCTCCCCCAAAAACTGAAGTTTAATCTTAAAACTAAGTGTAATTGCATCTATTTTTGATCTTTTATAAACTGTGGAGAAAGACTTTGTTCTTGATGCAAAGTTATAGGCAACTGCAACTCGGCACAACTGCTCTCCCTGCCGCCAGGATTCTTTGAATAAGGCATTGTGTGAAATTCCAACCTCATTAAATCTGCTGTTTAGTTGCACTCTGTGCAGCCACTGGGAAATCTGCTCTGGGTCAACCCTCCTGCTTGTGAAACCATTTAAGGCAAACAAGATGCCTGAACCATGAGGTGTAACGTAATACCAAAGTCAGACAGCTACATTCTTTACTACTTAAGTAAATTTCTACATTCTTTGCTGATCAAACTAAATTCTTTTTTTTGTTTGTTTGTTTTTATTTGGTAGAATCATTCAGACAAAATTTTGCTTTTTCCAAATATTTAATAGCATTGGAAAGCCCTATGGTAAAAAGAAAGAAATGTATTTCACTTCGACTCTACCCTGCAAAGGGATAAAATTCAGAGCTAAGACTCCCCTTGTTAAAGTGCACCTCTGTAATTCTAGAAGTGAAATTGTCTGACAATGCTGCTTGGACAAATTAAGCACAGTATTTTCTATTCTGTCCTATAATTTCAGGGAACGGAATCACCCTAGAATAATTTTACAATTTTACTCTGCTCTAAAGCAACCCAAGAAGTCTGTGTGCCCATGGATGCATGCCCACATCCACACGTGTGTGCATCCCTGTATGCATGAAGGCACGTGTTGGATAGGTAAGTGGGAACTATGTCGACTAGAATTGAGACCATATTCTTATTTCACATGACTTGACAGTTCTTCTATGGGAGCAGTCACTGTTTTTTTACCTACCTCCGTGACAGTCTCAATCAGTGACCTAGATGGGAAAGATTTTATAGCCCATTACTGAAGCCTTCAGTCACCCCCCTTGTGCTGTGACTGAACTGGTTTTTAACTCCAAAAATAGACGGTGACTGAAGGTTGAGACTTCCAAACAGAGTCATTTTGACGCTGACCTGCATTTTCTTCACAAGCATTTATGATAAAACTTCAGTTACTCACGATACTTCAAATTGGTACACGTTTTAAGTTTAAAAAGTTGTATATCTGACCTATATTAATTACATTAATAACTTACATGAGAGTAAATCTTGATTTCTCAGAAAATATTTTTAAAGCTCTTTAAGTGTATGGATTTTTAAAAAGCCGATTATTGGCGATGTTTCAGGTGGTTTAATAGAATAACTGCAATAGCAGCAGTGTGTATTTTTGCTTAAATATATAGCACCTAAAAGCTGTGGTGAATGAAGAAAGGAGCAAAGAAATCCAACATGTCCACAAACACCCATCTGAATACATTAGAAAATATGTCATTATAAAAGTGTCATTTACTAAAGCATTATAAAATACAAGCTGTTTTAATATGAAAAACCAGGGGAAACAGGATAGAAAATTAATAAAAATTAAATGGATATTTAATTTATACAGATTCAGAATGAGGGAAAATTTTCTACATTTTTATTTTAAATAAGCTCTTAGTAACTTTACATTCTTTATTTTTATAGGGTGAAATGTAAACTTTACAAAATTTGACAAGTTTTAAATAATAATAAAAAACTGATAATTGTTACATGAAGAAAAGTTTAAAATTTAATACACCTGAAGTAAGTTTTCTGAATAATAAAGATCTCTTCATCCAACTTTAAGTGCATGAGTTGGATAGATGTGAATGAGCTGCAGACAATCATAGAAGAAGGGAAAAATAAAATATAAATGCCTTTATGAAGAGATATAAATTATTGAAGACAAATGGTACAAAATGTTATTTTGGGGGGAATATTGAATGGGATCTAGATGACATTGTTTTAATTATCCAATGAGCCTTTTTATCTTCAAAATGTATTTATATATTAAGAAATTTAAGGAATTGCATTATTTCCTTTTCTTATTTTATGAAATCTGAAGCCTGGCTAGCCAATGTTCTGTTAAAAAAGCAACAATAAAAAGATTTGGATGGCTTTCATTACTTTTACAATTAAAACCAGCTAGACTAATCATACACAAGAAACATTATTCAACAAATATTCATTTATTGTTTATTCCAACTGCAGCATTATTCCAGGTACTAGAGATAATAAATCATTAAAACTATCACAGTCTGCCAGCAGCTCATGATCTAGTTTGAGATTTTTAAAGCAGATCAGTAATCATCATTCAGTTGAGTAAGTTAACAAGAGTTCCACTGGATATAATGGTTGTAAAGAAGATAAAGGAATCAACTTTGTGTGGCAGAAAAAGAAAATAACCTAAAAGGGAAGTTCCTGAGAAAATAAAATTCTAAAAACTCTGGAAAGGTCACTCATATGGAAAGGTCAAGACTGGTAATTAGGGTAAGGATGAAAAAAATAGGTAATAGTTTCATTTTATTTTTTTCCCAGCTTCAAATTCATTAATATCAACTCTAAAACTGCATAATGCCTAGGGACAAGATACAAAGGTACAATTTTAACTTCTACAACATAATAGAAAATATCTTTAAAATAAATCACAGATTGTAGGTATCTTCATAATGCTTGTTAAACAAGACCCATTGATAATAGTTATAGTTCATTTCTGGAACAGATGATATTGCAGAAAAATAAGTGGATAGATGATAGATTGTTAGATTGATAGATAGATCCATGAGTACATACATGAAACATGGATAGATAGCTTACATTGTAGCTCCCAGCTCATTAAGTTTTAACTAGTTTCTACAGAGTTCACATGAAAGCCATGGTGACCACATTCTATAAACAAAGAAAACTAATAAAGGGTTTGGCTTTAGTTTGAAGTTTCTTCTGCCATTGAGTAATTTTCCTATGCCATATACTTAGCCCTTGTTATGACCTGATTAGGCATAATTCTTTTGGAATAGGATCATTACAACTATGGTTATTATAAGCTCAGCAATCATTTAAAGATATTCACCAAAGACATACATGTGGCTAAGTAGGGACACAGAGTCTGCATCCAACTTGATAACCACAGGAAAAAAGTCAGAATGAAAATATCTTTTAAAAACAATATTTTGGTTTATCCCAGATTGAACCAAGATTGACACAAACATTGTAGTTTTCAGATATTTAAAGAAAAACAAATAGTCGACTTTTAGGGCATGATGCCCAGAAATTATACAAGCTAAAACAATGTAGGGAATCATTCAGGGGAAAATCATAGTTTTATTGGATACTTAGTTCCATCAAACATATTTAGAGAGATAAAAAGGTTTCCAAAGGGCAAGCAGCCTCCCCTATATGGGTCTGGAAAACTATCTGGCAGCTCAGCAGGACAGAATCCTATTTTGAGAGTTTGCAACACATTTGAAAAGTAAGAACACATTGATTTGATAATAACTTGAGGATTGTCTATTCTAGCTTCTTGGTTAGTTATTTGATAGTATGAGTAGGTCAATACATAGGGCAAATAAGCTGACTGAAGGAGAAAACTATTCAGCAATGACAGTATGTAGACTTTATCTTGTCAGCCATTTTACAAGTGCATGAAGCTGAACATTAATGGGACAGCCTACAAAAAAACGTAAGTTTAGTAATTCTGTCCATCATTAAAGATGAATGAATCAATGAATGGTGCTTTCATTACTGGTTTTACAGAGAAGCCCTTCATATATAAGTGTCCAACCTGTCACCCAGGAATATCAAATTCTATCAATACAAAGCCATTGGCATTTGGTAAGAATAAAAATATATGTGTTTTAGCTGTATGCGCTTATTACTTTCAAGTTTTCTGTTTCCATTTCTGATTTAATTCTGACAGTTGTTATCATGAATGGTAAAAGTTAGTGTTAACAGCTAAAGATGATAGCTAAGATGAAAGACACCATGATGTTTGAGAAATCTACACATTTGATTCCCTTGACCCAGGAATGTGCATATATAAGTATGTTATAAAAGAAAAACAAATGTGTGTTATACTTGAGGGTGAAAGTGAGCACTAGGATAATTTTCTACAGCATTAGATGAAAAAAGTTTTTGCATGAAATCCATAGCTTAGTAGTGTTAAATTTTTTGGCAGAGGAATCTTCTTTTCTGTAAAGATATAACAGAAATGCAAAACAAATATTTTATTGGGTGTTTATTTTACATGCTCAAATTATAATTGTTTCATTTCTAAGGCAATTAGTAAAACTTTCAATTATGGCTATAAGACAGAACCTTTGAATTTATGTCCTCTCCTTCTGCAAACCCACTAAAATAGAAAGAAAATTTTCTAAAGTCTTCAAAATTGGGGAGTAGATACAAAGTACAAAATTTGAAAGTAGAGAATGTCAAATAAAAAGACAAATTAGAACTGATTTATTAGGTTTATAAAAGCACTACTAACACTGGAGAAATAAAAAGTAACTCAGTTTGAACCATAAAACCTTCAAAATCCTAATTGGCAACAACAGTGACCACAGAATCTAAGGATACAGTTGATTCTCAAAAAGGATCTGAATAAGCACTAGACCTTATATGTTAAGTGATGAATCACTAAATTCTACCTCTGAAACCAACACTACACAGTATGTTAACTAACTTGAATTTAAATAAAAACTTGGTGGGGGGGGGAAGACTGTGTAAAGAGTTTTGTGTATTGGTTTGCTAGAGCAGTCTTCACAAAATACCACAAAATGGGTGGCTTAAACAAGGAAAGGTTATTGTATCATAGTCTGGCAACTATAAGTCTGGATCAACATGTAAGCAGAGTAAGTCCCTCTGTTGTCTATGAAGGAGAATTTCTTCCATTCCTTTCTCCTAGCTTCTGGTGATTTGCTAATAACCTTTAGTGTTCTCTGTTTGGAGATGCATCACCCTGATTGCCTCCTTGGTATTCATATGACATCCTCCCTGTGTGCATGCCTGTCTCCAAATTTCTACTTTTTATAAAGACGCCATCTTCATTGGATTAGGAGCCAACACTAATGAGGTCATTTTAATTTGATTATCTCTGTGAAGACCATATCTTTAAACAGGTCGTGTTCTGAGGTATGGGGGGTAGGGTGGATTTCAAGACATGAATTTTGTGTGGACACACTTCAATCTATAACCTTGTGGATTCCATATTTCCTCCTCCTTCATGCAGCTGGAATATTATCTCTTCCACCTCAGTAAAAGAGAAAAGTGTTATGACCTGGGTAATATAATAATTCAATCTAGAAAACTGCTGATTAGCTACACTCTGAGGCTTCATGGGGCAGCATTAGTTCTACAAGATTTTATCTCACCCGGTAACTTATTTAAAGAGACTTTCTTGGGGCGCCTGGGTGGCTCAGTGGGTTAAATCCTCTGCCTTCTGCTCAGGTCATGATCTCAGGGTCCTGGGACCGAGCCCCACATCGGGTTCTCTGCTCAGCTGGGGGCCTGTTTCCCCTCTCTCTCTGCCTGCCTCTCTGCCTACTTGTGATTTCTCTCTTCTCTGTCAAATAAATAAATAAATTCTTTAAAAAAAAATTAAAAAAAAAAAGAGACTTTCTTTCCTTTTTTTTTTTTTTTTTTGAGTGGGAGGTGGTATAATAGCCATAAAACCTGACTCAGACATGTAAATTGTGATGGTATCTTGCATTATAATCTTGGAATAATTTTCAATGAGTGATGACTTAAGAAATTTTATTAATCAGTACTACAAGTTAATGTTTTGATCGATGCAAATTATTAAAATTTGGCATGCAACACATCTGTGTGTCAATTATGTGTTATTTCAGCTTTTAGGAGAGTTAAAAATAAATATCCAAAGTGGAATTCAAAGAAAATCACTAAAACAGCATCTCACTAAAACCATAGGAATCGACAGGAATTTGAAAACCTCTAATTTACATAAATTAGAACCATTTGTTTGTTTCAGCTGAGATTCCTCATTGATGCCTAAGAAATTTATTGCACAAAAGCTTTTTTGGTTTACAGACCCATTTGAGAAACTTACAAAACCTATGATCCATATCTATAGGAAAATACAATTATGCCTTTTATCCTCAGCCACTTAGATTTTGGCATACAGTTTTCATTAAGTCACGCACAGAAATAATTGAATTACCTAAAGTTTATGAAAATAGAGCTGAATTTGAACCAACATTCTGCCAACATTCTGATAGCCCTGAATTTGGATTTCAGTTTTGTGTATCTATAAAGTTAGAAAGGTAATTGTGCCTATAGTAGAAGGTTTTTTTGTGATAATTAAATAATGCTATAAACCTAAAATGTTGGAAAAATAATATTTTTTGTCTCTATGTTCCTTTCTTGTATACCTACAATTTGGGTTTCTTACATTCTTAACATTGTAATCAACTCCCTATTTTGCTTGAGTTCTATTTTATTATTATTCATTATTTGATGTCACCCTCAGGTTAGAATTTTTGCAAGTATTTCTGCTGAAGCTGCATCCTAGATCAGATGATGGATCCAAATGTAAAAATAATTAAAATAATATGATCATATCCTTTAATATCTGTGGTAATCAAGCTTCACACCTAAAATGCTTGTGTAGATGGGGATTTTCTGGAAGGCTTTAGTAAATGAAGATTTCATTTCCAAAAATGTGGAGTAAGAACATGTGTCCTGGGTGAGACCATACAGTGTTCCCTTTGGAAACATTGTTTCCCCTTGTATTCTCTTATGTTTCAATCACTTTGACAGCATTCTTATTCTCATAGGGATTTCATTCAGCTTTTCTATTTAGTCACATAGACTCCTGAAGCAGATCATCCCATATGAATACAAATCTGAGCAAATTCACGAAAGCAGAGATTTTGGGGTTGAGGCAGTATAGCCTGGTGGAGAAACCTGGATGTTAGAATTGGGGAAATTTAAAATTAAAATATTAATAACTAATCCAAGGATGATTTATTAAAATTAATCAAGATGCTCAGAAACTTCACATAGTTGGTTCTTAATAAAATTTCCCTTCTATCGAGCCCCTATCCATTTAAATCGTTTAAAGATTTTTTTTTTTTTTTAATTTGACAGTGAGAACACAAGCAGAGGGAATGGTAGCAGGAGAAGCAGGCTTCTTGCCGAGCAGGGAGCCCGATGCAGGGCTCGATCCCAGGACCCTGAGATCATGACCTGAGTTGAAGGCAGACACTTAATGACTGAGCCACCCAGGCGCCCCTATCTAAATCATTTAAAAACGTAATAGAACTTTCAAATCTACAGCAATTATGATGATAAATACAATCAATATTTCCCAAACATTCCTTATCAGATAACCCAAGTACATATTACTGGTATGTTATACTGAATTTTTTCTTCAACATTCCTCAAATTACAGGCTATCCCACATTTTGTAACAAATACTACCTCTCTTAGATATGGCCCAGTTTATCAAAGTATTTCTTACATTATAGTTACTGGACTAAAAAGAGATATTACCAATGAGTACTAATCAGTGAAAATCTAAAAATTAAAGTTTTATTAGGATAGCTTATTTGGAAAGTTTTACAATTTTTAGATGGCAAAATTCTATTTTTATTTCCATTAGTTTAATGTTAACTAGAAACAGACCTTCTCAGAAACTCACTGATCAATCATATTCTGAGAAATCAATCTATATTCACATAGATATCTCTAGGAAACATTTACAGAATTTCATGATGGGTATTTTCTTCTAAGAATAATAAATTTGTACTCATCTGATCCTCTCCAACTTAGTCTTGTTGCAGTAACAGCATGCTTTTATAAGATAGCTCCAAAGTTGTAGATAACTCCATCTGTTTCTATGTAGAATAAAATTAACTCATTTTGTAGGCAATACCAACAAATCAATAAAATTGTTTTTTATTTAACATTGTTGAAAACCTTGGCGCCTGGGTAGCTCAGTGGATTAAAACCTGTGCCTTCAGCTCAGGTCATGATCTCAGGGTCCTGGGATCAATCCCTGCATTGGGCTCTCTGCTCAGCGGGGAGCCTGCTTCCCCCTCTCGCTCTGTCTGCCTCTCTGCCTGCTTGTAATCTCTCTCTCTCTGTCAAACAAATAAATAAAATCTTAAAAAAAAAAAAGAAACTTTATTCAGTACCTTCTAACACTCATTTTCTATGCTGAAGCTTGAAAATAGATTCTTTTATACCAAATGATTTTTTACAGAAAGGCGTGTAAATTTGAGTCAACAGATTAAGAAAGATTATATTACAAATTGACCAGTAGTTTTATAATAAAAACAATAACAATATGAATATCGTTAGATAAAAAATATGATCTCAAAGAATAAAACACCTACTTTACTAGATCAAAAATATCAAAGTTCAGTGATGCCTGAGTGGTCCAGTTGGTTAAAAATCTGTCTGTTGGTTTTGGGTCAGGTCACGATCTTAAGGTCCTGGGATCTAGCCCTGCATGGGCTCTATGCTCAGTGTGGAGTCTGCTTGAGATTTTCTCTGTCCCTCTCTTTCAGTTCCCCCCAACCTCAAATACATACATACATACAAACATACATAAATACATAAATAAATAGATCCTTAAAAAATTAAAGTCAACCAACATTTGGATAATCTTTTGGAAATAGAATTATATCCTTTTCATGACACATGCACTTTTTTGATGTCATTAAACATGTCTACTCAAGAGAACCTAGCAGGCTTGTTCATGGCCCTATGTCTGGATAGAAGTATATTACACAGGTTAGAGTAGGTTTTGCTTCTCTTCTTAATAATTAAAAAGAAAGTGCATGAGAGAACATGAAAACTTTCCTAAATTTTGGAATGTGTCACTGTCCAATTTGAATCTAGAAGTACTATATTTGATACACTATATCAATTCCTCCCACTCCAATTTCTTTCAAATGGAAACAACTCAATCAATATCCACATCTTCAAGTGACATTGACACCAGTTCTTATGGTTGAATTTTGTCTCCCCCAAAAGATATGTTGAAGTCCTAACCCCCAGTACTTCAAAATGCGACCTTATTTGGAAACAAGGTCTATACAGAGCTAATCAAGTTAAAATAAGTCCATTAGTATGAGCCCTAATCCAATGTAACTGTTGTCTTTACAAAAAAGGGAAGTTTTGATAGGGGAAATGGGAAGCCATGGGAAGCCATGTGAAGACACACAGGCAGAATTTTCTGTGAAAACAAAGAAACAGATTAAGCTGACACAACTGTATACTAAAAACTACTAAGGATTGCCCATGACCACCAGAAGCTAGAAAGAGGCAAGCAAAATTCTACCCAGAATCTCAGAGGGAGCATGACTCTATTCTATAGAGTTCTGACTTCTCTAGCCTCCAGAACTGTGGAACAAGAAGTTTCTATTATTTTAGACCACTTAGTTTTTGGTAATGTCTTTCAGCAGCCATAGGAAACTAATACACCTATAAAATAACATTTGGCAATAAATAAAATTATACCACACCTTTCAGCTCTAAAATTAAATCATATGATCATGTAATTAATTCTATCAATAACAGAAACATAAATTAACCACAGGAAAAAATACACTGATAATTAATTGCACTGCATGGTCTAAAAGAAACAGATTATCTAAAACATAACTTTTGGGGGCACCTGGGTGGCTCAGTCATTAGGCATCTGCCTTCAGCTCAGGTCATGATCCCAGGGTCCTGGAATCGAGCCCCGCATCAGGCTCCTTGCTCGGCAGGAAGCCTGCTTCTCCCGCTACCATTCCCTCTGCTTGTGTTCCCTCTCTCGCTGTGTTTCTCGCTGTCAAATAAATAAAATCTTTAAAAATAAATAAATTAATAAATAAAAAATAAAACATAACTTTTGTAATAAGAGAGTCCTAATGAATATAGGTCATCTGAGACCACTCTTAATAAAAGCATATTTTATCTAATCCATAATACATAGCCATGTGTCATTAAACCTATCCATTTTATTTGGTAGAATAAATACCATTTTACTGAAAACTAGAAACTAAATTAACATTAACTTGTTCACTTTTGGAGATAAAGCCCCAAAATCATGCTTAAATAGGATTTGTGTTGCTACAGTTTGTGCAGTTCATAACCAATTTTTCTGAATTAAAGATTCTTAATGTATGCTATGTTAAAAGGGTCTATAGATCATTACAGAAGAATAGAAAGGCCCCTTTTACAAGTTTTTTGATGTAGATAATATCAGACTCCCTGTTTTTGTGGAAAGTTGTTTACAGACATATAATACTGACCAACTAATTTGCACTCTTTAGGATGACCCTGAGGCTATGATGAAAGCTACATATTTCAAAGTTTTCAGAGATATTGTCACTTTTTAATCTTTCGTTTAAAATAGCACCATTTCAAACTTAGAACTGCATGATTTATTATTCTCACTCATATTCACAAGCAATCAATGGCACCTAAGCATTGGAACAAAGTTTCATTATAACCCTAGCAGAGAATGTAGGAAGTGGGGAAAGCATTATAGGCTAATTTATATCCATTCCAGTTTGCCAGGCACATGTAAACTCTTGCACACATTAGTACAATGGAAATAAGAAGAGACTGATGTTAATTTAAGGTTCATTATTCATTCTTCACCAAGATCATTTCACTGCTGATGTTCAATTTATTACTTAACTATTCTTCATTTCAATATAATATCGATTCACACAGACGCTGTATGTTTTTATGCTTCTTCAAAGTTGTTTTCATAATGGGGAGAGATAAATTTCTTACTGTACAATAAAGAAACGATGATAATAGCTAATATTTACCTAGCCTTTGTTGTGTGCCAGGTACTGTTCTAAACTCCTCACATGTTAAATCAAATAATCCTCATAATAATCCTGAAAGTATACCGAATACAGAGCACAAATCTGGCAGCTGATCTCTCATTGGTTGCTGCTTTACCTAAGCATATTTCACATTCATTCATGTGCTGACCAAGCAATTTGACAAAACCACAGACTCATAGAAAATATGTAATTCCTTATCTGTAAGGAAATCTGCAGCTGGAGATACTTGCTACCACTGCCAAAGAAATGCTGCATCAGTGTAGAAATAAAGTAAATGTCTCCAAACAATCAAATGCACTGTGTTGCTTTCTACAAAAATGGTGAAGATGAAAGTTCAGTGTGTTGGTATCTGAATATCTGATTTTTGACACTGACTCTGAGTCCCTCTAGTTTCATATACCTACTGGAGAAGTCACAATAGCTTGGAAGGACCTCTATTTTCCCACTTTACGAATTCAGAGGAAGGTTACAATTTCTTCGATTTCAAAAATGTAATAAATTCACTACTTGACATTTACTGTGTGCCAACTATGATAGATGCTTCAAATACAAAGAAGAATGAGATATTTTCATGGTATTCATATTCTAATTTTCAAATCAATATCATAAGTGCTATGATGGAATAAGGTCAGGTTCTAAGAGAAGCAAAAGGAGAACATTTAACACAGACTAGGTGAATTATGATAGTCTTTCTGAAAGAGCTAAAAATTTGAGCCTTGCAATTACTTAGGGCTTACCTATGTTATGGATAGAAAAACATTTCTGGAAGAGGAATCATTTGTATGGTAAAGTATGGAGAAAAGACATAGCTGGGTTTATTTGAGTAATGCATCTAATTGAATGGGGTTTACAAATAGGGAATAACCAAGAAATAGAGAAAACAGAGATTGAGGAAGTTAGTAAAAATGAGATCATAAAAAGCTTGATATGCCATACTAAAAAATTTTGCACTCAAGTGAATATTTCCCAATATGTATTTTCTAGAAGTAAACTTGAGAAATAGTACATAATACACCACACTTTTAGAAAGAAAATACAAATTACTATATTAACGGTTTGCAAAATTCTAGAACATATAAATTTTAACACATTTACCAAAAGTAATTTTTAAATGTATCTGATCTAAATTTTTTTTAAAGATTTTATTTATTTATTTGACAGAGAGATCACAAGTAGGCAGAGAGGCAGGCAGAGAGAGAGGGAGAAGCAGGGTCCCTGCTGAGCAGAGAGCCTGATGTGGGGCTCGATCCCAGGATCCTGAGATCATGACCTAAGCTGAAGGCAGAGGCTTTAACCCACTGAGCCACCCAGGTGCACCTGACCTAAAATTTTTTAAATATCATGCTTACAAAAATTTTGCAAATGAAAAACATATAGCTTGCCAAACTGTGTAACCCAATAAAAGTAAGAGAAAGAGAGAGACCATTAACACCCTAGCAGCTTCCCTGGTGCCCCCCCCCCAATGATTACTCTACCCTACATCCAAAAGGTTGATCTTACTCTGGTCTTAAACTTCATATTAGTTCTTCCTGTTTTATAACTTTATATAAATAAAATATTGCAATCAATTTGTTTATGGCCAATTGAATTTATCTCAAAGATATTTGTCATTTTATTGATGCTGTTGTGGATAGAGACCATTAATTCTTTTTCATTACTGTATAGTATTCATTGTGTGAAGCTACCACAATTTATCCATTCAACTCTTGCTGCTGCCAGTTTGGGGCTATTAAAACAATTCTCCTACTAAGGTTTTTTCACACGTGTTTTGTTGCATGTATGTACACAATTCTGTGGTGTATAAACTATAGAGTCAAATTGCTTAATCATATGATAAGAAATGTTAGTAGATATCACTGGACTACTTTTCCTAGCAGTTTTCCAATTTCTACTTCCATCAGAAGTTTGATGGGAGTCAATATTTTTGTTACATATTTCTGCCAACAAATGATATTGTCAGTCTTTTTAGTTTAAACCATTCTCTTGGTTGTTTTGTGGTGTCTCAAAGTGTTTAATTTGCCTTTTCCCTGACTAATGAGGCTGGGCATGATTTTATATAATTTGGTTATTTGGATATTTTCTTTGGAAAATGTTTCTGTGTTTTGTCCATTTTATTATTGGGTTGATGATTTGTTTGATTGGGAGTTTGTTGATTTCTCCACCTGATTTGTAAGAGTCTTTCTTTTCTTTGTCGTCATCTTCTTCTTCTCCTTCTTCTTCTCCTTCTTTGATTTGCATGGACCTTTAAATATTCAGAAGACTTGCACTTTGTCAGATTACAAATATTATTGCCCAATATATTAATCAGCATCATATTCTCTTAATGTTATCTTTTGATAACTAGAAATCTCCATGTTAATAGAGGGTAAAGCGGGGGTCAAGATACTTTTAATAAGCATATCCAATTAATGTAGCACGATTGCATTGAAAAAAATATTTTTTCTTTTGTTCAGTATAATTTTGTTGTAAACAAACTGTCCATGTTTGCATTAGTCTAATTTTCTATATTTTATTAGTCTAATTTTTTCTTTCTCTGCCAATATTACACTGTTTTAATCTCTATATAATAGCCAAATGCCAGGTATATTAAATTTGTACTTATTTATAAAGCTGATAAAGTTAAACTGAAGGTAATTTCAAAACTGATAAAAAATTAGGCATAAATTTATTGTATTTCTTGAAGGAAACTACAAAGTTATATTTTAGAGAGTTACTTGAATGGAAATAATCATCTAGGTTAAACTAGAAAAAGTAGCTTAACTCTCTAATAGGCCAGAGCGTCAAAGTTCCATCACAAATGTAAATTCGAGTTACACAAAGCAACACATTTTCTATGTGAATGCCTCAGTGAGGTGCCATTTTGAGATAAGACTGCAGGCAAAGGAGTTCTAAAATAACTTTTGATAGCTGTAAAAATAAGTCTTTCCACTCTGTGCTTTTTCAAGATCAGCTTGGTTATGTGTAGATCTTTATATTAACACGTACACACACACACACACACACACACACACACAGAACACACAAAATTTTGCTAGAATCTGATTAGGATGGTAGTTAATATGCAGAATATTTTGAGAAAAAACTGACATCTTTACATTATCATGTTCTGAAATCCATAAATATAGCATATCCTCTCATATTTTTCTGTCAATAACATTTTGCAGGTTTATTTGTAGAAGACTTGCCCATGTTTTCTCAAATTTATCATATGTATTTGATGTACTTGATACCATTTTAAATTGTATAATTTAAAATATCTTTTAGATATTTTATCTATATATATATAGGTTTGCTGTTGCTGTTGTATATTGACCTTATAGCCTGTGATTTTGCTAAATGCATTAATTCTAATAATGTATGTTAGTTTTAAAATTTTTTACATCAGGATCATAAAATCTGTAAATAACAAGACTTTTATGTATTTTAATCCTTTTGCATTTTTTTCTTTCTATTGCCTTAAAGAACTTTCATAAAATATTTGTAATTACACCTTAGGGTTCACTCTTAGTATTCTACATTGTAGGGGTTTAGACAAATGTATAATGATACATAACCATCATTATGGTATCCTACAGGGTATTTTCACTGACCCAAAAATCCTCTGTGTTCCACCTAATCATCCTTCCTCCCATGCCTCAACCCCTGAAAACCACCTTGGCTTTCCATAAATTTGCCTTTTCCAGAATGCCATATAGTTGGAATCATGTAGTATATAACCTTTTCATAGCTTGCTAGTTTTTTAGTGCTGAATAATATTCCATTGTCTGGATAAACTTCACACTATTTAGCTATTCTTTAAATGTCTATAAGTATTTGCAACAATTTATTTTGGTTCATTGTTCAAAATTTTATACTGATAAATGTATTTGAAATAACATGATTTTTTGCCTTTTGTAACTAAAAAAAACTAATAAAATAATTCAAAATACATTTTAAATGAAAATAAATTCTAGTTGGAAAACGTGAATATAACTTTAAATTCTTATCACTAAGAATCAAAGTTCTGATATACTAAATACTCCAATGCACTGAAATGAGAAATATCTTAAACTGAATTATAATTAGTTAAAACTTAAAATGACAGAAAAATAACTGAGAAATTATATCAATCCTTTTCAGCAATCACATTTTTTTTTGCTTATCAGCTAATTTATTCAGTTAGTGTATCATTCTTTTTATAGGTAAGTAATTAGCAGGTCACAAAAGACAGAAAAAAAAATGTTTAACAGGATTGTCTATTTCTCTTTAATACCCTTGAGATCATCATCTCACCATGACCTCAGTGTTTTTGTAACAATTTAGAGTCCTTATTTATCCTAAAATATATGAAAGATGCATGCTAATTTTAAAGCCTATAGATAGAACAGAAATTGAAGATGTCTTTTCCTAATGGCTGAAATGTACATAAAATTAATTTGACTGATATGAATGTACTCTAATAATACTTTATCTATTTGTGTGACTAATGCTTCTAAATAATTCTTATTAATAACTTTATTTTTATCTACAAATAACTGATCCCACTTACCAAATCTAATATCTTCATTAGCAAAATCTATGTTGCCCATTTGTTTCAGATAAGTATGTTTTGTGATATAGGACTAAAGACATTTAAGATTAAGATTAAGATTAAGTCCTCAAAAAACTATGGAAATAATTATCATATAGGTTGTTACAAAAAAAAAGTGGGTAAAAGGGAAATCTGTAGAGTCAAACACATTTAAAGAGTATTTCAATGGGGCACCTGGGTAGCTCAGTGGGTTAAAGCCTCTGCCTTCAGCCCAGGTCATGATCTCAGGATCCTGGGACGGAGCCCCGCATCGGGCTCTCTGCTCAGCAAGGAGCCTGCTTCCCTTCCCCCCTCTCTCTCTGCCTGCCTCTCTGCCTACTTGTGATCTCTCTCTCTCTGTCAAATAAATAAAATCTTAAAAAAAAAAAAGCATTTCAAGTGAAAAAATAAAGGATCAGCTAAAATACTAAATCTAGTAACGTTTTATAATGAACCTATAAAGAAGTGTGTGTTAGAGATTTAGATTAAATATAAGGCATATAATGGTAAACACGCCACACAAATGTTCCTGGTTACTATCCCTCAATACCAACAGCCTGTGCTGAAAATTATGCCTTAGCAAGATACGCTGCATAGAATTAACAACCTGCCAACTCTCTCCTCTTACAACTTGTAATTGGCATTTTTTCATCATTCTGTGCTACACACAAACCATGTTTGTTAAAGACCCTAAAACTCAGTAAAGGAATTGTCATAGGTCACAGTTCACACACCTAGAAGAACACAATAGATCTGCCAGTCCTGCCATCTTGAATAGTTTTCATATCATTCATTGTCTGATGCTGAAGTGATCCCACTGAATGTCTTGTACAGCATGTGATGTGCTGATTTTCCTTTATTTGCAATCAAGCACATAAGAATTATTTAATTATTTGAGTGATTTCATTTAAAGATATGTCAAAATTTTTAAAGAAATGATGGAATTTATTCTTCATGAGAGTATTCAAAGTCATTCACTATGCACCCCATTTTACCACCTCTGCCTCTTCATTCTACTACTACCCTATGGAGACAAAATTCTAGGTACATTTGGCCTCTCAACTAAATATTCTATATTAATTTTTGTGTCTCTACAACTTTAAAAGTACGTAGTCATTTTCCAAGCCAAGATATCCTTCTTCACATTCACTTCTCTGCCAGACAAATGTCTCTTTATACACAGCCAATACAATATCTCTAAGGGTACTATCTTGGACCCATTTTTTCCAACCTACCTAACAGAACTTATCACATTTATATCTGCATTTCTATGGCACTTTGTATTCTCTTGTCTTTGAGGTGAGGCTGCAAGATGCTGAGTCAAACACTGGGTTCAGAATCAGATGCCCTGAGTTAGAATCATGACTCCATCACTGATGAGCTGTGCAACCTTGAACAAGCTCCTCAAAATCTCCACATCCTAGTTTCCTTATCTTTAAAATGGGCATAAAAGTATGTTACAGACTGTTAAGCATTATACAAGCTAACATATGTATAAAATCTAAAAGCTGTGTTTGGCTCATGCTCAATAATTTTACCTATTATTTTAGTTATTTTTCTAATTTTAATTTTTTTCAATTTTAGTTATTTTTACGTATGCTTGACTCTCTTTTCTAATAACTTCTGGAGAGAAGGAATATTTTTATCATCCTTTTGTCACCGATTGCTATTGCCTAAATTATAGGAAAACCTCCATCAAGGGTGACTTCAGTTGTTTATCAGTCTGAGCACTGCTAGAAAACAGAAGCCTTTCTAGATATTCAAAGTATGAGAAATTTAATGTAGTTAGTTAATCTTTATAAATCCAATGGGATGCCCAGAGGAACTGAAGCTGGGGGAGAGTTCACTCGGGTTTCAAATCTACCACTGTAGATATGTCCCACATGGTTAGGGACTTTTTGCTGCTGTCCAGATCAGAACCTTCCAGGAATTTGCCACTGATGGTCACAGCTAACATACAGAATCAATGTGGGAAACTCCCATGGGAATGCTCATGGAGGCATATTCATCCACCTGCTTCTTCTATGTTCCACCATGTATGAATGAAATGCAGAAGAGATCATAGAGGGGTTTTGGTGAATGGTAATTGTCTATAGCTATGATTTTAAATTATAGGAATTAGTCTTTTTAGTACATCAAAAATATTTGAATACCAATAGTTGCATACAGTTTAAACATATATATTGTAGGCAAATAGTTATTTTTTCTTAAAATTTATTATAATATTAATCGATAGATCCTTTTGCTTCACTGCCACCAAAGTGGTCACAATCATCATCAAATAAATTTAAAACCAGCCCTGACCATTTTTAAGTCTTATGAGAGCACATTTTTTTTTTTAATTGATGGGGAAGTACCAGAGGAGATCAGAGTCATGGGTACATGTGAAAGCATCTTGAAAACACTTTGTTTTCATTTTCTTCTTGCTGAGTTCATAATTTGTTTAGTGGAATATTCACCCTAGATTCTTGATACTGGATATAATTGTCCATCCCCCATGCCCCACCATGATCACTAGAATTGAAAGCCTTTAAGTTCGATGCTTATACAATTTTCAGATCTCTCTACCTCATCTGAAGTTGTAGCTCACCTCACATAATTGCGCATATCTATTTTGGATCTGTGGTTAGTATAGCCAGAATATCTATGCAATATCTGTAGTCAAGAATTCTTGAGGTTTCCAATTTCCCTTCCTATTGGACTTCTAGGTTATTGATACATGTTTATGCTGGTTAGTGTAATAATGACAAAAGCTATTACTAGTGTGTGAGGATTTATACCTCTCTTTGTTACAGTAATTAGAGTTATGAGTGAAGAGAATTAGAAGCACATCAGAAAGTCTAGACTAATTTACCCCAAGGGACAAAGGGAGAACTATAAATATAAACACAGAAGAAGGGAAAGAGGCCAATGTGGGTAGGATAGTGAAAGAATAAAGCAAGACCAAAAAGATTAAATGTCAAGGACAGAAGCCATGACATGCTATGTAAGACTGAGAATTAATATTATCTAGAAAAGTTTTCATATAGAAGTTATATTATCATGACATATAATCTCATCTCACATTTTTAGAAATTTCAATAAATATTTTAATTTTTCTTAATGTTAGACTTCATTTGAATATGAAATGTTGCTGAGACAGAGTGTAATGTGGCTCAGTTCTACAAAGTTTGCATTAGATTTTTGGCTGTCATACCTTTCCTCATTACCATATCAGGACAGTAAAACTGTCTCTTTTATTTTTCCTACATCCTCATTGCTTTGGGCGTGATTTCCTACCTGTCATTCCTCAGGAGCTTCCTGGCCTATGGAGCCAAGCTGTGCTTGGCTATCAGTAATTGGCTATCCAGACTGCAATCGTAAGTTTTTTCATGGATATATTATGTAGTAATGTTGATCAATATAGGCATTTTGAGCATCTTCTCAACTTCAAGTAATCATTACTCTGTATATACTATATTTGCATGATAATCCAGCTCTCTATACTGTTTATCTATTGATCTGTCATCTATTATCTATTGTCTACCTACTGAGAGTCTATTTAAGATCTACTGAGGTCTATATAAAAATACAAGTTGTATTGCTTATATCACTAGAAAGACGGAGTTTGTGACTGAAAGAAAGTGCAAGGATGATTTCTGTAACCCTGTGCTCCTTCATGAACTAAGGCAGAACTTCTCAAAGTCCCTGAAACATTATTTGGTATCATAGCAAGCAAAGCATAATTTTAAAGTCATTGTCATCAGGAAATATGCTTCAAGCATAACTCCAAGAGGAAATAACTTTAATTAAGCACATTGTCTGTAAACATTAAGGTTTGTTTCATGAAAATAAAGGGAAAACATTCAGCAGCTATTCAGGAAAAAATTTTACATTCATAGAATTGAAAGGGATCAAAATCACCCTTTTATTATAAGTTTTTAGAATCTAAGGCTTAAAAAGTTTGCATAATCTTTCCAAGATCATGATTTAGAATTAGGGGTTAGGAGCCAAGTTATGTGAATCCCTATTCGGCAACCTTTTCATTACACAATATTTGGTCTAACTTGGTGTCATATGTTAAGTTAAAAATATAAAAATATCAAAAATACTGGTATTTTCTGGCCAAATTATATAATTTACATTTATATTGTCTATTTTTCAAGTATAGACTTATATTTTCTTTGACATCTTTTGAAGAAGGATTATTAAAATAGCAATCAAAATTATTACTCTCATCACTGTTCTAAGAACATGCTTAGCTTAATTTAATTTTATTTCTGCATGAATTTGAATGCTTAGTCTAAAAAAAATTTTAAAAAGTAGTAAACCAAAAACATTTTAGCTTGTATCTTAAAATAGAAATACTCAACTTGGAACTTTTTATAAACTTAGTTATTGTTGTCCACCACCCCTCCACCCCAAATGTGAAGTCCTATTGAAATTGAAGTAATTGCCACCAACAGAAAATCATTGTATAATATGCAATATAATTTTATACTTATTGGTCATTAATACTCCTTAAAGAGAAGTTAACACCCATAATTTGAAAATTACATACAAATGAATTATTAATGTAGATGGTTAATTATGAAAATTTTTCCCAGACTTTCTTTTGTCACAAATTACAGGAAGTCAAAGCAATTAAGTAAAATATTTCATATTTGACACTTTGATTAACACTTTGATTAATACCATTATATATGATTTGATATTGAATGATAGAGGTTATTGAGGCCTCACAAAAATGTTTTTGCTTAAGTATATTAAAGGTATAAACTGTTCCCATAAAGAACTCAAAACCAAAACAGTTCTATGATGTAGTTTCACTTACTGGACGTCATTAACCTTTTTCTAGTCAGAGCAGATGCCAACTTAATTTCGTCTACCTTTGCATTTATGGCTCCATCTCCCCCTTTTGTGTCCTTATTGCCCTACCAAGATCATCACTGAAGCCACCTACCTTTCTGTTTAGCCTATTTTCATTAAGCACCAGAGAATCCCTTCCTTCCTTTGTGGCTTGCTATTGTCTTAAGCTACATAGGTGCTCAATAACAATTTGTTGAGTACAAAAAGGAATGAAGGTACAATTACTCTACTTCTCAACATTTTCTCCACAGCTGACCTATACTGTATCATGTTTTTAGCAGTAACTGGTCTTCAACCAAAATGATATGGGGAAACACAAACTCATAAAAGTAGAACAGCTGTTGTTAAAATATGTAAGAAGGCCAGCAATTGATCTCTCCCTTGCCTGTCATAGTTGTCCCTGGGCTACCTGTAGAGTTCTGTGGAATGTGGTTTGAAAATCACTCAGCTATTAAATCTCAAAACTAATGCACAATTAGACATAAATTTTAAATGCTCTCAAGCCACAGAAGGGCATTTAAAAGTGACCTTCTGGAGAAATCAGTCTTATGTTTGTTGACAATTACACATTGAATGCTGAAAGAGGCAGACCAGTGGGAGAAACTTTAGAGATATAGTCCTAACTGACTATATCAGAAATACCTGTTTAATCTCCTTTCATATATGGTTATATTCTTGCTGAATAAGGAAAATGTAAAAGAAAATGGGGTGCTTTGGATGACCTTCTTAATTGTCTTATCTAGTTATATGTTCTCTAGACCATGCAGTGTCATGGTCCACTGCACCAGAAGGAGAGAGGATAGGATTTTCTTTGGTCAAATTCATTCAGATAATATCTGTTACTTTCTACTCTCATGCCTCAAGAAGGCTGTAACCTTTTCTATGACACCGTAGCCAATGAATACTAACTTGTTGGCACATCTTGCCCCTTGCCCTTAGCAACACTAACCCCATTCTAAACATAGACAAGAGTAATATAAGAGTAAATGTCTCTTTCATGGAGAAAGTATTGACAATCATGTGGACAGTTAACTCAGGGTTAGAAGTGAATTAAGATGGTAGTTAATTTTATACATTAATTTGTATTCTTGAGAGGACAGCTCTGGTTGTTACTTCTTTCTGACCCAACCAGAAACCTCTCAGTTGAGTGGCATTTTTCACTAATTACAGTTTACAACAGGTGTTAGATTCCCAAACCAGTTCTGTGTACAGCATAGTCTGACAAGAAAAAAAAATAATAACAACTCTGTGTAGTTATAACTTGGGTTGTTCCTTCACATTCTCACTTATCACAGAAGCAATATCTCAGACTTCTTTCATCCTTTTACCAACGTCAAACATGTAATCAACTCAGCACTGAGATATTGATTTAGGGCCAGAGCAACTTCATTTCAGGTGAAATCAAAAGATTGAACACAGAGATATTCTTTCTTGTCTTACAGGGTATTGTTACATTGAGAAAGAATGCAGAATAAAGCTATTACCAAGAAAGCTAGCTAAAACAATACCACCCTATTTGTTTCTATAAGTAAAATTCATTCAATATCAACAAACATTTTCTAGTCCAGAAAATTCTTAAGGCTGCATTTAGAATTTGGATCCCTTGTCAGTGTTTGTTTTGAAATCATATTTACTGTTGGGAAGGATGGGCATTATTTTTTCCCCCAGAGGAATAATGGCACATATCTGATTAAATAAATCAACTTCCCCATTTCTGCTTTACTTGATGAAATTTATGTTGTGTAGTTCTCTCAAATATATAGCTAGAATAGAACTCAGTGAATCTTATTCTGGCTCTAGAATAGGAAAAAAAATCTAAAGATGTTCAAATTCTATAATTACCCCTTAATGGACCAAAAATCCTCTGAATCTCTCTCTACATATATTCATATATAAACATGGTGGATAACAAACTGCAGGATATATAGATTAATAGTGTAAAACATGCCACAAATATCCAACACTATAGGTGTAGCAATTGGAACCATGATATAAGCTCCTCATATTCTATCCTAATCAAATAAGAAAATATTGAAACTCTTAGCTTCACCAATTTATGTAAGTATATTTCAGTGCATTTCAAATATTCACTCTTTGTGACAGTCTAATAATATTAAAATATTGCCAATATAACTTAATGGTATTAAGTGTTCTAATACAATAGCGGATTTCCAAGCCTGTAACATTATCATTCATGTAATAGAAAATATGCTTACCCATTGACTTCAGAATATTCATGACTATAAAAAGTATACTGATGGACAATATTGTTCAGAATAATATTGACATAAAAACAGAGAAAGTACTTGGTATTCGTAGTGAATAGTACGAATAGAATGGCTTTACAATCAACAGAAATCACAGGTTACCATACAATGTAATGTATCCATAGTGATCACTACTTAGTTCAGTAATATGAAAAGACATAACACAAATATGAATGAAATAAGTGACAAAACAGTTTAACTCGTACTTGTGAATTAATGATTTAGAAAGATAACACAAAGTCCCCAGACATACATTCATATGCAGAATATGCAATTTATTAAATATATATCGCTGAATTTTTTTCTTGTGCCTAACTAATTCCTTGGTGTAAATAAGACTCTAAAGAAGTGTTAGGCATGGTTGTTTACCAGGTGAATTTGTGTAGATCAAGTAAATACATCATGAAATAATTAGTAACTTAGTGTGCTTGTATATATACACAAATATTTTTCATATATACAGCACTTACTATAAACACAATATCTTGCCAACACAAAATATTAGGAATTAGAGTAACATGGCAAAGAGATGATTTAATAAGGGGCAATTTTATTTCTGTTCCATAGTACTTTGTTTTCACTTTCAGAAAGAAAATTTTCAGAAACTAATCTATATTTTTTTTACAAATAAGTTTGGTGTAATCTTACTACTATACTTTCATATGTATACCAAGATAGAAAATGTTACATAATATTACTTGAAAATATTGTAAGACAGAAAAAAAGGAAATATGAAAGACACAGGATACAATATAAATAATAATAATTTCAAATATTTTCAGTGTTAACATAGTGAGAAGCTAAAACAGAATTTGAGAATGACTCAAAACTACCTCTAGAATATTTACTTGCTAAGCCTATTACTCAGTTTTTCTCTTGACAAATGGGAAGAATATTTTTAGCAAAACATAAGTTTTGTCACATGTATTCCTCTACCTCAGAAGAATGTCAATGACTACCCAAATTACTGTAATAAAATCCATCTTACCCTTCTCCAATCCCTTTTTACACAAATAAAGTGATCTTTTGAAAATGTCACTCAGGTCCCTCCCTACCACTGCTCAATACTCTAATACCTTCACATTTTCCTTAGATTAAAAATCAAACTCCTTTATGGGTCTCCAGACCTCATTTTAAGATCCTACCTTCTGATACATTATCTGTGTCATGCAACTCCTTGTCTATTATGGTCCAGCCACACTGACTTTTCCAGTTCTGAATTTTTTTTTTAAGATTTAGTTTTTTATTTATTTATTTGAGAGTGAAGAGAGAGTATGTGTGGGGAGGGGGAGGGTAGAGGGAGAAGGAGAAAGAGAATCTCAAGCAAACTCCCAGCTCAGTGTGATGTCTGATGGGGGCTCAATCCAGGACCCTGAGATCATGACCTGAGCCAAAATCAAGAGTTGGAGGCTTACCCAACAGTGCCACACAGGCACCCCTGAAATATTTTAATATCATTTTACTTCAGAACCTTCATATTTGCTAATCTCTTTGCTTGGAATGCTTTTTCCTACGACCTCAACCATTAAGTTTCACTTCAAAAGTTATGACCTCAGAGAGGCCTTCCCTGACCATATTGCTTAGTGTTGTCCTAAAACTTTCAACCCAGTCACTTGTTCACTACTCTGCTTTAATTTATTGAGAGTACTTAACATAATTTCTTCTTTTAATTTTTCTGAGGGTGTAATCCTTCTCTCTCCAACCAGTACCCTCAAGAACTTAAGTTAGGCTAGGATTTAACATCATAGTCATACCATAAGTATTTATTAAATGAAAATAATAAAAATTATTCATAGCTCAAATTCCAAAATTATGCCTTAATGGACCAAAAATCCATTGGTCCTAAACAAAGATAAGAATAATATTACAGAGTTGAATCTGCAAATTTACACTTCTTTTCTGTAATATTATAATCAATTCCTGGTTTAAGGGAATCACAGATGTGAAGACATTCATTAGTTTTCAAATCCTAAGCAGTTTGCCCAACTTGCATATGTTATACCTCATTATATTTATTACATCAACCTATTGTTTTTCTTGTAATGGTGAGAAGACTAATAAGTACACAGAATGCTTTGTGAAGTGATTTGCTATACAATGTCTTGACTGAAATGTCATTCGTTGATAAAGACAATTTCA
This sequence comes from Procyon lotor, assembly GCA_028646535.1. Classification (NCBI taxonomy): domain Eukaryota; kingdom Metazoa; phylum Chordata; class Mammalia; order Carnivora; family Procyonidae; genus Procyon; species Procyon lotor. The sequence goes on from CM053608.1 coordinate 19,833,436, forward strand.
AGCATTTGTATTTAGAGCATAAATTACCAGCAAATATATTTCTAAATATATGTGATCCTACATCAGTGTTAAATATGCAATTACTATGAGATGTTTTAGTGTTAGAAGCTCTATTATTTTATCTGCATTGATTTTGTTTTATTTATATTTAAATACAACTTATATACTGTATAATGCACAGATTTTAAGAGTATATTTCCATAAGTTTTAATAAATGTGCAAACCATGCTGTCAGCACCAGAATCATAGTATAGAGAACACTTCCATCCCAACAGTATCCTCATACCCCCTCCAGCCACTCTGGCGGCACATCATTCTTATTTATACTGCTGAAGTTTTGATTATTCTTAAACATCATGTTTATTAAATTATTCAGAATGTACAACTTTGTGTCTTATTTTCTTTGCTCAGAATAAGGTTTGATTTTCATTCATGTTATTCTGTGTATCTATAATTTACTCTGTCCCTATTGGAAAGTATTATTCTATGCTCAGAAGACATCATATGTGTTTATTTGTTCTCCTGTTGATATTTGCCTTGTTTTCAGCCTTTACTTCCTACAAAGAAAGCCACTACAAATCTTCTTACACAATTCTTCCTGTAGACAATTCTCTTGGGTAAAAACATAGAAATTAAATCTCTTAGTAAGATAGACACAACGGTAGCTCAGAAGGTTATTGTAACAGATTATAATTTGCATTTTCTTCATGATCAATGATGCTGAAACTTTTTATAAACTTAATGGCCATTCATATATAGATTTTTTTTTTTGAGAAGTACCTGTTCAAGTTTTTGGGTTCTTAATTTTTTTCTATGGCTTATCTTTTATATTTTGGATTAATAAAATTTCTTTGCATATTTAAGAAGTGGCTTGTCAAATATTCTACCACACTATGGCTTACATTTTCATATCCTTAATGGTGTTTTATGATGAGAAAAAGTTATTAATTGTGATTAAATTATACTGATATTTATGCATTTCTGAGGAAATGCACACATAAAATTTTCTGCTACTTTTTTTTTTTCTGCAAGTATTATGGTTTTAGCTTTTACCTTTAGGTCCATGATACAACTCAAGTTAACTCTGTGTATGGTGTGAGGTAGGTATTATCAAAATTTGTTTCTCCCATACATTTATGAACTTGTACCAATACCATTTGTGGAAAAGACTCTTTTTGCACCGTTGAATTGCTTTCATGCCTATATCAAGAATTAATAAACTGGAATTTCAATTCTAGCCAAGATCAAGTAACAAGGACTAGATTAACCTTTATATCTGAGACAATGAAAATAAAACAAAGTACATGAGATGATGATTTAGTGATATTTGACACCAGGCAGCATAGTGATCTCTGTAAGAAGAGAAAAAATGAAGTGAGCCCTAGGATTGTGCCATTTAATATCTGCAGAATCCAAGCAACAGAGCTAATCTCATATATGATGGTGAAAAAGTGAATGTTTTCCCTGAATATCAGGAATGAGATAAGGGCATTCACTCTCACCACGTCTATTCTACATGGTGTGGATATTTCCAGCAACAGTTTTTTGTTTGTTTTTGTTTTTTTGGGTCTGGAAAAAATAAGGAAAAACAAATTACAGACATAAAATTAGTAAAGGAAGAAATTCATCTTTCTTTATTAGCCAACAGCATAACTATCAATGTAGAGAATCCTGCTGAGTTTACACAAAAAGCTACTAGCACTAATAAGTGAACTTAATAAGTTTGCATGATGCAAGATCAATATACTAATCAAATGTGTTTCTATATACTAAAAATCAGACATTTAGAAACAACACCATTTACATTGCATCAAAAATATAGTTAGGAATAAATTAGACAAGTGATTATATTAACTGTGTGCTAAAAACTGCAAACATGGCTGAGAAAATTGATTACAAACAGATACGAGAATAATTTTTTTAAGATTTTATTTATTTGACGCAGAGATAGAGATCACAAGTAGGTAGAGAGGCAGGCAGAGAGAGAGGGAGAAGCAGGCACTCTGCTGAGCAGGGAGCTTAATGTGGGGCTCGATCCCAGGACCCTGGGATCATGACCTGAGCCAAAGGCAGACGCTTAACCTACTGAGCAACCCAGGCACCCCGAAACAAGAATAATTTTAAAAGACCTAAATAAATGGCTATATACAGCATGTCTGTGGATCAAATAATCAATATTAAGATGTCAATTTTCCCCAAATTAATCTATAGAACCAATATAATACCAATCAAAATTGCAGTAAGCCACTAAAAATAATTGATATGTGGATTCTAAGATTTATATAAATATGTAAAGACATAAAATTATTAAAAAATAAAAAACTTTGAAAAAAGAGATCAAAATAACAGGCTAACGAAACCTTATTTCAGATTTTATGAGACAGCCACAGTAAGCAAAGCAGTGTGATTTTGGAGTTAAGCTAGACAAATAGAACAATGAAACAATATAGCTCAATTTGATTTTTTTTGCTAAATGCCAAGGCAATCCAATGATGATGGGGTTATCGTTTGAACAAATGGTGCTGGAACTAGTGAATAACAACATACAGAATGAGTAAATAAACAAAAATCAAAAAAACCTTGATCTGTATGTCACATACATATATAATGAATCACAAAATGAACAATAGCCCGATTATTTAAAACTTAAAGCTATAATATTTCTCGTAGAATTCAGAGGAAGAAATTTGTGAACACAGGGTTTTAAAAAAATTTCTTAGATTGAAGACAAAAAGTACTATTCATAAAAGAACAAATTGATAAACAGAACTCATCAAAATTAAGTGTCTGCCCTTCAGAAAATGCCACTAAGAAAAAAAGAGTCATAAGCTGGGAGAAAATATTTGCAAAGTTCATATCCAATAAAAGACTTCTACCCAAAATATATAAGGAACTTAATAAAATTTACTAAGAAAACAAGCAACCTAATTTAAAGTAGCAAAGATTTGGACATTTCGCCAAAGAAGATATATGGTTGACAATAGGTACATTAAAAGATATTCCATGACTCTGCTCATTAGGTTAATGCAAATTAAAATTACGAGGATATATTACCATATACCAGGGGTGTCTAAAATTTAAATGACTGATGATACCAAGTGTTGGCCAGGATACTGATAGACTGGAACTCTCACACACAACTGTTGGGAATATAAAATCCTACAACCACTCTGGAAAACAGTCTGGCAGTTTTTTAATAAGTTAAATATACATTTACCATATGTCCCAGTCATTGCACTCCTAGGCATTGGCTCAAGAGAAAGGAAATCATATATTTATACAAAGTGTTGTACTTGAATGTTCATAACAGCTTTATTTTTAGTAGCCCCCAAAGTGGAAACAACATGAATGGTGATCGAAAGGTAAATGAATAAGACTGCTGTGGAATATCCACACAATAAATACTACTCAGAAATCAAAAGCAATGAACTATTTGCTATATGCTACTGCACTGATGATTCTCAAAGAAAATTCACTGACAAAAAGCAGACAAAAAAAAAGTGTATCTACTGCATGATTTCATTTAGATAAAATTCTAGAAAACATCCCTATGAGAATGAAAAGTAGATCTGTGGTTGCCCTTGGATGAGGTGAGCAGTAAGCTATGGGGAGGACAAATAAACAAAGTAGTGTGAGCAAATTTTGGAATTTTGGGAGTGATCATTATGTTCATTATCTTGTGATGGCAATTTTGTGATGATGGTTGTGTGGATATATACATACGTCAAAACTCATCAAAATGTGTACTTTAAATATGTGCTGTTTATTGCATGTCATTATACCCACTAATAGTGTTAAATTGAATCCTAGTTTTCTAAAACAACAATCACTTATTCTCACACATACAGAACTTTGTGAGGTTCAGCTGGTTTTAAGCAGGGATCAACTGGATGGATGTGTTTCATTTGCAGTGGTTGGAACTGATGTGAATCTTACTAAATTAAGATCAACGGGCAACACTGGGGAGCTGTGCTTCATCTATGTCACTTGTCCACTTTTGACTGATAGATTAAGCAGCAGAGTTTCTTCTTAGGATGATGGCAGAAGTGAAAAAAGGTAAAAAGAAACAAGGAGGGCATGTTAAATCTCTTATTTCCAAATGGTGTACGGTCACTTGTGACTCTTCTGTTTGTTAAAACAAGTCACAAAACCAATTCCAAAGTCAAGGATGGGAAATACACTTCACCCATTATGAGGCCATAGTAAGGGCATGGTTGCAGGAATGGTTGAAGAATGGGGCAAGGGAGGCAATCTAATACACACAAAAGATATAGCATTTTGTTCAAAAGAACCAATACATTCTGAAAAGTACTTCAAAGGACAAGAAATCAAATTGTTCTTTACCTTAGTAACTTTCCATCATATTGTAAAATCTCATCTCCTAAAACTTTGCGTATCAACCCTAATCATGAAGCTTCAATACTAAATCTTTGTGTCAAATTGTAACAAAAATAAGTCTTGAGCATATTATTTTAAAATAATAAAATCACTGATTCAATCAAAAACAAAAATAAGAAATGTACCCTCCCAACTACATCAATTAGCTCTACAATCATCTCAAATTAGTCCCAGCTATTACTGTTGAAATGCAAAAATGAGACATTGAGATATTTAAATTCCTCAGCCATTATCTTTCCCAGATTGAAATCCCTATGTAGTTTGTTATTATTTTTAAACTGTTTGGGATTAGCACTTGTTCTAAATATTATTCATGTTTTCACATTCTTCCCATTTCTCTAAAAAATAGCAAAGAATTTTAAGGCAATTCATGTGTACAAAGGTTTTAGAAAATGTTAGGATGTATTACTCATCCTCATGGATGGGTAATTCTGCTGAGTAACATAGCTGCCCACACAGTGTTCTAGTTAGTATAAGAGGAAGTTAGAACTTTGAATAACTCTTGGCCAGATATACTCTAAACTATAAACAGCTAATTCTGAGGGGAGTAAGTTACATTTGTTAGAGTAAGTTAATAATAGCTGTATTATCTACATATAAATATTTTTCCAGTATGAAACACATGAGGTTTCAAGAGAATTTCAGGCAAAATAAAATTCATATTTTAATCAGAATATAAAATATTGCTACAGTCTTCCTCAAAAGTACAGCCATAACATTCAAACTGAAAAGGGAAGAATCTTTCAGGCCATTTTCTTTCTTTGACATTTATAGTAAGGGTTTGCTCATAGCAAGAGAAAGAGAGTGTTGAAAAACAAAAGGTCTAACTGTATCATTTAAGAAATGTATGGGATTTATCTCTATTAACTGTTTTTAAGAATGGGCTATCTCAAAAAGAATCATTGTATACAAAACCAAGTCTGTATATATGACTAGGAACACAATGTCAAAACAATGTTTGTTTTCCCAGCCATTAAAGCTCTAGAAAAGTGTCGAGGGAGGGGAGAAGAAAAATAGGAGGGTTTAGAAGACATTTATTACTTGTTCCACAGGCACAACTCAAAAGAGGGTAAATCTGAAATAATAATAGGTCTAACCTTGGAGACCCAACTACAGCTGAGGAGACTAGGTTCTGAGCATCCCACGTCTACTTTTGATCTTGTTATTATGTGACACAGGAGAAGAAGGCCCTCCTGCTAGGGAAAGACAGATCATGGATGGTAAGGTAAATGTCAAGGAGAAAATAAGGTTAAAATATAAAATCATAACCAAAGGTAACAACATTGGTTTGCATGAGATGCCAACTGGAAAAAAAAAAATCATAGCTGGGAAGTAGAATAAGAGTGAAGCAGGAGGGAAAAAAAAAAAAAGTGAAGCAGGAAGAGAGAAAATGAAAGATTATTAAGGTCATTTCTCTAAGGCCCACAGAAATGCTACTTTGCCAGCTCCCTGACTTTTCAGTCGAAGGCTATTTTAGGAAACGTGTATCATATGCATGGATTCATGTTTTTCCTAAGAATTAAGTGTTTATTTGGGGTTTTTACCATTCTTGGTTTTCTTGGTTTTGTTTTGTTTGTTTTTTTTAACAATTGAATCCACTGGACTTGTGTTTGTGTATTGGCTCATATTTCACAAGATCTTGTTCCCTTGGATATTCCCATGCAAAATATTTTTCACATTGATATTTCTGTGGTATCAACTGTTAAAATAATGAGGCTTGAACTGGGAAGTTCAGAAATAACTGAATACAAAACCAAAAACAACCGCCTGGTTCAGGACAATGATGAAAATACCAGGTAAACCTTTCTAAATCCTAGATTCCCCAGAGGGATCTACACTAAAAGAAATGCCTGTTTGCAGGCCACGTTGTTTGTCTGTTTGTCCATTTCTATGTTTAATTAGTAACAATGATAAATCAGGATGATTCAGTTATCAAGCAGTACACAGACAGGGATTTTTTGAAATCTGCTTACATTATTAGCCTTGACATTAGCTGAATTATCGCCGCAAGCTTCAACTATTCAAAATGATCCTAACAGGGCATGTAGTATTCTAAAATTAGTCAGACACATTTTTTAGGCTGGGAAATATAGTTTTTTATGTATCCAGGAAGAGGAACTGGGATCTTTTTTTTTTTTTTTAAAGATTTTATTTATTTATTTATTTATTTATTTATTTATTTATTTGACAGAAAGGAAAGAGATCACAAGTAGAGAGGCAGGCAGAGAGAGGGGGAAGCAGGCTCCCCGCTGAGCAGAGAGCCCTATGTGGGGCTCGATCTCAGGACTCTGAGATCACGACCCGAGCTGAAGTCAGAGGCTTAACCCGCTGAGGCACTCAGGGGCCCCGAGGAACTGGGATCTTGAACACATAGGCAGCCTCTGCCTTAGGGGGTCACTCTGAATCCATTTACATAATGTAACATAAAACCATGTAGTGACACAGGAGAGATTTCATTATATAGTATAGGCTGTTATCAGAGGAAGTTAAAATTTAGAATCATGTTGTTCTTAGTCAAATCAGTTTGTATGTGAACATGCATGGAAAAGAAACAACTGAAATACGCCCTAAGTGGTTTAGTAGTTTATTTCCTAATAGTAGTTTCCTAATAGTAGTATTTCCTAAATAAATAGTTTATTTCCTAAAGCAGTTTCCACTTTCTTGTTATTTTTTTCTAATAAACATGCATGACATTCACAATATAAAAATAATAAGAGAAAACAAATAATAGAAAATATATACATGCCGCATGCATGACAACGTGTAGGTAATGAACAGTAAAACACTTGTAGCTTTTTGGCCACATGATGAACTTCCACGAGAAATGTGAAGAAGTAACCCATACATGTCAAGACTGACCTATGTTTAGTGTCAGAAGCCAAATCTCATGTACCACTCTGGCTGCCCTTGAGTTTCTCACCTGCCCTCACGCACTGTCCTTGTGTTCCACATCATACCAAACCCCATACAATCCCGCCAGTGATAGAATTCCCACTGCTATGGTCGCTGCTACCATGATATTATTACTGTTGTTATTCCAAGTGCTTTCACCATGTATCAGGAATCCTGTTTTATTTATTTTTTTAAATATTTAATTTATTTATTTGAGAGAGAGTAAGCGAGAGACAGCACAAGCAAGGGAGGAGGGGCAGGAGAGGAGGGAGAAGCAGACTCCCCATGAGTAGGGAACCAGTCATGGGATTCCACCCCAGGACCCTGGGATCATGACCTAAGCCAAACACAGACACTTAACTGACTGAGCCACCCAGGTGCCCCAATCCTTTCAGTTTTAGATTGTCACTAGAATAACGGCAATAAAATCCACTAAAGAATAAAAATCCCAGAAAAGGAAAAAAAACAAATACTGGAAGAAAACCTTAGTATATCACTTTCACATTTTAATATGAGAGCAAAGAATAAAGCATTAATAGCATGAATATTAAAAAAATTATTAGCTTAAGAGCAACAGGAAAAAATACCCCTGTTTTAAGTGTATGAAAGAAGAGAATCATTAATATTTTCAAGTTTAAAATATATACATATTTTCAGGCCACACTACAATAAAGATAGAAATAATTTTCAAGTAACCAAATTTAGAAAATTGAAAAAAAACTCTCCCGCACACACTCACAAAAAAAAAGGAGGGTGCTCCAGAAATAAATAAATAAATAAATAAATAAATAAATAAATGAGCATCATTAACATATTTCTTAAATTCCTGAGGTATACTTTATGGAAAAACTTGGGAATGTGGACAAAATATTTAATTTACTTAAATACTTTTTAAAAAGATTTATTTATTTGAAAGAGAGAGAGCATAAGTAGGGATTGTGGGGGAGAGGGAAGGTGGGACAGGGAGAGGGAGAAGCAAACTCCCCACTGAGTAGGGTGCCCATCATGGGGCTTGATCCCAGGACGCTGGGATCATGACCTGAACTGAAGGCAGATGCTTAACCAACTGAGCCACCCAGGCATCCCTCACTTAAATACTTTTATAAATAAAAAATAAGAGGAAAAAATTAAATTCAACATGAATTTTGTTTTCACCAAGGGAGAACATTCAGCAAGGGAAGAAAAAGAATAAAGTAGGAAGTAATAAAAGTTAAGGCAAAAATCTCAAGTTAATACAAAGTTTAATTGGTAAAAAAAAAAACACACAACAAAACAAAAACTGAGCGCTTCATTATTCTCAGTACTCACTCAAAAATTTCTGCAAATTTTACTAATACTATCAGACATTAAAAAAAGAGAGAAGGTAATCAATATAAATAAATACAATGTATGTATATGTGAACACTTCTGAAATTATACACAGAATAGTTAATTTTATTAAAAAGTGGCAATTACCAAAATTGACCTATCAATGAGACAAATAGGATGATAATTATGAATGAATTATGAAAAATGTTAATATCAATAAGAAACTGTAGAGAATATATTAAAACACAGAAAAATGGAATATCTTTTTCAACTTATTCTAAAAGGTAAATGTAGTACTGATTTTAAAACATGAGAGAGGGGCACCTGGGTGGCTCAGTCGTTAAGCGTCTGCCTTCGGCTCAGGTCATGATCCCAGAGTCCTGGGACCGAGCCCCACATCGGGCTCCTTGCTCGGCGGGAGGCCTGCTTCTCCCGCTACCACACCCTCTGCTTGTGTTCCCTCTCTAGCTGTGTTTCTCTCTGTCAAATAAATAAAAAAAATCTTTAAAAAAAATAAAAAATAAATAAATAAATAAATAAATAAATAAAACATGAGAGAGATAAGAAGAAGAAAAAGGTAAGCCATTTTAACTTGCATATGATTATAGATAAAGGCTAAAAAATCTTGTAAAATGATTATAATAAAATATATTTTTGGAATATAAAAGTTCAGTCCAGGAATAAAAAGCAAAAAATAACACAAGTAGTTCAATTATGTTCATCAAGACAGTATTAAAAGTATAAGACCATACAATTACAATATCATGACTATATACCTATAATTTTAAAAGCATTTTTAGAAAGTGAAAGTGTTCTTTTTTTTTTTTTTAAGACTTTATCCATTCATTTGACAGAGAGAGAGATCACAAGTAGGCAGAGAGACGGGCAGAGGCAGAGGGTGAAGCAGGCTCCCCACAGAGCTAGGAGCCCGATGTGGGACTCGATCCCAGGACCCCAGGATCATGACCTCAGTCGAAGGCAGAGGCTTTAACCCACTGAGCCACCGAGGGAGTCTGAAAGTGCTCATTTTAAAGACAAAGATAAAACTAAGAGCTAGACGGGTATCGGGGCACCTGAGTGGCTGTTTTCATTAAGCAGGCAACACTTGGTCTCAACTCAGGTCATGATTTCAGTGTCCTGAGATGGAGTCCCAGTTGTTTCCAGGATTCGCACTAAGTCTGCTTGGGATTCTTTCCCCTCCCTCTCCTCCTTCTCCTCTGCCCCCCCATCCCACTCTTGCTCACTCTAAAATAAATAAATAAAATTTTAAATATATATATGTGTGTGGGTATATATATATAAAGAAGATGGGTACTTATTTGATATGATCAATAGGAACCTTTAATTTAAAAAACAGAGAAAAGTATTAGATATTCTTTTTTCTTGAAACCAGGGGGAAAAAGACTGAAGGAATCATGTAACAACCCATTTGTTAGTCCATGGCCTTCTTTTCTGACTCTTCAAGGGCTTTATTTTTTAAAAAGATTATTTATTTATTTATTTGACAGAGAGAGATCACAAGTAGGCAGAGAGGCAGGCAGAGAGGGAAGCAGGCTCCCTGATGAAAAGAAAGCCCAATACGGGGCTCAATCCCAGGGCTCCATCTCAGGACCTGAGCTGAAGGCAGAGGCTTTAACCCACTGAGCCACCAGGTGCCCCTCTTCAGGGGCTTCTACAACCTGTTTCTAATACACCTCTGCCTCAGGCCATGGACTTCAGAAAAGGGAAATACTGCCCGTTTCTTGTTTGCCCCATCTAAATGTGGCTTATGTCTCTCTTGTACATCAGTTCATTTCTCCCCAGCTCAATATTTCTAAAACCAATTGTCTTAAGTGATAATATGATATGATATTTTACTACTTATCAGGTACTTTTCTGGGAATTCTTAAGCCTCCAAGCAACTCTATTTTTTTTTTTTAAGATTTTATTTATTTGACAGAGAGAAACAGAGAGAGAGGGAACACAAGCAGAAGGAATGGTAGCGGGAGTAGCAGGCTTCCCGCTGAGCAGGGAGCTGGTCACGGGGCTCGTTCCCAGGACGCTGGGATCATGACCTGAGCTGAAGGCAGACGCTTAACGACTGAGCCACCCAGGTGCCCCCAAGCAACTCTATTTTTATTAGTATCTACATTTTATAGATGTGAACCTGAGTCATTGTGCCCCTGGCCTGAAATCTTACATCCTGTTGATGTAACGTCAAAAGTTAAATTATGAGTCTGACTCCATAGCCACGCTTTCAGATATGTTTTTTATTGCCTCTACAGGTTTTACACTCCCTAGTCAGAAAGTACATTCTCCAAAATACTATCCTCATCTAGTGTTCTATGTCTACTTTTTATGACAGTTCTTAATTTATATCTCATTCTTTGAATTTAAAATGTGCATGTTCAATATCCAGTCTGGACTGTAAGCTTCTTGAAAGTAAATTCTAAAAAAAATGAGTTAAGACCCTGGATAGTGAAGGCATTGCAAGGCATCAACGTTTAATTATTTATTTATCTATTACATTGAAAACCTTGAGTTCACACTGATACTTCCAATTTTAATATCTAGTATCTAATTTCACAGATTTCATTCTAGTTTTCTCCCTTTCCATATATGTAGTTTCCTTCTCTGATAATAAGAAATGTGGTCACCATCATCAGAGAAAGGAGTTACATATATGGAAAGGGAGAGAACTTCTTTCCCTACTCAGCCCTCACCTCCCTACACCTAGCTGCTAGTGTGCCTCCCTTCTCCATCAGGTGTGCCTGCTATGTTGCTTGCCACTACATAATGGTTTTGGACTGAACTACTCAGAAAGGAAGAAGGAGGAAGGAAGAAATGAAGGAGAAAGGCAGGAAGAGAGGGGGGAAAGAAGAAAAGAAAGGTGGGAGAAAGGTCAGAAAAGATCCCTATTGACTTTTAAACAACTGTTAGGTGCTAAAAATATTAATTAATAAAAAAGTATTTACTGGGGCTCCTGGGTGGCTCAGTGAGTTAAAGCCTCTGCCTTCAACTCAGGTCATGATCTTAGGGTCCTGGGATGGAGCCCTGCATCAGGCTTTCTGCTCAGCAGGGAGCCTGCTTCCCCATCTCTCTCTCTGCCTTTCTCTCTGCTTACTTGTGATCTCTGTCTGTCTGTCAAATAAATAAATAAAATCTTAAAAAAGAGTATTTATTAAACATGTCTTGGGGAAGGGCAAATATAAACCTGTCAACCAAAATAACAAAATTTCTAAAAAATAATAATGAAAATACTACTTATCCGTGTCTATGAGCTACCATGGAAAACAGAGTGGATTAATAATGATCAGAGAATTCATAGTCTTAAACACTATATCAATGAATGTGGAGGAAGAATACTAAGTGAATTAAATTCCCAGATCAATGAGAAAACAAACATAAAGTCCAAAGTAAGCACAAAGAAGGAAATAATAAGGATAAAATGAGCAATTCAAGAGATCAAAAGCAGAAAAAAAGGATAATTAATTAGTAAATAAAAGTACTTTTCTTTGAAAAATCAGGTAACAGTTAAAAAAAAATAAACACAAATATGCAAAATCAGAAATAAATGAGACTGCTAAAATCATAATAAAATTATAAAGGATATTTTTTCAAAATTTCCTACAATTTTTTTTTTTTTTTTTTTGACAGAGAGAAACACAGCGAGAGAGGGAACACAAGCAGAGGGAATGGTAGCGGGAGAAGCAGGCTTCCTGCCGAGCAGAGAGCCCAATGCAGGGCTCGATCCTAGGACCCTGGGATCTGACCTGGGCTGAAGGCAGACGCTTAACAACTGAGCCACCCAGGCGCCCCAATTTCCTACAAATTTTAAAGCCTAATAAAATGTGTGATTTTTCTAGGGAAAATTTATCAAATTAACTCTACTGATAGATTAATTCCCATGGAGGTAGAGAAATGTATAAAAGAACTACCCACAAAAAAGACAAGATTCAGATAAATTCACATGTAAATTCTGTAGCTTTCAAAGATTAAATAATTTCAATACCAATTGTTTTTAAGCAATACAAAATCTGATTGTAATAGGCAGAACACCAAGATGGTCTCAAGCTTTCCACTACTTAGTGTAAATGCCCTTTCCCTTTTTGTGCACCAGAACCTGTGATTATGATAAAATAGAACTCCCTTGATTATTTCATGTTATAGGGCAGAAGGGAAATTATCCTTGGTAGCTCTGACCTAATCGTGTGTGTGTTTTTTGAGTTTTCTCAGGCTGGTCAGTAGTGGAGGAGACAGAACTGCATGTCTGATCTGAGTGACAAAGCAGTCGCCTTTCTGAATCACCCATGGAGGTCACCGACCTGCAGTGGGCAGGCAGCCTTGAGGAGCTGAGAGTGATCCCTGAGAGCAAGAAAATGGAGACCACGGTCATATCACTGTAAGAAAATGGATTCTGCCAACAGGGTGAGGGAGCTTGGAAGCCTCTCTCTCCCTAGTGGAGCCTCCAGATACAGCCAGCAGATAGCTTGATTTTGGCTGGTGAGATCCTGAGCAAAGAACCTAGCTAAAACGTGCTGAATCTGTGACCCTTGGAAACTGGGAAATAATACATTTGTATTGTGCTAAGTATTATCTTATAAATTTGTGGTGATCTGTTACATAGCAATAGAAAGTCAATTCACTAACCAGAAGTAATGCCAAACTGAGATAAAGGGACATTCTGTCTCCAAGTATGCACCCCTGAAAGAGACTATGCAACAGGCAATAGTAAAAAAAAATTAAACGGAGTCTATGAGAAGCTAACTAATCCAAATTGACAGACATGACCTAAAGTGGCTGGTCTGGTTTCCTCAAAATATGTCACACACACGCGCGCACACACACACACACACACACACACACACACACGAAGTGGGAAAGTGTTCTATCTTAAAAGAGACTAAAGTGGCAAAACAATGATATGCAATGCAATTCAAGAGTGGGGGAAATGGCTACGGAAGACAATGAGATAAATGAGAAAATTAAAAATAGTAGATAATGCTTTTTTGTTACTTTTTAATTTTCTGAGCCTGAGCATTGTACTGAGGTAATGGAGGAGAGTGCTCTCATATTAGGCAACTTATAATATTTAGGAATGAATTAGTATCCTGCCTGTAAAATGTCTCTCAAACAGTTGTAAAAAGAAAGAGACTAATGTGGTAAAATTTCAAAGATAATCTAGAAGTATACATGAATGTTCATTGCAATGCTCCTACAATTATAATACTCTTCTCTGTGCATCTGAATTTTAAAACTTGGTGAATAAGAGACAATGTTTGATGATGACTCTAGTACATGCATTTTATATAAAAACATTTCCACTATACATCTAATTCACTATAGTATTTTTAATAATATGGAAGCTGAATTTGATCAGATTTTTTGTATGCTTAAGATAACCAATTAAGTAATTCTCTTTTAAACAGTTAATATAATGAAACAAATAAATTTTGTAATTTTAAAGCGTCCTTGTATTCTTAAGAGTAAATTTTTCTTGGCCATGGGAGATTAACCTAGTGGATTGATTTGCTATTGTGTTTTTTCTTTTGTATCTTATTAACAAATGACATTGGCTTCTAATTTTCCTTTATTCTTATCATATCTTTATTCATGGTTTAAAATTAGAACATAAAAACATAAGATAATTTCTTATAAAGCTTTCCAGAATCTTTCTATTTTGTTGCTTGTGCCCACCAATAGATCTCTGAACATCAAGAACAATGGCTTTTCTCATTCTTTGTACTATTAGTGCCAGGGTCATATATTTTTAATAAAATTATATTAAGGAAAAAAAAAGAATGAGGACAGGTACATAGGAAAGGGAATGTATATTGAAAGTCTTATTAAGAGATCATTTTATATATTTATTTATTTACTTATTTAAAGATTTTATTTATTTATTTGACAGAGAGAGAGACAGACAGACAGACAGACAGCATAAGTGGGGGCAGGAGACAGAAGGAGAGGGAGAAGCAGACTCCTCACTGAACAGAAAGCCTGACATCTCCCGGCACAGCACTCTGTCCCAGGACCCTGGATTATGACCTGAGCCTATGGCAGATGCTTAACCAACTGAGCCAACTAGGCATGTGGAGAGATCATTTTAATTTTTTTTTAAGATTTTATTTACTTATTTGACAGAGAGAAAGAGATCACAAGTGGGTGGAGAGGCAAGCAGAGGGAGGGGGGAAGCAGGCTCCCCACTGAGCAGAGAGCCCAATGCGGGGCTTGATCCCAGGACCCTGAGATCATGACCTGAGCCGAAGGCAGAGGCTTTAACCCACTGAGCCACCCAAGCACCCCGAGATCATTTTAATAGTTAGAGCCAATGATTATGTTGGCAGAGAAAAGGGAATGGACTAACAATAGTTAGTTCCCTATGGTGACTGGATTGATAACAAAGTAGAGTAGTTGAGAAAGATTCAAAGTTATTTTCTATGTTCCATTTTCAGACATAAAAATCAAATGATGTTATTCTCACTTAGCTATATTTTGATTTGTAGATTATTTATCTCTAAAGTTGCTGAGGGACCAATTTATATTTTACTTGATAAATCTTATAAAAATTTCACAAGTTCCTGTGGTCATCCAAACATCCCTTTAAAAACAAAATTGGAGTTATTAGCTCCATTTTGCAGATTATACAACTGAGACAAAATTAAGAAATTTGCCACAGATAGTGCAGATGGTAAGAGCCAAATTTAAAGCCAGGGCCCTAGCTTTTTAGAATTTTTATGTCCACAACTTCCTGTTGTGCTGTTATGGGTTAAACTCTGTCCCTCCCAACCCCAAATTCATAATTTGAAGTCATAAGTCTCAGTAACTCAGAATATGACCTTATTTGTGTAAAAAAAAGTGCAGTTGCAGATGTAATTGATTAAGATGAGGTCATACTCAAGTAAGGTAGATTTCGAATATGACTGGTGCCTTTATAAAAAGGGAAATTTAGACACAGACATGACATACCAACTCCATGAAAAGATGAAGATAGAGACTGGGATGATATTTCTGCAAGCTAAGAAATGCCAAAAATTGCCAGGAAGTCACGAGAAGATAGGAGAGAGACTTGAAGCAGATACTCCCTCACAGTGCTCAGAAGGAATCAACTCTGCCCACACCTTGGTCTTAGACTTTCAGACTCCAGAACTGTGAGACAAAAAATTTTTGTTGGTTAAGCCTCTCAACTGGTAGTACTTTGTTATGATACCCCTAGTAAATTAATATATATGACTTGCTATACTTCCAGATAGGAAATTATAATGATCAAAATTAAGTAAATTTCTTATGCATTACGTCTTTCTACTTCACTGAACTCTTTTATGTGTTAGGATCATTTTAATCTAATCTTGCATGCAGGTCAATGATGCAAATGTCAGAGAAAAGCAACTTAATTTAAGCTTTAATTCTGATCCAGATAGACAAAAGTTAAATCTGTTGAGGGAAAAATCATAATTAGTCATGTCGTCTACAGCATCTGTGCTTTTCCCATAACATCTTCTGCAAATATAACACACCATGAATCCCCAAAGTTTCCTTTTACCATGCCAT
>CM053608.1:19850063-19996826 GCA_028646535.1 Procyon lotor
CATGAACAATGCCCGCTCCTCAATAAAGCAGCTGGTTTCTGGAGCTGAAACGTTGAATCTTGTTGCGGAAATCCTTAAATTTATAGACAGAATTTCTGAAATTAAAGACGAGGAGGAGGAGTCTTGAGGAGCACCCTGAGGTGCTCCCAGGCCGCAGCTCCACTCACACCCAGACGTCTCTGCTCACGGGATTGGGAGATGCCATCGTGTCTTTAAATATGTCGTCCTCACCCATAGTAAAGCTATTTATCATGACCCGCTAATTTCGTGACCCACACAGCGCGAGTGGCCTCCGCAGGCAGAAGCAGCGCCCTGGCGAGAGCCGCACCGGCTTTTCCTCAGCCCTTCTGGGGGCTCAAGCTCCCACTACTTCTCAGACTAATGCTCTATCGGAAGACATTTGAGTCTTGTTTGATTTTGATTTTGCTGCAAAAAACATGAATATATTTTCCATATTCCTTAAACAAATGTAAATGCTAATAGTACATCTCTATGAAAATGTCAATATTATAAACATGGATTAAGCACAGTGCCTGGTATGGAACATCCATATTTAATTAATGAGTAATATTATCTACATTTAATAAATTGAGTATTCATTAGAAACAGAACATTTACAGTATATCTGTAGACTGTAGTTAAAAAAAAAAATCCAGTGTGGAGAAAGGGGAACCCTCCTACATTGTTGGTGGGAATGCAAGCTGGTGCAGCCACTCTGGAAAACACTATGAAGGTTTTTCAAAAAGTTGAAAATATAGCTACCCTATGGCCCAGCAATCCCACTACTAATCCCAGCAATACCCCAGTAGTGGGGTATTTACCCTAAAGATACAAATGTAGTGATCCAAAGGGGCACGTACATCCCAATATTTATAGCAGCAATGTCCACAATAGCCAAACTATGGAAAGGGCCTAGATATCCATCAATAGATGAAGAAATAAAGAAAATGTGGCATATTTATATGATGGAATACTATGCAGCCACCAAAACAACCACAAAATCTTGCCATTTGCATGACATGGATGGAACTAGAGGGTATTATGCTAAGTGAAATAAGTCAATCAGAGAAAGACAGTTATCATATGAGCTCACTGATATGAGGAATTTGAGAAACAAGATATGTGGAATTTAAGAAACAGAACAGAGGATCATTGGGGAAAGAAGGGAAAAATGGAACAAGATGAAATCAGAAAGGGAGACAAACCATAAGAGACTCTTAATCTCAGGAAACAAACAAAGGTTTGCTGAAAGGGAGGGGGTAGGAGAGGGATGGAGTGGCTGGGTGATATCAGGACAATGGGGAGGGTATGTGCTATGGTGAGTGTTGTGAATTGTGTAGTAAGACTGATGAATCACAGACTTGTACCTCTGAAACAAATAATACATTATATGTTAATTAGAAAACAAAACAAAATCCAAATAACTATTCATGTTCTCATATAGAAGTAAAGAAACTAAACTTAGCTTCTTAATCAGAAATCCAGTAAATCTACGTATTTTGTGCCAAACTATTATAATAATACAGCATAAACTCTTTTTCTTGTGCATCAAAATGTCTTGAATATATCCTCCTCTCTGTTGTTTTACATTTGCCTCGATTTAGAGTGCTTTTCTAGAATACTTGGGTTCCTAGGTTGGTTAAGCATCCAACTGGATTTTGGCTCAGGTCATGATATCTGGGTCCTGGGATTTTGAGGAGCCCCCCAGGTTGAGCTCCACTCTCAGCCGGGAGTCTGCTGGATTATCTCTCTCCCCCTACCTCTTTCCCCACTCTCTCTATCTCTAAAAAAAAAAAATTAATTAATTTTTAAAAATAGTTTTTCCTTCAGATTGATTCAAGCTTGTTTTGTCAAACCTATCACTATTACCCTTAGTATCTCTTGATGCTCTGTGATAGGCAGGAATCTAAGATGAACTCCAATGAATCACATGCTTGTATAATTCCCTCCCCTTAAGTGTGGGCAGAACTTGTTACTTGTTTCTATCCAATAGAATATGACAAAGATGATTGGATGACATGGGATAGCCATTCTCATGATTAGCAGTCTGGAACAAGAGATTCTCCTGTAGGTTTTGAAGAAGTATGCTGCTGCATTATAATAGAGGGCCTGCATGAAGGCCACATCTCAAGGAACAGCCCTAGCTGATAATCAGTAAGAAAACACGGACCTCAGTACTATGACTGCAAGGAATCCAATTGTGGCAATAACCATATGTGTTTGGAAGAGAATCCCATGCTCCATAAAGAAATGCAGTACAATCTAGGGATGCCCGGGTGGCTCAGTTGGTTAAGCGTCTGCGTTTGGTTCAAGTTATGATGCCAGAGTCCTGGGATTCAGTCCCATATCTGGCTCCTTGCTCAGTCGGGAGCCTCCATCTGCCAGCTTCTCCCTCTGCCCGCCACTCCCTCTGCTTGTGCATGCTTGCTCTCTCTCTCACACATGAATAAATAATCTGAAAGAAAGAAACAAAAGAAAGAAAGAAAGAAAGAAAGAAAGAAAGAAAGAAAGAAAGAAAGAAGAGAAGAGATAAAAGAAAAGAAAAGAAAAGAAAAAAGAAAAAGAGGGAGAGAGGGAGGGAGGGAGGAAGGAAAGAAGGAAGGAAGGAAAAGAAATGCAGTACAGTCTAGAGTCACACCAAAGTCTGGTAAGACCCTGAGTAGAGGTCCCAGCTAAACTATTCCTGGATTCCTGACCCATGGAAACTATGACATTAAAAAAATTATGTTATTCCAAATCACAAAGTTGTGGTAGTTTCTAACACAACCATATAAAATTAATACATGTGACCTCATCTACGAGATGTCATAACTTTTCTTTAACTCCTTCTACTTGCAGTGAGTCCAAATCCTACCCCTCACTCCTGCTTTGCTGACTCCTGCTTATCCTCTGGACTCATACCATGTGTCCCCTCTCAGAAAACTACTGTGACCTCCACTACAGAATAAATTAGGTTCCATTTCTTTCTCTTCCCACAGTAATTGTATATGCTTTCCTACATCTTATTTAATGGCTTTCCATTACTGGCTCTTAAGTGCAAGAATTATGCTTTGTTCTTATTTCATCACATTCTCTAAGACAATATAATTTATTGTGTTTCTCTAACCTATAGGAGAGGACTTAAATTCCAAGTGTCAAATGGTCCTTAAACTCCTAGTTGCATCAAAATCACACAAATTTTGAGCCCTATTCTATACCTATTACGTTCAAATTTGGGCGGGTAGGGATGCTCTTGCCTCGACTAATCTTTCTGGTTATATTCTAATGGTCAATCACATTCACCAGGAATTACAGATGCATAGAATAGTTATGGTTTTCTAAATTCTCATACTCTCTCAGTTTTTGGTCCTTTCCTCCTTTTCTCCTTATCTTTTTGGAATATCTATTGCCTTGTGTTTGTTAGTTAAGTCACTCATTGTTCAAATTTCAGTTTAAAATTCAATTCCTCTAGAAAACCTGACTCAAGCCTTAGAACTTTTGACTACCACTCCACAAAACATAACATTAATTACTCATTTATAGTCATTGATTTTCTAGTCTATAAAGGTATGACTTGTGTTAAATTAATCTTTGTGTACCAAATTGATTGCATGATACTGAACCTTAAGATATTAACATTTTTTTTTCTGAATAAAAATAAATGTTGGAGCCATATGAGTAGGAATTCCACCAAACTATGGACCTATATGACTTCAAGAATCTGCCTAGTTTGGGAAGTAGTGATATTCTAAGATGAAATCACATGTGAGGAAATCCTACCCCTAATTCTAAGAGATTTTGATATGTGCCACATTCCTACCCTCATTTGAGAATAATTGCCTATTACTATTGTCATAGGGAGGTTCAACATTTTCTAGGTATTCTGGGTGTAGAACAAATTTGAAAACAACTACTATGAGCTAATGAAGCTAATTTTCATGTATGGCTAATGGAAATCTATCATATTATTTTGATTATGATCCTAGATCACAGCCACTGGCAAATTTCTTCATCAGAAGAGAATTATTAGCAAATTAATGACTGAGAGAACTGTTCATGTTCTTAATGCCCAGAAGTACATTAAAAAGTGCTTATCTTTCAACGTGTTTTATACTTTATGCCAAGAGCATGTTAAAATAACTGTCTTACATTATAAGATATAAGATTGGATGGATGGAAAAAAATTTAAAAATCTGAGCTAAAATCCAATTTGTAATTTTTATTACACTTTTATGACACTAATATTAAGCCAACCATCTGAATTTTAGGCATGAAATTCTACAAACACCTACAATTGTTACCCAATATAAATTAATTCCTTTGTGTCATGGGGAGTGAACATTATTTTGTCACTTTTTGTATTTCAGATCATAAAATCTCTTAAAGAGATAACTAACTTGATCAATAATTTCACTGTTCTCTTCGTGGTTTTTTTTTTTCCACTATATTTTGAGACTTAACTCTGTGTTATTGTATTATAGTTAGTACATTTAAAGAAAATATGTGCCTCCAAAAATATTATTATGATATAGGATATTAAAATGTTTAATTCCTTCTAAGCTGATATTTACCCCCATCACACAGAATTATCTCACATTAGAAACTAATTAAGGACTTTTATTGATCTTTCACAGAGCAATTATGAATAGTCACTAGTGGATTATAAAATGAACTACCTGTAATCTTACAGTGATGGCATTGGTCAGTATAAAGTACTCTGTAGCCCTCTTCAATAGAAGTGAATCTCATAACATAGTCATTTCATTTGGCAAATTATAATATGGTACCCTATTAATGTTGGCTAGATTTCAACCAAATGACTGTGTGGATGTAAAAGACTTAATATCCTATTAGCAACCCCATGATTCATCTAGCTCCCCAGGCTTGTTTCTAATCATAGCTTCTAATATTACATGTGATATTGGAAAATGCATATAAAAAATTTAACAAATTGAAACTTGAATGGTTGAAATATATATTAGATAAAAGCTATCGTGCAGACCACAACTTATTTTATTTTATTTTCATATATCTATGAAATCCATTCATTACATTCAGCTTAAAAATATACACACATTTATAGCTGGTAAATCTCAGTGAACAATTATGTTTGTAAGTAAAGTATGTTATCAAAGAAAACATGAATTGGCTCGTAAAAAGTACAATCTGTTAGCTAAGTGTAGCTTAAAGGATTACTGTACGTTTATGTTACCTCTAAATGCTGAAACTTACTTCAGAGGAGATTATCCAAGTATGATAACCAAGAAGATAGGGAAGTAAAAATAAATTTTGAAGGGCTTCGATCCTAGCAGAGGCACATCTTTACGAAAAGCACAAATAAAAATGAAAATATCTCTATTAACTTTTGAATAACATGAATTATTATTCTGAAGAATCACTAAGAAAAGTCTAATATAAAAAAATCAAGCAATGTCGACATATCTAAAAAAAAGTTCTTACAGATACATTCAAAGAGTTGAAATAAAATCTGAGAACCATAATAAAAATTTCTGCTCACTTTTATTTACCAATAGTCAATAGATGGATAAAAATTCCAGCTTATCTTTATCTACTCAAAGTCTTACTAAATGTGAACCCGTAGGGAATATACAAAGAACAATTAGTATAACCTTTTATTTTATGATGAGAAAACAAAAATCTCCACTTCGACAAAGACAGTGGTAGTATCGGAACATGTATTTTAGTAACAGATTTTGCAATCATTTCTTCCTTCTAGCATCTGGAAATTTTTTACTTTAAATATGTCAAAACAATTCAAATCATTCTATGGTCTTGCTATGGAGATTTACAAGAAAATATTCTTTTTTAAAATAGATGTACATATATTAATTCATAAAAACTATTCATAAAATCATGATTGGTTTACATTTTATGAAATCAGTTTATCTTAACTATTACAGCTTGTACATTGACTTCTCAAGCACAAATTTCATTGAAATATTTGTGTGATTCATAATGCCAAATAGAAAGTCTTTCTGTATTAAGTTTAAAGTTAGCATAATCAGAAGAAGGAAAATCTAGAAACTGTTAAAAAAAAAAGAAAAGAAAAACAGGATTTCTGGAAATACCAACCAATGTAGTTCAATTTATTTGAGAAAAATAATAAATTGTCACGGTGTATAGATGGGTACACTAGTTTGTAGGAAGTTCTGCAATTAGGAATTCTAAAGGTGATCTATGGGTTAAATACTGTGAGTAGATTCTTATTTTACATTACCACTGAGAGCCAAATAAGCTCTGATCATAGATCTTGGATAGCAGTGAAGAAGAGAGTAAGGCAATGTTTAAAAATTTTATGACTTTTAATGGTTATAAGAAAGTCTTTCCAATTAATCTGATTGGCTTATAATAAAGATTTCATTGGAAAATTATATATATGTATGGTAAAACGAGATTGTAAACCCCTGGTTTGTGATTTTCAGTACTTATTAAGGTCAAAAATGGTATTCTAAGTGCACCCATTTTTGGAATTACAATAATAGCATATCTATCTTAGCCAGAAGTTATTGGTTGAAAGATGTATGTTCTGAAATACAGAACTTGGCTGAGTTTAAATATTCCTCAGAATTAATTTTAATTATGTTAGTGATTTTCAAGGATTCCAAGGAACTTCAATGTTTAAGCAAGTGTAGCATTCATATATATATATATATTTCTTTTTCAGAGTTCAAATAGTCCAAGTGAAAAAAATTATCTTTTTTTTAAAAAAAGATTTTATTTATTTATTTGACAGAGAGAGGGCATAAGCAGGGGGAGCAGCAGACAGAGGGAGAAGGAGAAGCAGGCCCTTCTGAAAAGGGAGCCCAACTCAGGGCTCAATCCCAGGACCCTGGGGTCATGACCTGAGCCAAAGACAGATGCTTAACTGACTGAGCCACCCAGGTTCCCCTAATCCCAGTTATATTTTACACTTACTTTTAAAAATATGAAGCTTTTGCCCTCGGACACTGATAATACTTGATCACTAAATTATGTTGATCAAATCATTAACTAAGTGATAGCAAATAGTATCCCAACTGTCTGTTGTAAGAGATTTTGTGGTCTAGTTTAGTTTGCTATTTTATAAATCCTACTTGCTCTATGAAGCTTCTACAGAAGCAAATAAGATGCCCCATTTAAAAATTGCCTTGTTTAAATCTTTTTCTTTTTTGAGTGCTTATATAAAAAATGGCTCTGTCAGATAATTGTTGTAGAGCAACAGAGACACAAACTTGGGAATATAACACAAATAAGACAAAAATTTTTTTTCAAAAAAGACAAAATTAAAGAATAACAGATATTATTAAAATGTAATACATGGCAGATATGATTCAATGACCATCACTCACTATAGATAAAGTTCTATAACAAGGATAGCTGCAAGAATGCCTTTCTAATTGGAGTGTAGTTTTAATTCTCACACTTTCCGGAAGTTATGTGTTCAGAAGAAGTGAAATTTTATTTTAGTCTTTTTTTAAATTTAAATCCACTTAGCCAACATATAGTACATCATTAGTTTTGATATAATGGTCAATGATTCGTTAGTTGCTTGTAATACCCAGTGCTACATCTTCCCTTGTTCTTTTTATATTTCCTCTTCTTCATTTTACTGTTTGTTTTCTGAATATGTTTATAAATATATCCAGACATAGATAAAAGAAAATCCACCTTACTTGCATGCTTCTAAAGTTCTCTTAGTAAGACATATTCTGGCATATTCCAGTTTTACAAACTAAGAATGTGTATTATGATAGATATATTGAGCAAACTATAAAGAATTTCTAGCATTACTGATATATTTATGAAAATCACCAGTGAAACCTTTAAAAAGTCAGATTCCTAGGAAGTCTACTAAATTAAATTTCTGTATGAGAGGTCTGAACACTTTCTCTAAAAAAAAAATCCTCTTTGAAGAACATTATAATATGCAGACAGAATTGAGAATGTCTACCATGAATGACTAAGCCAACGTTGTTTCCTAGTGGATTTATGACAAATGAAACTATAGAGGGATTATACAAAGTTTTTTTTAATTGTTCAGGAGTGAGCCAGTCTTTCCATTAGTACTCTCATTTGCTACCACATTTTATTGATTTCATCATTGGATTTTCTGTTAACCTGTTACTTACTAAGACAGTCACTTGCCACTTGGATAGTAAATCTTTTCCTTGTTAGGTAAGTCAGACACATTCAACTTATTCCTTTATCCCACTGACTGATTTCCTCATTTTAGATCAAATAGCATAATGGCGATAACCATAGAATATCTCTAAAGGAAAAAAAAAAAAATGAAAATGACAGTGACTTTTCCCACATGGTAATCTCTGATTTCCAACCTATCTTGAATATTCCACTTCGACAACCAGTCACAATTTTCAAAGGATCTGACATATATAACTCACCTTCCTGGAAAGAGTTAAAAGCCCCTCTCAAAATTTATGGCAATAGACTATGCAAATTCAATTTAATATTTTTGGTGCTACTCAGAGAATTAGATTAAAAGAGTTTAAAGAGATATCAATTGATTCATTTTTGTCTCTAATCCTCATGAAAACATGATCTATGAGATTATATAAGCATCAATAAAATGGCAAAACCCGGAATTAAATTCTTATCAAAGCATAAAGGAATTTAATGATAATTTACTTCTTTAACTTATGTATTCTTGAAGTAATACTTTACTTCTAGAATATTTTTCTTCAGCCTGCATGATCACAAAGTACCAAAGGCCTCACTTGATAGTAGTTTTGATAACAATAAGTGTAGGTAAGGTCATGCTGTGGTAATAATCATTACCCAAATCTCAGGAACTTAGTACAACAAAGGTTTATTTATTGCTTATAAAAAGTCTACTGTGAGTCCTATAGGGCAATTGTCTATATTTTCAGTATCTCAGTATCAAGCTGATAAAGGCTTCAACATTTTTCTACTTACACAATTCATAAGATATAGCCTCTTCACTGAGATGAGGGAAGAGAACTGGAGGGTCTCATATTAGAAATTAAATATTCTAGAGGAGCCTGGGTGGTTCAGTTAGTTGAGTGTCTGACTCTTGATTTTGGCTCAGGTCAAGATCTCTGAGTCCTGAGACAGCCCCACTTTGTTGGGCTCCAAGCTCAGCACAGTCTACTTATTCCTCTCCCCCTCTCTACCTCCACACACACTCTCTCTCTCAAATAACAGCACAGTCTACTTATTCCTCTCCCCCTCTCTACCTCCACACACACTGTCTCTCTCAAATAACTAAATAAATAAAACCTTAAAAAAAAAAAAAGAAAGAAAATGTTCTCTTTCATAAGTGACAATAGTTCTTACAGAAATTGGGCTCTTAATAGTCATCAAGGCACCTGGGTGGCTCAGTGGATTAAAGCCTCTGCCTTTGGCTCAGGTCATGATCTCAGGGTCCTGGGATCAAGCCCCATGAGCCCCGCATCAGCTCTCTGCTCAGCAGGAAGCCTGCTTCTCCCTCTCTCTCTGCCTGATTCTCTGCCTGACTGCATACTTGTGATTTCTCTCTCTCTGTCAAATAAATAAAAATAAAAATCTTTAAAATAAAAAAAAAATAGTCATCAAGTGCTTAAAAACAAATGTACTTTTACAAAAACTGTGATAACCATCTTTAGCAAATAAAAATACTACATGGAACATAACTATACTAAAAAAAGTTATGCATTTTTTTTCTGAAAGTCAAATTTAGATAGCATCTTATATTTTATCTGCCTTACCACAAAGAGCTCAATAATGGAATGTAGATAGCTTCTTGTTTTTTTTAATTTTCTAATTGTACATATGAGTTAAAAAACACAGTATATTCTGCTATGATCTGAACTCTTCTAAATAAGATATGCTTTTAATTTTTTAAAACCACAAAGAAAATAAATAATATTACTTTAATAATTTTTCTACTACTTTGGACATGGAGAACCCAGCAATGTGTAGCTTCTGGATTATAGGCTTACTTTTTTTAATAATATGATTTCAGAAAAAAATCTTAAATTCCAGCAAAGGAACTACCCATGATAACAAATGAAATTTTCATTTTTTCATGAGCTATAACAGTGTTAAGTAAAATACAAGAGTAATCAGGTAATTATTCAGGTTGTAACAATTAATTTTTTTCAGGCAACAGTGGTTCTATTTCATAGAAAAAACTTCAGTAGTCTGAAACAGAAAAAATACTATTCTTTTTTTGAGTATTTACCAGCCAGTGACTCAAGCTTTATAAAGAATTTGACTCACTAATCAATAGCACGGAGTCAAGGCTAATTGATGAACCAAAATTGAAAGGAAAAGTATATGTCAGATTACCTTGAAGTGGTTCAACCATTTTCCTTTACATAAACACATATATGTATTTTTTTCTTATCTTCTGAATGAGAGTCATGATTAAACACACAAAAAAGAGCATAGAGGACAAAAATGTATCCCAGTTAATTATTCCGTTATGATCACTTCTTAATGAAGAATATATTTTCCCACACAAGCAAATACTCCCAACACTACCACCAGTCCAATGTGTAGATATATGAGCCCTAAAGCAGAATGACCTAAAATGAGTTGTGGACCTGGTACATTATATGTGCTATTATTTCAGGATGAGATGAATATAGAAATTAAGAGTAAATATTTAGAAACTTTTAAAGAATCTTTAATAACTAATAAACAATAGTACATGCAAAATTATTCCATTTAATATTTTTAAATTGAATCTTATGTTTTTGTTTTTTATAATTTTGTTTTCTAGTATTTTATATGAAGTTGGGTCATGATGAATTGGACATAAAGAAAAATAATGAACTTTAAATAAGTATCTTTCACTACATAGTTCAGAGTCACTGCTCTATGATATGTGGTTAGACAATGACTTATTGATCCTGTTGAGTGTATGAGTGCAAAATGTTCTTAAAAAATAACTATTTAAGAGGTGTCTGGGTGGCTCAATGGATTAAAGCCTCTGCATTCAACTCGTCATGATCTCAGGGTCCTGGGATCGGGCCCCACATAAGGCTCTCTGCTCAGTGGGGAGCCTGCTTTCCCCTCTCTCTGCCTGCCTCTGCCTACTTGTGATCTATCTCTCTCTCTGTCAAATAAATAAATAAAATATTTTAGAAAAAAATATATATGTGAAATATTTTTTAAAATGTGAAATGTGGGGCGCCTGGGTGGCTCAGTGGTTAAAGCCTCTGCCTTTGGCTCAGGTCATGATCCCAGGGTCCTGGGATTGAGCCCCCACATCTGGCTCTCTGCTCAGCAGAGAACCTGCTTCCCCCTCTCTCTCTGCCTGCCTCTCTGCCTACTTGTGATCTCTCTCTCTGTCAAATAAATAAATAAAAAAATCTTAAAATGTAAAATGTGACTAAAATAGTTCTCACAGAAAATAAAATTAGGTATTACTTTAAATTCATTCATTAGTTTACAAAAAAAAAAAACAACTGAAAAAAGTAAACATTCGATTCAAAATCAAAACAATGCTACAAAAATTATCCTATCTATAAAAATAAGCACAAACTGGAAAAAATAGATGAAATAAATATCCTCAAGTCTTGGACAACAAACAGTCAAAGATTATGTTCCTGAAAGTGTAGAAAGCTTAATGAGCCATATGATGCTTCAGTTTGCTACCTAGAGACAATTTCCAGGCCACATTTTAGGGAAGGAGAAACTAAAGAACCAAATGATCTCAGTGAGTTGAAGAGACAGAGCCCAGGGTCTGGGGAGGCCCACAGGGATAGAATTTGTGGGGAGACATACTAGTGATGAGGGAACTGCACAGAGAAAAAGAAAACAAGAGACTTTTCAAAAAGAGATCATCAAATATTTGACCAAATACTGATCTGTACGTGTGTTAACTGAAGGGAGAAAAACAATCACCAGAAAGTTGGGAGTTGACTAATTCTCAGAATTGTGAATAAATTATATTTCTTCCAACTAAGGTAGGAAGACTTTCTA
The DNA here is from genome assembly GCA_028646535.1 of Procyon lotor. NCBI lineage: Eukaryota > Metazoa > Chordata > Mammalia > Carnivora > Procyonidae > Procyon > Procyon lotor. The sequence goes on from CM053608.1 coordinate 19,861,992, forward strand.
GCCCATGGAAAGTCAAGGTAAATTTTCAGAGAAGAGAATCATTAATTAAATTACCATAGAAAGAGCACTGCCCTGGGGCACCTGGGTGGCTCAGTCAGTTAAGTGTCTGCCTTTGGGTCAGGTCACAATTCCAGGATCCTGGGATTGAGCCCTGAGCCCTTCTGGTCTGATTCATTGCTCAGTGAAGAGTCAGCTTCTCCTCCTTCTGCTCTTCCCCCTTGCTCATGCTCCTTAACTTTCTCTCTCTCACACTCTCTTTCTCCATCTCTCTGAAAGAAATACAATCTTTAAATTAAAAAAAAAAAAAAATCACTGCCCTATGAAAGCTTAAAAGCAAAATAAATGTTGCATTTTAAGTAGAAATGTTTTAAATACTCAAATGACAGGCAAACATAAGATTAAATAAAATGTGTGGCTCAACTCTAAGTTGTCTAAAATGATCTTAATTTAAATATCATGATATAGATACAGTGAAGTGAAAGGATTGATAAAGATATAGCATAAAAACATTAGTCAACAGAACTAGGGTAATATTAATGTCTAATACAAAAAAAACTAGCTAAACTAATGTCAAAGTGTATTTTAGAAAATGAGATATTACCAGAGAGGAAAAAAAGTGAAATTTCACAATGATAAAGGAGTCAATTCATTTAAAAAACTAACAAATCTAATGAAGTTATTAAGAAGAGAATAGGAAAAAATAAGGAAACAGATAATGATAGCTAGATGATAAATAGATTTACATTCTATCTTTTTTTCTCTCAACTTCTTTAAAAGATATAAAAACTTATAATTAATAATATTAAATGTATTTTGGGGTTTGTAACCCCATGTTGTTGACATGTTGTCTCAGATGAGATAAAGCATTTTTATAAAAGTATAAGTTTACTAATGTTAAGAAGTACATCTCAGTAAATTAGTGATAGAAAACAACTTCCTTAAACTGTAAGCGTCTACAAAAAAATAAATAACAATACTCATCATCACTTGTATGTTGTATAGGTTGCCATCAATGCAAAGACACCAATAAAATGAATAAGAGGAAGAAAAAGATAAAACTTGCAATAATTTGCAAATGATTAAATATTTCTTTCTTTAAAAAGTCCGAAATATTCATCAAAAACAGTTATTAGAATGTGAGAATTAAGAAATATCACCAGAAAACATAATGCTATTCAGAAATTAAAGCCCTTCCAACACATCAAGAATAACCAATTAGAGGAGAGTTTCATTCACCAAACAGTAATAACATTAAGATATGAAGAAGAAATAAAACCTTTCCATGAAAGACCTACATACAGAAAGTGCCAAAACTTAACTGAAAGCCATAAAAGAAGATATGAACAAATTCATAATGATGAGAAGATGAGAAAGAAGAAACAGTTATAAATATAACATCTACTTAGGCTTGATGAGAAACGAGAGGAAGGCAAGAAGTGGCCAAGGCTAATTCAATCTCTACACCATAAGCAATTTTTTGGTTGATGAGGTCATTACATGAAAAAGTTGTAGAATAACTAGGATGAAATACATTTGATCTTAGACTAGAATAATGGAAGAAATGTCAAAGGGAATAACAATGAGTAAATCTGACTCCATAAAAAAATCTTTATGTCAGAAGTAAAAAGCATAATTTAAAAAATAATGATAAATTGGAGATAAAGCTTTGCAATATCCCCCCCAAAATGGAATCTCTAGTTATGACCTAACTAAATATTTGTCCAAATTGGTACAATTGTGCAAGTGCACTTCATAGAATTTTAGATGTTTGGACTTCATGAAATTAAACTGGACACTTTTTTGGTTCCAAGGCAATGTAAATGTATTGATTTGTGTTATAATGTTCCACAGTTAATAAGGCTCACATACTGCTTCTGTGTGTAATTATTTACTTTTCCAATTCCCATCATCTGAGTTTAAAACTACAAGCAACAATTTAATCCAAGTAGCTCAGATTTCTATAGCAAGCTTGTGGAACTTTTAAAAATTCTCAGTCAATGGGTGCCTGGGTGGCTCAGTTGGTTAAGGGTCCAACTCCTGATTTTGGCTCAGGTCACGATCAGAGTCATAGGACTGAGCCCTGCCTCAGGCTCTGTGCTGGGTGTGGAGCTTGCTTTAGATTCTCTTTCTCCTTCACTAAAAAAAATAATAATAAAAATAAATTGAAATTGAAAACTAAAAAACTAAAAATTCTGAGTCGAAATTAGAGTTCTTCATTATAAAGACTTCTGAAGTTTTAGTAATGTAATATATACCATAAATACATAAGCAAAGGACATATTTTATTTATTTATTTGAGAGGGGGAAATACAGCAGGAGCAGAGGTGAGGTTCAATCCCATGACTCTGGGATCATGATCTGAGCCAGAGGCAGACGCTTAACCAACTGAGCCACCCCGGTGCCCCAGACTATTTTTAACAAAGCATATTTCAGGACTAGTGCTTCATAATTGGTTATTTTTATAATTATTTAAAAAAAATAATTTTCCCTTTCTAAAACCAGGGAATTGATTGATATGGGTGGAAGAAAACAAATGTAGTAAACATTTACATTAAAAAAAAAAACTGTAGACATACTAAATAATCATTAACTGTTCTATGTGAAATTTAATAAAAAGCAGTCTCTATGTTCTGAACAAGCAATAATTTGAAGGTAATTCAGCAATATTTCACCATTGGAAAAAAGCAAAGCAGAATCCAGGAATGAAAAAAATGTACACAGAAAGAAACCAGGGTAACCCTCCGATTATACACAGACTTACTCAGACCATTACCTACCTCCTTCTGGGTGACTTACATAGACAAGAACAGAATGGATAGTAGTGAGGTTGATGAAAAGCCTAGATCACAATGTTTATCTAAGAGAGATTACAGAGATGATTTGGGTGAGATTTCAGAGCCGGATGATAACAAGCATTAAGGATATGTAGAAATATTATTGTTCAAGTGCTGATTACAATTTCTGTTGAAAAAATGACCAAGGTCTAAGGGTAAAATAGTAAAAATTTAAGTTAGCTGTGGGATGAAGACTACTCATGAAATATAACATATTTCTCTAAGTTATACCAAAATACAGTTGATCCTTGACCAAAATGGGGTTAGGCGCACTGGCCAAAACACACAATACAAATGAAAATCTGCTTAGAGCATTTTTTTTTAAATCTGAGTATAGTTGGCACACACAGTGTGGTATTAGGTGTACAACACAGTGATTTAACTTCTCTACAAGTTTTGTGCTGCTCACCACAAGTGTAGATACCACCGTGTACAACTTTGACTCCCTAACATCTTAACTAGTAATAACCTACTGTAGGCTGGAAGCTTTACTAATAACACACACAGTGAATTAACATATATTTTATATATATTATATATTGTATTCTTACAATAGAGTAGCCTAGAGAAAGGAAAATGTTATTAAGAAAATCACAAAAAAGAGGAAGTATATTTAGAGTACTATATTTATTTTTTAAAAATCTGCCTAAAAATGGAACAGAGAGTTCAAACCAGTATTGTTCAAGGATCAACTATAACGTATGTATGATATCTAACGTACATTGTTGATGTTTATGCTGTTATGAAGCAAAATCAAAGAATTCATGATCATCTGAGATCACTTAAGTTCTGAAAATAATGCATTATATGTGTGTGTATGTGTGTGTTCATAAATACATCATTCACATTTGCTCATGTGTACTATATGGTATACTTACCAAAATCCTTATGTATTATTTGAAATTTTTAATGTAATGGTTGCTATAATTAAAAATTAAACTGAATTCTCAACAACAAATCTGTTTCTAAAATATGTTTTAAATTGTTATTTTTCTAGTGTCCAAAAGAAAGAAAAATTGTCTTCATATCACCTAAAGAGGTTATGTCCATTGTCAGTGACTGCCCAGAAGAGAGTAATAATATCTGAATGTGTTTTCCTTTCCATATTATCTAGTTCAAATGGTGATGATCAGATGTAAATATTTTATTCTTTCACAATCTTTATGAATCATTTTAGATCTTAAATATAGTACAAACCCTTAGTTTATTTTAAGCAGAAGGCTTATGCATGTTATAGCTTCAGCAGACTCACTCACAATGAACTAGTCATGAAGAATGCTCAAATGGCTAAAAATAAATAAAAGTCAGTTTTTCAAATATTGAAAAGTTGCACTCCACCTTCCCTCCACCCTCCAGGTGAAAGAATGGAAAGGCACTCATGTTAGTACTTTTCTGCAGTCCTAAAAATTTTAAGTACCTTTATACTTGACCTCAAACCTGAACATCCCATATTCTAGTCACGGAGTAATAAATATGTGGGGATATCGGTTCTGTTGTTGGCGATATAATGCAATCAGTGTAATGATTTTTGAGGAGAGAGCTAGCTGTGTTTCCATCTCACTTCTGTAAAGAAGGAGATAACAGGGTTTCCGAAGCAGATGATTGCCCTGCAGGTACTAGGGTGGGGCTACAGCGCAGAAGATAGGCCGGCTTCTTCGCATAAAGAGAAAAATCCGTCTTAATTTGTACTTTCCCCTCAGGCTTCAAATCCATTTTAAAAATGGACTGAAGCAATAACTAAAGGGATTTGCACCCCAATAAAATCACCCTTTTGAATGACAGCTTTGCTGCTTGGGGAAAATTTACCGTAATTCCACTGTTTCTATAATGAGGAGAAGCAAATGTAAACTCAGCTACCTGGACCCAGCCATTGAACTTAGATAATTATTTCTCAATCAAGAAAGAACATCCTGTTTTTCTCTGGCAGGCTCTGGTGTCTGTTAGCTTGGCTTTTTATAGCTTTAATTGAAATTTCATAATCACAGAGTTCAAATACAGAACCGATTTGAGTCAGTACTCTGGAACAATATCATTTCCTTAGAGCTCTCCATGTTTAAGAGGGGAAAAAAAAATATCCCCATGCCTTTATTAGACTCTGTGCTGCTCCTGATTCTCAGTGTAAGAGTCTCTGCTCTACAGATACATGCTGTTAAGGAAAAGCCTGAGGCAAAACTCAGTGGAAAAGTGAGGCAGGTGAACTCACCTAGATTATGGGTTTAGCAAGTCTATTGGAGAATCTAAAGAGAGAGAGAAAAAAAAAAAATGGAAGAGAAAACACTTGGGATTCAGCAAAAGCCAAAATGAATTTGGACCAAATGTGTTGTGAAGCGATGTGTATTTTTAAAGGAAATGTAATCCGTGTTTCTGACTCATTTACGATGACCTTATCAAAATGTCATGTAATGAAAGTTATTCAGGGTCCAATAATTCTTTTAAGATTCTAAATAGCGTTTCAAAACATTTTTTTCTAGTTTGATTATAAATGAACTCAAATTCCAAAAGGTCCACCAAGGTCAATAAAATTCTCAAGAGTCATCATATTGAAACAGAATTTAAAGTCTGCAATTTTTCCAGTCTATCCTGAATCATTAAAATGGTTATGGGATGTTTAATTCAGCCAGAGACTGTGGATTGCATAATTACAGACAATCAAACAAAAATCATGAAAAAGCTCCTGGGAATAGATATAAAAGTATTCTTTTGCACATTTATTATCCATTGCAAAAAGAAAAAAAAAAAAAAACTGCCAAAAAAGAGTCTCCTAACCTTCGTACTCCACAGTGTAATAGTACTTAATTGTTCTTAATGTTTCTTTGAAAATTAGTAGGAGGTTGACATAAGACATTCCAATGTTGTATTAGACTCCTGATGCTTGCACATTTTCCACGTTCTTTATCCTTTATATTAGTCTGCAGAGAAGCACAGATAGTCAGAGATGGTGGTTATTGTGATAATTTAGTTCAAACCCTGCAAATTGAAGTGGGAGGTTGCAGTACAGGAAGTTTAAATTTTCTGCCCAGGGGAACATTAATATTTGGCTACAGAACTAGTCTAGATCCCTAAATGCTTCAAACTACGTGCATAAACTTTCTGTAATGTGCTCACCTCTCTTTCCTAGTACTGTCAAAACCTGCCGCTGGCATGGCCAATAATCAAGGGAGATTGTCTAGCCCAAGGCACGACAATCCTTTACTTAGACTATCACAATTTCCACATAATTGTTCTTTGTTTCGATCTTGCCTCCCTATAGTCTATTGCCCACCCAGCAGTGAAAATGATCCTCTAGACCTTGTTGCTCCTATGTAAAACCTTAGATCAACTATCAAGTTGTTTCCTATTCCTTTCTTTTTTTTTTTTTAAGATTTATTTATTTATTTGATAGATCACAAGTAGGCAGAGAGGCAGGCAGAGAGAGAGGGGGAAGCAGGCTCCCCGCTGAGCAGAGAGCCCGACGCGGGGCTCGATCCCAGGACCCTGAGACCATGACCTGAGCCGAAGGCAGAAGCTTTAACCCACTGAGCCACCCAGGCGCCCCATTCCTATTCCTTTCTGACTAAATCCTTCACTCTGTCCTATGAATGCTGATCTAGATCCTGGTACATTAACAAGGTGATGTTACAACACTTCAGCGTGTTCTGACTGTGCTTTCACCATCCTTTTCCTGTCCCCACCCCTGGTTACTGACCCTAGTCACCTACAACACTTGGCCTCAGAGACTTTGAATTTGAGGTCCTGTTTGCGTGGAATGCTTTCTTCCCAGATATTCACATGGCCCACTCTCCCATTCAGGTCTCTGCTCAATATCGGCTCCTCAGAAAGTCTTTTCCTCCCTCCCCTACCTAAAAAAAGTCTCCTCTTATTCTCCCTGCCTTGGTTTTGTTTAGTTTTCTTCCTGGAATTCAACCGGGCTCACAATATATCTATATCTCTTTGACAGTTGATTTTTATCTGACTCAATTACTAGAATGTAAATTCCAGGAGGATAGAAATACTTCCCCTCAGCACTTTGAACAGTGTCTAGCAGATGGACACACTCCTAACTATGTGTGGGACTAGGGGAAGGTAGAGACCCATGGGATAGTTATATGAATGTGATTAAAATACTCATTTGCCCCTTTGAGCCAATGTACATTCAGTATTCGCCCACATAAATGCTCAGGCCAATGTACTGAAGTACTAAATGATTGATGATGACTCTTGGGCTTTTATTTATTTATTTTTTAAAGATTTTATTTATTTATTTATTTGACAGAGAGGAGAGAGATCACAAGTAGGGAGAGAGGCAGGCAGAGGGAGGGGGAAGCAGGCTACCTGCCGAGCAGAGAGCCCGATGCGGGGCTTGATCCCAGGACCCCGAGATCCTGACCTGAGCTGAAGGCAGAGGCTTTAATCCACTGAGCCACCCAGGCGCCCTGACTCTTGTTCTTTTATACATCAAAATCACTGGAGAATCTATCCCTCCATACATCCATCAGTGGCTACCAGGCAGATTTTTTCTTCTACTCCCTACTCATTTATGAATAAATTAATTCCTGGTCTTTCCACCTCTTCCAGTCAAATTTCCCCTTTCATGAGTTTGCCTGTATAAAAGCAACAATTACAGATATCTGTCACTAAATCAAAAGATGTTCTTGCTGTTTTTACTAAAATAATATGTGTTTTAAAAGGAGAGTGTACAAACGAGAAAAGCAGTCTGAGAGTTGGGAGTTCAGCCTTACCCAGAACTGATTTCCACCCTTTTATTTACACTGCCTACTCTGAGTCATCGATGAATCTGGCATTAACCCTACCAAAACAGGTTTCTGGGAGACTGGTGCTTTGATGGTTCATGGTTCCAATCTCAGCACCGCTGTTATTTTTTTTAGTTCAATTTAATAATTTTATTGAATTTGGAATTCATTACACAGAATATCTTGTAACCACTTATTTATTGGTCATTTCCAAAGAAAGCTACAATTGCTGTTCAAATCACCAGCAATCAGGGTTCATGTTGTCAACTTTGAAGAGCAGAGAAAGTCTAGGATCTGCTTCCATAATTATAATGGCTGAAATAAATATCTACAAAAAGTGCTTAACATTACCATTGAATTACCTTGGAATTTCATACTCTTCATCAGTCTCCATTACTTATATATTAATCATGTTTGCTCTCTAGTTCAACAATGATTTTTTAATTTAAATTCAATCAATTAACATATAATGTATTATTAGTTTCAGAGGCAGGTCAGTGATCCATCAGTCTTATATAACACCTAGTGCTCATTACATCACATGCCCTTCTTAATGTCCATCACCTAGCACCCAGTAACCCCATCCTCCTACACCTCCCCCCTCCAGCAACCTTCAATTTGTTTCTCATGATTAAGAGTCTCTTATGGTTTGTCTCTCTCTCCAATTTCATTTTGTTTTATTTTCTTCTCTCTTCCCCTATTATCCTCTGTTTTATTTCCTAAATTCTGCATATGAGTGAGATCATATGATAATTGTCCTTCTTTAATTGACTTATTTTGCTTAGCATAATACCATGTAGTTCCATCCATGTCATTGCAAATGGCAGGATTTCTTTTTTGGATGGCTGAGTAGTATCCCTATGTGTGTGTGTGTGTGTGTGTGTGTGTGTGTGTATCACATTTTCTTTATTCATTCATCTGTCGATGGACATCTGGAGTTTTTCCATAGTTTGGCTATTATGGACCTTACTACTATAAACATTTAGGGTGCAGGTGCCCCTTCGAATCAGTACATTTGTATCTTTGGGGTAAATACCCAGTAATGCAATTGTTACATCATAGGGTAACTCTATTTTCATTGAGTTCAATAAAGATGACAGAAAAGAAAAATACTGAAATAATGAGAAATTATATTCTGAGTCTGCTCTAGGGTCAAAATGTTTATGATATTGAAAAAGGTTGCAGATGATGTCTATATCATATAGACATCTCTGATCGTGAAAAATGAAACAACAGTAATTATTTCCATTATTCATATACATTCAGAAGCTTTCACACCTAGTCTCTTTATGAAAGCTAGTCTCCTTGTGAAGCCTTGTTTTGCATCAGCAATAACGTTTGAATTTGCCTCTGTACTGACTATATTGGAGGTTTAAATTTTCCAGTATTCTCTTAAGCCATAAGAAGTGGAGAGAAAAAACTATGAGGATGCTTCTTAAACAATTTCAATGACATTTACCTATGGGATATTAGCATACAAATTCACCAACAAAGAGCAACTGGATGTCAGCCAGCTACCAGTTTGGAAGCAATGCTAAGAGCAATTCACTTTTGTGAGTTTCAACATGCAGAGTTGATGGATGATGGCAGTACAGTTAAGCAGCTGGCCATGTAGGAAACTGAAACAAGACTGGTCAAAAACAGAAGATCTTCCTTAAAAACACCCAGAAGCACAATTTACAGCCGAACTCTGGATTTCTGGAGAACAGAAAGAACAAAACAAATTAACTTTTGGAACAATAATTACCAAAAAGTCTGTGTAAGCCAAGTTCCACACAGCTAACTATCAAGCATGAGGTATTATTAATTTAAAACAGGGCAAAGGCATGTATTCCAAACCAATGAAGTCAATAAAGACTCATCACAGAGGTGGATAGATTTATTAAAGTCCTTGAAATTCTTCCTGGTAGAAGACAAGACTGATTATTAGAAATGGAACTATAATCCAAAGGCATTCCAAGGAAAATATAATACCCTAAACTCTTTGTTTTGTTTGTTTTTACCTAGATATCAGCCTTTTTTATGTTTAATATGCTAGATTGGTTTCACTAGGCTAAGCTAGTCATGAAAATGTTGTATTCCAGATTTCCAAAGTAAATGCTATTCTCTGAATTAAGCCAAGGAAGCTGTTTGAGGTATGAACCATGCTGAAAATTGTATTTGTTACAACAAATTTTTTTAAAATGCAATGTTCCCTAGAACATTAAGAGAAATATATAAGTATTTTACATGAAGTTATAAAATATGAACTATATAGAACACATTGTAAGTTACTTTGGAAACTGGATATCAGTACTAAAGAGATCAATACTGAAATTTCAAGTATAGATAAATCTGCCTGTATTTAACAAAACTTGAAAAAGATGACACATTCAAATTAGGTAATTCAGAACACTTTTATTAAAAGTGCTATTTTGTGGATAGGTTTAAGGGAAATCGATAAGAAATGGGGCTGGCAACAATGGGAAATATTCTACATCCCTGTGTTAAACGGAAAGGGAAGAAACAGTTCCTGGAATCCAGCAAAAGCACCCGTATGGAAAAACACCCCCAACCCAAAGAACCAAAGCCGTCATATTAGGTGCAGAGATACAAACGCTTTGCAGCAACGTAGGGAGAGGATCATAAGAAAATAATCCAACAGCATTCTCCTCCCACCCTCTAAATATCTTCCATGGGCCTGTCATTGGCAAGATAGGACACTGATTCTGGACTCATAAGAATCACCTCCCTTTTCCAGGCCAGGATGAATGGCAAGAGATGAAGAAGGAATGAAGAAGGAAAAATAGAAAAAGAGATAAAGAAGGAAGAATGAAAAAGGATGAAGGAAATTGTCCCAGGGTAGGATTACTAGTTACTAAAAAGTATAGAAATAGGTCACAGCAATACAACTCTATAATAATCTTAGTTAACATATAGTTGTATGAATATTTCATAAAATAATCAATATAAAATGCCTAATAAGGAAAGGTACTTTCCTTCTTCTCTGGTAAATTGTTAATGTCACTGCAGATGTGGATATCATCTTGATTTATCCCACATGGAATATTTGCTATTTTATCAGATTCATAAATGGAGGAAGCCATATATTTAGAGCAATATATGTTCCAAGGAAGGAACAGAAGAAGTAATTATGGCACACCTACTTGTGAAAAACAAGCCAAATATTTAAAAAAAGATCTGACAGATTATGATCAGAGTCAAACATTATAAGTTTAGCTTAGAGCCTGTTGACACAGCAGAATCTAGCAAAATATTCTTCATACTAATTTTTCCTTCTAACACCTAAATAGTATTTATCCAATGAATTTTCTTCTTATATTCATGATAACTTTGTGTATAATTAGAATTATAGGAGATAAACTATAACATAAAGTATAAATAAATAAATAAAATTTTAAAACATAACTATTCATATTTTGGATTATTCATTATCTTTATTTTGAAAAAAAATAATTGCCAATGAAACTCTAATGGTACTAAAATTAATTAAAATGATTTATACAAACTCAGATTTAACAGTATAAAGAAAATAATCTACAAATAGAATAATTATTTCCAATGGAAAAAATATTAAAAAAATAAGCAATTCAGTTGCAAATAAGAGCTTTCGTTGAAAAGTACCATTCAAAAGATTATAAATTGATTCTACTGCAGTTCCACTCTAGAAAGATGGAGTAGAATTATTTTTCCTATAAGTACATTCCTATAAGTATATTTTTCCCACTAAGTACAACTAGGAACTTTGGACATTACCTCTCAAACAAACATAAGGAGATTCTGAAAGGTGGAGACAAGAAAGAAGACTAACTGGGGGTCATTGGACCTGAAGAAAAACATAGCAATAAGCCCTCTGGATTTTCTTTTAGACCCAAATGTCCCAGAATTGGTATTGGGAAAGGGGGTGGTGACCCAAATACAACAGGTACCAACAAAAATAAGTGTTCCAATAAAAGTTTATTCTCACAAGCAAAGGACCAGGAGAGGCCTAACAAGATAGAAACTGTTATCCAGTAAAAATTCTACTTTAATGAAATATTGCAGGGAAAAAAACAAAACAAAACAGTGGTCCCCAGGCCCAATGCCATCAGGAAAGGCTAAGTGGAAAAACTAGACTTGAACCCTAGCCAGGCTATCATAAATCATATTAAGTGCCATGCTGAGAAGAATCAGATTACTCTAAAAGAGGCACTGGGACTTTTATAGGCTGAGTTGTGTCCTCTTAAATTTATATGTTGGAGCCCTAATCTCAGTACCTTAGGATGTGATTGCATACATAGATACAGAGGGAAGACCATATAAAAACACAGGGAAAGGGCAACCATGTACAAGCCAAGGAAAGGTGCCTCAGAAAAAACAACTCTGTTGACACCTTGATCTCAGACTTTTAGCCTTCTAGGACTGTGAGAGAGCAAGTTTCCATTGTTTGAGCTTCTAACCTGTGATGCTTTTTTATGGTAATCCTAGGAAACTAATACAGGGACTGTTTCTTTGCCAACCCATGAGTCACTTCCTGTCCTATGGTGATGGTAGAAAGAATTTAAGGAACTCCTCCCCACAGTAGTAGGGTACCATTCCTTTCCCCACTGGGGTGGTATCAAATAAACAACGTGGAAAATCAAAATTTTTACTACCAATTGGCAGTAAAAGTGACCCCAAACACAAGGACCATATGAAGAACAGGAATGAGGTACTTCTCCTCTTAGCCAGAGTAATATCAACAGAGACCTAATTAAGATGCAAACTCACTCACCCTAACAATAACTAGGATCTCTACCTATCCCTTCCCCAAAAGGTGTCAATTGAGGTTGAATAGGGAGCCTGGATTTCTACACCAACCTGGAATAATGAGGCACCACCTCTTTTCCCTAGGCAAAATAGAAGAGGCCACTGAAAACAGAAGATTTAATTAAGATCCAGATTCTCAAAATAAAAGACCACAAATACCCAGAATTAAATAAAAAAGAAAATCATTCATCATACCAAGAAATAAGAATATCTCAAATATATTCTTTGAGAATAATAATTATTATTATTACATAATAAAATATGTATAATGGCAGAATTCATAAAAAATATAACACTATCTTATGTGGTTGTTCATCTATGCAGAGGAAATACTTAAGAAAATTATAAAGAGGAAGAGCAAAGTAGCACACATAAAGTAAGTTAAGTTTTCTATACTTCATTTAAACTGATTAAGTGTCAACATCAGTGGACTATGATAAATTTTGTGTATATATAGTATAATATCAAGAACAATCACTAAAAAATTTTTTGAGGAGATACAATCAAAAACACACTACAGATAAAATGAGACTCTAAAGAAGTATCATGTAACTCAAAGAAAGGCAAAACATCACAGAGAAGTGAAAAAATTAGAGAATAAACAAAAAACAAAACAAAATGTCAGGCTTAAGTCCTAACATAACAAAAATTGCATTAATTATAAATGACCTAAATACACCATTAAGAGACAAAGATTGGCAGATTCAAATATAAAATAACCAAACTATATGCTGTAAAAAAGGAACTTAGTTAAAATTTAACAATATAAGTATGTTGAGAGTAAAAGGAAGGAAAAAGATAGCCATGCTAACATTAATCAAAAGAAAACAAGAGTGGTGATATTAATATCGGATAAAGTGGACTTCAAAGCAAAAAGTTACAAAGGGCATAGAGAGACATTGAGTCCTGCAAAAAGACATAAAAATCATAAAGGTATATGTACCCTAATTCATAAAGAAAAGTAAAATAAAGGTGAAACAAAAACTGATAGAATCAAAAGGGAAAAAACAACTATAACTGGAGATTTCAACACCTTTCTCTCAACAATTAATAGAAAATTATACCAAAAGGGGTACCTGGGTAATTCAGTCAATTCAGCATGATACTCTTGATTTCAGTTCAGGTTATGATCTCGGTGTCCTGGGATAGACCTCTGAGGCTCCACACTCCATACTCAGCAGGGATTCTGCTTCTTCTCTCCCTTTCCCTTTCTTTCTGCCCCTTCCCCAACTTATCCTTTCCTCCTCTCGAATAAGCATATCTTTAAAAATATATAAGCCAAAAATATCATCAAGATATAGAACAAAAAGTCACAATAAACTAACAAGATCTAATGGCATTTATAAATATAATAATATTTTATTATTGATATAAAATATATCAATTAATAATTGATATAATATAATATAATTATATTATATAATATATAAATTATATATTATTATATATAATTTATATATTATATAAATTATATATTTATATAATTTATATTATATAAAAATATAATTATATATTATATAAATTATATATAATTTATATATAATATAAATATATTATATATTTATATAATTTATATATATAATATAAATATAAATATATTATATATATTTATATAATTTATATATAATATATATAAATATAAATATATTTATATTTATATTTAATTATAATATAATTTATATTTATATTTAATTATAATATAATTATAATATAATTTATCTATAATTATAAATTATATTTATATATTTATATTTATATATATTATATATTATAATATATAATTATATAATTATATAATAATTATATATAATATAATCATATAATAATATGATATTCCACCAAATAATAGTAAAAACATTTTGTTAAGAATCTATGGAATATATACTAAGACAAAAAATATTCTGGACCAAAGGAACCTCAGTACGTTAAAAATAAATGAATTATTCAGAGTATGTTCCATGATCACAGTGAAACCAAAATGGAAATCAATAACAGAAAGATGAAAGGAAAATCCCCAAACACTTGTAACTAAACAATTCACCTCTAAATAAGCCATGAGTCAAAAGAAGTTAAGGAAATTCACTGAACTGAATGAAAATGAAAACAAAGCATATCAAATATGTTGAATGCAGCTAAAGTAGGCAGAGAGAATAATTTATAGCACTAAGTGCTTATATTAGCAAAAAAGAAATGTCTTTGCGTTTATCCCAGTAAAATAAAAATTTATGGCCACACAAACACCTGTGCATGGTTGTTCATAGCAGTTTCATTTTTAATAGCCCCAAACTAGAAATAGCTAAAACATCCCTAAATTGGTAAATGATTAAACAAACTGTAGCAAACACACCAGGGAATACTAGTCAGCATTAAGAAGGAACAAATTTTTGATGCATAAAACAATTTGGATGTATCTCAAGGGCATTATGCTGAGTGAAAAAAACCCAATCTCAAAAGGTCAGAGAATGTATGATTTCATTTATATATTATTGAGATGACAAAATCGTAGAGAGGGAAAACAGATTAGTGTAGTGCCAGAGTTTAGGGATAATAGAGGGAAAGTTGGAAGCTATGACCATAAAGAGGCAGCAGGACAAAGACATTGTGGTGGAATAGTTCTGTATTTTGATTGCCGTGGTGGTTGCACAAACATGCGCATTTGATAAAATGACATGGCATAGTATGCATACACCTTTTGCTAATATATATTACTTGGTTTTGATATTTTAACATAATGATATAAGATGGAATCATTGCGGGAGACTGGAGGAAGGGTATAACAACCTCTCTGTAACTGTTTTTTACAATTTTTTGTGAATATATAAGTATTTCAAAATTAAAAAAAAATAAAGACCAGAAATAACAAATTCAGAAAAGGTTAACTTCAGAGCCTGAAAAGTATCACAAAAATTGGCATTCCCAATATTCTAGAAAAATATTAGAAAAATAACAACAATGTTGTGAAGCTTCTCTCAAAAGACCTCTGAGATTTAAGATGTATCTAAAATATACATATTTAAAATGTAGGGCTTCTCCAGAAAAACGAAGGAGGCAACAGATGTTTCTTTGTATACTCTACATCATTAAAATTATATTTTCCTAGGAAATTGAATTGTAAATCAGCAGAAATTATGCAATGTAAACTACTGATTGTAAAGTATCATTTAACTATTTGCTTTATATGAGCACTGTAAGTTCCTAAATAAAAGTCTAAATATGAATTGCTGGTGTACATGCACATTTAAGAAAATACTCAGAAGTTCAAATAAAACTAAAACGAATGGTTCTTCTTGGTCAAGTCCAGATACATTGAGAAAAGTAGATTCCAAATTTTCAGCCTTACTAGAAAAGGTAACAAAGCTCTATTTGAGGATCTTGTCCAGAAAAAAAATGAAACTGTAAACATCTTCATCAACATCCTAGGAATTTTTCATCCCTGTTAAATACTCCCATAAAGCTTCATAATTCTCTTTAAACATATTAAACTTATAAAATAGCATGATTTTTCTTAGTAGGCTGTAAGGCTATATTTTGATTGGTCCATAAGTTGAGCAATATATAGATTCATATCTGTCTCATTAATTGCTATCCTCTGGTACTTAGCACACTGCATTACACAGTGTATATATTCAACCCATGTGGACTAAATTATTTCGCCATTTAATGGATAAAAATTAAGGAAGTTCTTGCCCAAGGTCACAAACTAGTAAATAGTAGAAAGGGTAAAAAAAATGAAGAAATAAACCCCCAAGAGGTTAAAAGTGAGTTTAAAAAGGAAAAGAAAAAAGCAAGGGTGGAGAGATTTTAATATTTTATATTCAGCTGAGCCCAGCAAATCTTTATTGAATATCTAATATGTGCAAACCAATGTGTTTGCTTCCCGGTCTTTTGAGTTTGGGAATATTAGAAATGTTACCTGGCAAGAAGCACAGCAGCACCAGAAATAGTCATGATTTCTCACTATGTCAAAATGTGGGGAAAGGGATGGTTTAGGAGTTGACATTTAAATGAGAACAAATGCTTGTATATTGCTCTATACGCCTACTATTTCTATAAAGAAAAAGAAAAAAAATTGCATGTGGCCTTGCCTCTCTTGAATAAATTAGAGTTACAACCTATAGAAAATAGTTTTTATATAACTTAAAACCTAATTGATTAGAAATTAAATGTATTCTATCTAGTCTTTCTACCTTTAAAGTAAAAGTACATAAAAGGAAGGGAAAGGGATTTTTATTAGATTCTGTCATATCCTGTAAAGAAATCAACTATGTATCCTGATTCTCTTACATAACACAATTAAAATTTTCCAGTGTCTAAGTGAAAATTGAGATGCTTGAATATGAAGTCAGACAATCCAACTTAGCAAAGGGATCTCTGCACATAGAGTTAGAGACTCAAATTCTATTCTATCATTCTTAGGGTCACAAAGAAAGTTCCATGGTAAATGTAACTTGGCATTCCTAGGGCTACTAGTTTCTCAATTGCACCATGATGGAATTCTTGCCTAATCTTTTCTGTCTGAATCCATAGGGTTTAATGAGGCACAGGAGAGCTGAGGAAGTAAATTACTCTCCATTCATCATTCATGTATTCACTCACTCACATATTCATTCATTTGTTCACCAAACATAATTGAGCAAAGTATATTTGCTCAAAGATTAATAAGATACTTTCCAGCGACACAAATGCAAATAGATAAATCCCACTAAAAAGCTGTCCAAATGGTGGAACATCTAACTCTGAATCAGTCAGAGGTTTTACTTTGAAGCTTAACCCAAGATCTAGAATATGGTATTCATTTATTGTTTAATTCTGTAAGTAAAGCAAGCATTTATGGAGAGTCAAATTTAGGACAGGCACTAGGCCATGTGCTGGGGATACAAAAGTGACTGTAAACAGGTCTCTTCCATTAAGAGTTTATGATCTATAACTAATAACAACATGTTATATATTTGAGCACAGATTGCTATCGAGACATAGAGTTGCACTATCTAATCCAAACTAGGAGACAGAGGTTAAGAAATGCATCACAAACATGTTATTCATGTCTGACCAGTCAAGGATAAGATTAAGTGTAAAGATTTCTACTTCTGCTCACACCTGACTTTTGAAGACCATCTTTTCTGGCCTATCAATCCAGGCTCTAAGTAGTACTTCATCCCAAACTTAACAAGCAAGAACTTAACTAGAAAGAACATAGGAGTTTTGTTCTTGAATTCCTTTCAATGCTATGGAGTGAATACACAGGAATTCACACACTGACTGAGCTGCTGTGGAACCTCACTTGTCTGTGTGCAAAGGCTGTATTGCAGGGCCTGTGAAGGAGAGCCCGAAAAGCTTTTGCATGTGGGCAGTGTTTTGGAGCAGGACTAAATTGGGGAAGTACCGAAGCGAGCAACCGCATCCATCCTTGGCCTAGTGTTGTGGTTCTTCCCTTTACCTCGCACTGAACTCCCAGAGGGGACGAAAAAGGAAACAAGCTTTGGCTTTTCCCAGCTCAAAAGTATTGTAACACCTCAACATTTTAGTGTTTAGTTAGTTAGTTAGTTAGTTAGTTAGTACTTTAGTGTAAGTACAGTGCCTTAGGTCCGACTAATCACTGCATGGGATCCTCCTTGCCACAGCATCTCTTCAACAGTGAGCATATTATTCAGGCTTATAATTCCAGCAACCCAGTACTCGAGTTGACTGAGGGATCAGCATGGGAACAAAATTAATTCCTATGGAGTGACCCTCAACATTTGCACAGATGCTACCAAGAGGAAATTTGCCTCAGATCTATTACATTGCAGACTAGAAGTTGCTGGAAGCCATCCAGCTACCACAGGGTGCTTGTTACTGAAGGTCCAATGGAGGAAAGTAGAACTACCAGATGGGATGGGCAAGAGCATAGATGAGAAGAACACAAAAGAAGCTCTTGGCATAGAGAAGGTGTAGATAGGCGGACAACCCTGTAGGGTACACGAGACAACCGTTCCCTCCATTACTGTTAGAAAAAATGACTTTGGAAGATAAAAGCAAGACCATGGTGCAGAAGAATTTTTTGCAAGAGAGTGACAAAGTGATTTTTGAAAGAGAAATGTCCTTTGACTATGGAATTAATGAAAGGAAATGAAGATCGGAGATGAGTAAATGAGTTAAAGCACCATTGGCATCCTCCAGGAAGGAAAGATGAGATTCAAAACTCAGATTGAAAGAAAGAAAAGAAAAGGAGAAAAATGATCAATATCACACAAATAGAATTTTCAGGATATGAGAATTGAGAATGATAGGAATACAGGCTAAATTCTAAGTTATCTCTTGAGAGGAAGAGTAAATAATGAGATCAATCACCAAAATATAAAGTAGAAGACAAGAACAAAACTTGGGTGAAAAATATACTTAGTTCTGTTCCATTAATGTGAAGCTTTAGGTACTTTGACCTATGCAAGTAGAAACTCAATAGATAATTTAAAAGTTGTTGCAGGAGATAAGATTTTGAAATCTTTTTACAAATCAGATGTAAATAGCTATGTACTTAGATGAGTTAAAATGGAACAAGTATGTAACATGAGACAAGTTAAGAATATGACTCTAGAAAGGAGAAAAATAAATTATAATTAGAGAGCCAAGAGAAATTTGAATCCTTAAAGTCAAGCAGATGAATGGTTCAAGGAGGGAAAAACCAATACTATTAAATTCAGTAAATTTTTTAAAGATAAACAAGTAACCATTCTATTGGCAATAAAGACATTTTTGACAGAATTGATGAAAACTGTTTTAGTGAAAAGATGAGTAGATTTTTTCACAGATTTGGGACTATAGCTAGGATGAGAGAAATGGAGACTTTGAGGGTAGACCAAGTTTAATAAATCTAGTAATAAAAAAGAAAGACATTGATAGTGATGCCTTGAAGATGTGGGGTAAAAAAAACTTGGCTCGGAATTTTGGTTTGTTTGCTTATTAATGTGGGAAGTGGGTATATTTTTATGCTGCCAGGAAAGATCTAATAAGAAAAAAGTATGGCTGAAAATATGGGAAAGAAAAGTCATGGCTGGTAGAGTGAAGTCCATGATGAAGCAGGAGAAAATAAATTCTAAAATGAGAGATTAGAGAGAGGAAATAGAACGGAAAATAAGGATAGGGCTGGGGGTTCCTGAGTGAACTGGGCCTGGGTATGGTGGTGGGAGGGTATTGTAATGAGGTGAACATGGTGAAGATGTGGAAAAATGGAGAGGTATACCAACACAGGGAACTGAAGATGGTTCTTGTCCAAGGAGTAAAGTCAGTGAGTGAATGGATGGGAGAAAAACTGAAGTGATAATTGAACTGGATATTTGAGGGCAACCAGTGTTGGGCATTTCAGGCAAACATGAGTGTATACCATTATGCAGGCAAGCAACAGACTTTCCTTATTTCTATCCAGTGGTGTGAGGTATAAAGAGTTGAGTGTAGTTTAGGGTAATATTGGAAAATAAGACTAAAGAAAGTTTCTAGTGATAGAGTGCTTTGCTTTCAGAATTAGGTAGTACCTACTTTCACTTGTTCTAAAGACTCTTTAAGCAGAGGAGGGACTATGTCAGATTTCTTTTGGGGAACATGATGCTAGCCGCTAAACAACAACTGATGAGTTGGGAAGGAGAAAAAAAGCCTAGAATCCCAAGGCATTTTTTGAGCTAGAATCTACATTTGATAACGGAACAAATGTGAATTGTAAAGGAAGGGATTAGTACAGCGTGACTACGACAGAAGAGAAAAAGCACTTCAGAAAGTATATATTAAATCAAGACTCCTTCTAAAGACCATCTGGCTTCTTTGCTTAAGTAAAAATAGGCTTATTTCAAACAGTCAATTCATAAGGTGAAACTAGTGAGTATATACTATTTATTAAAAATCTTTTTTTAAGTGTCTATGATATTCCATACACTCTGCAGAGCACTGGAGGTATGAATAAAGCTGAATTCCTGCCCTCCAACATCTTCAAAGCCTTCTAGGAAAGAGAGGAAAGAAAGAAGAATCAAACGATTCAATATTGGAAATATGTATATGGCAGTATGGGAGTGCAAAGAGAGTCCCTGACTGCCTCTATGCATAAGTAAAAGTTTCACAAGGATGAATTTGAATGATAACTCAGAGGATAAACTGTAGATTTTATAAGCAAATAAGGGGAATCTTTGACAGAAAGACTAGAAGGGAGAGTAGACGTCCTGTTTGAACAGAAAAATGCTTTCAAAGGTATTTATGGAGAACTATTAGAGTGTGAAGCTGAAAAGGGCTACAAGGGTAGAACAAGGGTACAAAAGTCTTGAATGACATGCCATTCTTTTCCCTTTGATGACTAGAAGGATGATATTAATGATGATGATGGTAATTATATTTTACAATGAATTTTTTTATCATGTACTTACCGGGTGTCATTAGCTGTGCTACAGATTTGTAGAACTTAATTCATTTTTTCCCAGTCCAATACTAATACCTAATTTACAGATCAGAAAAATGAGGCACAAAGATGTTAAATAAATTCATTCAATTCACCAACTAAGTAAGTGAAGAAGCCAGCATTTGGAACTGTCTACCTCTGTAATATTAACTACTCAATCAGAAGGCTCCTGATACAGATGGGAAAGAGTTTAAGGATTTCATGCACGAAGAAGATATAATTGACTTGCCTATTTGGAATAGTAGCTCTGTAGTTCAAAGGATTGAACAAATATTGGGAAATGGTTATTTAAAAACTTGCAGGGTTCCAGGCAGCCCAACCTAAGAACATAACTGTGGTTATGGCAGTGAGGGTAAAGGACAGATCTGAGACTTTTTGAGGGACTAGAATTGGCAGGACTTGTCCATTCATTGGGATTATTAGGGCTGGGGCACAAAGGAAAAGGAGGATGATATTTAGGCTTCAAAGTAGGAAAAAAATAGATATATTTTAGTAGGAGATGAAGAATTTGGGACATATTAACCTGTGAGTAGCCCATAAGATACTCAAGCAAAACTCAGTCAATCACAATTATACTGGGCAAATCTTAAGAATATGGTTAGAGCTTTATGTGATGATGAAGTAGTCATCAAAATAGAACAGCTATTTGAAGATATGAGTGTGGACGTAATTTTACAAACAAGGATGAAGAAGGAAAAGAGAAAAGAATTAAATATCTTTTGAGGGGTAGCTGACAATATGACACACAAATTAGACCTGGAAGGAAAAAAGAGTAGAAAACCAGAAGAGAGAGACATCCCAGAAAGAAGACATTAGCAGGAAAAAATTGGCTGATTATGAGGTTTAAGGGTCTAGGATTCCTGAACAGTGTCCTTTGGAATTAGTAATGATGGTGTCATCAGTGACTGTAAGAAATCCCTGATAATATACTAGCTGGAGGTAGTTGTGGTCATAAGCTACGGAAGTTGATTCCATAAGCAGGTCAGTGCCATTGGTTCAGGAAGCTGTTTGGTGCTCAAAGATGACGGCTATGTGGCCAAAATGCCAAGAGACTCTCAGGCAGTGTTTCCTTCCAACCTTGCACCCAGATGGAGGTGTGTGCTCATCCGTTGAGCTATAAAATGGTGTGGCATGGAGGGGGCAGGGTGAAAGGAAAATTTCTCTTTAACTAAGACCATTCAAGTTTTGTCAAGGGAGCATGTTTCTTCAGACATAAAAGCATCTGTTCTCTATTATAACTTGACAAGTATTAAGTGAAAATCTACTCTGTGCCCCATACTGGACAATACCTTCCACTTTATCCTCTAAGGAAGGCTCTCAGAAGCCTTAATAATCTGCTCAATAATTCTTCAGATTTATATTACTTAGAAAAAAAATTGATACAATTTCCCAGCAAATTTGTAATCATGTAGGATATGTAACTTGATGACAATTCTACTGTTTTGGAATACCATTCCTTCAAATACAAGGGACGATGGGAAGTACAATTATAAAATGACATTGGTTTCTACAAACCAAAGAAGAAATAAGTCTTCTTTGTTTGAAGTCACTTCTAGCATTCAGTTAGGTATTTGGATTAAGGAGGGTATAGCAATATACACATGCTTTAAATTTGCAGACCCACACATGTATATTCAAAGAAGTGCAGAATTTCAAAAAACATGAAATGTTTATATAAATTTTTCAGAGCTATTAATGTTTCATGTGAAAGTTTGATCTTAAGCCATTTCTTTTATAATCGGCATTATTAGATCTCATATTTATGTCTTTCATTCCCTTTTCTCACTTTGAAATGGTTGATATATTTACATGAAAATGACATCTTTGTTCCTTAGAAAATCATCTATGGCTTATTCCCTGCCCTGAATTATAATAATCCTATATTTGTGACATCTTAATCACCTCCAAGCAACCAATTGTGAGGTTAGAAACAGAGGATTAAAATTTCAAGTGAGGAATAAGAAGGAGAAATTGATGAGGTCTTTAAAAACCAAGGTTTTTAAATTTTTTTTCTCCCAAATAAATATCCTGAGGAATAAGAAATGATTTTCAAACAACTACTATGAAGAATATAGAAAAAGACAGCAGAACTGTTTATCAAAGTTTCCCATGGCATGTCAGCAGGTCCTTTGGAACTGACAGTGCTGATCTAAACGTTTTGATAATAATAGAAGTGTTAACAGTGATAGGAACAAATAATATTAAACACTGTCAACTGTAACATTTCATTTTCACTGGCCTGATGTCACTGCTGCAAAGAAGGAGGAAAGAAGAGAAAATGATTTAACTACTGAATCATTGCAAATAAGGCTGGAGTAACAATATTGGGAAAGGTCACGTGGATGTTAAAAGGGAAGAAAAGGAGGGAACAGGGAGAGGGAAAGAAGGAGGTAGGGGAGAGGAAGGGAGAAACAGAAAGGAACCCAGTCATGATCCATGCTTGTAATAGTGATTGCAAAAATATTTACAGGATATATAGACACAAGTAGGTAATACATAAAAGTTTAAATTATTTATATTATTTAGAAATAAAACCTTACAGGGGCGCTTGAGTGGCTCAGTGGGTTGAAGCCTCTGCCTTCAGCTCAGGTCATGATCTCAGGGTCCTGGGATCGACCCCCACATCGGGCTTTCTGCTCAGCAGGGAGCCTGCTTCCCCCTCTCTCTCTCTGCCTGCCTCTCTGCCTACTTGTGATCTCTCTCTGTGTCAAATAAATAAATAAATAAAATCTTAAAAAAAGAAAACCTTACAAATACATAGGAACCAGATGTTGATCCTTTAGTATTGTCCCCAACTCCATCTCACCAACATGAGCCAAAGAACAGTCTATTTACTGAAAAACAGTGTGAGACCTTTGAACTATGCTTCTTAATCTTTTCCAATTCAACACATTATTCACACAAACTAAACATAATGTATTGCTCAAGAATAATATATTTGCACCTTAAATATTTAAGTAACTTATGATATTACATTAAACTGAAATATCCATTATGAAAGTGTATACTGTTACAAAGTCGATAATAGTTAAATATTAATATTTGTTTTAAGACATTTTTGTCATATTCCACAATCAATTTAAAGTAGAATATTAAAGAAACCTATATAATACAAAGGATCAAAAATATTGTCCCAAAGATATGGATATAAGCTTTTTCTCACTATTTTTTCACTGGGATAATCAATAAACAATGTTGTGGACCAATTCAAATATATATATTTTTATTTATTTATCTGGAGAGCAAGGGGAAAGGGGCAGAGGGAGAGGGAAAGAGAAAATGAGTCTTAAGTAGACTCCACATCCAGCAAAGAGCCCGAGGCGGGGCTTGATCTCGAGACTGAGATCATGACCTGAGCTGTGATCATGACCTGAGCCAAAATCAAGAGTCGGATGCTTACCTGATTAAGCCTACAGGCACCCCTTATATTTCTTTTTGAGAGGGAGAGATAATGATATAAATTGGGGGATATAGATGAAATGAAATATTTCATTGATATTAGCATTATTAATTTAGGTACCTGCATCTATTTATATTTCATACCTACATTTCCCACTCTTCATATTTCAAGCATTCTTTTTGTTAATTTGCACAGTTACCAGCACCCCAGACAACATCTATTCAGTAATCTAAAAAGAACGTGTTCTAAAGAACATCATGTTCTCTAAAGAGAACACATCTTTAAACATCACATGAACATCATGTATTCATGTTTACATGACACTCTGATTCAAATTTGAGACCACAGAGCTTTACTTAGCTTCCTTATTATACCTCTCTAACCTCTGTTCATACCATGAACTCAGGTTCTCAGGTACACAAGATGTGGTAGGCCCAGAGATAAGCCACACAGATCTCCATTCAAGGTAGAATTCACTTTCCAGTTCATGAGAGTGCATTTAACAGAAAGCCTTCAGTCTCAGTTCTCTCGGAGTCTGTCTTACCTGCAAAGAACTTCTCTCCTGAGGTTATGCTATTCTATGGTTTATGACATGTAGTTACTGAACAAGGTAGGGCTATAAAAGCCCTGCCCCCTTTTCTCAACATGAGGCATTCTGATAGACACTACTCACTCCAGAGCTTCCCTCGGCAGGAGGTTAAGGCTTTACCGGTCTTGCATAGCAATTTTCCTTTTTATTGTGACAAATACTGCTTCTTCTCTCTTCAACTCATAGCTAATAATCACTAATAAAATGGTGTATCTCAAATTCTTGTCTTAACATCTGTTACTAGAGAACAAATGAAAGTAAAATGAAAATAGCCCATAATGACTCCATTATTACACACAGTCACATAATTACTCTGAATTATACATACAACAGTTTCAGTATTAGCTTTGTTTCAAATGCATTTTCTTGGGGCACCTGGGTGGCTCAGTGGGTTAAAGCCTCTGTCTTCATCTCAGGTCATGATCTCAGAGACCTGGGATCTAACCCTGCATCGGGCTCTCTGCTTGGCAGGGAGCCTGCTTCCCCCTCTCTGTCTCCCTGCCCTTCTACCTGCTTGTGATCTCTCTCTCTTTCTGTGAAATAAATAACAAAATCTTTTAAATAAATAAATAAATAAAATGCGTTTTCTTTAATGCTATTGACTGAGAATTACATTTCAGACACATGTATGATTCAATTGATTGCTGTGGATTTGCCTAAAGATCAAGCCAGACTGCATTCAAAGATAAAGATAATATACGTGACAAGGGGAGGAATACTTTACAGAGAGAGCTTACCAAATATTTGCAAAAGAATATCCAACTGATAGAGCAATTTACAAAATAAATATTACATCATGATTCAGTTGAGGTTATTCCAGGCATGCAAGGAGAGTTCAACCACTAGAAAACCACTCATGCAATTTATTTACCACAGTAATGTATTAAAAACTGAAACTCTTCAATATAGAATATTATCTATAAAAGTTAACAAATATTCTTTATAAATGATATCTTCCAGTGTGCCTGGGTGGCTCAGTGGGTTAAAGCCTCTGCCTTTGGCTCAGGTCGTTATCTCAGGGTCCTGGAATCAAGCCCCACATCAGGCTCTCTGCTCAGGAGAGAGCATGCTTCCCCCTCTCTTTCTGCCTGCCTCTCTGCTTACTTGTGATCTCTCTCTCGGTCAAATAAATAAATAAAATCTTTAAGAAAAAAAGGATATCTTCTAAAAAATGTGGGAAACATATTTAGCACAATATGTTAAAAAGTTCATTTCCTTTGAAAATAAGAATTATAATAATTGCATTCAGCTGTGTACTGGAGGCTTTAGATCAAATTTTTTCAATCTCAACAGTGTCAACATTTTGGGCTAGAAAATTCTTTGTTGTAGAGGGTTGTTATGTATACAGCAGGACATTTAGCAGCACCATTAACCTCTACCCACTAGATTCCACTAACACCCTTCCCAGTTGTGACAGCAAAAAATATCTTCAGACATTGCCAAATGTTCTCTGGAAAGCAAAATTTTTACCAGTTGAGGATCATTGTTTTAGATAATATTGAATAATAAGATAAACCCATAAGAATAGCAGCAATGGAAAAAATAAAATTGTATTATCAATATGATTGCTTTTGAAAATATTCTAAGAAATTATATCAAAAAATTATGAGAATGATTTAAATTATTATAGACATTTATTAGAATATATTAATATTTAACACAGTAAATCAGTGTTCTAAAATTAGTTGTATTCTTAAACATTGGCTAGAATTACAAAGTGTACCTTTTAAAATACTATGCACTACTAGGTATTTACTTAGAATACTAAATACTAAGAATATTAAAATACTAATTCAAAAAGATACCCGCACCTGATGTTTACAGAACCATTATCTACAATAACCAAATTCTGGAAGCAGCTCAAGTGTTCCTCAACTGATGAATGATAAAGAAGATGTGATATATATACTCAATGGTATATTACTCAGCCACAAGAATGAAATCTTCCCATTTGCAATGACATGGATGGAGCTAGAGAGTATTATGCTAAGCAACATAAATTGGTCAGAGAAAAATACCATATGATTTCATTCATATGAGGAATTTAGGAAACAAATCATAGAGCAAAGAGGAAAAAAGAGAGAGAGGCAAACCAAGAAACAGACTCTTAACTATGGAGAACAAACTGAGGGTTACCAGAATGGAGGTGGATGGGGGAGATGGGTTAAATAGGTGATGGAGATTAAGGAGTACACTTGTTATGAGCACTTGGTTATGTATGGAAGTGTTGAATCACTATATTGTACACCTGAAATTAATATTACACTGTATGTTAACTAACTGGAATTTAAATAAAAACTTAAAAATAATTTAAAAAATGAATAAAAATGAGTCATTAAAACCTGGCATTTCTATTTTAAAAAAATAATGTCTAAGGTACCGATCAAAATTAACAAAAATTATACAAGATCTCAATGAAAAGAATTGAAATTTTTAAAATGACTTTTAAAAAGCAAATATAGGCATTACGATTATGGGCAGTACTTTATGATTAATATATTGGCTATTCCCCAAATAATTTATAACTCCAATGTAATTCCAATAAAAATCCTGACATGGTTTTTATTGGAATATGACCACCTGATTGTTAAATGTATGTGAAATAAAAAAGGGAACAGAAGAGCCAAGACAATTTTGGGGAAGAAAACCAAGATAGAAGGACATGTCTTACTACTATCAAGAGTTGTTATAATTATGACCCAGTGGGACAAAATCAGGAATAAACAGGGGAAAAAAAAAACCAAACCACACAACACAATTCTTTTTATTAACAGAATGAAGCATTTGTACTTGATATATGCACAGGTCACATTGCAGATGAATGAGAAAATATGTAATTCTTCAATAGGTGGTGTTAGAAAAAGTGGTTATGCTTATAAAAGAATTAAATAAAATTGGATTTTATATAAATAGATAAAGCAACCCAGAAGAGATGAACTATCTAAATATGAAAAGCAAATATTTAAAAATTTAGAAGAAAATATAATGAATAAATATTATAATATTGACATAGGAAAGACTGCTAAATTCAATTACATGAAAATTGAAAACTTATGTGCATAAAGATTACCATAAAGTATAAAAAGAAGATGAAAATAGGAAGGTACTTGTCACTCATATTGTCAAAAGATATTTATTTATTTATTTATTCGTTTATTTATCTTAAAAGATTTAAATCTTTTAGAAGATTTTATTTATTTATTTGACAGAGAGAGCTATCACAAGTAGGCAGAGAGGCAGGCAGAGAGAGAGGGGGAAGCAGGCTCTCTACCAAGCAGAGAGTCCGATGAGGGGCTCGATCTCAGGACCCTGAGATCATGACCTGAGCTAAAAGTGGAGGCTTTAACCCACTGAGCCACCCAGGTGCCCTGATACATGCATTTTTAATAGAGGCATAAAGATAGGCATGGAAATGTTAAAGAAAGTTAATTTTAACATTTACTACTGTGAAATGAGGAAAGATGTCATTGGGGAGGACTAAACATGGTGCTTCAACCATATCCATGATCTGTACATCCATGGTACATTTCTCACAACTGAGAACCTGACACTGGCACATTACTATTAACTAAACTCAGGACTTTATTTTGATCTCATCAGTTTTCCCATAATGATCTCTTTCTGTTTCAGGGTCCAATGCAGTGTGCTTCACCATATTTATTTATTTATTTATTTATTTATTTATTTATTTATTTATTTAAAGATTTTATTTATTTGACAGAGAGAAACACAGCAAGAGAGGGAACACAAGCAGAGGGAATGGTAGCGGGAGAAGCAGGCTTTCGGCGGAGCAGGGAGCCCGATGCGGGGCTCGATCCCATGACCCTGAGATCATGACCTGAGCCGAAGGCAGATGCTTAACAAGTGAGCCACCCAGGTGCCCCGCTTCACCATGTTTAGTTGTTATCTCTTCTTGGTCTCTTCTGGTCTCAGGTTCTCTTGGTGTTCATGACTTTGACAGTGCAGAGGAGTACTGACTTGATATGCCCTGCAGTGCCCTACGATCTTGGTTTCTCTGAATTTTTCCTTATATTACATCAGGGCTAAGGATTTCTGGAAGAATAGTGTAGACATGAAGTATTTTCTTCACATTTTTTAGGGCTACATGATATTCACATGGCATCACCAATTCATACAGTTGCTTCCTCAGTTGTTTAGGGTAGATTTGCATGGGTTTTTTCACTGTATGAGTACATGTTTTGTTTTGTTTTGTTTCTTTCCTTACCCTGTTCTTTAGAAGTGAAGAGTCTAATAATCTAACCCATCCTCAAGTCTGGTGATGGTGGCCTGAGGGATGGGGTTGTCCATGCAAGTGAAGTTCCACCTCTAGGAGAAGAACATCTATACGTAGGCAATTCATTTTGAGAGACAATTAAAATTAAAGCCAAATAGTTCTGATAGGGTGGGATTGAATAGCTTATTTCTACTAATTAAATTTTATCATCAATATTGTATTAACTTAATATTATTTAATCAACTTTTATTCCTATGGAGCAATTGAAGTGGTAACATGCTAAGCATTAGAGGACATAACTCTAGGCAGGAATAATTGGTTTTCATCAGGGTAGACTTTTTTGAATAAAAAACATTTTTAAGCAAACCTATTACTGTTCTACATACTTTTGTTGATAATAACATATATATTTAATTTGATTCTCCTTGAGGTTTTCTATTTTCCCCTTTCATTTAGAGTAAGTTAGAATGCAATTCATAATATACTGTGTGTAGCTACATTTCCTATTCACTGCAAAGATTATTTTTTTCTGATGGGTATTGCATGTAAGCTTGTGTTTATGAGAATACTGAAAAAATAAATGAAAACTCTCAAAGTGTAGTATTCTTTGAAGCTTAATGGAAAAAGAACTCACCAACCTGTATCTTATTTTAGTAACAGGTATTGGAAGGCTCTGCAATCTTTAACTGTTCTATGAATTTATTTTACTCTATTGTCTTAACAAAGTCATTTATTTCCTGTGTGTTATTTGCATTCCACGTATATACCCACAATAGGGGGATTTGTTAGTGGAAGAAACACCAGCATTGACGTCAGCTACTTGATTCTTCTCTGTCAATTTACTAGTCTTGGGATTTTAGAGAATTTATGTTAATTGGTTTCCTTTTTCCTCATTTATAAAATGTGGCAGTTGGTTACTAAGTTTTAAGATTGTTGTAAAGAGAGAAAACAACGCCTGCAAAGTACTAATTGCAGTACATTTGCAGTGCAAGCCATAGGAGATGCGCGGAACACTTTTTTTTGTTTGTTTGTTTGTTTCTCCCTTTATTTTGAGAACAGGCAGGCCAGTGTTCAAATCCCAGCCAGACCATTTCTTTCTCCTTGAACTTGGGAAAAGCTCTTTAACTTTGACTCTGATCTCCTCTTTTGGAAGGGAATAATATATTACCTATCAACAACATCATTGTTGCTAATGATATATATGAGCACCTCACCAAATTCCTGATAATGTGGTTGCTTAAGATTTCATTTTCTTTTCTCTTCATCAAGAACAAGTTACTATTTGTATTCTAGTTATTATTCACATTTTTAACTTTTATTTTAAAAATTAGGAAATGCTATGGGCCAATTTATAAATTCTACTAACTTCTAATTTGAAGGACAAAGGTCAGATAAAACTAGCTTTATAAGTGATACAACTGCAGCATAATGTTAGATTGTGATCTCAGGGTCAAAAGATCAAGCCCTGCATTGGGCTTAACACTCAGCATGGAGTTTGCTTGAGATTCTTTCTCTCTCTCTCTGCCCTTACTGCTTGTTCTCTCTCAGATAAATAAATAAGACTTTAAAAAAAAAACCAAAACTATGGTATAATATAAGAGCTGTGCAGGACAGCCAAGTAAAATTGGCTATTTATTTTACTAACTCATGTGCGTCCTACCTGCTTAGAAAGGATTTAAAGTTGGACCCTGGGATTGATAGGAAAATCTGTGTTTCAGTCCTGGCTTGGCTTCTTACAGTCCCTAGAGCTGGCAATAATGTACTGAACCGTTCTGATCCAGTTTCCCAGTCTCTAAAGAACAATGTTGATAATGTTGCAATAAAATCAATGTTGATTTCGAGGTTTGCTCTAAAAATTAAATGAGATGCAATATAGTATATAATTCATGTATAACCATATGCAGTGCATAATGTGTGTGCTAGGTAACTGGAAGGAATGGTACATGATTATTGATGATCCCATCTTGGATTCCTTATGATTTATTTGAATCTGTCCGTAGGACCCAAAGCTAAAGGCTCAAGCGACTTTATAAAGGAGGTCCTTAACATTTTAGGTTTTGGAGTCTTTGTTCTTGCCCAGCAAGAAGCTTCAGGTGTTCCCTCTCACCGAGCCCTCTGCCTGCAGCAGCATGGGCAGCACTGACAGTGGCCTGGCTAACTACCAGCTTACCAGGAGGGGAACTTGCTTAATTGCCTGAATTCTGACTTCACAAAGCAGCTTTCACACCTAAGGCTGGAGCAGCTCACATCTGTGGCTGTCAGGCTTCTGCCTTGCAGATGAAGAAATCGGCTGTGCCTGGTCCCCACAGGATACCCAGGGGTCCAAGCCTCATGCATAAAGTCAAAACACACACACTCATTTCCATATAGAATACAAATAACATATTCATTTAATAAGATAACTCCTGAAACTTAATGCACATATTATTTTAAGCTCTGGTGCAGGTAATTAACAATCTTGCTTAGGAAAAATCGATGAAACCGTTTGATCAAAACCGAATTCCTTTCATTTTATTTGCACATGTGTTATCTCTGTGCACATTCACAGTACTTTACTTAAATACACTCACCCAGAACAATTTTTCTCTTTAATGTTAAGTTAATTTATGGTATTACCTCAGGCTATGTGCTGTGTGTGTGTGTGCCTGTGTGAGTGTGTGTGCACGCGTGCATGCACTAATATGGTAAAAAAGAACTGGGGAGAAAGGGAGAACTTATTAGCTTTTATAGATATAGGTGTATTATTCATTTGATAGCTATAAAATGTATATTTTTATTTATGTGCCATCAAAAGAATCACTAGCTGCTTATAGGGTGTCGGAATTCACAGGATGCTATGCCATAAAGTATCGTGCTTGACTTCACATCCGAGAGCACCAACTGGGTTCTAATAATGATACCTCTGATGGTGAGAGTTTAATTACTCAGCTACTGCTCAGTATAGCAACTGCATAAACAGGGGAGAATGCACGTCTTGGGCAATTTTGCAAACTTTCATTATTACCAATCAGTGGTTTCGTAGGGTTTCAGTTTAGCTAAGCTGCAACTACGTTTCTCCAGAATTTCCTTCTGTACGTGATTCCTGGTTAGGGTTAGCCACAAGAAATATTTGTGCAAGGTAGAGAATGGAGAAAGAGAAGTAAACCGGAAGTCGTTATACTCTGGTTTCCCGAGAAGTGCCCTAACCACTGCCTCTCACACAGGGTGCAGCTGACCTGTGGGCTCCTCCTGTAGTTGTGGGCAGCAGGTTGGCTGGCAGCTCTTGCAACTTCACCTGGACCTCCTGGTCCAGTTTCCTCAATTCCTGGGCCAGAAATCTGTGCAGCTTGGGAGCCCCAAGAGATACGCTATTTCCAACTACTTTGAACTGATATCCATTTCCGAATTAATTTTGACCTAGACTCCTGGTATCAGTAGTCTAAATCAGAGGTTGAAATTCAAAGCCAAAATATCAATTGTAATTTACTGTCTCTTGAGGATGTGTCACAAAGTACACACAGGGGGTCCACAATGTCATCTGAAGTAGAACTCTTAGTATTAGTGCTTTTCTTTACTGTCAACTAATGCTTCTATTAATGGTAGTTCGTTCTGTTGTCTCTTTTGATCTTATTGTTTTAACTGTTATTTTTGGCCTAGGAGGAGGAGGGCAGGTGTCCCTGCAAAGTAAGACATGCATCAGCAACTTGTAACTATTTTGGTCAAGGCTGGCCTTATATGTAAGTATCAATTAATGTGTGATCTGCTTTTCAAGTTGGGGCTGAGAATTCCTCCTGACCCAACTCCTAGGTACTTAGAAAATATTTTCAGAAAAGGGATATCTTCACAGCCAGTTTATAACAATGTCTTTTTCCTTATCATTAGTGATACCTCCCTTTTGTTAAAGTGATACCTCCCTTTTGTTAATTCCTGAATACCGCTGACAAAGTCCCAAATACACTGACAGAAGTAACCCTTGAAGTTGTTACCTCCTCAATGGAAATTAATTATATAAATAGTTGTTATTTTGAAAAGCTGATGGACACAGAAGAACTGAATCATAAGACAGAATGATGATGGAGGAAAGGAAAAAGGATTGAGGTGGGACACTGGTTACTGCCTAAAACGTGGGTCCAGAAGAACAGTAGAGTTGGTAATAGCTTAGACTTCTATGGTTTACAGACATTAAAATTTTCCAGGTGAATTTTTTTTTCCCTTTGTGGGGAACTCTGACCTTAAAGTACCAGGATAGCAGAAGGAACATTTGCTTTAACTTACATTAGATCTTTGCTTTTTCAGAAACATAAATGGCACCTTCACTTAATTCACTGATGGCTCAAATGGGGTGCACCAGCCTGCTGACATGAAATTGAAGAGTAAGACAGTCATAAGGGTGCTGGGTGCCTTGTGCAGGAATGTATGGAAGTCAGATCATCGAAATATTTATATAATCATGACCAGAAAAGCCCAATTTTGACCTGAAATAATCTTTGTAAAATTCATTGTACTTCCTAACAGATTTGTCTCCCACATTTAGATGTGTTCTTTTCAACTTGCAAACACTTCATACTCCTCAGAAAGCAATGTAGCTTGCTGACAAAGCACTGAATGTAATGAATGCTTATCCTTAAGTTGTTGAGATGCCACTTTTCTTTATGTCCATGGTTCACAATTATGAACTTCTTCTAAATGCTGCTGTGCCTCATGGAATGGTAACTTATGGAGTAACTCATGGAGCAGGCTTACCTTGAATATCTATGATGAGAGTTTTCAGATCCAATAAACTCTGTCTTAATACTAGTTTTCTCTTTATTTTCCTAACAACTAGTTTGATTTCATTTCTATTCATTACTCTTGGAAGTTTGCACATTCAAAGCAGAATTTTAATAGGCTATGCTATTTTATTCCAAATTCACTTTTTCTCGGACTCCTGATTTTCATTCACTGATAGGGGGACTGATAGATATATGTATATAGCTATGGATGTAAATATAGACATTGACATAGTTGATTTATGGACATAGGCAAATAGGCTGATACATTTGATAAAGTATAACAGTATAATAAGCAAGATGGAAGGAATTACAGCCTGGAGAACTACATTTCAACTTTTGGAGAAGACCAAACTTTCCATATTATAGTTATAAATAGGAAATACTGTGAAATGAGGGCTGAAAACAGGAAGAAATGAAATCCTGATCATATGTACTCTCTTCCATAACCTCTACTACCAGACGTAAAGAACACCAAGTGGAAAGTTTTTCACCCTCTGACATTTAGGATTTCCTGATAATAATTACTGACTTTCTGCCTAGTATGACACCAAATCTGCCAGTAGGACAATTCTCACCCACATACAGGTTCCATCAGCATTTTACGGACTCATTTTTTTCCAATACAGATAGAAAACAATGTCACCAAACATTTCAGGAAATCCTGTAACAAGAAGAAAAGAGACCAAGATGAAAAGGGAGAAAAATTATTCTGGAGTTAACATTACTGCATATTTAGAAGAAAATAATCTTCAAGAAGATATTGTATGCAATGAACAAGAACAAAATGCTGTGGAAAAAGTTAATACTGACGGAACAAGATAATTTCTAGAAAAATAAGTTGAAGATAAATTCAAATCTCATTGGAAGAAGAACAAAAAGACAGCATAAAGATTTGATGAAATATATAAATGGTTAATCTAAAATATCAACACTCAAATAATATGACTTTTAGCAGAATAGAGAAAAAGAAGTAGTGTTGAGAAATATTTTCTAAAAAAAAATAAATCCATTTTCTCACAAAGGATGTGAATACACATATTTAAGGAATCTATTGAGTGTAAAGAAAAATGAATTTTAAAAAATTCTAGTCATACCATTGTCAAATTTTAAGATAATTGCAAACCCACAAAAAAAATCACTAAAAAATACTTTAATTTCCATTTCAGCTCCAACATGTAACAATTAAAAAGTGAGCAAAAACCTGAGTAGATATTTCTCCAAAAATATATGTGCAGATATAAACTATACAAAAAGATGCTTAATATCTTATTTCATTAGGAAATTTTAGATTAAAGCAATAATGAAATAATACTATATAACTGTTACAATGGTCATAATCCATAAACCTTACAATTACCAACAGGTAGAAAGATTGTAGAGTAGCAGGGACTCTCATTCATTATTGGAGGCAATGCAAAATGGTACAGCCACTTTGCAAGATAGTTTGGTAGTTTCTTACAAAGCTAAACATAGTCTTACCATATGATTGAGTACAAAACTCCAAAGTTATTTGTCCAGTTGGGTTAAAAAGTTATGTCTCTTCAAAAACTTCCATGTGAATATTTATAGTGGCTTTATTTGCACCCATCAAAAGCTGGCAGCAACCAAAATGTACTCCAATAAATAAATGGACAAATAAACTGTGGTATATCCATGTAATATTGTTCAATAATAAAAAGATTGATCAATCCTTTAAGGATCGATCCTTTAATATTTTTGAGGCTTCCTTTAAGCCTCAAAAAGGCATGGAGGAAGTAAAAACACATACTGCTAAGATGAAGAAGCCAATCTGAAAAGAATACATAGGATGATTTCAACTCTATGACATTCTAGAAAAGGAAAAAATGGAGATAGTAGAAAAAATAAAACAAAAAACCCCACAAAAACAAACAAACAACAACAGTAAAACAAAAACCCAGTGATTTCCAGGAGTTCTGAGGCTGGGGATATAAGAGGAGATGGATGGAGAATTGGGGGATGCATAAAGATAAATAAAGTACAGAGGATATTTAAGGTGGTGAAATTCTTCTGTATGATACTATAATTATGGCTAAAGGACTTTATGCAGTTTTCAAAACCCACAGAAATTTACAGCACAAAGAGTCAATCTCCCAGTAAACTATGGACTGCAATAATAGTAAATAAATATTGTTTCATGAATTGTAACAAATGTCCAACACTAATGAAAAATAATGTCCCACATTATTTCACTGTCCCACACAATGAAATGGGACTTAGTTTTTAAGTCTCACACTACTTAAAAATAAGGGAAATTGTGTCAGAGGACTATATGGGAATTCTGTACTATGTGCTTAGCTTTTCTGTAAACCCAAAATTGCTTTATAAAATAAAATCTATAAATGAAAAAAAGTAACAAGAAATAAAAGATGCCTTCAAAAAATTTTTTTTATTTTTTTAAAGATTTTTCATTTATTTATTTATTTGACAGAGAGGAGAGATCACAAGCAGCCAGAGAGGGAGGCAGAGAGAGAGGGGGAAGCAGGCTCCCCGCTGAGCAAAGAGCTGGATGGGGGGCTCGATCCCAGGACCCTGAGATCATGACCTGAGCCAAAGGCAGAGGCTTTAACCCACTGAGCCACCCAGGCGCTTCTAAAAAATTTTTTTAAAGATTTTATTTATTTATTTGAAAGGAGGGAAAGAGGAGAAGCAGACTCCATGCTAAGCATGGAGCCCATCATGGGGCTCAACACAGGGCTGGATCCCAGGACCTGAGATCATGAGTTTAAGCCAAGAGTCAGATGCCTAACTGACTCAGCCCCCTAGGTGTCTTCCTTTAAACTTCTTAATAAATGTGTTTCCATTTTAGAATTACTCATCCAGCTTAGTGATAATTAAGAATGTAGAATAAAGACAAAATTGTAATACAAAATTCAGAATATGTACTTTCTGCTCTGTTCTAGGAAGGTACTTCAGCCAGTGTGGGAGTCAGCCAGAATAAAGCAAGGTACAAAAAAATGGTATATCCAAACTTGGGAAGAGAGAACAGGAAGACCTAGTATATCTCTAGGTGAGAGCTCCTAGCCAGTAAAGTAGGACTAGAAAACCATGAGTCACAGGAGCAGAGGGCAGAGAGTAGTGTGAGGTAATCAGAAAAATACAAAACAAAACCCTTAATTGGACAGAGAATTGAAATAAAAATTGAGTAAATGATTAGGACAAGTAGAGTAGAAATTAACGAAATGCAAGTTGATTCTTCAGAGAAATCAAATATATATAAAATAAAGGAAATGATAATTATAGTTCCCAGTTATAAATTAAATAGTATAGAGTCATAGTAACAGTAGCACTCTTTGTAATTTTTTTAGTGTTAAAATTAATTCATAAAGATTTAATTATGTTTATAGTAAAACTATCAATTCAATCAGCTTAGTGTGAAAGGAAAAATAAATGGAGCTGTCTTAGTTTGGGCTGCTATCACAAAGCACCACAGACTGGGTGGCTTATAGACAGCAGAAACTTCCTTCTTTCAGTTTTGGAGCTTGCAAGTCAGAGATCAGGGTGTCAGCATGGTCAGGTTCTGGTGAGAGCCCTCATCTGGTCAGGAGACTTTCAACATCTCATGGCATCTGCACAGGGCAGAGCAGAGAGAGGAAACAAGCTCTGGTGTGACCCTTGTAAGGACGCTGATTCCATCTTGAAGACCACACCCTCATGAATTCATCTCTACCAACACATAAATTTTGTGGGAACACAAACATTCAGTCCATAACAGTCATATAAACAGTAAAGAGACCTAAGGAAAAACATGGAAGGGTAAAACATCCGTATATTTTCTATAAGTATTCAACTATTTTCCAGGGCTCATCTTAAGAAAAGAAAGAAAAGAGGGCACCTGGGTGGCTCAGTGGGTTAAAGCCTCTGCCTTCAGAAGTCATGATCTCAGGTCATGATCTCAGGGTCCTGGGATAGAGCCCCGCATCGGGCTCTCTGCTCAGCAGGGAGCTTGCTTCCCCCACTCTCTCTGCCTGTCTCTCTGCCTGCTTGTGATCTCTCTCTCTCTGTTGGATAAATAAATTAAATCTTAAAAAAAAAAAGGAAATGAAAAAGAGAGAGAGAGAGAGAAGAAAAGATAAGGAAAAAAAAAAGAAAAGAAAAAGTGATCTCCTTGACTGCATACACAGCGGTGCCAGCCCATTTCCCTGCTCTGTTTTACAACAAATTCTTTTTGAGTGATATATAAAATCCCTGTTTTCATTCCCACCTGGCATTGTTGTCATTGATACTTGTTTTTCAGTGGTCTTCAATCAGACTTCTGTTACCAAACTTGACTGAACCTGACCTTGACAAGGTAACCACTGACGTCCCAAACACAAACCTATGTCTACTGGTGCTACTTGAGCCCTCCCTCATGACTGAAAGGCTGGTTCTCCTAGCACTGTATTGGTTTTGTTCTTACTCCAAGAATCCTTCTTCCTAGTCCCTTTTGCAAGCATGTCATCTTCTGAGAGACACAATATTCTACCCTGATCACACTTTTCTGTGTACACTTCCTCCAAGTGATCTTTGGGTCTCTCTATGCCAGTAACTCTCAAAGCTGAATCTCCACTACCAATGTCTCTGAGCTCCAGATGCATCCTGCAATATCCCTTTCGCTGAATATTTGGCATCTTAACCTTAATATGGACCAAAAATATATCGATTTTATCTCCATATTTGTTCCTCTCCCAATCTTTCTTATTCTGTATAAATGTCAGCAATATCGGTAGGCTAAAATCTAAAAATTAACTTTGATTCTTTCCCGTTCCTCACACTATTATTCCATTTAGGCCTTAAATCTTGTTAACTTGCTCTCAAGACATATGAATTCATTATCTTTTTTTCCTGTATCTGAATTAAGTGAGTTCAATAAACTCTAATATTGGGCCTAGCCTAGTGGAATATTGTAGCAGAACTCATCACTTTTCAACTCAATTTCTTAAAAAGAAGCTAATGCGACATATTTAAGTAAAAAAATAACTCATATCATGATAATTTTCTTTTTGCTAAGAAGTCTCCGATTGCTTCCTAACAAACTTAGAATAAAATCCAAGTTTTTAGATTTAATGCTGCTAAGACTAGGTTTTCCCCAGAAAGAGATCCTGAAACCTCTGATGTAGAATGTGTTTCAGATTATTTTACTACAGGACGAGAA
Source organism: Procyon lotor (assembly GCA_028646535.1). Lineage (NCBI taxonomy): Eukaryota > Metazoa > Chordata > Mammalia > Carnivora > Procyonidae > Procyon > Procyon lotor. The sequence continues at coordinate 19,900,886 of CM053608.1, forward strand.
AACTAAAATATACACTGCTGTGACGGGGATGTTGGTGTCTCATCAAAATCCATATATCAAAACCCTAATCCCATTGTGATGGTATTTGGAGATCAGGCCTTTTGTGAATGAGGAGCCCTCATTAGCCTTTGCCTAAGAAGAGACACAGCAACGATCCCTCTTTCAAACGTGAGATACAGCAAGAAGGCAGCTTAGTGAGAACTAGGAAGAAAACTCTCACCAGACTCTGAATCTGATAGCATCTTGATATTGGACTTCTTATTCTCCAGAACAGTGAGAAAGTAATTAATGTCTGTTGATTTAGCACCCAGTCTATAATTTGTTATAGAAGCCCTAACTGCCTAAGATACTTTCATCATTCATCTACCAAAGGTTACACTCAGGTGCTTCCAGAATGCCTAGCTTTCCAGAGAGGGAAATCTCTCAGCAAAGAAGAATCTTAGCTATAGGACACTGTGCTCCTCTACAGGGACTATGAGTATGGAAAAGACGTGACGTTTGATAATGTCTGCTATGCTTGGCTTACAAAGAACAGCACGACTTCCCTCTAGCTCTTTGACCCTAACTTTCTTTCATGTCCCTTCTTTCCCTATCACCCTGACTTATTTCTATTCATAAATACGTAAGGTGCTTTCTAGCCTAAGCATCAGCTTGTCTCTGTGCCCAAAAAACTTTCTCTTCTCTTGCTGTAGATCTCTGTGCAGTTCTGAGAGAGGCCTTCTGACAGCAGGTGCTCGGTTACTCCCATTATATCCCCTTAATAACCTGGGTCTTTTGTTTACTTATCATTATTTCTCTGCTGGAATAAAACCTCCCCAATTGTAAGGGCTTTGGCAACTATATTTCAAAGCAATGGTAGACAACTGTTAAATTTGGAAATGAATATTTGTAGAATGAGAAAAAAAATTCCTCATTTTACCAAGTGAGAAGTTAAAAGATTTTATGGATTAAGAGATCATGGTAAGGAGAGCTCTAATAATCAACATCCCTGACCCCACAATCTGGTGGCTGTTGACAATTGGCAAATCATTAACCTCTCTTCACCTCAGTCACTTGGATGGGATAATAACAGTGCCCACCTTACATGGCTATTATGTATAATTGATATGGATACAGTGCCTAGAATAGCCTTGTTCATAAAAAACACTTTAGAAAGAGATAGAAGCATCTGTATTTGATAATAGGGTTTAGAGTAGAGAATGTTATATTCTTAAGTATCATAATAAGAAATATAGATAATTTCAAAAATTAAAATATGGTGAGATAAACTTATTATTTTAGCAATATGGGGTAACTAACAAAAGAAATAGGTCAGTTAAAACCTCCCAAGAAACAGAAAGGAGAATAAAAAGATATGGAGTAGAAATTCACTGATTTATTTAACATGATACAGATATTATTTAGATGACTATATTTTTTAATTTAATTTAATTTTTTCAGTGTTACAAGATTCATTGTTCATGTACCACATTCATTGCTCCACGTAATATGTGCCCTCCTCAATAACCACCACCAGGATGACTGTATTTTTTTTAAAGTAAAAAACATTGTAAAGTAAACCAAATACAATAGAGAAAAAATAGTCTTTTCAACAAATGATGCTGGAACAACTTGATATCCACATGCAAAAAAAAAAAAAAAAAGAATGTATACATAGACCTCACACTCTTTGCAAAAAGTCAATCAAAATGTATCACAGACCTAAATGTAAAATATAAGATTATAAAGCTTCTAAAAGATATCTTAGGAGAAAATCTAGATGACCACGAAAATCGTATTTGACCACGACCTTTTAGATGCAATACCACAGGCACAACTCATAAAAGAGAGAATTGATAAGTAAAACTTGATTAAAATTAAAAATTTTTGCTCTACACAAGACACTATCAAGATAATTATAAGATAAGTCACAGACTGGGAGAAAATATTTGCCAAAAGACACATTTGATAGAGAACTATTATCCAAAATATACAAAGAACTCTTAAAACTCAACAATAAGACAATAAACAATTAAAAAAATTAAGCCAGAGACCTTTACAGATACCTCATCAAACAAGATTTATAGATGGAAAATAAACATCTGAAAAGGTGTTCTTCATTAAATTTCAGAGAAACAACAACTAAAACAGCAATGACATACCACTATACACCTATTAGAATAGCCAGAATCTGGAACACCGACAACACCAAATGCTGGCAAAGACGTAAAGCAGTAAGAACTCTCTCATTCATTGCCAGTGGGAATGCAAAAATCGTATGTCCATCCTGGAAAACATTTTGTCAGTTTCTTACAAAACTATACTCTTATCATGCAATCAATCATATCCCTTGATATTTACCCAAAAAGTTTGAAGACTTATATGCACCCAGAAAATTAGCACATAGATATTTATACCAGCTTTATTCAAAATTGCCAAATGTTGGAAGCAATAAAGACGTTCTTTGGCCAGTGAATGAATAAATAAACTGTCCATTCAGACAATGGGAATTATTCAGCACTTATAAGAAATGAGCTATCAAATCATGAAAAGACAAGGAGGAACATGAAATGCATATTACTAAGTGAAAGAAGCCAATCTAAAAAGGCTGCATGCTATATGACACAATCATATGACATTCTGGGAAAAACACGACTATGGAGATTATTAAAAATGAATGGTTGGCACAGGTTAGGGAGAAGGATGAACAGAAGCACAGAGAATTTTGAGTATCTTTTTTTTTTTTATTGTGTTATGTTAGTCACCATAAAATACATCATTAGTTTTTGATGCAGTGTTCCAAGACCCATTGTTTATGTACAATACCCAGTGCTCCATGCAATACATGCCCTCCTTAATCCCCATCACCAGGCTCACTCATCCCCCCACCCCTCTCCCCTCTAAAACCCTCAAACTGTTTCTCAGAGTTCACAGTCTCTCATGGTTCATCTCCCCCTCTGATTTGCCCAATTTATTTTTCCTTTCCTTCTCCTAATGTCCTCCCTGTTATTCCTTATGTTCCATGACTAAGTGAAACATGGGATAATTGACTTTCTCTGCTTGACTTATTTCACTCAGCATAATCTTCTCCAGACCCGTCCATGTTGATGCAAACGTTGAATCTTCATCTTTTCTGATGGCTGAGTAATATTCCATTGTATATATGAATCACATCTTCTTTATCCATTCGTCTGTTGAAGGGCGTCTCGGCTCTTTCCACAGAGCCTGGGCACCTCGACCAGTTGCAAGGTATCTGCATTCCACAGTTTGGCTATTGTGGATTTTGCTGCTATGAACATTGGGGTACATATGGCCCTTCTTTTCACTACATCTGTATCTTTTAAAAACTACTCTGTATGATACTATAATGATGGGTACATGTTACTATGCATTTAGCCAAACCCATGGAATGTACAACACCTAGAGTGAACTGTAATATAAATTTTGACAGATTGTGGGCAACAATGTTGTGTTGATTTAAATTCATCAATTGTAACATGTACCAGGTACCATTCTGGTAGGGAATGGTAATAATAGGGATGTCTGTGAATGTGAGGGGGACAGCAGGTATATGGAAAACTCTGTACTTTTCGCTCAATTGTGCTGTGAACTTAAAACCACTCTAAAAAGTCTATTAATAGATAAACAAAACCCAAACTCAATTACAAATATTACTACCCTTTGTGTAATTAGATACATAAAGATATAGTATAAAAAAGAAAGTAGTAGACAAAAGCAAAGACATTTTTTGTAATTTCTTAAAGAATAGGCTTACTTTTTGATCTTGAAGTTTTAAATCCTCATTTGCATGAAATAGCACTTATAAATAAAGCTTCAGTTCAACTCTTGGATTTACTTAATTTAAATTTACTATTCAAAGATAAACAGTCTAGAAGTTCACTTGATTAAAATTCTTAAACCGATTTCCTTCTCCTCTGATAGTATTATTTCATACTGTTACAATTTTTTCATGAGGATTCTGTTTTAACAAAATGAAACTTCAGTCATAGGCAACAATTTTTTATCATGGATTAACAATATATAGGTCAGGATAAACATTTCTGATTAACAAAGTAGCTTACTGCAAACATAAATACCCACATGTTGAAATTTTACAATGATAAAATGTATACTATAGAAAATGAAAGCCCCTACCAAAATCACCATAATCATATAGTTTTGTAAATATGTATTCATTTTTTCTACATATATACTTCATTCCTTTCACAAATATTGACCTCTGCCTCTGCAAGCACTGTGATAGACATGTGACACAAAACAATGAGAGAAAATAGATTTTTCTCTATTACATCCAGTGTGGTGAGAAAGATGTATTTATCTGACAATTTTCATAATGGTGAAATAAAGTTTGAAACTTCTTGGTAATAGAAGATATGTTATACCATAAGATAAATAATATGAAATACTTGTCATAATTGGGTGGGATCTAAGAAAGCTAAGTGATTATTAGTATTCAAAATTGTAATTAAATACTGTTCAACAAATGAACATTTTTCACTTAATAAAACAATTTGACTATGTGTCTATAAGTACATGTGAATCTACCTCATTCTATTTTCATTCTGTTTCATTCTGTTATTGATCTTTTTTTAAGTATAAAGTATGGATATTAACAAGCTTTTTAAAATACAATCTTTGATTACACCATAATTATAAGAATATGCGTCTTTTGATAGTCACTACCCATATATTTCCTGACACCTCTCTATTCCAGGTTTTAGTTATCTGCCTACTTATATTTGATCCCTTGCTGTGCTTGATGACTGTCTAAATTCTCCCATGAGGCACTCCTAGGCTTAGCACTTATTTTGGGTTTTCTGTTTTGTTTTTGTTTTTAAACAATCTTGTTTTTTGTTTTTAATGTCCTGTGTTTCAGCTGACCACTAATCAAGGTTCAAGTTTCATGCAAACACAAAAAATCTAAAAGCAGAGCTCCTCCAGGAGGGGGAAAAAAAAAATCTTCCCATTTAGGATAGAAAAGCTTCTTTCTCCATCCAATAAGAAAAACAACAGCGCCCTGCCTCCAAGTTCTTTGGGCCAATGTATGGGCCACCCCTTCTATGTGATGGCCCCATGAGTCTGATTCCTCCTCTCGTTCCTCCATGCAACAACTTGCCAAGAGATGCCTGTGATTAATTTTAATTGCTTTGAAAAAGTTAATATTCATGGAAATTCCTGTCCCTGCAGCCACTGGGGTCACAAAGCCTAGTGTAAACATTTTATACATAGCACAATTGGTGGAATAACAGGATGTGCTGCACTGTGATATTTAAAAACTTATCAAAGCTTTTTCTAAAACTTTTCGTGATCTAAGATCCTGAAATTGATTAGTAAATTCTTGAATCATTTCTCAGCAGTTCAATAGTTTAACAAAACATGTAAATGTCTACTATGAGTCATACTCTGTGCTTGCTTCTAGTTTTGCAAAGACAAATACAGAACAAATCCAATCCTGAAGGTACATTTTTACTGGAGAAATAAGTACGACACCATATGACACAATGGATGATACAAAGGAAGGAATTAATTCCTTTTATTATTTTTATTATTATTTTATTATTTATTATTAATAAATTTTATTATCATTTTATTATCATTAAAATAATTAATTTTATTAAACCAAGATCAAGGAAGGCTCAAAATAAAAGCAACCCTCATATTTTCCAGTCCTGCAACACTCAACGGTATTATACATGGTGCCACTTCAAATCACTATCTTTACTCATGTTGTTTCTTCTGCTTGGAATGCTTAATCTTCCCTGGCTTTTCTGGAAAATGACTATTTACTTTACAAAGCCACAGATGAGTTTGACCTATTCTGCGACGAGGCTGGAGAGGGAAAGAAATAGAGAGAAGGAGGTAAGGGGTATTACAAATAACAGAGGAGCCAAATTATGGAAGGCTTCATATGCCATACTAGATATAGATCTTGGATTTTTCTGAGAATAGTAGAGAGTTATTGAGCATTTGTAGCCAGATGGTGATATTTTCCAATTGTAAGTCTGGCACTAAGTTGGACCATATATTGGAGGGTAAAATGAGACTAGAGGCAGTGAGTATCCTTGTAGTGCTTCAACAGTTGGCAAGAAAAGTGTTGACAAATTGGTACAATTAAAGCAGTGAAAGGTGAAAGATTAAAGGGAATATTCAAGAGACGCTCTAGGGTAGTATTTTCATATCATGAGTCGCTTTAGATGTGTATTATTTGGTTGAAGAAGCCCTCAATAAGTGTGGTATAAGAAACTGTAACAAATCACATGGTATGTGAGTGTCAAAAATATTATGTTTTCTATGTTTCCTACTAGGGGCTATGAACACAAAGTAACCCAACTTCAGGACAGAGTGGACTTCTGAGGGAGAGTTCTTCAAAAGAAATTGAAATGTTATGGCAAAAGGGAAAGAAAGAACACATTTCCACTTGGGGATATCAAATATCATTTTCTTAACAAAACAGGTTTCTTTGGCTGGGTCTAAGTGTAAATGAACTTTCAAGGTCAGTGGAAGATAGTCAAAAGTGCTTGAAGACCAAGAAGTAAGACGTGTGTGAGTAACAGCAAATCACTCTCATCATAATTGATGGGGCAATGTTTGTGGAGCATACCATTGTGGTTACAGGGAATAAGGCTGAGTGAGGTGCAAATTATGATTCTGACTTCCTATTATTTTTTTTACTTTTAACAAGTTTCTTAAAGTCCTAAAATCTCAGTTTCTTAATACACTTACAGGGTAATAATGCATATTTTATACATGGTGCATTAGTACATGCATAGTGCATACATCGTATATAGGATTAAATAAATAGTTTAATTATATAAAATACTAAAAACCACAAAGCTCTAAACACTAGTATTGTTATTAATATATTAAAATATTCAGTTCTAATAAAAGATTACAAATTTTTAAAAATATATTGTTCTTTAATCTCCAGAAATAACAGAAATGATATTCGTAATTGACTATAACAGCTATACATTTAGTGAAAATGCCTCCCCACTTTTTCTTTCTTATTATGTAAATACTATAAGACAGGTAAAGTAAAGCTGTTTTTGAGACATGAATGCAAATATTTAATTCTCTATTCAGTCTATTTCAAGCTATATTAAAAATATTTCAAGTCACAAATAGTATAACTCACCTAAAAATATAACTCTCTCTTAACATTTTCTGAAAGGATATTTTGGTTAAAATAAAGGAATGTTTCTTTATGAAATAATGTAGGTAGTGTATGTAATATGTTTTTTTTTCCTCCCTACAAATTCAACCTGAACTTGACAGCAGCAGAGTTATTGATTAGATATCATCAGTACTGACATATACAGAGAGAACATAATTTCATTTTATGGGCTGCTATGCAGTTAGATAGAATTCATTTTATGAAATGGCTATTGCTAGGCCTTTCATTATAACCACTTTGAAGAATTTTGTTTTACATTGGAATAATATTTTCTTATACCACATTGGTTTTCTAATGGCTTATCATTTGTAAATAATTTAACAATGACCTGTTTTATGTACTGTAGTATGGGGCACTTGGCAAAATATATCAGATCCATTCAGGTATACATTTAATCTCCATACTTGAAATACACTTTGCCTTATATCTGTGTGTGTGTGTGTGTGTGTGTGTGTGTGTGTGTATTTTTTAAGTTGAGCCCAATACATGATATCAGTGTTTTATCTTACTTATTTGTATCCCACCTGTTCCCACTAATGTTTTGAAGTAGACTATTTGCTTGGTATGTACCAGGTTCTTTCACATTTACTATCTTATTTATACAAAGATGAAGAAGGCTTGTTCCCAAGTTCCTGGTCTCAAAGCTCCACAAACTCATAAATTAACTATGGCCCAGCCAAAATCATGGTGCTATTTGAAACAAGAAATTAAATTGTGCTACTTTAACACAGTAGGAAATACTCACTTCAACATCTTGGCAAAAATACAAATACTGTCCTAGAGGCTGAATGAATATCTCTGCCTTGTGGTAACAGGGCCAATGAATGACTATATTTGGAGTGATAGACATTGACAGCAAGGTCATGACAACTCTAAAATATAATGATTCTGCAGTTTACCTTTCAAAAAACTATTTTGAATTTTTCCACTAAATATAGGAGGTGATTGAGTGAGCAATAATCAACATACCAGTATTTGGAATGAGTTACTCTTCCATGTAAATTTTAAATTTATTTTGGAGCAATCTATACACGAAATTCTCAGCTGAATGACTTGCCAAGTGAAGTCTGATGCTTTCCTGTTTATCCTGCTCCCTGCGCAGGAGAATATATTCCATTCACTTTTTTTTAGTATTATTATGAGTTAATTGGTACATAAAAAAGTGTCACAAATTTAATGTGAAACCTTGATGAGTTTAGACACGTGCATACACCTGTTGTACTATCAACACATCCAAGGTACTAAACATACCTATTGCTTCCAAAATTTCCTTGTGTTCTTCTGTCGGGTTTTGGGAGGAAGGGAGTTTTGGGGTTTGGTTTTGTTTTGGTAAGAATATTTAACACAAGAACATGAAATCTGGGCGCCTGGGTGGCTCAGTCGTTAAGCGTCTGCCTTCCGCCCAAGTCATGATCCCGGGGTCCTGGGATCAAGCCCCGCATCGGGCTCCCTGCTCCGCGGGAAGCCTGCTTCTCCTGCTGCCATTCCCTCTGCTTGTGTTCCCCCTCTCGCTGTGTTTCTCTCTGTCAAATAAATAAAAAATAAAAAAAAAAAAAGAACAGAACATGAAATCTGTTGTCTTACATATTTAAAAATATATGTCCCTGATCTTAAAGATTCACCTTCTTCTTTCCTCTTCTCTTCTCCTGTGCCTGCTTTTCTTCTCATCCCCTAATCCTCGTTCCAATAAGCACACATACACACGCAAGTCTTCCTGTTTATTGTCAGGTCATTTTTGAGACTAACATAATGATTACTGACATAGCCACCACTTAATTATCCCAATGTAACATGCTTTAAAGTATATTTTTCCATATGCTGAGAAAGAGTAAGATTTAAAGATAAAAAAAAATGTGGGTTATTTTACTAATGAAATAGGCATCAATTTTACATGTGAGAATGCATTTAATGGTATATGCACACACACACACACACACACACGTATGCACACACATTTTTTAAAAACTATTTTTTCGGGGTGTCTGGGTGGCTCAGTGGGTTAAATAAAGCCTCTGCCTTCAGCTCAGGTCATGATCTCAGGGTCCTGGGATCTAGCCCTGAATCAGATTCTCTGCTCAGCAGGGAGCCTGCTTCCCCCTCTCTCTGCCTACTTGTGATCTCTCTCTCTCTCTCTCTGTGTGTGTGTGTGTGTGTGTGTGTGTGTGTGTCAAATAAATAAATAAATAAATAAATAAATAAATAAATAAATAAATAAATAAATAAAATCTTTAAAAATATTCTTTCTCTCTTAAGTCCAAAGGACTCCAATCTTGCATGCATGGGGAGGGAAAAAAACATATTCTAGAATGTCTTTCTTCTGTTTATGCTGAGTTCTTTATGGAAAAACTAAGCCAAGAACAAAATGTTCTCTTTTTGATGAATAGCTGATTCCATTTTAAAGGGAAAATCTTTCCTTTCAAAAAGCTATAAAATAGGATTATTTAAAAAATAACTCCATCTGGCTCATTGTAGAGTATCATTTGAAAGTATATACTGGGTCTAAAGTATTTTACTTGGTCATGAAACAGTTATGTGTACATATACTACATATCTCATTAATTTAAGTCTTTATGTCTGGAATTGAGTTTGAAATTCAACGGCTACATAAATATTGATACTGACAGTATTTTCAGGAGCACCAGTATTGGATATACATTATCTCAGTAAAGCCAGAAAATAATGACCAGACAAAGGTGCCCTTGCTCTTGATGTTACAGATTAAATCCTGATTAGGTAATAATATTTTACCCTAATTTATTCTTTATGCATCAACTTAGCCTTGTTCTCTGTAGCCTCAAAGCCTCATCTTTTCACTTGAAGCAATTGCTTGGTAGTATTAAACTTGAAGAACAATATCTGAGCCTCTGATGATGTTCCCCTGCCTCTCACTCACTGTTACTTGTATATATGGTAACATCACCAGGAGCTCCCAATCCAATAGCATGCACAATACATCCTTAACCTTGGGGCTCTTGTAGTTGATGAAGGTCTGGGATCAAGTGGTACATTCTTTGACATGATCAAGTTATCTGTGGGATATAATAAGCCAATAAAAATATACTGTGACTCCCCTATCTGGAATCCTCTTTGGTCTGAGCATAGGCTATTAAGAACTCAGTTCTCTGTCTTGTTATTTCTCACTACTTGACATAATAAAGAAAATGAAATATATTGAGTGGATGCCTGTCTGTCTCTCCTGTTCTCTTTCTTTTTCAATTTCTTCTATAAAAGGGGGAAAAATGAGAGCCCAATAAATATAGCAGAGGGAATGAAGCCTGTGTTGTTGCTACAGTGCACATATTCTTATAGCCTTCTAAATCGTAAAATGTTAACAGCAAAACTAAATCTTGACATGTTGATAGCTAAAACCATACTGCAATATGGCACATCAATTGCCTGTTATGTTTTTGCGAACCAAAAAATATTCTCTTCTGTACCATTAACATAAATCATACTGGTTAAAACACTTTAATACTCCAGGTGATTTTCTTGGGTTTTTGTTGTTGTTGTTTATTTTTGTTTTGTTTTTGTTTTTTTTCAGATGGCACATTTATTGATGTCAGTTTTGGGGGAAGGGAGAGCGGATAGACTGTGGATGTGCTGTGGGGCTATGCACACAAATCAAACTCAATAAGCTTGTCAGATGAACATTTCACATTAACCAAAATAATAACCTGTCGGATGACTTAAACAGTTTTTCTTTTTCTCATGTTTCAGAAGAACAATGTAGTGCTATGAGTACCACAGCTGCATGTTTTGATTTTTTAAGAATAACTAGTTTTTAAAAACTTCCATCATCCTACAGCTCTCCAGATGGGAGATCTAACACTGTTGTGAGAAGGGAAAGTACTAGGTTTAACAGAACTTAAGAAACAGGGCATTGTAGACAATTTTTTAAAAACATTGAATGAGTGGAAAATTACTGAAAGTAATACCTGGTCCCAGGAGCTAGAGATCAATTAATTTTTAAACATAAATATAATTGACAATTTTCCTAGCATTTAATATTTAGAATGCTGAATGAACATGGCACCGGAAGCAAACAAGGTGAAGACCTCAGCATCCTCTCTGCTAACCACAACTGGTTGATTTTGTTCAAAGCTGCTCTATGCTCTCACTGGGATGAATATTTTAATCCCTAAAGGTGGCAGAAGCCTATGTTTGGAACTCTTTCACTTTGAAAATGAACAGCTCTAAAAAACCTCATGAGTTCAAATAGGGTAGTCAGACTTTGAATCTCTTTCTCATGAGATCACTTTTATATGTTGTACCAGTTCACTAAGTGATGTGTTTATTTCCTTAGGATCCTCCTGACCCCCTGGTACACTTGTATTCCCACGGTCATATCCTACAGGTCCTGTTTTCTCCTGGATTGACGCATGATTTGTGGCTGGATATTGGCATAGCACAGGTGTTAATGCATAACTAAATTCAAAAATTATGTGTAATATCTCTCTATCATAGTTCACTAAGTTTCTCAATTTGAAGCCTTGAACCCTTTCCTTATGCAACTTTAGGTTTTAGAGACATAAATAGTGATACAGTTACTTCAATGAGAAGGCTCGCAATCTTTAGTTACGTAACAAAATTTACTCAAATATTCATAAACTGAGGCAAATTAACATAAATGCCATGTAAAAATGCAAATAAAACAAGATCCAAAGGTGGAATGTTGACAGGTTAAGCAAACACAATATGACAGAAATATAATCAATAGTGCACCTTAAAGAGTGAGCTGATTTTGGAAAGTTGGGAGTCAGAGAGTGTATTCTAGGTAGAGAGAACATGAACAAAAAGCACTAGAATTCAACAGAATCCCATCTGAGGCAGCAAAAGTAACATAATTTGAAATATGAGAAGATAATAGCCAGCAGCAGGAGATAAGTATGGGAAGAAATGTTAGAATAATACTACAGTGAAAAATAGCAGGCTGCAGAATTTATTATTATTATTTAGAATTATTAAGATAACCAATAAAATACAAATGAATGTTTTAAGGAGGGGATGCATATGAATCCATAGGGACTTTAAAAAGTATAATCTGACATATAAATTTAGCAGGTGGAGATACACGTAGTGTAGCTCTGCTTCGTTTCTCAAAGAACAGAGTTCTAAGAACCCCCCCCTAACCTAAGGAAGATTAAAGATTTCTGGTGTCAGGCTACCTTGCTAACTAGTTGCATGATGATGTTGACCAAGTAACAATGTCAATATTTACACACACAGGACAACAGCTAAAGTTATTGACTAACAAGTTTACAGGCTTTTTCAGGAGACATGCTTTCCACACTTTGTCCCTATGCATAATATCTAAATACTCTTACCTAAATAGTAATAGTATTATCTAATACCTAAACACTATTATATATATGTATGTTATATATTTATGAGGTATATTATATATACACATATTTTATGTACAAGTCTACATATAGGAATGTATGTATTATAGTGTATGTATATAATATATAACATTTATATATAACATTATATATTTATTTAGTATATATTCTGGTGCCTAATAAATATTCATGGATACCTATGCATGGATTGTCCATGGTACCTGGAATAATAGTATGCTTTAAATAAATAGAAAAATCACCTCTATTAACTAATACCAGGATATAAGAGCATGATAGTAAATGCGGTTCTTTTAAAAAATATTCCTTGATGCCTATAATTAGAGAGGAAAAGCTTCCATTGTTTTGGGGTAGGGAACATCTATCATCTACCCTAATGATTGTCAAGTTCTTTGTTAATTCAAAGTTTTAGATATAATTTACCTATTTAATATCCATCCTCCCTTTCCCTTTCTACAAAATTTCATTGGATCATCAATGGCACCAAGTTAAAAATTCCTTTTATTCCTCAAGTAGAGCCAACCCTCACACTTACCTTCCACTTAGAGCAAGAAATGGCCGTGTGATAAAATTTTTGACCAATTAAATACAAATGGGAAGATTTTTTGTATAATACCTTTATTGAGATACAATTCACATACCCTACAATTTGCACATTTAAACTGTAAAATTAAATGCTTTTAAATATACTTACCCAATGTGCAACCATAATCACAATCTATTGTAGAACATTTTTATTAACCCCAAAAGAAACTTTGTTCTCATTATCCCTGAAATTCCTATGCCCTAGGCAAACATTAATCTATTTTATTTCTCTATAGAATTGACTATTCTGGACATTTCACATAAATGTAATCAGATAATATGTGGTCTTTTGTGATGGGCTTGTTTCATTTAGCATAATGTTCTCAAGGCATCCATGTTGTAGCATTATTCTTTTTATTGCTGATAATATCCCATTAGGTGAATAGACTGTATTATTTACCCATTCATCAGTTAGTAGATATATGAGTCATACCCACTTTGCGGCCATTATGAGTAATAGTACTATGAACATTCATGTTAAGTTATTGTGTGGACATAGATTTTTAATATCTCTTGGGTGTGTCCAGTTGGAAACAGAATTTCTGGGTCATATACTAACATTAGTAACAAATGGTAACATTTTGTTTAATTCTTAAACTTTTTGTTTATGTTAACTTTTTATTTAATGTTTAACTTTTTTTTTTTAAGATTTTATTTATTTATTTGACAGAGAGATCACAAGTAGGCAGAGAGGCAGGCGGGGTGGGGGGGAAGCAGGCTCCCCACTGAGCAGAGAGCCCGATGTGGGGCTCGCTCCCAGGACCCTGAGATCATGACCTGAGCTGAAGGCAGAGGCTTTAACCCATTGAGCTATCCGGGTGCCCCTAATGTTTAACTTTTTAAGGAACTGTCAGACTGTTACACAAAGCCACTTCTCCATTTTACATAACCATCAGCAGTGTATGAGTTCCAATTTCTCCACATCCTCAACAATATTTGTTATAATCTGTCTTTTTATTATAACCATCCTGTTGAGTATGAAGTGTTGTCACATTGTGGTTCTGATTTTCATTTCCTGATTGCTAAAGAATGCCAACTACCTTTACACATTCTTATTGAAAATATGTATATTGTCTTTGGAGAAATATCTATCTGATCTTTACAGTCTAGAGTTATTTGGGATATTCAAGCCTAACACATTCCAAAAAACGAAGAACATTCTTGTCTTTAACTGGCTCTGGGATGAAACTTCTAAGCTCTTGGAATAGCCTACTTGATAAAAATGTGATTTTTTACATGAGCTACACCAGATAGTTTATGCTGAAATGTGATTTATAGCCTGGATTTGGACCACCTGATATAATTTGACCTCTGGAGTAACTGGCTACTGAGTAATTAAGAACAACCTGTGCACATTTTATGCTTACATAGTTGACTTCAGTGGAACCTCGGATACCTTGTCTTTGGTAAGCTTCCCTAGTTAGCAATTCTTTGTGGCACTGTGAACATCAGTGCTGGGAGAATGAGGCCTCTTCATCTGGCACAATGAGAGAAGACTGTGGAAACTCAGGTCTGGTCCCTCACGGACTCTCTGCTCCGCAGCTCCATTCATTGCTAATCTTAATCTCTCTTATTTTGCTGTAATAAACATAACTGTGAGCATAGCAAATTTTCCGAGTTCCATGAGTCCTTTTAGGGAATCATGGAACATAAGGGTGGTACTGAGGATTGCTGACAAGATACTTTGCCCATTTTTTAGTTGGGTCATTTGTCTTTCATTATTAAATTATGAGTTATTTTATATATTCTAGATATAAATTCCTTATGAAACACATCAGTTGCTAATATTTTCTCGCATTCTGTACCTTGTCTTGGTTACTGATAGAATGATTGATTTAGTTGACATCTTCTTAAGCAAAAAGTTTTTAGTTTTGATGCAGTCCAGTTTCTATTGTTCTCTTACTTATTCTGTGGTGTGTTACCTAAAAAGGTTTTTCCTAACCTCAGGTCATGAAGATTTACCCTATATTTTCTTCTAAATATTTTGTAGTTTTAGCTCTTATATTTAGGTATTCGATACTAAGTTTTGAAACTGTGAAGTACAAAGTCCTCCAACTGTGTTCTTTTCAATATCAGTTAACTATACTGATATATGTTAGAAACTTATTAGTGCATTACTTTATATAATTTTACATCCTCTGAAAAAGCAGAGAGAGGAAAAGTATATATAAGTATATACTTATAGAGCTTCTCATATTAACTTTTTATTTGCCATATCTGTTATCATCATTTGTTCTTGTGGAGCTGAATTACCATGTGGTATCATTTCCTTAATTCAATAGAGTTTTACTCCCATTCACCTTCTATATTATTTTGCTGTCAGGTATACATTTCTATACTGCTGTAGACCCAAGTACAGTTATATAAATATTATTTTATAGAATGTCCTTTTCAGATAAATATAAATTTATGCTGTCATTTACAAGTAATTAAAGATAAATTACCTTACCATATATACCAGCTATATAATGACCTTTATTTTTTATGTGAATTTGAAATATTGTTTGGGATTACTTAATTTAAACCTAAAGGAATTACATTATTTTTTTAAGGAAAGAAAAGAGGTCTGCTGATAATAAATCTTCTCTATTTTGTTAATCTAGTAAATGTAGCAAAATCTTTTTTTTTTTTTATTTCATTGTTGAAATGTAGTTTTCCAGGACACAAAATTTTGGTTGATATTTCTTTTGTTCTAACACTCAAGTATGACATCTCACTACCTTCTGGTGTCCATTGGTTCTGATTAGAAGTCAGTTATTAATCTTATTGGAGGACTTTGTACATATTGAATTACTTATGCCATTCTGCTTTCAAGATATTTTCTGTCTCTGCTTTTCAACCTTCACTATAATGTGTCTTAGAAATCTTTTGTATTTATTCTGTTTGGGGATTGTTGAGATTCTTGGGTGCAAAGATGACCATTTTTATCTAATTTGATATTTTATCCATTATTTCTTCAATATGTATATATATATTTTTTTACTTTCTCTGTTTCCTCTTTTACTAGAGTTCCCCCTGTATTTAACAGAGTCCTACATTTCTCTGAGTTTCTTTAACTTCTCTTCATTCTGTCTTCTCACTTTTCTTCATGTTGTTTAATTGCAGTCAATCTATCTTCAAGTCTGCTGACTCTACTACTGGCTCAAATAGACTCACGCCTTTCTAATGAATTTTCATTGATAACCTGTACTTCTCAACTTCTGAATTGACTTTTGGTTAGTTTTTTATAATTTTGATTATTTATTTATTATAACTAAAATTTGTATTTTTATTCATATTCTTTACTTTATGGGACATTGCCATCATCACTCTGTTTCCTTAAACATGTTTTATTTTTGTTCTCTGAATATACTTATAATGGTTACTTTGAAAGCTTTATCTGATAAGACAATTTGGGGAGGCCCTCTTAAAGGCAGTTTCTGTTGCCTGTTTTCATTCTGTGCATGGGTCATACTTTCTCCTTTCAGCAGGGCTTATTGTTGTCACTTGCTTGTGTATTTACTAAGTGATTTAGCTGAATTATTTTAACAAAGTCCATTTTCCCCAAAGTGGGAAAGCTCTAATGTCATTCCTCAGAATGTGTATGGCAGGTGCCTGGTCATCCAGGAATAACAATGGTTTTAGCAGGGTTTTCTTTGACAGTTTCATTCCCCTAACTCTGTTAACCTATCTGTGTTTTTTGGTATCATACCTAGCTGTTAACCACTACTAACTGCTAGCTATTGCCCCATTCTTTTTGACAATACTTTAGAGCATAAATTGTGCAATAAATTTTGCTGCCAGCCTTTGAGGTTTGCTATGACTCCAGGATGATCTTTCTTAACTAACTTTTCCCTTGTTACCCCTGTTAAAGTAGCTGGTCTAAAGTTTAGCCTGTTGCTCATACAAATAATGGCCTCTTCTTAGCTGTGTACCACCCAACAAAGTTGGTCCCCTTCCTTTGAGGAGCAAACTCAGACTTGAACTACCCCACACTCTGTCCAAATAAAAGCAGTTGCTTTGGAGAGGACTTTGTAGACCTCTGTCTGTATAGCCTACATTTCCCTTGAGGCAAAAATCTCTGAGCCACTGACTTAGAACTGGGAGTGGGGACAGCGGCCCCTTCTGTTGGGTGAAAACCTTCTTGAAGAGAAGTGTTCTGGGATGAGTCAGTGTCTCTGAAACTTCATGCTTCTATTTCCTAGCACAGAACCTCAACTCTAAACGTAAATGGGCAAAGGTATTTGGAGCCCCACAATTCTCAGTCTGTACCAAGGTAGAGTCTGATGGTTGAATGGAGGCAAGGACCTCATGTACTTGCCCAGAACCTGCCTTCTGCAACATGGTGCTGGGAAGGATTAGAAATGCTTCTGGCCTGTTCTTCCCAGGGAGCTATTCTAGGCCTTGACTAGAGCTGGGAGAGAGGAAGACTCAGGTTTTTGGGTACATGCACACAGTGTACAGCTTCCATCATGATTTTTTGGGTGCTCAGGGAGGGTGCTCAAGTGCCACAGACCACTATTCTTTTACAGATTTATTTGATTTTTTTGAATAAATAGTTCAAGGATGTTCATCTGCAGCATATCCTTCAGATAATTTCCAGAGATTTTACAGCACTTGTTGTTGTTGTTAAAGAAATAATTATCATCAGTTCTGGTTGTTTGCTGAAGAGTGCATCTGCAGAACTCTTCATGCTACTTTTCAGAAATTGTCTTCTTTCTGGGGAGTTTTCCAAAGTATTTTGTTTCAGATTTTATCATTGTCCTCCCATCCTTCTCCCTCTTGCTTAGAATATGACTGTAGAACAGAAATGGAGAAAAGTCATCTTGTAATCACTGTGTGACCAGAATGAGAAAAACAACAACAACAAAAAGCAAGGTAATGAAAGAAATTTATGTCCTAACATAATTGGGCAGCAGAGGGATACCAGCCACTTCTCATCTTCAGATCTACTGTTAGATAAGGAAAATCTGTGTGGTTAAGTCAGATTGTGTTGTTGTTGTTTTTTAAGATTTTATTTATTTATTTGACAGAGAGAGATCACAGGCAGAGAGGCAGGCAGAGAGAGAGAAGGGGAAGCAGACTCCCTGCTGAGCAGAGAGCCTCAGCTCAAGACCTGAGCTGAAGGCAGAGGCTTTAACCCACTGAGCCACCCAGGCGCCCCAGATTGTGGGTTTTCTATTAAACTAAAACTAATAGAATATTAGCTCGTACACATCTATATTTATTATTTTCTTTAGCATATAACTTATATGCCTTAAAGGTATTCCAAGCATAACATAAACAAACCCAAGCTCTTCTTTCATTTCTTTTTTCCTCTTTACTATTGTTTTCTTGTAGGCATCAATATTTATAGTTTTCCTAACCCCAAAATGAGTATATTGTCTTGTATTTCTCCATTTGCTATTCTTAATGAATCACTAATTCCTGTTTTTACCTCTTAAAAAAATCCCTTAGGTCCCCCTATCATCTCCTCAGTGCCAGAGTCCTTTAACTGTCCTTCATTTCTTCAGTTTCCAGAGACAAGGTAACCATTTTAAAAGGCTCACATGACATGATATCCCTTTCCTATTAATATATTTTCAATGAGTCCCTTTTTCTGTAAACTGTATCAGGAGCCCTAATCCTTCTCAGCATAGCAGCAAAGGTTTCACAAACTCACCTAAGAACAACTCCCTGTCTCCTGTTACACTCTTCCTCAAAAAACTGCACTTTGGATAAACTGAAGGTAGTGTTCTTTACATTTGAGTCTTTGTATCTACTCTTCTCAGAAATACCTTCTTCCTATTGTCTGCCTGGTGATTACATCAGTTTTAAGAATCTTGCAAATGTATCACCACAAAGTGATATTGCATTCTTCTTCTGATTTGTAATAGTTACCATATTGCAATAAATGTTTCTTTATTCCTCCTCCTTTCTTAGAGTATAAAGCCTCAGAATTTCTGACAGTATGTATATGTGTGTGTTCCTATATATTCATGCTTAGTTGTCAAAGTTTCCAATAGAGTAAATGGCTGAGGTGTTGCTTAAATGATTGTTTAA
The DNA here is from genome assembly GCA_028646535.1 of Procyon lotor. Lineage (NCBI taxonomy): Eukaryota > Metazoa > Chordata > Mammalia > Carnivora > Procyonidae > Procyon > Procyon lotor. The sequence continues at coordinate 19,920,026 of CM053608.1, forward strand.
ATGGGGGGAGGGATGTCTGGGTGGCTCAATCTATTAAGCATCCAACTCTTGATTTCAGCTTGGATCATGATCTCACCATCATGAAACTGAGTCCCTCATTGGGCTCTGTGCTAGGCTTGGAGCCTGCTTACTATTCTCTTTCCCTCTGTCCCTCCCCACCCCAAAATAAATAAATAAATGAATAAATATTTAAGGGGGGAAAAAAAGAAAGGGAGAATATAGTTTGAGTCTCGGATCATAAGAAAAAAAACTTGAAAGAAGATTATTTTATTTAAAAATTGGCACATGGGATGCCTGGTTGGCTCAGTGGGTTAAATCCTCTGCCTTCGGCTCAGGTCATGATCTCAGGGTCCTGGGATAAGGCCCTGCATCCGGCTTCCCCGTCTTTCTCTGCCTGCCTCTCTGCCTACTTATGATCTTTCTCCTCTCAATAAATAAATAAATAAATAAATAAATAAATAAAATATTTAAAAATAAATAAATAAACAAATAATAAAAATTGGCACATATAAAATTGGTTCTTGTAAGTATATCACTGAAGCCACAGAGACATTAGATCTCTTAGTATATTAGCATCTAATGGTGAAATTTCAAAAGATTTAACACAAGATAAGCCAACCCTTTTCATAACCTGTGCTAAGACTACTCCAAATTAATCCCAAGTTTTACAACACCAGATCACTGAGATAAACGAAGTAGAAATATTAATTCTTCAAACCATTGGATATGCATCTCTGTGTACTTTTAACCAGCACTTACAGAATCTGATATTAAAATTGCATAACTTTTCTTTTTACACATACAAAAAATGGAGTCAATAAGATATCAATAAATTATGCTATTATCAAAGGCTAAGAGAAGAGTGCTTTACCTTTACAATGTCAATTCTCATGCATTTTAACATAGTTGTTAAACCATCAGCTCTAATTCTTAGAGTTGAGAACAAAAATTAAAGTGATATTAGCACCTTTATAGGCATGCATAACTACATACTGCAATCAAATGAAATAGGTGCCGTGATATAAGAACAAGGCAGAGGGCACAACAGAGGAACCAAGACTCCTTTATAAAGGTGATGTGGAGTGACAAAATGAGCAAGAATTCTCCCTGAGTAGAATGATGCTTAAGATCAGTCTCAAGAGAAATAGTTCATTAGGACTGAGTTTGATCTCTGGGTATCCGGCCTAGGTGATAAAGGATAACTTGATTTTTTAAAATCTAAAATGGGCCATTTAGTTCAGCTTCTTTATTTTATAAGTGATAAAAATACATAGATGTTAAACGATGGGCCCAAGTTCTTGTGGCTGTTTTAGTCCTAAAAGGACTGGAACACAACTTCCCTAATTTCCATTTCAGCATTCTTTCCAACATAGAACGCTATATTCAGATATTCAGTGCTCTTTCAATTTTCACGCCAGGCAAGATGACATAATGGAAAAAATAATAGATGGAGTTCCAGCTTCCTAATTGTTCCATAAAAGGATTTGGGGGCTATGTATCAGACAATGACAGATTTGCCATTTGAGGATGTTATCTAAAATTTATGAGACAATTATTATAATCTAATCATTTTATTTTTAGGAATAGGAGTTCAAATTTCATCCAATTTTGTAATGTTAAAAAAAAAATCATGACACTTTTCCCCAGTGATACATCATTTATCATCAGATGTAAAGAAATAGTGAAATTTTATGTTTAATCATAAGGCAGCTCTCCTTGTGTAATGTCAGATAAGAAAAATTTAAAAATCAAATTGGTTTCAGTTAATTGCCTTGGTAACTTTGCATATATCAAAATGAGTATGGGTCAAATTTTAAAAGAGGAAGAAGGGTTCAGTGTAGGAATTTTGGAGACTATCCAGATAGGTGTGTGTGCGCGCATGCGTGTGTGTGTGTGTGTGTGTGTGTGTGTGTGTGTGTGTGTATGCTTTTTTCTGTTTCTAAGAGAATTTTACACACCACAAAACTAAAAATAAGAAAATTTATGTATGTCATGATGTATCAGAACCAGTAACAAAGCATGACACTATGCATCAGATTAAGACATTCCATGTGAAGTCTTGAGTGCTCTCTGCAGGTCTCCTACTTGATGGAGTTTGGGAATAAGCACTGAGTTCTTTTTTTTTTTTTAAGATTTTATTTATTTGACAGAGAGAAACACAGCGAGAGAGGGAACACAAGCAGAGGGAATGGTAGCGGGAGAAGCAGGCTTCCCGCCGAGCTGGGAGTCTGATGCGGGGCTGGATCCCAGGACTCTGGGATCATGACCTGAGCCGAAGGCAGACGCTTAAGGACTGAGCCACCCAGGCGCCCCATAAGCACTGAGTTCCTGACTATTAAAATGCTTCACCAGTTCTGCTGATGGAATGGAAGTGGTAGAAGAGGATATTTTCTATATTTTTAGATTTAAAGACTAAACCCATCTTTGTAATAAAATTTCATTAAAAGTGCTCATCCTATTTCATAAACCTTCCACAAATAATTCCTTTTTCTGCTTCTCAGACAAAACTCCTTAGTCTTCCTATGCTTGCTCTTCCTATGATTGCAAAAGTGATGTGTCCATTCATCCGAACTTAACCACAGGACTTGCACTCTGACAATATTTGTCTTTATAGCTACTTTTCCTTGCTCTAAACAAGTAGTTCCTTTTAAGTCAGTCTCTTTCCACAAGCTTCTGTCAGCAAACATATCTTCCCGGCTTGAAGTTAGTCCTATTTTTTTTTTTTTAATTAACCACCATACAGACACCAGCTGACTATAAAACACACAAGGTCTGAAGTTACCCTGTGTATCTTGATTCCTCTATCTTATGACTTCTTAATTCACTACACATTGAATAATTATAGGCATTAATTTCAAATGAGACAAAATTTACTTCCTGAAGATAATGAATTCACTTAATTTTGTTTCTCAACTTTAATTCCTTCTGTGACTATGCTCCATCTTTCTAATGCTGGCATTTCCCAAGCATAAATTGTAGTGGGAAATCATGGTGTATTCTAGGTTAAGCTTTAGACCCTAGGGACCCTAAAAAGTCACAGCACCTCAGGTTACAGTTTCATCCTTTGCAGATGGAATTATTTGGCTGAAATAATGGGTCTTACCTTGGATATAGAGACTATGAGAAAAATAATTAACAATATTTCAATACATTATAAAAACAAAGAGATAAGTACCATTACTTACGGTACTTACAAGGCTTGTAAAGAAATTTCCAACCTAACAGGAGCCCCTCTGGAGACAACCTAGTATGCATAGGAACTAAATGTTTCTGAAATGCCCCCTCTGCTTCACTACTGAGGTTAAGTAGCCTGGAAATTTTTCTGAACAATCTATTATCATATGATTTATTAAAGCACATTTACATTTAAAGTTAGAACGTTTTTGCTCACTGTCACACCAATACTAATAAATAGCATTGAAAATCCTTTCATACATAGAACCATCAATTAATTAATTATTCCATTAATTCACTCCACAGATATGTACCGTATGTCATATGTGGCAGGCTTGTGCAAAATGATTTCTGGGAGGTTTTACAGATTAAACAAAAACAAAGCTCAGAAAGTTAAATAACTTGCCCAAGGTCACATAGCCAGTAGTTAAACACATGGTCAAGTCATACCAAAGTCCATGTGTTTTTCATTCCATCCTACTGACCTCAAGGAGCTCCTGGTTTAGTGGGGGAAATGTATAATCAAATAAATAATTTAAAATACAGCACAAGAAGGTATTTTGTTGTAAGGTTTCTCTGAGATCCTCTAAATCCAAGAAATATCACTGTACAAAATAATTTTCTTTAATCTGTAGAATGTCTTCTAAAGTCGATGAAGTTAAGTTGCTCATGAAACTCGCTTATAACACTACAGTTTGGATGCAGATTTCTTTGCTGATGGTTTAAAATGTAAATATGTTTTGGCTTTCATTTTGACTTTTAAAAGAATTAGTATTTTCACCTGAAGAGTCTCAACATGTAAATTTCTGGGCACCCTGCTGGCCACCCTTGAAGCAAGCAGCCAGCTTGGCCAGTCTGCTCGCTTTTAATAAGACTCATACTCTGAAGGAAAAGAAGGTTAGTTAAGGCCTCTTTCCAGGGCAGCCTGAGAAAACAGGCCTCATCCTTAGCCATGTGCCTGCCATTGTGCATTCTGAGTCCCACAAAGAAAAGTTCCCGTACTTCTTTTGCTTAACGCAAAGATTTTCTCTTTCTCCAGAACAATCACTGTCGGCGCAGCACATCCTGTCGCTTCTCAGACATTCTTTCCCTACAGTGCATGGGGTGGTCAGGAACTGAAATTCCCAATTCCATTCCACTGATTTGCAGGAGAAAATGAAAGGGTATTAAGATGTCTCTATTTTTGTTTCATTCTTTGTGTGTCTCTCCTTCTGTATAAAGTTCACTCACTGAGAAGAAAACAGCCTGCACAAGTTTTCTTCCTAAAACTGAAAAAAAAAAAAAAAAAATCATTCACCAGACATCGCTAAAGACTGTAACTTAGCTAAATATAAAAGGCAGAGAAACATGGGACAGAGAAGTATGAGTCATGATTACAGGTAGGCAAGTCTTAAAGATGTCACAGAAAAGGCAATGCTGCCTGAGGGATCCGAAGAAAACAGAAAAGGAATTTTCAAGCTAAGAAGGGCAGGACAGGGAATTCCAGTCCCAGGAAATGGCATGTGTCTGACTATGGGGGTTTTAAGAGTACCAGTTGGAATCTGATCCCTGGGAGCTCCAGGCAGGAGGGAGTGAGGTAGTTGAAGATTCAGCAGAGTGAGGCCAAATTATAACAACCTATTCAGGGAGGATAAAACTTCACCACAAGCATAATTTCCATAGATTCCCTTTTTTGATTTTGATTAGTCAGGAAGAAAATATGAATGAAGTCTAAGAAGGAACAGAAGTGTTGCTGCTTTTATAAGTAAAAGCATTGATCTTTATTTATTTATTCAAACAAGTCTTTGCTTGTTTCTCCCCTTAAATATTTGCTTCCTGAAAAAAAATTTTTTAATTATTTACAAGCTAGATAGTTTAACCCAAAGGTATTTTTGTGCACAGCCTCACACTGTCACATTTTTTTTTTCCATGTAACTTTCTCATTAGAGGCACACTGCAAAAACAGCAAAGCACCCAAAACAGAAAACAGGAAATTCTTCTTAACCCAATGTATCATTAACTCATGAAATTCACCACTGCCTGAGAACATTGAAGTGGCTTAGAATATTTTTAAATGAGGTCATAAATTCATATAAAGTAAACTAGATTTTAAAGTTATAACTTTATAACAACTCAAACAAAACATAAATCCTTAAGCAGCAATATTCAAATTGATTAGCAAATATATCAAGCACTAAATTGCCTCCAGAAATTATACTATAATTTAATAGCTTTTCCATAAAGATTGGAAAAAACATCTTTGGAAGTTGTTTATTTATGATTCCTGATTATCTTCCTATTACTTTATTAAAATAGCTGGCATTTTGCAATAGTTTATTGTCTACCACAGGATTTGTTTACATCTACTGTGAGATGTGACCTTTATAATAAAGCTGATTTTTACAATAGAACTGAGATATTATCATCATTGCTATTTTGCAAGCGATGAAACTAAGACTAAACATGTTAATGATTTACTCAGATTTATATGCTAGCATAGCTGAAAATTAAAATCCATTTTTTAATTTAAAAAGTTGTAAGACATTTTATGAGAAGAATGTACAACCTAGATAAAGGTTATGCATTTTTCACTAACCTTGGAAATTCAGCAGATTATGGATGGGAAACAAATTTTTAACATTTTATACCAAAAGTCACCTTGACTAATGTCAATAGATAAAATTTGAATTTGAAAAGCACATTCATAATATGTATGACAGATTAAGGATTTACATCTATAATCTAAAAGTTTAACACCAACTTTATACTCATTAAAGTGGCAACATTTAAATAATTTAACATCTAATATTTGGTGGATAATATAATGAACAAGGGCGTCTGGGTGACTCAGTGGGTTAAAGCCTCTGCCTTCAGCTCAGGTCATGATCTCAGGGTCCTGGGATGGAGCCCCCGCATCGAGCTCTCTGCTCAGCGGGGAGCCTGGTTCCCCCTCTCTCTCTGCCTGCCTCTCTGCCTACTTGTGATCTCTCTCTGTCAAATAAATAAAATCTTTTCTTTGAACAAATAATGAACAGATCTGATTTTGATCAGATTTGAAGCTTTAATATCAATGTTTGGTTGGACTTCATAATAAGGACAGTAGAAAATTATAAAAAAGAGGTGAAAGTATAAATATTGTTATAATGTTTCTGTCATTTGACATCAGTTTTGTCAGTGTATTATTTTAACCAAAGATTAGGGCATTACATAATTGTACTTATCGCAAAATTAATATCACTTCCCATATACCTATATATGTTCTACAAATCACTTCTCATTTTTTTTACCTTGTTTTCATGCAATTTTGCTGTCTTTGCATTTGTTTTAATAAGATATTCTTGTTTCCATTTGTATCATAATCTAAGATTTAATTCTGTTTACAGTTCTCTCCAGTCAACTATACCTTAGGCCTCCATGGAAATAGAAGAACATTTTTTTTCTAAGACTTTAGCACACAATTTAGTTTCACCTTTGTAATTCCTTATGGCAGGGCCTTTGGGGACAGATTCCTAGGTTTTAGAATTATTTTTTCATCCACATTGCTAATTCTCATCCCTTCTTCTCCTTACTCTCAGACACTTTCCCTAAAGATATCTTTCACCTTTTGATCTTCAATAAAATTTTACTATTTGCAATATTCATTTCAGGTACTTTATCTGATATAGTGAGTGGGATTTTGTTTTGTTTTGTTTTGTGTTTTGTTTTGTTTTTATGTAGTCTGATGTGTTTCCTCAAGGGACTTTATTAATTTGGGGGAAGAAAACATTTGTCTTGGTTTGGTTTTTGAAGGAGGGGAGGTTTGTTGGGTTTGAGCCATATGTTGTGACTCATAAGGATACAATAGTATTACTTTCACGCTTTTAAACTTTAGTAAAACAAAAAAAATGATCCATAAATATTTAGAAAAGGTAAATTTAAAAAGTCATTACTGAAGAAATCAGTCATAGGTGAAGAATCCATATATGATGAAAAGCAATAATGTATCTTTTAAAATGTATAAATTAAAATTATCAACTTATCTCAAGAATAATAATAACACTCTGGCTCACATTTTATATGTTTATCTAAGTAAAAGACAATCAGGATAGATTTATAACAACTTAAACAAACTTCATCCATGCTACAGTCCATTGTATTAGAAACTTGGATTATCAACGATTAAAACGCTATGCTTTAATTTTGTTCTCACTTTCATTTTATAGAACAGTTATTATAGATACTATAATAAATAAAATAAAAAAAGAAGAAAATGGTAAATGTATCCCCTCAGATTTATGATTTAAAACTTAATCTCCAATGTGATGATAATAGGAGGTGAGATCTTTTGGGACAGGATTAGATCAGGAAGGCAGAGAGAGACCCAAGGAACAGGATCAGTGCCTTGTCAAAGAGACCCCTTTCACTCCTGCTGCCCTGTGTGGACACAGAGAGAAGACAGCTGTTTATAAGCCGGGAAACAAGCTCTCAGCAGACACTGAATCTGTCGGCATCTTTATCCTGTATTTCTCAGCCTGCAAAACTATGAGAAATAAATTTCTGTTGTTTATAAGCTATCCAGTCTATGGTAATTTGTGATAGCCGCCCAAACTGACTGAGACATTGTTCCTCTAACTTCCTGGAATTCAAAGGCAATGCTATGTTGGATCAGGCCATGCTCTCTTCTTTACTAGTCAGTCTGCATGTTTATGTATTTATTCTACACAAGTCTGTTATAAAAGCAGACTCCTTACATGTGAAATCTGCAAAGTCCGCCAAGAATGTACATTGAAGACTTATACAAGTATAAGTATATACTTATACAAGAAAAACATTTTGACCTGAAGAATGTTAATATGTTGGAAGGAACCAAACAGTCTAGCAAAGGAAATAAGATTGTCTTCCTGAGATATTCAAACCCAAAAAAATGTATCCTACTGCCTCTCAAATATATTGATTAAATTGGAGTCATGAATTGGAAGAAAAATATTATTTTGATTAAAAGGAATGAAGTCACTGCACTGAAGAACTTCTAGTCATAAAATAAATTAGTACAGGTCCCCAGGCAAAAGAATTTGAAGTCCCCACATAGAGGGGCAAATTGAGTACTTGAGTCCCACTCAGTTAATTTGCTCACTACACTAAAAGACTTTGCACAAGTCTTAATATAAGAAAACAAAAGTGAACAACAGGTCTATAGATTTTTCAACTAATGATCAATGTTTAGAATGAAAAGAATAATTTACATGATAATAATTGCTTTCATTTCTCTTCCTTGTCGTTAAAAATATACAAATATTTTTCTTTCATGTTATACAGTGAATTTATGTTATGAACTTCTTCTTTCGTGTTATATAGTGAATTTATGAAAATCTTGTCAGAATAGAAAAAGCCATCCCCTTAATACCTCTAGAATAGTGATTTCTAACAGACACGTAAGATCCATGAAACTTAAAATGTCTGGTCAGAAAACCTACTAAGTAGTTTTCTTATAAAATATTAACATAATAGTTTTGCAAACCTGTGCACCTATAGGGGGCAGATGTGGATAGGAGATAAATGGTAATTTTGACATTTAACTCTTTCTGGTGTGTTGATTGGAGGCACGGACGTAGATGTTAAATAAAAACTGAACTGGAGGGCCTGGGTGGCTCAGTCAGTTAAGGGTCCGTGTTTAGCTCAGGTCCCGATCCCTGGGTCCTGGCATCCTGCTTAGCAGGGAACTTTCTTCTTCCTCTCCTCCCTGCTCTTGCTCTCTCTCACTACCTCTGTCCCTCTCTCTCAAATAAATAAATAAAATCTTTAAAAAACCAAACTGAACTCATTGTGTGCATATTTCTGGAGGTCCGTGGGTGACAGAACTTCTGGTTCTCTCTGTTACCACAAGAAGTTTTTTGCTATGACCAGTTTTTCACAGTGTCAAGGGATAGTTCTCACTCACATTGAAGTGCCCATGCCTACATCAGAGACTGAAAACTCAACAAGCAGCAATCATGGTGCACTTGAACGGTGTCATCCTTTCTCAAAGCAATCACAACACACAGCAGTCACAAGGAAGTCATGAGCATCTTACCTATGACACAAAGTACTTGATTTTCTGAGGTGTAAAAGATCATGTCAGATGAGTAAAGCTAAATACTCCAGCTACATGATTTGTTAGAAATAGTTTCAGTTCCTCTCACAGAACAACTAATTTTTAAGGGAAAAATGCATGGCGTGCATGTCATCTTTGTCTTTCTCTAAAAGCCAGAGGTGTCCTGACTTTTGGAATAATGGAAAGTCTTTCTGATTCATTTGCTGACTCGTCCTTTAAAAAAAATTTCCCTACACTTATCTTTAACCTATTCCTAGATTTACTGTTAATGAGGAATTGTAATGACAATACATAAATACTTTTAAACAACATTAAAAGAGATTTTTTAGAAAATCCCATGATTTCACAATGGAGAAATTGAATGTAGGAAAGAAAAACGCACCCACATAAGATCAAAATGGTTTACTTAGGTCAGATCAAATTACTGTGAAGCAAAAAACTTTCCTGCAGAATAGTAGAATCCCAAATATGTGACTAAGCTATTTCCTAAAAATAGAAGTGGTTCCAATTAAATGATCAGTGAGGCAATAAGTCAGAACATTCTTAGAGTTCATGAACATCATATGATCTATGTGAAGGAAGGTTTTAAAAATAGAAATTTGATTCAAGAGAGAAAAACTATTCCTAGAGCTTGTTTATGAGCTGAATGCTTTAGTGTTAAGGGGTGAGGGTTAATCTATGTACATACCCTCTCACTCACCCAAATGTTTTGTTTTGAGTATACGTGCATACAAGCCTGCATGCATGCAAGTGTGTGTGTGTGTGTGTGTGTGTGTGTGTGGTGTATGTATTGTGATCTTGTAGGTTTAACTTCAGTTTGCACAGAGCAGGGATGAACAGGTACTGATAAACGTAACAGAGATATTTTCTTTTCAGAAAGTCACAAAATTACATTAAAGAGCGATGACTATCTTTTTTATCCTGTTAATTGCAGTCAATCCCTCTCTGCAAACGACTGAAATATCCATGGGTCTTATGAGGAAACATCTGAAAGTGTTCCTATTTTTGAACATGGTATTTCCTGCAACATTTGTAGTATTGCTATATTGCATTAACTATTAAGCAAGTTAGCATGACCTTATTTCCAGATATATTGATGGATGAGATTAATTCATTTTAAAAGTAATGAAATATAATCCAGATAGGATTTTTGATCATTAGATATTATATGTCCATTAAAAATTGGAAAGAAGATTCTTCTGAATAATGGTAGTAGATATTACATAATTCATAGACAAATCCATTAAATTAAAAAGATCAGTTAACCATTTTCACTGGTCAGTTCCCCATGTGTGTTTATTTTCATCATTAATCTGACTCATTCAAGTGTATGTTCACTGTGACTTGGAAATCCACACATTTTTATTTCTGACAGTGTAAGTTCTGGGAAATAACATCATTGTAACTGTATCAAACACCATTCAGGAAGGAAAGTCATGAGAAGATTTTGTTTTCTGGAAGGAATAGAATACCAAGAATACTACAACTTCTCCTGTAAAGTTAGTGGAAAATCAAAATATGTTCCAGGCTTACAACAAAACCATTAATGTAGCATTTTGCAAACAAAACACATGGTTTTTTAAGTTTTTTTTTTTTTTTTTATTTACTTATTTGACGGGTGGGGGGAGAGACAGAGAGCACAAGTAGGCAGAGGGGCAGGAAGAGAGAGGGAGAAAAGCAGGCTCCCTACTCAGTAGAGAACCTGATTTGGGGCTTGATCCCAGGACCCTAAGATCATGACCTAAGCCAAAAGCAGACACTTAACCTACTGAGCAACCCAGGTGCCCCAACAAAACATACGCTTAACAAGCCCTTGCATATCAGATACAGTAGAGAACTACCTTAGAGAATCCCCCCGAGATGAGTCTTAGAGTATGTTAGAGCTGTATGTATTTTCAACATCCCATCAGCATTTATCAGCAAAAGAACATATGAAGCTATCATAATTTATTTGTAAAACCTCTAAAATATAATTTGCAGAGACTGAATTTCTTCATGAGGAATGATAGTTCTAAAAGACTGGATTTCAATTTAACTATTTTAGAAAGTATCTTCTCAGGGCACCTGGGTGATTCAGTTGGTTGAGTGCCTACCTTTGTCTCGGGTCATGATCCCAGGTCCAGGGATGGAGCCCCAGAATGGGGGGGGGAAGGAAGGAGGAAATCCCTGCTCAACAAGGAGTCTGTTTCTTCCTCTGCCTCTGCCTGCAGATCTCCCTGCTTGTTCTTTCACTATCTCTCTCTCAAATAATTATATATATATATATATATATATGGTAGATATATCATATAAATAAATTATATATAATATAATTTACATATTATATAATGTATTGTATAATTATCTATAAATTATATATAAATAAATTATAAATGATGGATAGCTATCATATAGATATATAGCTATATCTACAGATAGATAGATAGAGCTATATAGATAGATAAATATCCTCAATTATCACTCCTCTTGGTTATAATACATGGCACTTCCAAAGAAAGGCATCCATAGCACCATTGCTCTAGAATATTGTATGAAGTTCTGAAAAACCATAGGTAGCTTCAACACGTAGAAGGTAACATCTTAGGAAGTAAACCAAAGATTTTATTTGTTTTTTGTTGTTGTTGTTTGTTTGTTTTTAAATATTAGTTTAAAAACTAGTATAGCCACTCAGGACCTCCACATTTACTCTTTCATATCTCTGTGAGATGAATATTAAGCTAAGTGTGCTTTTACTTTCTAGAACTTGTTCTTTTTGCAGCATTCTTCTTAGTAATTTTGGGCCATACTTTGCTGGAGTAAATAAAACTACTAACTTCAGTTTCTATTTCTTTGTTCTGTAACTTCCTTCTTTTGAAATTTGTTATTTTCAAATTTTAGAGGAGACAATAAATGTTTTATTGATTTATTCTTCTTTTTATAAATATCACTGAAAAGCTTTTGGAAACTGATTTTGTTAACTCTTTCGTAATTTAAATATTTAAACACAGCAAGCTATTTATATATACATATATAAATATTTTAAAATGGGCAAAAATTTAAGCAGGCATTTCATCAATATGGGAAAATATATGAAATGGCAAATACGTACATGAAAAGTGTTCAATATATTTATTTCATTAGAATAATGCAAATTTAAACCATAGAAACCATCACACAACTATTAGAATAGCTAAAATCAAAGAAATTGTCAATAATAAATACTGAGTAGGATAAACAACAACTGGAAATCTCAGACACCACTGGCAAGAATGCAAAATGGTAGTCACTTTGAAAAATATTTTGGTTAGTTTTTATGAAATTAAACAAATGTTTACTATGCAACTCAACAATCTGATCCTTAGGCATTATCCAAGTGCAATGAAGCCATTTGTGCACTCAAAAACCTGCATGCAAATATGTCTAATAGCTTTATTTGTAATCACCAAAGCTAAAAAAAAAAATCCAAACATCCTTCCCTTGGCAAATGAATAAACTGTGGTATGTCCAAATGATGGACTACTACCCAGTAATTACAAAGAAGTGAACAAGTGATTCACATACCAACATGGATGGATCTCAAATGCATCATTTTATGTGAAGCAATATGATCTCAGAAAGATACATATTCTATGATTCCTTTTACTGTATTTTTTATTTTAAGACTTTATTTTTCTTAGAGCAGTTTTTGGTTCACAGTAAAATTGAGAAGATTATATATATTTCTCATATACCCTCCCATCTACACATATGGACCTCCCCCCACTATCATATCTCCCACCAGGGTGGTATATTTGTTATAATTAATGAACCTATTCCCACACATTATATTATATGATTATATATTATACATCACAGATAATTATAATTACAGATTATAATTATAATCACCTGGAGCCCATAGTTTACATTAGAATGCACTCTTGGTGTTGTATGCTCTACAGGTTTTGAAAAATGTATAATTATATGTATCCAACATTATGGCACCAAACAGAGTATTTTCACTGTCCTAAAACTCCTCTGTGCTCTTCTTATTTATCTCTCACTCTCCCCTGTGATTTATTTTATATGACATTCTGGAAAAGGCAAATGGAAAAATTACACATATTAACTCTAGTTCTGGAGACATGATTTTATAAGGTAAAATCAAAATAATAATAATGAAAATAAATAATAATGATGACAATAATAATACTTTAGATTTATGTAGTGCTGTATGATTTCAAAAGTAATTTTGTTTTTCATTACCTCATTTACTCCTCACACGACTGGGAATTTGTGTGTATATCAGAATCATTTGTGCTTTAACAAAATTCTGCTGTAAGTAAAAAGTTGCCTCCACTGCCTCATTTCCATTGCATATCCCGGTAATCCATCACCTAGTAGAATCTCAGGTCGTCAACAATGACTCGTAGTAATACTAGCAATAAAGATGGAACTAATTGATAATATCAATATTTCGTATTCTCTCACTGAACAACAATGCACCTTTGCTTGCATTGAGAATAAGCAACTTTTGCACTTTGACTGAAATACAAAAAATCATATACACAAAGAACCACTTGTTTTTTCATTAATTCTGTCCTAAACGAGGATTAAAACTTGGGAAATAATGCCATGATTAAATCTAGGTGGAAAATAAAGAACCATTAGGTTTTTAAAAATCTATACATATGAGCTAACCTCTGAGTGACCTACTCCCTGAGGCTATATGCATTTTAATATATTTCCCAGTGTCAGATTTTCAATATCATATGGGTTATTAAAATTTGTTTCGGCAGCTACCCAAACATTTGAGAACACACTGAAGGAAATAATTTAAGAAGAGTGAAGAGAGGTCTTTAAATTTTTCATTATAAAAAATCCCTTTTTAGTTATTCTCAGCTACTTTGGTTGTAGGATTTTAACCTTGCCTCTGATTTTTCAACTTCTCTGTACTTTTGGAATATCGTTGTCACAAAAATTGAGATATAATATATATGCATATGTCTTGCATTTCTTCAAATAGATTTCACAAATCGGTTTCTAGCAAAAGCTAGAAAATTGCATGAATATATACATATGCATGAATATAAATAACACTGGAACACTGCTTCATTTATGTTGCATGTGTTTACATTTATTTTTTTCCATAAGCACCTATAAGACTTCCATAATGATGTTGTTTTAAGGATAATAGGAAGCAAACACTTTCCAGCAATCCAATTAAATCGCCAAACACCATGATACCTAAACACACCATTTGAGGATACAGCATTGCTACGAGGTGGTTGTTCCAACATCTGCAACTCTTAAGTTAATCATGACTCCGGCAAGAGCATCCTCCTAACGTGATGCATGAGAGGAGGAGCACTAATTCATCATTAAGTGGCTTGACATCAGACAGAGCTTCCTCCTCTGTTTCAAATTAACAGGAGTAGCACAGAGTGCCCAGAACAGTAGCAAAGGCAGTGGCTCCCAAAGCTGAGCATGATGGAGAAAGTGTGGATTACTGAAATTCTGAGGGGACTGTAGTTTGGAACTGGTACTTGAATTGTTTAATAAATAAGAACCCAACCTTATTTACTGACTGATGGGCTATGTTGGCCACTTGCCAGCCTTGTTTTCTAATTTGCCCTAACAGGAGCTAACCTTCCCTTGATTGTGGAGGTGTGAGTTTTTTAAACTCCTCCTTGTGTCACGTTAGAATATGATATACTAATATCAGAACTGTCCAGCAGTTGTGCCTTCATAATAAAGGGCATAATCTAATACCAGTGAGGTTCATTCCAGTCATACCACACAAGATCTACAGTCAGAAATACTTAACTAGGTGAATCAGACTATTATGATGATACTGTACTCAAATGAAAAATATTATCACTCACTGCTTTTAAGTGCCATTGTTAAACATTTGGAAAACACAGAAGAGATCACAGATGAAAATTAGAATTTTTGATAGCCATGAACCAAAGAAATACCATGTTAAAATTTTGATGTATATATATTCAGTTTTTTTTTTTTTTAAATTCATCTTACAGAAATATCTAAGCTTGATTGAGGGCTTAGAGTGTGCCAGCCACTCCTATAGCACTCTATATGTATTTTTTTATTTAGATGTCACAACAACTCTATAAAACAGGTACCATTATGATGATGATGATTTTGTCCATTTTTGCATATGGGTGAATGAGGGCACAGAGAATTTATAACTCTTGGTAACGTCCCATGGACATAAAATTATTATGTAGTAAAGCTTGGATTTGAAATCCCACAAAAATATTTTGCCATAGCTCTCCTACAAATATGGATCTACATGTAACTGATGTAACTGCCCCAGCAATGCTACAGCCAGCATAGCAAGGAATCTAGGCTTCCCCAGAGTTCTTCTATCCAAGTATTCCCAAGATTCTTGTGACTATTAAAGTGATTCATTGAATCAGTCCTCCTTGATATTACCGCTTCTACTTGCTGGGCAAGGGCAAGAGCTCAGGTTTTTAGGCTTTGGTGTTTTTTGTTTTGTTTTGTTTTGTTTTGTTTTTCTGCCACTGTTGACTGGTAGACACCTCTAGACTTTTGGTTTCTATCAGCAGTACTCTTGGTTATTCTTTAAGCAGATCTATCGTTTTGCCTTTGGATATTCTATGATCAAAAACAACACTCTGATAGCCAAAGGGATTGCTGTGGAGCCTAAAGATATCAAAGCCACCTGATAGCTTTGTATAAAACCCTTCTCTGGTGAGGCTATATGTGACGGGTCCCTCAGGGTCCCCCTGAGTGGTCCCTCAGGAAGTAAAAGAAGATAATTGTTTCTTCAGGATAAAGCCACTCACCTATGCTCCTTGCCAAAATTGTCTTGGTCCCCAACACTACACTCTTTGGGTGACATGTGAATTCCAATTCAACAGAGATGTTCAAAAGCAGGAACTGGCAAATAGCAGTGTGTATGCCAATCAGTCTTCAGCCTATTTTTCTATCTATCATTATTTAATCGTTATCTAAGAATGATTTTTACACTTTTAAAGGGTTGTTAAAAATTTTTTTAAAAGCCAGTGCAGAAAAATATGTGACAGAGACCATATATAACCATCAAACCCTCAATATTTACTATAGGTCCTTTTATAGAAAAAGACTGTTCATCCCTGATCTGAAGGAAGACCAGCAAGGAGAGAATTTACCATCAGTCACAAACAGTGCCCGCAACCAGAGTTGTCTCAGTTCTAGTATTGCCTCTTGGTTACCAATCCCACCTTCACTTCATTTAAGAGGGAGTTGTACTTGGAGACCATCACTGTCTTTTTCAAGAAGTACCTCAATCTGGGTTCCCCCTGCCCATCAGACATATCATAACAGCTTTGAATACCAAAAAAGATGAATAGCTAAAATTAAAAAGAGAGAGGATGCAAACTGTCATGAATTTGGACAACCTAGAACTCTCATACACAATTTTTGGAAATGTAAAAGGGCAGAGTCAATTTGGAAAACAATTTGGAAGTTTCTGAAAAAGTGAAACACACACCTGCAATGGTTCCCAGTCATTCCATTTCTAAGCATTTACACAGGAGATGAAGCTTATATCCATTCCTGTCTTCTCAGCTGTTCCCTGTCAACATTCTCTTGAACCAAGATGGAAGATTCCACCCCTTCCCATCATTGTTGGGACTAAATATTCTAGTTGTTCTAAGTTGGAATATTGTTCTGAGATAGCTAGTCTATCAATAAATAAAGATTAACTCATTTTAGTATCTTTTTTAAAGTAAATTTTTTTATTGAAGCATGGCATGTATCAATATAAGTGTACAAATCATATAGGGCCCAACTAATATTCATAAAGTGAATAGATCTGCATAGCCAGATCAATAAATAAAATGTTTCCTTTCCCTGAGAAATTCGCCTTATGTTCTCTGTTTTCCTACTCACCAAGGTAATCACTGTCCTAACTTTAGCTGTCACATTTTAGTCTGTTTTGAAATTTCAGTTCAGGGCAAAATATGATTAAGAAGGGGCACCTGGGTGGCTCAGTGGGTTAAAGCCTCTGCCTTCGGCTCAAGTCATGATCTCAGGGTCCTGGGATCGAGCCCCACATCGGGCTCTCTGCTCAGCAGGGAGCCTGCTTCCCCCTCTCTCTCTGCCTGCCTCTCTGCCTACTTGTATCTCCTGTCAAATAAATAAAAAAATATATATGATTAAGAAAAAAAACCTGAAATTCCCAAGGGAATTCTTTATATCAAGAGATATAAACAATTTTATTCTTTATATCAAGAGAAAGAGATAAAAGAAGAATAAAATTGTTCTAAGAATTATAGCTAGGAAAGTGCTGTTAGTACCTCAGTACTGTTGTTGTTTGAAATGGACTGGAATCACAAAAATAAGGAACATATTATATATTTGAGATAAGTGACCTGTCATACAAAACAGAAATCTGGACTAAAAAATTCTATAACTCCTCAAAACTTTACCTTCATTTAACACTGAGTTGAGAAGATTGCTCAGCTCCTAATTAGCTCATTTTCTTCAATTAGCTCATTTTCCCCACTGCTCACCTTAGATGGGGCCAAAGAAATGAAACAATATCCCTGCAGTAGAACCAGAGACCATTAAGAAGAGTGGACAAGTGAACAAAATTAGGTTCTCTTTAAGGGACATTTCCTACCCTTGGAGTAAGTGTTTTCATTCTATTTGTTCAGTGGGATTCTGGAAATAATATGTACCAGTGACTACTTTTAGTAGAGTAGTACTTTTTGTAGGGATGAGAAAGCACTCATCCTTTCTCTTCCCACATGATGCTGTTTACTGTGGATGTTGTCTTTGTGTTACTACTTTGTAGTATCCACTATACTATACTAGAAAAGTAACTTGTCTTTAGAATTCACTGGTCTCTAGAGCTAGAAATACAACTTCTAAACTTGATGCATAAGATAATACACAGCACCCAGAGATCCTAGACTTCGAGCTCAGAATGTTGATTGGATTGAGTTTGGGTAGACTAAATTCCTTTGGAGAGGACTGAGCATGTTGTAAGTGTGGAAAAAGGGAGCAAAAGAATATTTGGTGACTAGAGAGTGCATTGTAGCAGAAACGGTTGTTCTCAACAAATTTGTCATTTGGTGCCCCAATTTCTTTATCCCTTTCAAAGAGGCCATACACCTAGGTTTGGCCAATGGCATGTAGGTAGTAGTGACATGGTGCTGCTTCTAAACCCAAGCATAAAAAATGTTATCTCTTTTCCAATGCTGAGGTGACCCAGTAAGTTCCATTTTATATGGTATAATTATGCAATGATGGAGCTTCTATCAGCTCAGGAATACTATATGAGGTATCCCTGAGGAATTATGTGAAGTATAATTTTTTATTTTGTTGAAACAATGGGATTTGGGAGTTGGATGTCACCACAATACAACTTAGCCTATTATTTCTTTTTCTTTCTCTTTTTTTTTAGCCTATTATTTCTAACACACATGCAGTACAAATGTGTCTCTCACGAAACCTAGACTCTGTCTAGGACTTCCTCAGGTCTTTCCAAAAAAAAGCATTTTTCCAAGATGTTTGTAAACCAATCTTCTCCTTGACCCTAGTGGTGCCTGGGATGAGATGAAGATAAATGTAGATTTATCACAGATGTTTTAAAGAAAAGAGAGAAAAAAAAACTACCCTTATTTGCAAAGTTTCCCTATCCTGAGAAACTGGGCAATGTCACATGATACAAAGCAGAGGGAGGGATAAAATACATTCATTTTGAGGAAGCCAGAACACTCCCTTTTATGATCTGCAGAGAACCATCTCATTCAAAGGAAGTATCCTGAGATCGCCTGGTTTATCTTCCTTTTGTGGTTTAAAGCAATACTTAGTTGTTTTGAATTTTTTTCCCCCCAAATGGCCATTGCTCTTGCTAATTATCATGGTTTGCAAAGTTGGTAACATTGTAGAGAATCCAAATTAGGAATTTTTTTTTCTTTGAAACAACTATTTTCTTCTTAACTTATATTCTTATTTCTTATCAATAGCAAACTGGAATGTAATCTCCATTGTGCTCACACTGAGAAATAGCATGGTAAAGAGCATAGACTATCCACATTATTTAGGATTTGGATCCAGGCTTCAACACTTGTGCAGCCCTGGAGGACAATATGTAACTATTTGCTACCTTTGTGCCATCATCTGTAAGATAAGACTAACCTACCTCATTGGGTAGTTCTGAGAATGGCATGAGTTAACACATTTACGGCATTTAAATCAGTGTCAGGCACATTTTAAGTGTTCTATAAATGCAGGTGACTCCATCTAAGCTTGGATCTTATCTATATTGTTCGCTAAGGTATTCCCACTGACTTGTATATGGTCTTGTGCATGAGAGTAGAAAATGGTCCAGAGACAAAAATAAATACATGTACTTATCATTCTAAGAGTAACTATCTTTGTCCACAAACTTGAAAATGACTTCAGCTATGTGTGAAGAGTCTTGAAAAACATAAATTTATTCATAGAGTCTTTACAGTAAGCGCTTTGGTAGCCTTTAATAACATACTATAAATCAGCTATTTCAGGATAATTTTCCTGGCTCATCTTTGCAAATGTTCTGCTATTAAGACAGAAAAATCAATCCAATATGCCACCTATTGCCTTATGATGTAAATAGTGCAGTATAAACATTTGTTTGGAAGGCTATGAATGAAGCATTAAGACAACTCATCATCCTGGTGAGTAATAACTAATAAATGATTCTTGGTATCTATTATGGAACTAAATGTCATTGCATTGTTTGGGTAAGGCTCTTGAAGCTAAGTACACAATGTTCCCTAGCCACTCTGTGTTCTTACCCTCTTTTTCTCTGACCAGACAAAATATTGAAAGCAAATCACACACACACACACACACACACATACACACATGCCAGTGTCTTTGTTCTGTGGATTTTATCACTATATAAAGGAAATTTTTTAATTGTCTTATGACATTATAAGTTAAATAAGGAAATCTCCATTACACCGTAATGAATTATCCACTATATAAAACAACCAGACCCTATTTCATCTCCTGCCATTTCCCCTTCTCCTCACTACCACTCTGTTATGACTTTCAAACTCAAGAAGAGGATGCTGAAAGCAAGGAAGACAAAGAAGACCAATTCAGCTAAATTCTACCGCTCATTTTAAACCGTTTGAGATCTAGCCAGAGGGAGAAGAGAAAAAAGAGAAAATGAGGGTTAAAATCAGATGCTAAGTGAAGCTTCAGGTTTTCCCTGGCTTCAGTTTATCTGGGTTATGCAAACCTCCATTAGTACAGACAATTAAGAGTTTCTAAATTGAGATTCTGTTTACTTGGTATAGCCTTTAAAATTTCTTAGGCTTTAAATTCTTAGGTCTAAATGTGCTACTTGTGGAGGGGAGAGAATGTAGGCTATTCTGTGGTAACAATTTGGGACTTAGCTGGAAGACAAATTCCAAATGAAAGAATCATTTTCTCAATACTGCTAATGGCTTCAAGGAAAGGTGTAATTACAAGAATGGGGCTGAATGTAAATATTGTATAAAGCTTCTTGGCTGGAAACAAGAGCAGCCTGCAGAAAACATCATATTCTAATAGACACTTATCCTTATTGGAGAAAGAGGTTAATGTTAATTTAAAACAATTCCTAAACTCTAGTGTGAATTATAATTATAGATTTCAAGGCATCTGCTATATATACAAGCTTTGGAAGAACGAGGTGTCTGTTTGTCTTGCTTATGTTCTGAGCATTTATGAGAGTTACATTCAAGTAGGGCCTCGTGCCAGACTTTGTCACAAAAAGATTTTCTCTTCCAGTTTCCAGTTCTTTAAAAAAAAAAAATTTTTTTTGAAAATTTTGAAATTGAATTTACAGTTCAATAAAAGGCATTCCATTAGTCAGAACAGGAGGATTTAAACAATTTCTTTCAATCCAGGTTATCTCCACCCAACGAGCCTCTAATGTTCTAGAAGCTCCCTTTACTACAGACATGATTACCCCCAAGTAACTAGAAACCAATAATTGACGTGTTTTCCTGCCCCACTCTACACCAGCATCTATTATGCTGCATTTTACAACAAAAGACAAATTAAACGAAAGTAACCAGATATCAGGTGTAATAAAGAAAAATTGTACTAACTTCTAGGCTATAACCCAAGAACTGTTCAGGCAAGACTCGACCATAGACAGTGTCTATGTGTACATCTGAGGTCTGATAACTAGTTTTGGGTAATGAACAGCCCCTCACTCCAAGGAAAAAGAACTTCAGTCAAGAAAAAAATAAATACATTTAATAAAATCAAATTTATGGGATCTATAAACCCCTTAGTTAAGGAGAAAATTCAGATGGATCATTTCTCTTTCATCAACATGTTGGTTAAAAAGTTTTGCTATAGTAATACTCAACCCTTTCTATTGATTAGTAAAATTTTAATTTGAATTTCAGAAATAACTCCCTTTTTGTTGCTGATTGGCTTAAGTTCAGTCCCTCTTTCATTCATTCATTCACACATACATTCAATAAACAATAATTACTCAAATGAGGCAAATATACAACAGAGAACTAATCTAACCTATGTTCTTAGTTTTATTATTATAATGCAAGTTTTCATGCATTTTGAAAAGAACACTGAATAGCATAATGAAGAAGCATATAACTGTGAAAGAATTTCAGCAGTGGTTAATATTTTGCCATATTTTCTGTATCAAAAGTTATTTTGCAGAAGTTATTCTGAAGTAAGTTACATTGTCTAGAGTTTCTAACTCTATTTTAAAACATATTACTATAAAAAATAAAACCACCTTCATTATATGATGCCACCATTATACTTAACAAAATTAATAGTAATTCCTTACTATCGCTGAATGCAAAAATCTGTATTTTGGGTGTCTAGTTGGCTCTGTCGGTTATGCATCTGTGTTCGGCTCAGGTCACTGATAGGATTTTGAAATATCAGTGAGGTTTGGTGGGGTGAAGTCCCAAGCCAACAACCAAGAAAGAATTCTTGAGATGCCTTTGGAGCAAAATGTTGGTTTTATTAAAGCCTAGGGACAGAACCAGTGGGCCGAAAGAGCTGCTGCAATGGGGTTGTGAAGGGTGGCTGGTTATATACTATCCAGTTCTGGGAAGTAAGGAAAAGGGAAGTTTCAAAAGGATTTTTGTATGTTAAAGAAGACTTGCAGGATACCTAAGACCCTGCCATTGTCAAATTAAGCTTGTTTTTCCTTCTAGCAAGACATTAACAATAAGATAGTTGGGAGCTTCCTGGAAGAACAATACACTTTGCCCACTTCAAGTATCTGTCAATGGATTGCAGATTATAAGAACATTTAATTGTATCTACGTTCTCTTCTGGAAACTAGGCCATTGATAGAAATGTTTTGTTCTTGTAAGTTGCTAAAACTTTCCTAAACTGAGGGAGACTCCTGTCTTGCAGGATTGTAATCTCTATAATTACTATTTGTTTTCCCTTTAGGGCAGCCAGGAGTGCCTGAGGAACATCACATATATCCCTCGGGGGGCTGTGGGGTGTCAGCTTCTGCTTGTTCTCAGCTTGCCTTCTGCTCTCTCGTCATCATGACCCCAGAGTCTGGGGTGACGCTTCACTTCAGGCTCCCTGCTAAGCAAGGAGTCTGCTTCTCCTTCTCCCTCTTTCCCTTCCCCCACTCATGTTCTCTCTCTCTCTCTCTTTTTCTCTCTCTCTCCCTCTCTCAAATACATAAATAAAAATCTTAAAAAATAAATCTGTATTCAAATTCCCCCAATAGCAATCAAAATCCTTTTGCAGCTCCTTTTTCAAACAAGGACTAATTCAAGGAATACACATAACACGCATTTGTAATGTCTCCTAATGATTTAAACATTTTTAAAATTGAAATATACATGCAGAAAATCAAATGAATTATAATAAGCACAATGCATAACCACTCATTATATTAGAGCCAATGCATAACCACTCATTGACCTCACCTATTTAACTGCCATTCTTGCCAAGGAATAAACTGGCATTTCAGAAATGCCAGTATCCCTGTCTGTCCCTTTCTCATTCAATGCCAACCCTCGTCCCTAAATGGAACTGCTAATCTATCTCTTAAGACCATGTTGAGAGTTTCCTCCTTAATCTCCTACAGAGTATTTTGGCTTTTGTTGGTCCTTTGAATAAGCATATGTATTTCAGAAACAGCTCTTCCTTTGTCTTACACATTAAAAAAAAAAGTCTATGGAAATATCTACCGGTATTATATGCGTAGATCAACCTGGAACAAACGGACACTCTTTGTAAATGTTTTTAAAGATTTATTTATTTTATCTTGAGAGAGAGAGAGCAAGGGAGAAGGCCAGAGGGAGAGGAAGAGAATCTCAAGCAGACTCCCCCCTCAGTGGGGAGCCCAATCTAGGGCTCAATATTCTGACCCCAAGATCAACCTGAGCCACAACCAAGAGTCAGATGCTCAGCCAACCTGTTGGTAATTTTTTAATGTTCCCCATTCAATGAACACACCATTTACTCAGGTCTTCTTTTAAACTTATGTAAATAGGGGCAGTTGGGTGGCTCAGTCCGTTACCTGTCTGCCTGCAGCTGAGGTCATGATCTCAGGGTCCTAGGATCAAGCCCCATGTCAGGCTCCCCACTGAACAGGGAGTCTACTTCTCCTTCTCCCTCTGCCCCTTCTCCTGTTCTCTCTCTCTCAATCTCTCTCTCTGTCTCAAATAAGTAAATAAAATCTTTAAAAAAATAAACTTATGTAAATAATGTTTCCACCCTAATGTTTTAGGACAGATGTCAGATTTTTTTTATTAGAATTATCCCTAGATATTGGATTACTTTTATGTTATTTGAAGTTCGCGTCATTCCATTTCCTAATCATGTTTGACGTGTATAAAAATACAAATTCTTTTTGTATAATTACCTAAAATTTAAAAGCTCTGCTATATTATTGTCACAAATAGTGTATTTATAAATTCTTCTGAATTTTTAACCAATATATATAACTTACCACTAACTGAGTATTTTATAATTTCCTTTTCAGTTCTTAGATCTTTTATTTCCTCAGTTGTCTTTTTTGCACTGGCTATGACCACCAACACAATGTTAAAGGAATTTAGTCATCCTGTTTTCTTCCTGATCTTAGATGAAAATATCTCAAAATTTATCAGTAATTGCAATGTTAGTTGTGTTTTATAGTTTTGTATTTATTAGATAAAATATTTTTTGTTTGCTAACAAATTTTATAAATGTTGAGTTTTAGCAAATATTATTGCTGCAACTATTAAGATAATCATATTACTATCTTTTTCTTTTTTATTCCATTAATACTGTGAATTATTATATTTAAATAGCTTCAAATATTATATAATTACTTACACTCTTAGACTAGACTCACTTTTTTGTAATAAGTTATCCTTCATCTATGTTTTTGGATTCAATTTGCTAATATTCAACTTAGTATTTTTGTATCGATGCTCATGGATAGATAGGCCCTTGCAATTTCTTTCTTATGGATTTCATGCCATATTTTGTTATCAAGTTTATATCAGATTCATAAACTAGAGTGGAAATTGTTCCCTCTTTTTTCCATTCTCTGGGTGCATTCATGGAAAATTGAAAATGTTTATTCCTAGTCAATAAACATCTGGCCCTAAAGAAGCCATCTGGATATGGAGATTTCTTTGTAAGAAGGCTTGCAATTGCAGATGAAGTTTAATTAACAGATAAGGAACTATAAATTCTTAAATTTCATTTGCATAAATTTTGGTTAAAAAAATTGTCCACTTTACATAATAGTGGTTCATGATATTCTCATTGTAGATTTGTAAGACCTGTAGTAGTACTCCCCTCCTTATTCATTTCCAAAACTAATTTTTTTTCTCTTTTCTTTTTTCTTGATGAGTCTCACAAAGTATTATCGATTTTATAAATTTTATTGAAGTACTACCGTTTGGTTGTGATTGTCATCTGCATAGTCCACTTCCTTTATTTTAATCACTTCAGTTCTTATATTTCCCATTTTCTTTCTACTTTAGGTTTAATTATTCTTTTTCTAGCTTTTTGAGATGGCTCCTTAGATAATTACATTTCAGTCTATCTTCTTTATTAAACATTTGCCTTTAAGCTATAAATTTTCCTCTAAGCATGACAATAGCTTCATTCCACAAATTTGACCGATGATGATTTCATTACCAAGAAGGCCAAATATTTTTTTTTTTTTAAGATTTTATTTATTTGCCAGAGAGAAACACAGTGAGAGAGGGAACACAAGCAGAGGGAAGGGTGAGCCAGAGAAGCAGGCTTCTTGCTGAGCAGGGAGCCCAATGCAGGGCTCAATCCCAGGACTCTGGGATCATGACCTGAGCCGAAGGTAGATGCTTAACGACTGAGCCACTCAGGCGCCCCAAGGCCAAATATTTTCAAATTTTTAATTCTGATTTATTCATTAACCGTTAGGTTATTTAAAAGTACACTGTGTAAGCTTCCAAAATAGGAGGAGTTTTTCATTATCTTTTTATTATGGGTTTCTGACTTACTTCAATTGTGTTCAGAGGATAGATTATGTAGTTTTTTGAATATATGACATTTTGAAACTTGCTTTTTCCCACCGTATGATCAATTTTGGAAGATTTCCCATGTCCCCTGCTAAAGAATATATAATCTCAAGGTTTGGGATGCAGTAATTGATTAGTCAGTTAAGTTTATTAAGTTTTTTCAAATTTTCCATATCTTTACTGATTTTTATCTGCTTATTCTATCAGCTACTAAGAGAATTTCAAACTTCCAACCACAACTATGGATTTTTTTATGTGTATCTTTTTACTTCTTTAGATTTTGCTTTATACGTTTTTTCATAAAAAATTAAAATAATTTTATCTTTTGAACTTTTAGTACAATAAAATTCTTTATCTCTCATAATGCTTTATATTACTGCAACTACAGCAGCTTTCACTTGGTCAGTACTTGCATAGAATATATGTTTGTATTCCTTTCTTTTCCATCTCTTTATGTAGCTTTAAGTTTAGTTTGTCTCAAAAGCAGCATATTAAAAAATAAACACAGTATGATGTTACGATATATCACAGTATGATAAACACAGTTTGATACATTTAGTTCTTTTACATTTAATGAAAACACTAATGCATTAGGTTTAAAGATTCTGTTTGGTTGTAGTTTCATTATATTTTCAAATTTTCTTTTAATTAGAGTTTTATGTACACATTTTTACATTATTATTATTATTAGAGATTAATTCAACATGTATTCTTGAGTTATTATACTCAAATGTAAATTATTAGCTTACATATTCACTTCCTAGATATAGAGACTTTAGAACATTCTAAGTCATTTTATTCCCCCAATTATGTGGTATTTTTGCTGCATAATTTAATTTTATATGTCTATTTTAAAACTGTAACTATTTTGTACAGTCAATATTCATTCATATTTATTCATATAAACATTCGTTCTTCCACTGTTGATTACTTCTTGAGCTTTCAGATTTCCTTTTAGGGTGATTTTCCATGAGCCTGAAAAACTTCTCTTAATAATTCTTTCCAGGCAGCTCTGCTTGTAGCAAATTTTCTCAGTGTTTCTTGTCTGAAATGTCTTCAGTATTCCTTTATTTTTTGAAAGATACATTCAGCAGTGACTGGGTGGCTCAGTCATTAAGCGTCAGCCTTTGGCCCAGATCACCATCCCAGGGTCTTGGGCTCAAGCCCTGCATAGGGCATCAGCCTCCCTGCTTGGTGGGAAGCCTGTTTTCCCTTTCCCATTCCTCCTGCTTGTGTTCCCTCTCTTTCTCTGTGTCTCTCTCTGTCAAATAAATAAACAAAATCTCTAAAAATAAATAATAATAAAAAATAAAAGATACATTCATTAAGGATAGAATCCTAGGTAGTCATTTATTTTTTTCATCACTTGGAAAATATCATTATATTGTCTTTTGTTTTCATTGCCTTTATTAAGAGGTCAGCTTTCAGTTTTACTGTTCCTTTTATGATAATATGTCTTTTCATCCTCATCATCTTGGCAGCTCTGTGATGTTTGCCACTATCTTTTTAGCATGTTGTCCATATTTTCTAGGTGATCTTTGTGGTTGGTTTAATCCGACCATAGGTCTTACTGATACAAGTGGAATTCCTGTCCTAGTTATTATTTAGTCTGTCTTAATTATATCATTTTTAATTACATTGACTTACTGACGAGATTAATGAGCCAGTTGTCTTTTAGGATGCCCTAACTTCTTGATTTGTGAGTGTTTCCTTCTTGAATTGTCTAATTATTTCCTTCTGATAGCATTTATTTAGTTACTCTACACAACATAGTTCATCTAAATTTATATCTAAAGGATTTATGGCAATAAAATTAAAGATTTTGGCAAGAAAAAACATCAGAAGTGATTCTATATTCCTCACAATCATTACATTGAAAGAGAAATGAAATTAATTTTGTTCAGAAAGGGTTAAAGTAGTGATAGCCTGATGTTTTCATTGTAAAGTAGTACATGCTTACTCTTCCACTAGCAAGAAATTTGATATTCTATTATCATTACATACATTGGTAAATTTCTTATAAACCTTTCATTTAATATTTTGGCATAAATTAGCAGTCTCTGCCTGAATCTTTTTCCCTAAGACCCCATAATGGAGATTTCCTGATATTAATATTTACTCTGTATTTATCTTCTATAAAGAAGAACTTTTTCTCACCAGTTGAGGCTTTTTTTTATCTTGAAATGTGCCTGTTAGTGGAATATAGTAAAAATGCTTAAATTTTTATTTCCAAATTTCTTTTTTTTTTCTTAAGATTTTTATTTATTTATTTGACAGAGAGAGAGAGAGAGATCACAAGTAGGCAGAGAGAGGGGAAAGCAGGCTCCCTGCTGAGCAGAGAGCCCGATGCAGGGCTCAATCCCAGGACCCTGAGATCATGACCTGAGCTGAAGGCAGAGGCTTTAACCCACTGAGCCACCCAGCACCCCTTATTTCCAAATTTCTTAAAAAGAAGTTGAAACTAGGCACTTCCAGTAATGATAAATTCATTGTGGACTCATGGATTTTAGTCTCTGCCTCTATGAAATTTATATTTCTCAGAGAAAGATAAAAACTAATACTTAAGCAACAGAGAAATAAACAGATAAAATCAGATACTAATAAGTAATACAACAAAAAAGGTGCTATCTTGAATTGTGTATTACATCGTCAGGATAACTACAGGCGAATAGACTCTGAAAAGTATACCGGAGACCCTAACAAGCATAATTTCTCAAACACAATAAAATGTGTTTCTTGCTCATATAATAGTACTGTGCAGGTAAATGGTTAGGTAGGGGGCACTCCTCCAAGTTATTCAGAGAATAAGACTGGCTAACTCTCTTTCATCTTCCATGTATTATGTAAATTTACTGTGGGGTTATTTGCATTCCAGCTGGCCACAGAGCGAAAAGAGAATGAAGAACCCCTTTGGGAGTATTTAATGGAAAATGGTACTTCTCACTTTCTCTTGTAGTCCATTAGCCTGGGATCATGACCTTACTAATTCCGGGAAGTGTTGGGTCCAATAAAAAGGGAACATGAATTTTGGGGAGTTGATATCACAGGTTCAGAAGAGGAAGTTACATAGGAAATAAACATGTGAAGGAATGAGCCATAGAAGACTCTGACAGAACTTTCCATCAAATAGGAAAGCACTGATCCTAAGGAAGCAATAAATTTGACCTGTTCTAGAAATACTAAGAAGGCAACTGGTGACTGAAGTGTAGTGAGCAAGGAGGAGATAGATTAAATAACAGATCAGACACAATGGTAAATCCTGTTTGCTTTTTACAACTTAAACTTCATGTTAAGAATGCTATAATTTTTACTAAATATAAAAAGTTATATACAGATATTTAGTAACTTTTATTTTGAAAATATAACTCTTCTTACTATGGTAAGAATAAAATGTAGTAAAGTAGAAGTGGAAGCAAGAAGACCAGTTAGTATCTTTCTGGCATCTCTGGTGATAGCTGACAGAGGCTTGATTTGGAATGGTTGTTGGACGTTAATGAGAAGTAGACATACTTGGTATCCTTTGATTCCACTCTTTCTCTCATATTTCATATTCTTTGTATCGGGAAATACTCCTAACTCTACTTTCAAATACTTGCAGAATCTTATCACTTTCGCCATTTTTGAATGCTAATTCCTTGGCCCCACACTCAA
The DNA here is from genome assembly GCA_028646535.1 of Procyon lotor. Classification (NCBI taxonomy): domain Eukaryota; kingdom Metazoa; phylum Chordata; class Mammalia; order Carnivora; family Procyonidae; genus Procyon; species Procyon lotor. Next base: position 19,949,384 of record CM053608.1, read on the forward strand.
TCTCCTCTGAAGTTAATCACAATTTCCTTTTAACCCTCCAGCATTTCTCTTGTCTCAGTAGGTCACTAGGACCAATTCTCAAACTGCAACCAGAACAAGACTTCTAAAGTTTAAGTTAGTGTCAAACCTCAAGTCGAAGCTCTTTAGTGGTTCCCTAACTCTTTGAGAGTGAAAGCCAAAGTCAGGACAATGACCCACAAGGCTGTCCATGAGCTGATTACTTTCACTTCATGATTTCCTTTCTTTTCACCTCTTGGTCTCTGACACACTCCATCTAGCTTCCTTGCTATTCCTGTGATGATGCCAGTCATGTTCCCAACTTAGAGTTTCTACTCTGTTCCTTCTGCCTGTTCTTTCATCAGTTCTACTTCCCTGACTTTTTCCTGTCTTTTCTACTATATCACATTCTCTCCCTGGCTTGTGCGAGTTAAACTGTTGAATGCAGTGATGATACCACCTCAGGGCATGTCCTTACTCACTCCTTGTGTTCTACTTTTTTCATCATATAATTCACTTTCTGACATTCTTTTTTTTTAGATTGTATTTATTTATTTGTCAGAGAGAAAAAAAGAGAGAACACAAGAAGGGGAAGTGACAAAGAAGGCAAAAGAAGCAGGCTACTCTGCTGAGCTAGGATCCTAATGTAGGATTCAATCCCAGGACACTGGGATCGTGAACTGAGAAAAAGGCAGATGGTTAACCAACTGAGCCACTCAGGTATCCAACTTTCTGATGCTTGTTTAAAGCATCAGATTAAAACAAATCAAATTAAATTTTGATTTAATATAAATCAAATTAAATTAAATTAAAACAAGATGCTCGTTTAAAATTTTTATAGCTTTTTACCTATTTCTTTTGCACCCCCACCTGGATTATAAACTCCACGAAGGCAGGATCTTTGTCTGTTCTGTTCATGGATGTCTTCAAGTTTCTAGAATAGAACTTAACACATAGAAGGCACTTCAGGAATGAAACTGAATGATTTCATGAATGAATAATTGAATGAGTGAAGGCAGAAAGCTAACAAACCGTATGAAGGGACCTATTTCCTCTTTAAGGACATATTTTTTTTATCACAAATATGAAAGTCATTTAGAAGTAGAGAGGGTGCTGCAAAGAAGCCTACCAGATATTATTGGCCAAGGTTCTTATCAGTTTGCATTCATTCAAAGAACTCAGGGGCCAGGTTTATTTGGTACTTACATAATAATGGATAAAGAAGGCAGTCTAGCCAAGAAGATTAACTAGTGAGTAATGAAATCACATGAAATATTACCCTGAACAATTCATGTTCAGTTTGGTTTTTGTTTTTGCAAGCTACTCAGTTTAATCTGGTCTGATTGCAAACTCTGTTTTTATATTTAACATAAAATAAGAAAAGGCAAAATATTTAGACAGAGATTAAAACTCTAATTTCTAAGACTCCTAAAGATGCACAATTAATCTCGGAGTGTGTTTTGGAGGTGCTCTGTGTTCAAGCTGAGAATTACTTCCATTTAAATAGAAAGCAACAATAATCATGCTCATTGAGCATGTCTAGCTCTGCCAACTGGACTGCCAACCCATGGAAGATAAAAGAAGTGAAAAAGATTTTTACCAAAATGACTGAACCAGAAAGGAACTGGGAACAAAGAGAAAGGGCCCAGATTAAGTATCACTGCATGAATCTGACTCATTCTGTGGCTGTGAGATTTTCAAAATCAAGCCTCTTTCTGTAATTTTGTTCATGTTGTGGCCACCTTTCCCACTCTCCAGGTATCTTCTCTCTCTCTTTCCCTCTCTTTGCTTTCTCTTTTTCATCAATAGTTCAATCCAAGTGCAAAAATACCATGAATGTTAGATCCTTACGCTGAGTACAATGGGCTACACACCTTTGGAGAATTCACTCTGGAACTTTTTCCACTCTAAAAGGCTTTAAGTTTGGCACCTTTATTTTATACCTGCAGGGCATTTCAGTCAACAAAAAGGGATGTCTTTCTTTCCTATCTCGCATTGTAATCAAACACATTGGAAAGAATGACAGTGGCCACTATGACCAAGATTCAATCAATTTTATTTGAGATTTGCAAGAGCATAGTGACTGAAAACAGCTCTATAACATAACTTAGCTTCAACTAGTCATTTCTTAATACTTATCATTGTCTGATGAGTAAAGTCAATTTGCCAACAGAAAATACACATATATGTAAGCATGTACAATTATATTCTTACTATCTAAAAATGCAGAATAAATCTATGCTTACACTCAAATTTCAGTGACAAATCTACATACTATACATAATCCATGCTAAAAAAATTATTTTTAGTAGAAAAAATTTTTCCAGTAGAAAAATAATTTTTGGATAACAATTTTATCCCCTATGAAATACTGACTAATCACTTATGATATTTTCCTTCACATGTCAATCTACAAAAATAATCCAGAAGTGATTAATACAACGCTTATAACTTCAATTAAAAAAAAGACTCTATTGATACTTTGTTATTTGTAATATTAAAATGTAATTGCTTATGTAAAGGGGAGAAGATAAATTGAGAACAACCATGGAGTTCAGTCAATCCTTAGAAACGTATTAATCAATAGTCATATCTAAACTATGATTAAGGAAGCAGAGGAATGATTTATGTAATGATTTTGAATATATCTTTATATCAACTTGAAGCAGTAGAAACATGCAGGACAAAAAAGAAATCTAAGATACTGTATATCAGGAAGTTTTTCTCCTTGATAATCACGTCTCTATTTCTCACTGATGACCCCAAAAACTTGGGCACCCTTTCTTCTTAAAATGTCCTGGGGTGCCTGGGTGACTCAGTTGGTTAAACATCTGCCTTCAGGTCAGGTCCTGGGATCAATTCACAGTGGGCCTCCTGCTCAGCGGAGATCCACTTCTCCCTCTTCCTTTGGCCCTATCCCTGCTTGTGCTCTCACTCTCTTTCTCTCTCTCCCTCTTAAAAGAATAGATAAAAAAAATCTTAAAAAATGATATTCTATCCACATATATAAATGATAGATAGAAGCAAACCCTTGCCAGTTCCTTCCTATTTACCCAACATCTCATGGTTCACGGAAACTCTCCTCTTCTTGAAGAGTCCCTGTGGTATAAATGATACAAAATTACTTGTCTGGGAAAGACTTAGCTTCATCACTTCCTTGAAAATCCTATATTATCTTGAGAACCCTGATGACTTTTAATTGTGTCTTTTTTTCCTAGATATTTTTTCTAACTTCTACTTTTATGAGATTATGAAGACTTTACAATCTTAAAAACTGAAAGCACATAAATAGCATGATTATACATTCCCCAATTTGATTAATAAAATACATTTTGGAGAGACTAAATGACATTTTCAAGGTCACACAGACTACAAAGCCATGGCTAAAATAAGAGAAGACTCTTCACAGGACCCATTTATAAAATATACTTTCTCAATCAAGTACTTTCGTTTATTCACAGACTCATTATAGTTAAAAAAAAAATAAATAGATAGATAGATTATAATGCAACCATTAGATAGAAATAATTTCCACAAGAAATGAACTAAGGGTGGCCAGGGGGGTGGTGGGGTAGGGATAGGGTGGCTGGGTTGTGGACAATGGGGAAGGTATGTGCTATTAAGTGCTGTGAAATGTGTAAGCCCGAAGATTCACAGACATGTACCCTGGGGCAAATAATAAATTATATGTTAATAAAAATTAAAAAAAAAAGAAATAATTTCCAGCCACTTTTAAGCAGAGTACAAAGCATTGCTATTGCTAGGTTTTGGTATTAAGAAAAAAATCAATTTCCAGAAAAGATCCATTCTAAAGATTGAGAGAATGGTTATAGGAAGACCTTATATGGCAATGGAACACTACCCACAGCCTTGTCAGCAATCTACTGGAGGCAACAAACCATAATCACTGTAGCAATTGGCCCAGAATGGTCAGGACTTGGTCAATGAGTGCCAGCTTCCCTAATTGTTGCCTAGCTCCCAATTCAGGATCAACCAGAGAAAGCCAAATATGCTCTTCAAACAATCACATAGGATGCCCTGCTTCTAGACATCTCACCTGCAGCTTCCCCATGCCAATGACCTCAAATCGGACCATACTAAAACCCTTCTCTTTTCATTGCTATAAAGCTATTCTCTCTCTTGCCTATCTTTGAGTCTCTGCAAAACCCAAGTGATAGTGGCTGACTCACTTGTAATAGCAAGCTCTGAATAGCTAGCCTCTGTTTGTTCTCATTTGAGTGGTCTTAATTTATTTCCACAAGGTAAATCTTTAAGAAATGACTGAACTTGGGGGTCTAATATAAAATTTGAAAGAATAATTTTACTTAGAGAAATTTGTTTGACTTCCAAGGCCTAATATAATCAAAACTTCAAAGGCAAAATTTTCTTAGCTGTAATTTGAGTAAAGCACCTAGCTAAATGTTCTTATTCTATCTGTATATATGCATGGTCTATATGAATATACCTCCAGATGAATTTGCCTCAGTACACTCAGGTCAGACTAATACTCAAAGAAAAAAAAAATGAAAATAAAGCTCTTGAGAGTCAAACGGGCTTTTTAAAAAGAAAATCCAAATTACAGCTAATACAACTGGAATTGAAATGAACCAACAATACTTTTAAAACTGGAACAAAGGCCAGTAAGAAAAAGATCCCAACTATTGAAGAAATAAAAGTATCCATCTCTAATGTGGCAGAAGTTGGTGAAATATTCAACTTCTGGAGCAATACAAAGCAAAGAAGAAATCATTTTTAGATAAGAGGACAAAACTAATGGATATTCTCAGCAAGCCTAAAAGCTATGTTACCACAATAGTGGAAAGATAATGGTTTCTACTTCTACAATTCTTTTCAATGATTGTTTTGCCAATATACAGCGTAAAGGAAACAAAGACTAATAATTGCTTGTCAGTATTGACGAAGCATGACTGGCATCCTGACAGGGAAGAGCTGGGGGAAGGTGGATGCCACTTCACAGCTACAGCGGATACTAACAGGCTGTGCTATATTCACACCAAAGGAATGAGAAAGGAAGGAACATTTGAAGGTCAAGTTAAATGAGCTGTTTACATCTTTCCAGTTAAAACACATTTCAAAGGCCAAAGGATTTGAGTCATTGAGGAAATTTAAAAAGGTGCAAAATGATGCAACACATCCCATTAAGAGTTAGAACTCTTTGTGCCAGGCTCAATTGCAAGTGTGTTGAGAAAAGCTTGACTGCAGAATCTTATAAAGCAAAACTGTAAGCCATCAGGTCTTTCTCTGTGGGGGAAAATGCCATGAAAATACACTGAAGACTAATTCCTCAATGATATGCAATACAAAACACTCAAACAGTTTTACATAACTGAAAGGGTGCTGAGATTCCACAATAAAATGAAAATACAGTACATACAAATTAGCATCTTCACTCTCAAATAAAGTAGCCTTAAGAAAACAAGGATTAAAGACTCCTATCTTTAAACAGGTACTGAATCCTGGATATATCCATCCAGAGATAGAAGGATAGCCTGGAACTTGAGGGACCGACAGCATACGGTGAGTGAAATGAGACAATCACAAGTGGTAAATGTGTGGTTCTGGGCATTTAGTAGTTCTGTATTCCGTAACAGGAATCGCATTTTTCCCAGCAAGACCTCACAACACAAAGAGCTGTAACAAGATGCATGCCTCTGTGGAATTTGAGAAAAAACAAAGGAGCAAAGGGAAAAAAAGAGAGAGAGGAGAAGCAAGAAACAGAACAGACTCTTAACTATATAGAACAAACTGATGGTTACCAGAGGGCAGACAGGGGGGAGGATGGGTGAATTAGGTAATGGGGATAAAGGCGGGCACTCATGATGAGCACCAGGTGTTGTATGAATGTGTTGAATCACTATACTGAGCACTTGAAATTAATATTAAATTATATGTTAACAATAACAACAAAAGAATACATATAAAAATATGTACTTCCCTAAGGATTTTTTTTAAAGATTTTATTTATTTGGGAGACAAAGAATGAGTGAGAGATAGAGCATGAGCAGAGTGGAGGGGTAGGAGAAAGGAGAGAGAAGACTTCCCGCTGAGCAGAGAGTCTGGTGGGGGCCTGATCCCAGAATCCTGGGATCCAAACCAAAGGAAGACGCTTAACTGATTGAGCCACCCAGGCACCCCTTCCTTAAGGATTTTAATCAAATTTATTTTTGTATCTTTGCCCTTCCCCTGATGTAAGAGTTCCAGGAGTACTTGGAGTCGAAAAGCCTCATATATTTCTTACTAGATTTATCTAGTCATGCGTTTTTGTTGACAGCAAGACCCAAACATCTCAAATATGAAAATAATAGACTTGCCATACATTAACTTTGCCATTACCCACCTGCATATCAACAGTAATTTGATGGATATTTTTCTTCTGGCCCAACCTCGCTGCAATTCACTCAAGGATACCAAGGCAATGAAAAAATTAACAAACCTTCTTCTCAGTATACAAATTTGGTGTTCTGTGAATTTATTGTTTTGTTTATATGCTTACTTTGTGCACCTCTCCTGTTCAGCAACCATCCAGATCCAAGGAAAGTGAAAGCCAGCCTCTATAGGTTTTTCTGCCTACAGAAAAATTCAGCATTAAATCATAAATAAGATTTCGTACTCCTGAAAATGCTCCTCTCCAATGGTAACTAGAGACTTTTCTCTGTTAAGGTTTAAAATACAAAAAACACATTCATTTTATTTATTGGCTTCTTAAAGCAGTCTCAGAGGGGCAGTCCAAATGTGATATCATCCACTTTTTGTCTAAACTTCATAATAGTTATATTCTTACTTCACAGATAAAATGCAGATTTAATTCCTCTATACACCAGGCAGCTTTTTTTTTTTTTTTTAAGATTTTATTTATTTATTCAAGAGAGAGAGAAAGCATGGGCAGGGAAAAGGAAAGAGGGAGAGGAGAAGGAGAAGCAGACTTCCAGCAGAGTGGGAAGCCCAACATGAGGCTCCATCCCAGGACCCTGGGATCAGGACCTGAGCCAAAGGCAGACACTTAACCAACTGAGCCACCCAGGAGCCTCCAGCCAGCTTTTTTATTAAGCATACAGACATACTAAGGAATCTTCTAATACCCTCCTCCCCTTTTGCTTGTATTATTTCCCTATTTTGTTTCCTTTACCGTCAATATACCCTATTTGGTGTATTTTCTCATATTACATTTACATGAGGAATCAAAATCTTTGTCCTTCAACAGGAAATGGCCATCCTTAGCTATTACATGAATGACTCTTTTTTAAGGTATGCCCTTCTGCAAACTCCTTCCCACCAATAATTTAACTGAAGTCCTCATTATGTCTCACTGGGACATTTGCAATGTCTTCAAAACTGATCTGGCTATTGCCTCTTTCTACGAAAGTCCACCCCCAACACTGCCACCTAAGTTATTTCCCTAAGACCAGCAGATGTTCATGTTACTTTCTGCTCAAAAACCTATTGTTGACTCTTTATTATCTACAGAATAAAATCAACAGTACTTACCTTCACAGAGATTATCCGCAAGAATGCATTTCTATCTTTTTCCTTCCTTTCCAGTACTCAGACATGAAACTCCAGCCAGCCAATGCAATTCCTTATGTGGAATATGTCCACCAGTGGTTCAGTTGCAAATAGCAAGTAGCATGATATATACTATTCCTGAACTCTCATTTCTCTTGCACATGGTAAATCTATATTCACTTTTAGGATGAGCTCAATTTTTACCTTTTGGTAGGCCTGGATCCCTTAGAAAGAATTTTATCTTCCCCTGATTTCTGAAAGATCTTTGTCCATACAAATGCTATAATATCTAGTTTCTATAGCTTTAATTTATATATGCAATGATTTTATTTATTTTACTAATTGTAATCTTTTAAAAGGAAAACCTATTAATTTTTGCATTTTGAGACCTTGCTTAGAACATCCAACATACATGCTATCAATAAGTATTAACACTGGAATGAATAAGCACGTGGAATAATTAATTTACTCTATGACTACACACTATATACTAATCATTACAGTCTTTTAATGACCACAGAAACCAGAAATAGATGAAGTAGTACAAGATCATCTATATTAAGGATTAAAAAAAAAAGATGACATCTGAATATGTGGGAGGAACACATACAGAATACACAGGAACTCCAACAATTAGGAAATAGTAACTTGGGTATTTTCTCATATCCCTTGAAGGGTCTCATGCTTGTAGGCAGCTATCCTACATATTGTATTGTCACTTTGCAAAGTGACAAATCCAAAAGTTTTTCACAAAATTGACTTCCTCTTTGGATAAGTAGTGGTTCCTGACTTCAAAAAAAAAAAAATACCCTTAACTTGAGTATTATATATACTTATATATATATATATGGCAACATGAATAGATTCTAGAAAGTATCCTAACTTTAAAACTTTGGGTGATTTTAGGAGATTATTTGTAAAAAGTTGAAAGTTCTACCAACTTTTAACTTGTTTTTCATTCAGAGCTAATTATTCTTATGTCATATGAGATTTTATGTATTCAATTTCTTCACTCCTATAATTCATTTATTACTACTCAAAGTAAGCTATAATTTTTGAAAATAATAAAATAATTAATGTAGGAGAAATATCATAACTTTCAGTGTAAGCAGTTTAAAAATATCACTTGTGTTAGTAACTTTCCAGAAATTTATTCAAGAACAATTCTTAATAAGAACAAAACAAACTATGGAAGTTTTAGAAATATATATTTATTCAATGCTGTTTTAGAGATCTATGAAGATATAGAATAAATAAGAAATATAGTACCACAGGAAAATGTAGAGAAAGATGATAATCACTATTTATCAGGATTGTGAAGGAGAAAAAGGAGTACAAACAAACAAACAAAAAACTAATATCCAAGATTTTAAAATCAAACTGAAAAGTTTGCACTAGAATCCTAGTAGGTCCCACTGGGGAGAGGGCTTGTATGGTTTTTGATATTTAGAATACAGGCTCTGATAAAAGTTGTTTGCTGAGTTAACAAAAACTTGGCTTCAATTTTATTTGCTGGAAGTTTACATTTGTCATTTTTATTTTCATTACCTTTTATTTTTCTACCTATTCCACACTTCTGTTTCTTCCACTTCAACATCACATTAAAGATAGAAAGTTTACAGTTTTTGCAGGCTTTACAATTATTTAAAGAGCATATCATTTAGTTTCTACACAGACATGTTTTTGACTATGAGCTAATCTAATGTAACAGTTTACAAAGAGGGAAGCCATTATTTGAAAACATAAATCTAGAAATTCAAAATTGTCTTTTCTTCATAACACTGCAATACAGTTTGCAACTCTTCATTAATATTGTACCACTATCAGGGTATTATTTCCCAAAGGGCTTGAGAAAGAAGCTACATAAACAATTTGATGATGACAAATTAGCATTATAGAGTACTCTCAATATGGAAGGCATTATGTAGGACAGACTTGCTAATTATGAAATGTCTCCATAATACAGCAAATAAATGGCATAGCCATGTTTATATATTTCCTGTGACCTCAGAATTAAACCTCACCAACAGAGGCAAAGAGGCTAACAAAAAATGAAAGCATTTCCTCTGTGGAATGAAGACATTTTACCTACTCCCCAAATCTTTCAAATAAATGCAGTTTAAAAAAGTTGAGGAAGGGAAAGAACAGATGAGGTTATAAGAATGGAGTGAGTGGAGTGAGCAAACCTAGACTTAAACCACAGGGGTAGCCATGAAGAAAGGGGTCTTCCAAACTTTCGTATAAGACTTAGTAGAGAGACACATACTAAATTTACTAAGAGGCATAAAAAATACTTGAATGAATACAGGCAAATTAAGTGATGATCCATGCTATAAATGAATAATCAATGCTTTTTGATATTATTGATTTTAGTTGCCTTAATAACTCAGATAGGTACTGCTCCATACCACACAACTTATCTTGTTAGCATATGTTCATGGGCACCCACTTATCCTTCCACCCTTCTCCTTTTATATTTAGGGGATGTTCTTCCTTGATAAAGTTTTCTCTCTTCTTCTTTTTTAGTAGATTTTGCTCTCTCCTGGCTTTTCAGGAAGCTTTAAGTATTAGATATTCTTTCTCTTATTTCCCTCTCAAAAAAACATTTCCCCTTAGCCTTAAAAATGCTGAATTCTTCCCATTAATAAACAAAATTGTTCTCACATTTTTCTACTATACATAAATTCTTGAAAAGCCTTTTTTGAAAATATCTTTGTTTCTTTAACTCCTATTACTCATCCTGTTCACCCTTAGCTTTCTTTTCCCACGTATGATAGCTCTTGTTAAGATCATCAATGACATTTTATTCTCCATTTATTACATGAAACTGTGTTTTTGGCACACATTTCCTTAAACTTTTATAACTATTACATTTAGCCTCTTTCACCATCTCTATGCCAGATATTTCCAAATCTGTATCTCCAAATTTCTCATGTGAATTATAGAGTTCTATGTTAAATTACTTTCTCTCTTTAAATACCCCAAAAGTGCCACGAACTGTACAAGTCCAAATTAGTGATGCCCCACTCCACTTCATCACCACATTAATTTTTTAAGTTTCTGTTTATGTCTGCACTTATATATTTATTTTTTAGAGCATAGCATTTAAGAATATGAACTCTTAGTCAAATATCTGAGTTCAAGTGCTAGTTTTACAACTTAAAAGCTCAAAATCTTGGACAATTTATCTAACCACTGTGTTGGCTCTCTCCTACAAAAAACTTTACATTTATTTTTTAAAATTAAGTAACTTAAATAAGTACAGTTGAGAACATTATCTGGCATAGTAAATGCTTAATGAATACCAACTATTATTAGTTCTTATTTCACCATTCCCATACCTCTTTGCTAGTTACAAGAGAGAGAAATCTGAGAGTCAAGTTGAGACTTGAGTCACCACCAAGTCTCGGTGTTTAATGTTCTAAAGAACTCTTAAAAATATCCACCTCATTCTCTATCAGTTCTAGTGTTGTATGGACTATTATAGGTCACTTTATTCTTTCCTACTCTTGCCAAACCAGAGTTTGCTTTTTCCATATTAGAATCTTTCTGGAGGAAATAAAATCTATTTACTTTTTACTTGACTATGAAACCAACAGAAGAATTCAATTCAAAACTGTATTTAAGTAGCTTAAATTTCTATGCAATATGTCATTTACATACATAAAAATATGCACCTTCAAAGAAAAACAAAGGGTTTTATGGTCAAGTAACTTTGGAAAACAATGTATACTATTCCCTTTCTCAGAGATGTACCATCAGTTAGTTCTGGAAGAGGCACTACTTGTCTTTGTGTGACCTAGTATTTCCCAATGGATTTGGCCATCAAACTTTATTGTGTAGTAATATTATTAGCACATGTTGGGAGATGCCACTTCATATAATGAGGATCTATAAATATTTTAGCAGGGAAGGGACAGGAATAGAATTGTGTTTTAGAAAGACAACTGGCAGTGACATGAAGAGTGAATTTGATGTTGTATAAAAAGATACATACATCACTAAAGACAGTATTCTATACTTTTCCTTACATGAATTCATATAAACTACTAATTCATCTCTTTCAAATGCTAACTAAACTCTTCTCTTAGTCACTATTTATGTCTGGATTTTCCTGCACTTACCAGATACTTGCCAGTCCCACTGCTGTCACACCCTTAAGCTCTCATTATCTTTAAAAAATAAATAATTAAAAAAATGTCCTAATTTCAACCTCTGTCCATATTGCACATAGAAGCTAGACTAACTGTATCAAAGCAATTACTGGATAGGTGGTTTCCCTATAAATGTCACAAAAGGCTTTTCAAATTTGGCCTGTAGGAGGAAAGCAGGTGTGGGCTCTAGGTGAGGAGTAAGTCACTTTAGGGAGAAGCAGAGTGCTTCCATCCCCAGGGTTTTATAATGCATTATAAAAAAAGCATGTCTTAGGCTCAAAAATAGGTGGGCTTCATTGCTTATAAGATCAAGTAAAGATCTTTTTGCCCCGCAATCAATGTTCACCACAATCTAGCCACAGTCTAGCTTGTTAGTTTATATTTCCACAGTGACATAGCACAAATTCTTCTCTGTAGACAGTCGTATTTGTCTGCAGAATAGAAAAGTCTAGAATGCATCCATATCCAGCTGTCCTTTCTTTCTTGACATCTTGGAAAATTAAGCTTCCCAGTGCTCTTGCAAATAGGCGGGTAGGTCATTGCAATAGGTTGTGGCCAATGAACTATAAGTGGAAGTGATGTTTATCATTGCTAAGACAAGCATTAAATTGCCAAAGCAATGAGTTAGTTCTACATAGCCCAGCTTCACGATGGTGGAATCTTTGCCAAACTGCATCCATGAGCAATGCTGAGGAGCAAAGTCCTCCCCCACTGACCCTTGTGGGACATGTATATTTAGAAGGAAATACATTTTGCCCTGCTTAGCTACTGAGATATGGGAGTAGTTTGTGATCTCAGTGAAACCTAGCCTACCCTGACTAATAAAAGTCCTTTATCAACTCTCAATATTTTATAGGAAATTTGGCTACAGATTATTTGGATCCTTTCCCTAATAAAACAGGGGTGAGGAGAAAGAAGATATCTTAACTCAGAAGAGAAAATACAGCAAGTCATATTAAAGAATCCTAAGATTATCCTAGGAAGTACTCTCTAGTAAAAGCTGGTGTATCATCAGTAAAGAAACATGTGAAATCTTTTTTTTTTCTTGTCTTTTCTTATATATTTTTTGTTATGATTCTATATGGCTACAGAAAGAACATCAGTCTTAACAATATCAATCTTCAAAGTAATCAATTCTACACATTTTATTGCAGTCATTTTACTTAAAGAAAAGAAGTTAGTTCTGAAAATAGAAATATCTGAAAGAAAGAATGTTCACAGGAGGCACATCAGAAAAATATCAAAAAGCCAGACAAATGAAAAAAGAAGACTCTTCTCTGTGCTTATAGGAATAAACCCTGCACATTCTTTTCTGAGCTTTAGGACAGTTTAAAGTCAGGATGTCATTGTTATCAAGGGCAGAAGACTTGATTATTTTCCTCTGGTTATTTCTGTGGTGTGTTGTCTGACATGAAACAGATATGTTTCCCTCTTATTTGTATTTACCTTCTTAGGTATTCTCTTTCTATTTAGTTATTTGAAGTATTTTGGGGCAGAGTGGTTTGAAAAGAATTACCAGTCATTCTTTCTTCTTTCTGTCCTATTTTTTGGAGTCCTTTGCTAGTAGTAAAATGGCTTCATGCCTTTCAAGTATGAAATGATTCTCGGGCCACCTTAAAAAAATTCCCATTACTTTATTAGAAATTGCTTTATTTCTCATTGGTCTGCTGCCATAATGTTACATTCAACTATCTAAGCACCCAAGAAAACCAGCTGGGCTGTGCCCTAGATGAGATAAAGAGAGACCCTGGTATGCTTCCATGGTTTCTCATTTAAGGATATGGGAAATAGAGAAAGCAGATCAGTAGCAGCAACATATAGGCAGATTAGGTAAGGAAATCTTTTCTACTGCAGCAGCTCCAACTTTCTGCTCCAAATCTGGATCCTATTAATTTGCAAAACTCTATAGCATCCCACCTCACTCATCCAGGGAAAAACTGGGTTGGATTATTTTAAAAGATGAATTGTCCTCATATATGAATATTGAAACAAAATTGGATCATTTTCTAAATTTCATTTGGCTTTAATAGCCTTAGGTTAAAAATGAAAATTTAAAATATGGCCTTGGCTTGACCTTTGCTTTCTTATTTCAGATGGTCATTGTGGAAGGTTTTAAATAAGAGATGATCATATTAACTGAGCCTTCTTCAAAGGTCAGCTTGTCTATTTGTCTGAATAGTTTTGTTATTTTAAGAGACAGTCATGTTTTCATTTGGGGGCCATCCATATGCATGGCTAAGTAGTATTCATTGTTTCAAAATTGCAATTCCATAGTTTTGTTTAAAATATAAAACATCACTTAGGCAAGTCCAATATGGATTTCCTGAATTCCGGGCTGCTATAGGAAGAAACCTAGGCAATGAGGAAATAGTGGCTTCCTTGGGAACCAGAGGGAAGGATGTGCAGGGCGGACACAAAAAGAAATTTTGTCTACTTCTCAATTCTTTTCCAGGAATAGTTCTCTCCATGTTAACAGTGTTTCCTTATATATACTTACATGTAAATAAGTTGAGATTTACACAATAAAGAATGACTGAAACAAAGTCCAACCTGAAAATTAACTCCATATTAAAGGAAAAAGGACGAAGAATGTCCTAGACAAGAGACAAGTTGACTTTTAAAATACTTGGTTTGTGACTATTGACCAGAAATATTTATTCAATGTCCCCACGAGCATGAAGCTGTGGTAAGTTAAATGTCGTGTGGGGGAAGTGGAAGGGAAGAACATATTTAGCATGGTTTTCTGAAGAATTTCCTTGAAAGGAGGAACCTCACATAATTCTGCTTTTTAACCAAAAGAAACAAGTAAAAAAATCATATAACTAAAATAATACTCTCTTAAATTGAAAATATTGAAATTTTGGTTTTATATCTTTCCATTCCATTTAGAAAACACTCACCAGTGCTGTTGTTTAACACACAGAGTTGGGGCATAGAGATATACAGAAATGGTGGTCCTTTCCCTCAAAGAATTTCAAACAAACAATACCAAAAGCCATGGCCATATCCACAATAAGGTACATGAGCTCATCTTCTGTGTGTAAGGCTTTTATTACTATGTTGTGAACTCCGGGATGCATCTTTTAAAAGTGTGATAACTAAATCATTCTAAACCTATCCTACTTGATTTGAAAGAGCCTGACCTAGCAAGACAGAAATAAAAAAGTACTGTAATTTGATACTGTTTTAAAGTGCTTTCTGTGACTGCAATAATGCCAACCTGAGAAGTTAGAATTGATTTCCAAATGACTTCATATTTTATTCTTCTTTTGTTCACCCAATGGTCTGGGTCACAGGAAGGGAAACAAAATTTGTCAAAAGAAAATTTAAAAAATCTATCTATCCATATTTCGTTCTAGGTAAATTAAATTCTACTCCATTTTAAGGCAAGTATCAATTTATGGTGTGTGGAAATAATAATATATAACTAAAAATGAAATGTATTTTGATGTTGAAATTAAAAATAAAATAAATTCTGATATGCCATGCTCAAATTTCATATAAAGTGGTTTTTTTATGCCTAGAAAATCGCACTGTGGAAAATAATTTGAGTTCTTTTTTAATAGTAGCACAATATAAATGTTTGGTTCAAATTTTATTTCAAGCCCATTATATTTTCATGTTACATATTTGTATTATACCCTATACACATTTATAAAATCGTTCAGTGTGAGTGAATCTATAGTAAACTGCCATTCTGAAGAATAGCACTGTTAATCAGTTCAGGAAAGGTCATGCTTTGTTTGCTTGTTCTATAAATCATGCATACATTTCTTCTAAGTGGCTTAAAAATGTGCAAGGTCTCAATTCCACCAAGCAAAGTAACTGCATATTTTTGAATGGAAATTTTCAACAGCTATAGCAGAAGTGACATGGTTCACATTCTACATAAAAACAACTAATAGAAGTTTCAAGGGCAAAATCAGCCTGTGAAGATGAAACCAAAATGACTGGAAACAGAAGGCACACACTAAGTTAGTCATTGATTGATTTAGGTGGGAGGGTCCCAGTAAAAGGCTGACATTGATTTATCTTTTAATCTAACAGAATAACAACAAATCTTAAAGCAATCAGTTTTAATGGTCTTAATAACTCCAATCAAATTATTCACCTTCCACATTAATATAGGAGGTTGGCTTCATATTTATTAATCAGATTTGTCAAATAAATATCACTGTGTGCCAAACTAAACCCTAGTCCTTCAAGTTCTGATAGATTCTATTAGCATTCAATTTTTAATTGCCATCCCCTCATAATCAGATGACCATAGGTCCCAGTTTTCCTGGCATGGTCACGGTTCTGGTTTATGCTCTTTGCACTGGCATAATTTAAGAGACTCTCCATTTTCTGAAGTGTCCTGCTTTGAAAGATAAGGTATGTGGCCACCATGCTCATAATTCTGCTTTTATTATTCCTTGTTTCTTTAGGGCTGATTAAAGCTAAAATTCTCCTTTAAGATCTGTGTGACCAAATGTATAAAAAGACCACAACTTAACAAATCTGTTATTTCCACCCCTACTTGGAAAAGGATCTTTTCTCAGCAGCCTGGCAAGATAAAACTTTGCTGACAGGCTGGTCTCTAAGCTCTTCTTTTCAAGGACTCCTTGTTTGAAAAACAAGAAGTTGAGTTTTTTGTTTGCTTGTGGGTTTTTTTTTGTTTGTTTTATTTTTTGTTTTTTGCTTTGTCCTTCTGACAAAAGCAGAAAGGAAGATGATCCTTG
Source organism: Procyon lotor (assembly GCA_028646535.1). Lineage (NCBI taxonomy): Eukaryota > Metazoa > Chordata > Mammalia > Carnivora > Procyonidae > Procyon > Procyon lotor. Next base: position 19,965,780 of record CM053608.1, read on the forward strand.
TAAGTGAATTTTAAAAAAGGAATGCTGCTTGATTTTATTTGATCTGAACTGTCTTAATATAAACTTTACATGTCTAAGATGGTAAGGTAATGAAATCTTAGCACTGCTTACTAATATTGATTACATTTTGTGTCTCTTTTATGTTCTGTAACTGCAGGGGTTCCATCAGAGATGAAAATGGTGAGCACATGGGAATTTTTAGGACTCTGTCACAATGAGGCTTTCACCATCAAAGTCGTGGTTCTACTTAGAGATGTAATATAGGGGACACCTGCACCTGTGGTTCTCCAGGAGGTGATGGTAGGTGAATAAAATGGACAGATGGAAAGGGAGGAGGGTGTACTCAGTGGATATAAGGCAAGGTTGATACGGGAAAGACAAATCAATGCCACAACAATACAACTTCTACAGAGTTTCCAACCTAATGGATTTCTCATTTAGCTAGACTGTAAATTTGATCCTGTGCAACATTTACTTTCTTTATTTAGATCAGGATTAAAACGGAACACCTAAAAAGGCCACATAGGATAAAGAGACTGTGAGATGCCTTCAAAGGGATAAACATTTCCCAGAGGATATAAATAGATTGTTGTTTTGATCCATTCAAAAGGTCATTAGTCAAATGTTCTGTTTCTTTCTCTCTCCCTCTCATTTTTCTCCATCTCTTTCTCAAGCACAGAGCATATATTAGAAAAAAAATTAAATCAACAAAGCCAGCATCCCTAGTTCTAACAGCAAAACACAAATTTAGAATTAAAATTTTAGTGGTTTCAAAATTTAAGTTCCACATGCATTCTGGATAAAATAAATCTTTCTTATTTAACTCAAATGCACTTTAAATAATTCCAAAATTAAGGAACGAATGAACAAGGGCCCTCTTACAACCATAAAAACTCGAGAAATAATGTTGGCAACTTCTATATTCTTTCTAAAATTTTAACTAGATAAAGCCATTAACTTGAAGTGTTCCGCTCCTCTCTTTAAATTTTGGGGGTGCCTGAGCGGTTCAATCAGGTAAGCATCTGCCTTTGGCTCAGGTCATGATCCCCGAGGTCTTGGGATCAAGTCCTGCATTGGGCTCCTTGTTCAGCAGGAAGTCTTCTTCTCCCTCTGCCCCTCCCCCAGCTTGTGCTTGCTTTCTCCCTCTCTCCCTCTCTCTCTCTCAAATAAATAAGTAATCTTTTTAAAACACAGATTTTATATATAAGATCTAACAAATTATGAATAGCTGATAATCATCAGGTTTTACCAGGTTTACGAAGTCAATTTTGAGTGTTAAGAGGCACTAGTGGAGAAATCAGTCCTCAGTTAAATAAAAAAATAGGTTTGCAGTAGAATATTTAATATGGATAGAGCATACAAAACGGATAATCTTATTTGTAGACTCAAATATTGCTCAAGTGAATACTATAAAAATTACATGATCATTATGTCGGGCAGGATGGACAATGCCAAAAGAGGTAAAGATATTGTCCTTGACCTTGAGTTGTTTATATTTAACTGGAGAGGCATGCATAAAGCAACCAAGAATAATTCCAAGCAAATCATGCTACACTAATTTGATTACTAGCCCCCAGTGTGCATGATCTATATCTTAAATAAACAGCATTTAATATTTAACAAATATTTATTGAATACTGATTATCAGGCACCATATTGGGCACTGATCTTATGAGGCAAGATAACGTCCTTCTTCTTGAGGAACTTACCTAACTTTAGTGGAGAGAATCATGAGTCAACAGGAAGCTTCCTTTGTCGAGGTGACACTGACACAGGGACCTTAGGTGAGGAGGGGAGAGATCGGAGAAATAAAAGGTGCTCATGGCAGGGCAAAGAAAAGGAAAATGAAGTGTACAATTTCCCAGAGCTAACAGAGCATGATGACCACTACAGAAAATTTGACACATCTTGAAAGCAGAGTTGAAGGGACACAATCTGTGCTTTTGCTTCTACTGCAGCTCAGAGCAAGGATTATATTATAAAATAGGTCCTCAAGGAAAATGTTTGAATTAACTTGTGAGACTTTCTATCAAAAAAATAAGTACCATGTAAGTTATGTGGACGTTTTTAAATCACCCTCATTCTGTTCTGCCTTGGATGGTAACATTTTCAAATCCCCCTCCTATTTGTTTCCCCTACACTACAGCCATGTTGTTTGCTTAAATACTTGTATGCCACGTGTAGCCTCATGAATGTCCTATCATGTACCACACTTGACAGGTCTAAAAACTGGGCTCATCCTCTATTACTCCAAACCTGATCCTTCCCTGGTATCCCATATACTATTGAAGACAACTTAAATTCATTCTGAATTTAAGCAAAAAGTCAGGTAATCTTCCCAGGCTCCTCCCTCTCCCTTATCTTGCCATATCAAGGATCACCAAATTATTTCAATTCTACTTTCTAAATATCATTCTGATTAGGTATTTTTTTCTATCTGCACTGAATACATTGGTTCAAGCCTGGGACCTGTGATTGCCTCCTAAAATTTAATGGTGCCCATTATTTTGCAAACTGCCCTGCCAGAAAAATCTTTCCAAAATGTGAACTTGATCAAGTTATTCATTTGGTGAAATGCATCAATGGTTGCACAAGATCTAGAGGATTATATGCAGCTTCTATGATCTGAACACCACAAGCCATCAGAGTGCTGTTGCTTTGCACACCCAGGTTTCTTTGCCTAGAATTTATCTCATTATGTATGACACTGCTCTGCATACTTCTACCATAACAATGATCATACTGCATTTATTTGTAATTTAAAAATTGTAAGGTATATTATGATTTATTTTAAAATGTAAGGAAGAGTAGAGAGAAGAATATAATCTTCATGAACCAAAAACCAGACCACTTGAACTTCAATATTTTGCTGTATTTCTTTTCTTTTTTTTTGCAAGGTTAGTTTGTTATCCTTATTCCATTAATTAAGAAAGAAAACAAAACTGAAGCACAGAGGACAAACGACTTGTCTAGAGGCATGAAGTTGGCAGCACATTTAAAATTTATTCAAAAATGATGACTAATCTCAAAAAAAAGATGACTAATCTCAAAATGTATTAGTGATGTAAAATGTTTACTTCTTCCCATTTTCAGAAAACATCCGTAAAGAAAGGATGCTATCTTTTACTCCACTTCCGAAACATACACTCATCCACTCTCTTTCCAAACTTTGCTGTTAGAAAAATGGGTACCTGAGAGTGAGTCATGAAAAGATGTCATCAAATCACCAAAAATAAGGGAAAAACGTAAAGAGCCAGTTTCTATCCATCCCTGCTCCCCTTCCCCCGTGCCCACCAGGGGTAAAAGAAAAAAAAAAAAAAAAAACCCATGACGGGCTTGTAAGCATCCAGCTATGGCCACAGAGCTGTTTGATTGCTTAAGCCGGGTGGTCAGACAATAGGACCAGAAAGAATGGTTGCTTCCTTCCTTCCTGTTGAGTGTTCTGCCTGAGTGAGCAAATTCAATAGCCAATTTTGCTGTATTTCTTTCAGGATTTTTATTCACCTAGGGTCTCTAGAGAAACAAAACTAATCCTATATGTAAGTAGATAGGTAAATATATAAATGGATAGATGACAGATGATAGAGGATAGGTAGATAGATGACAGCTGGTAGATAGATGATAGATAGATGATAGATGATAGATAGATAGATAGATAGATAGATAGATAGATGATAGATAGATAGATAGATAGATAGATAGATAGATAGATAGATAGATAGATAGATAATAGATAGACACAAGACAAATGTGACAGGGAAAAAGAGAGATTATAAGGAATTGGCTCATATGTTTTTGGAGGCTGAGAAATCCCAAGATTTGCAGTCATTCAGCTGAAGATCCAGGAGAGCCAACGGTATGGCCTTTCATGATCTAGGCTCAGAGGCAATAGTATATATACATATGCACATATAGTATGTATAGACATATACACCCGTTATATGTGCATACACACAGCATGAATGTATATTATCATGTGATGTGCGTTCTTATGTGTATTACAGATACATACAAATACACATTTTGTATATATACATATTTCTGTGTATATGTGTGTGTGTGTGTGTGTGTGTGTATCTTTATACTAATACCACTATATCTTTATCCTAACTTTTGCTATCTGGTAGTGCAAATATTCTTCTTTTATTCTTCAAAATTAACTGTACTGTTCTCTTTCATATGAATTTCAAGATTAAGTTATCTCTGCCTATTTAGAAAGAGACCTCTGTCAATTTTTTTAACAATTGCATTCAATGTAAACATTAATTTAAGGAGAACTGACATATTTGTGGTATTGAGACTTCTCATCTGTAAGCATGGCTTATCTTTTCATTTAGTAATTATCTTTCAACTAAGTTTTATAGTTTCCTCCTTCCAGATGATTTTGCAATTTTTTTGGTAAAAATATTCTTGAAAAAACATATTTTTTTGAGTAATGGGATGTTTTATTTTTTTTTAATTTTTATTAACATATAATGTATTATTTGCCCCAGGGTACATGTCTGTGAATCATCAGGCTTGCACATTTCACAGCACTTACCATAGCACATACCCTCCCCAATGGAATGTTTTATAATTGCTATTATTTTAAAGTGTCTATTTATTGTTCCTGGTACTAATGTTATTTATTTTTACATACTGATTTGGCTAGTCTATTGTTAGTGCTAACAGTTTGTGTGAATAAATTTGATTGTTAAACAGACAATCCTCTATCTGTGAATGATAGCAATTTTACCTTATCCTTTCCTATCTTTGTTTTGTTTTAAGATTTTATATATTTATTTGAAAGAGAGCGTATGTGAGAGAGAGAGAGAGATCACGAGCAAGGAGAAGGGGTAGAGAGAGAAGCAGACTCCCTGTTGAGCAGGGAGCCCAATGTAGGACTCCATCACAGGACCCTGGAACCATGACCTGAGCCAAAGGCAGACACGTAACCAACTGAGCCACCGAGGGTCCCTTCATTTTTTCCTATCTAAAAATCAGTACTATTTTCCAGAGGCATCATTCCATATTACACAAGATATGCCTCTTAGAGTTATTATTCACTGTGGCAGGACTGATTATAATTCTTTTTTATTTTTTTGTTCTCTTTGTTTTGTTTTACAGCAATATATTAGAATTAGTGATAGAAGATGCTATAGTCTTGATCTTGTCATTAAACAGTTTACTTCTAAGGATTTACCACTACCTATGATGAATGGCTAGTTATTTATTATTAAATGTCATCATGTGGTGAAGGAAATCTCTGCCTTTTTCTATTTTTTTAAATGTCTTTTTGCATGAATGTGTGTTCTACTGCCTCAAATAAGTTTTTTTTTAATCAATGGAGATGATCATACTTTTCCTCTTTTAAACTAAATAAATAGACTGCATTAAAAGATGCTAAAACATCTTTGTATTAATGACACATATGCCACTTGATCAGAATATAAATACGTATTTTATATATTATGAGGTTTAATTTGCCAAAAATTTTATTATACTTTCATTAGTTAAGGTGTCTGAATCTTTATGAGTCTGATTGGCCTATAATTTTCCTTTCTTGCAGTTTTCTGCTCATTTCTGGTATCAATGTAGCCTTATAAGAGTGACTGGGGAGATTTGGTCTGTAAATTTTTTGGAAATATATAACATTAACAACAATAATATCCACCACAATAATGGTTTCTTAGCTCTATGTGCGGAACATTATTGTAAGCTCTTTACATATATTATTAATTCAGCCAACCCTTACAAAAATCCTATGCCATAGATGATATTATTTTTATTTTTATTATTATTATCATTATTATTATTATTATTCCGATTTTAAAGGTAAGGAATATAAGGTACTGGAAGTTTAAATAACTTGTTCAGGATCAAATAGATATAGTCAGTTCTCTAATTCTAGGCAATCTTATTCCAGAATTTGTAGAAAAGAGAAAACATTACCACTGAAGTAGACTAGAATCCTTCCTGTTCATAGAGGCTTAACCCATGAGCACTGATTACGTCACTCCCTATTTCTTCCTTTGTAGTCAGATCTCTTAGGATATGCTTATCTCAAAATGGTTGCATTTTGTCCTGATTTTGGAAAGACAAATAATAAGGGTTATAAATTTGTCTGGCACTTTATTTTTTTTCTGGGAACAATGGAACTTGAATATTACTTCCTTGGCTCATGGCTGTTAAAAAATCAGTCGTCACTCAAATCATTACTTCTTTTTTATATAATATGCCTTTTATATTCTCTCTCTCTTTTAATATCCTTGTTTTATTTCATATTTTTAATTTTCACCCCCTGTACTTACATATGAATTTCTTTTTTTCCCCAAATACTTTTATTTTATTTATTTTATTTTTTCAGTGTTACAAGATTCATGCACCACACCCAGTGTTCCATACAATACGTGCCCTCCTCCATGGGGCCCCCGGGTGGCTCAGTGTATTAAAGCCTCTGCCTTTGACTGAGGTCATGATCTCAGGGTCTTGGGATCCAACCCGCATCAGGCTCTCTGCTCAGCCTGCCTCTCTGCCTACTTGTGATCTCTCTCTGTCAAATAAATAAATAAAATTTAAAAAAAAAATACAAAAAACAAACAATACGTGCCCTCCTCAATACTCACCACCAGGCTCGCCCAACCTCCACTCCCTCCCCTCCAAAACCTTCAGTTTGGTGCTCAGAGTCCACAGTCTCATGGTTCATCTCCCCCTCTGATGTCCCCCAATTCACCCTCCCTTTCCTTCTCACAATGTCCATATGAATTTCTTTTACTTTTTACTCTTTGGCAAACACTGTGCTTTTTATGTTTGGTCTCTGTCTCTACTTATTATATAATACTCCCAGGAATTATCACTGTGAATATTGGTTCTTCCCCTTTCTCTCCTCCCCTTCCCCAACTTTTCTTTCGGAAATCCAATTAGATATGACGACCTTTGCCAATCTAACCTTTCTGTCTTTTAATCTCCTTTTCATATTTTCCACTCCTTATCTCTGTCTTCTTTTCTGAGCTATCACTTCAACTTTATCTTTCAATTTACTATCCCACTCTTTAGAAATGGCTAATCTTCTGTTCACCATCCTCATTGATTTTTTTTAATTTAAGAATTATAGATTTTACACATAAAATAGTACTTAATAGTTTACCTGATAACTTCACTATGAGAACTCCTGTTGTTTTGCTGAAGCTCAATAAGGGTAGCTTTCCTTCTCTGTTTGGTAATTGTTTGTCTCACTGGGAACACATATTTGGTGGAACACAACCTGTGGGACTCCGAGATATTTCCATGAGACACGATTTGTGCTGGCCTCCACTGAATGGTAGATAGTGTCCCCAACCTAACACCGTGTTAATTTAATATCTCAGCTTGAAGTTTCCCTGACTAAACAGTTAGTGTACACTTGAACACCAGACTCATATGAGAGCAGGCTAATGACTAAAAATTGTCTGTAAAGAGTGTTATTAATAATATTTTCCTGTGTAGCAACCTTGGAAATGACAATTTTCCTGTTAGGATCTATTTTCTCAATGGATTTTTTTTTTTCCTAGCCCATCCCTTCACTACAGGGATAGCCCCATGGGTGGCGCGGGAGGGTGGTCCAGGTCTAATTGAGGATCCTCGGGCTTGAATTCCCAACTTGCATGGGCTGCAAGTCTTGGTCTCCAGTTTCTCATGCTTTCAAAGTCATCTATAGTTCATGGCTCTAATTTCACCTGCTTTTTAATTTTTTTATGTGTGCTCACTTGCTTATTTTGGTCCCTATTGAGTGCCGATACACTGTTCCTACTTCAGCAGCAAATTAAAATATTATCCTGAACCTAGTTATATTTGCATCATGGGGACATTTTTTAAAGAACTTAGCTTGCTCTGCCACCAAAAGTAGAAGAGCTCCTCAAAGTGAGGGGCTATATTTTGTTTTGTTTTGCTTTTTAACAGCATTTCTAGTAATGTGGGCCACAAGGTGAAATCAAAATGAGTTGAAATATATAAAGAAATTCTTAATTTTTTAATCAAATTTTAAAATTCATTTTAGAAAAGTTTTATCATGTTTTAAAATTCATTTTAGAACAATTTTAACAGTTTTATTGTGTTATCACTGACCTATAAGAAATGTACTTATTTAAAATGTTCAATTTGCTAAGTCTTGACATATATACACCTTCATGAAACCATAACTGCAATTTGGATAATGAAAATATTTATGATACTTTAAAGTTTCCTTGTGTCCTTTTATAATCCAAGCTTCTCATTATCACCCACCCATCCCTAGAACAATACTGATCTCTTTTCTGTCCTTATATATTAATTTTAGATAAATTGAACCATCCTGTAGGTAATCTTCTTTTGTCTGGCTTCATTTACTCAGCATAATTATTTTGAGTCTCCGTGTTGTCCTGTGTGTCAACTTCTTTCTTGTTTGTTGCTGAGTAGGACTCTACTATACAAATGTAACCCCAGTTGTTTAACCCTTCACTTGCTGACAGAAATTTCGGTGGTTTCCAGCCTTAGACTCTTACAAATAAAGCTGCTAGGAACATGAATGTACATGCACATGGAGTCACACTTTCATGTATCCTGGATAAATATTAAGGAGAAGAATGGCTAGATCATATGGCGGGTGTGCATTTAACCTCATAAAAGGCTGTCAAACTGTTTTCAAACTGGTTTTTGTCAATTTCATTCCCACCCTAAGAATCTGAGAGTTCTGATGACTTCACTTCCTAGAGAACACTGGCAATAGAACCACTGTCATAGGGGCACCTGGGTGGCTCAGTGGGTTAAGCCTCTGCCTTCAGCTCAGGTCATGATCTGAGGGTCCTGGGATTCACCCTGGCATCTGGCTCTCTGCTCAGCAGGGAGCCTGCTTCCCCCTGCCTATCTGCCTGCTTGTGATCTCTCTGTCAAATGAGTAAATAAAATCTTAAAACAACAACAACAACAACATTGTAATAGATATGTGAGTGTGTCTCTTTATATTTCTAATTTCCATTTCCTAACTATCAATGATGTTGAGCATTTTATCATATTGTACATTTGCCGTCTGTCTTCTTCAATTAAGTGTCTGTTTAAGTGTTTTTACTCATTTATTTTTTTAAATTTTATTTTAAATTCCAGTATAGTTAGCATACAGTGTTATATTAGTTTCGTGTGTATAGTATAGTTATACAATATTTCTAGATGCCATGCAGTGTTCATCACAAAAGGTGCACTCCTTAATCCACATCTCTATTTCACCCATCTTCCCAACCCCTCCTCTCTGGTAACCATCAGTTTGTTCTCTTTAGTTAAGAGTGCTTTTCTTTATTTGTCTTTCCCTCTTTCTCTTTTTTTCCTTTGCTTATTTCTTTTGTTGTTATTTCTTAAATTCACACATGAGCAAAATCATGTGGTATTTTTTTCTCCAATTGACTTATTTCATATAGCATTATAGTCTCTAGCTCCATACATGTTATTGTATATGGCAAAATTTCATTATTTTTAATGGTTAATAATGTTCCATTGTGTATGTATATGTAGAAGAGAACACAAGTAGTCATTTCTCTGACATGGACCATAGTGACATTTTTCTAGATATGTCTTCTCAAGCAAGGGAAATAAAAGCAAAAATAATCTGTTGGGATTTCATCAAAATAAAAAGCTTCTGCAAGTGAAGGAAATAATCAACAAAACTAAAAGGCAACCTACTGAATGGAAGAAGATATTCGTGAATGACATATGATAAAGGATGAGTGTCCAAAATATACAAGGAAATTATACAACTCAACACCCCCAAAACAAATAATCCAATCTAAATTGGGCAGAAGAAATGAACAGAAATTTCTCCAAAGAAGACATCAAAATGGCCAACAGACACATAAAAAGATACTGAACATCACTCATAATCAAGGAAATGTAAATCAAAACTATAATGAGATATCATCTTATACTTGTCAGAATGACTAAAGTCAACAACACAAGAAGCAACAAATGTTGGCAGGGATGTGGAGAAAAAGAAACCCTCTTGCACTGTTGGTGGGAATGCAAACTGGTGCAGCTTCTGTGGAAAACAGTATGGAGATTCCTTAAAAGTTAAAATAAAACTACCCTATGACCCAGTAATCTCACTACTATGTATTTACCCCCAAATGTTCATTTTTTATTCGATTGTATTTCTTATTAAATTTGAGAAATTCCTTTAAATGTGCTGTAGTAAATTTTTTACCAGATTTATTACCTGTAAATATTTTATCCCATTTTCCAGTTACTCTCTCCGTTCTCTTAAAAGTGCCTTTCAAAGAGTAGAGGTTTTTAATTTCAGTGAAATCAGGTTTAGTAATTTGTTTTTTTATGGATCACATTTTTGGTATCATATTTAAGAAATCTTTACCTAACTCAAGATCATATCTTCACTTCTAGAAGTTTTTGATTTTAAATTTTACAGTTAGGCTCACGATTATTTTAGTTCATCTTTGTATATGGTGCAAAGTATAAAGTGAAGTCCATCTTTTTGCTTGTGGACATACAATTATTCAAGCAACATTTGTTGAAAGACAATAGAAGGACTTGTTTCTGGTGATGCAAAATTTATAGTGGAAAATAGGACAATATTATTTGCTGTACCCTCCCATTACAGAAACTCTTGCAAGAGGATGTCTCTTCCATTAATAAAATGTATGCAGGTCTAAGAATTATCAAGAAAACCTTTGTTCCTTCCAGAGGAGATCATGAAGTCTATGATACAGAAATTTGAATTTGCAAAAAAGTGGATATGCAATCACTACTATATATGGGTTTTCATCTTAAGTATAAAATGCTAATTTTAGGTCATTTTTAGAATAAAACATAGTAGTGATTATGTCCTTTCCATTTAAATTTAAAATCAATAACTTTGCAAAACATCTCTTTGTTTCCTGCATCTTTCTCTAATTCTTTATTCTACTATATTCATCAGATTGGAGCTAGTATCACAGACAATTCTTTTTCCTCACTTATAAAATCCACACTTTGCAGAACCATGTACTATTGATTGACAGCCCAACCATGTTAGAAAAATAATGTGTCTCAGAGATGCTAAGCTGCCTGAAATCACACAGTTGATTTGTTATAAAATAAAGATGAAAAGCCAAGTGGAATAGTGTAATAGGATACTTAGAAATAGTATAGTCTGTCTATTTTTCTGTTTTCCCCAATTTTATTGAGATATAATCGACATACAAGACTGTGTACATTTAAGGCTTACAATGTGGTAGCTCGATACATGTATATATTGTGATATGATTACCACAATAAAGTTAGGGATTACATACATCACCCCCACATAATTACTGTGTTTTTCTGTGTGTGGGGTCTCCTTTTTGGCAACTTTCTAAGTATATAATACAGCATTAACTATAGTCACCATGGTGTAGATTTGATCCCCAGAACTTACTCATCTCATAAATGGAAGATTGTACTGTTTGACCAACATCTCCCCACATCCTCCACCCCCAGCCTCTGGTAACCACAAATCTACTTTCTATTTCTATAAGTTTAGTGTTTTATTTCTTTAAGTTTTTGTAGTTTTATTTTTAATTGTTTTAATTTTCTTTTTTTTTAAATTTAAATTCAATTAGTTAACATATAGTGTATTATTAGTTTCAGTGGTAGAGCTCGGTAGTTCACTAGTCTTATATAATACCCACTGCTCACTATATCATTCTCTCTTTAACGTCCATCATGCAATCACCCCATCCCCATCCCCCTCCTCTCCAGTAACCCTTAGTTTGTTTCTTATGATTAAGAGTCTCTTATGGTTTGTCTCCCTCTCTGATTTCATTTTATTTTTCCCTCCTTTCCCCTATGATTCTCTATTTTGTTTCTTAAATTCCACATATGAGTGAGATCATATAACTGTCTTTCTCTGATTGATGTATTGCACTTAGTGTAATATCCTCTAGTTCCATCCACGTCCTTGCAAGTGGCAAGATTTCTTTTTTGTGGCTGAGTAGTATTCCAGTGTGTGTGTGTGTGTGTGTGTGTGCGTGTGTGTGTGTGTGTGTATTATAAACCACATTTTCTTTATCCATTCATCTGTTAATGGACATCTAGTCTCTTTCCATAGTTTGGCTATTGTGGACATTGTACTATAAACACTGGGTTGCAGGTGCCCCTTTGGATCACTACATTTGTATCTTTGGGGTAAATACTTAGTAGTGCAATTGCTGGGTCATAAGGTAACTCTATTTCTAACCTTTCGAGGAATGTCCATACTGTTTTCAGAGTGCCTTCATCAGCTTGCATTCCCACCAATAGTGTAGGACAGTTCCCCTTTCTCTGCATACTCACCAACATCTATCATTTCTTTTTCTTTTTCTTTTTTTTTTTTCTTAGATTTTATTTATTTATTTGACACACAGAGAGAGAAATCACAAGTAGTCAGAGAGGCAGAGGGAAGCAGGTTCCCCACTGAGCAGAGAGCCAGATGCAGGACCTGATTCCAGGACCCTGAGATCATGACCTGAGCTGAAGACAAAGGCTTTAACCCACTGAGCTACCCAGGAGCCCCAACATCTATCATTTCTTTACTTGTTAATTTTAGCCATTCTGACTGCTGTGAGATGATATCTCATAATGGTTTTGATTTTTCGTTCCCTGACGCCAAGTGATGAACATTTTTTCATGTGTCTGTTAGTCATTTGGATGTCTTCTTTGGAGAAATGTCTGTTCATGTCTTCTGCCCATTTCTTGATTGGATTTTTCATTCTTTGGTTGTTGAGTTTGATAAGTTCTTTATAGATTTCAGATACTAGCCCTTTATCTGATTCCACTGAATTAGCAAGATTGTACAGTATTTGCTTTTTCTGTATGGCTTATTTTACTTAGCATAATGCCCTCAAGATGCATCCATGTTATCACAAATGGCAAGATTTCCTTTTTTTTTTTTTTTAAAGATTTTATTTATTTGACAGAGAGAAACACAGTGAGAGAGGGAACACAAGCAGAGGGAATGGTAGCGGGAGAGGCAGGCTTCCTGCAGAGCAGAGAGCCCGATGCGGGGTTTGATCCCAGGCCCCTGGGATCTGACCTGGGCTGAAGGCAGACACTCAATGACTGAGCCACCCAGGCGCCCCAAGATTTCCTTTCTTTTATTTTTTTTTTATTTTTATTTATTTATTTATTTATTTATTTTTTTAAGATTTTTTATTTATTTGACAGTGAGAAACACAGCGAGAGAGGGAACAGAAGCAGAGGGAATGGTAGCGGGAGAAGCAGGCTTCCTGCCGAGCAGGGAGCCCGATGCGGGGCTCGATCCCAGGACTCTGGGATCATGACCTGGGCCAAACGCAGACGCTTAACCACTGAGCCACCCAGGCACCCCCCTTTCTTTTAAATAGCTGAATAATATTCAATTAACTATGATATACATAATATATGATATGTCTATAGTAAATATGATATATATTATATACTGTGAAATTACTATCTTGAAGAGATATCTGAACCCCCATGTTCATTGCAGCATTATTCACAAGAGCCAAGGCATAGAAACAATCTGAGTGTCCACTGATAGATGAATATACACACACAAATATATGTATATGTATATATGTTTATATACCAAATATATGATATAGTTCACATATATATATGTATATACATACATAAACATGTATATATGTATACCATATGTATGTATACACAATACAATCCAAGTGAAAAAATTGAAAAGAGAAACAGCTGAAGATATTGGCTAAGATTTTCTGAATATTCCTGAATTTTAAAATCAATAAAATCTAATTTGTTCTAAAAGATTTAATTATCTATGTTATCACTCTACCTCTCTTTTGGTTATGTTTAATTAGGTTTAATATAGATCTTAATGTGTTTAATTAATTAATTAATTTATTTATTTATTTTGACACAGAGATAGAGAGTACAAGTAGGCAGAACAGCAGGCAGAGGGAGAGGGAGAAGCAGGCTCTCTGCTGAGCAGGGAGCCAAATGTGGTCCTTGATCCCAGGAGCCTCGGATTATGACCTGAACCAAAGGCAGCTAATTAACCTACTGAGCCATCCAGGCACCCCAATGTATTTAATTTAAAACTTCATAATTATTACTTAAGATGTGTGTTTCAAAACATTACTTTATATTAAGAAAATCACTATCAAGTTAATAAAACAGACAAATGAAAATGTAGTTTCTTCAAGATTCTGGTTATTCATCCAAAAAAATCCAAAATACTACTATATTATGTTATATTTCTTCAGGCTTTAATAATTATCTTATTTAAATTAATATGAACAACACCGTTCACTTAATAGATTCTAATGTGTGCCTACTGTGTGAAAAATGTTCTGTAAAACAATGTAAGACCATAGAAATAATAACAGTTTCTATCTCTGAGGATCTTACAGTTCAAAAGACAGATGAAACAATTTCATAAATGGCTGATTTGCAACACAACATTTGGCTAGTAACACAAGAAAAGGAGAAAACATCTTGTGGAGGTTTTGCAAAGGGAAATTAATGAAGACTTCATAATGGATGAGAAATTTATTTCTATTCACCCTCAGTCTTTTTGTACAGCATCTATACCAACTTGTTGAATCACTGAAAAATCTGAGGTGTGATCAAAACACTAACAGAAACACGGGGCGCCTGAGTGACTCAGTGGGTTAAAGCCTCTGCCTTTGGTTCAGGTCATGATCTCAGGGTCCTGGGTTTGAGCCCCACATCAGGCTCTCGGCTCGGCAGGGAGCCTGCTTCCCCCTCTCTCTCTGCCTGCCTCTCTGCCTACTTGTGATTCCTCTCTCTCTCTCTGTCAAATAAATAAATAAATAAAATCTTAAAAAAAAAAAAAACCACTAACAGAAACAAACAAACCAAATAATGAGAAAAGAGAGAAGCTGTTGCTATGGAAGAGCTGAACCTGAGCACCACTATCTCACCCACAGAACCTGTCCTCTAAACTCATTCAGAAGACCCAGAATCAGAGAAACCACTTAGAGTATATGCAGACTTTTTTCTGAATTTATTCCCTCCTCCCTTTTTTACATTATAAAGAAATATTTCTATAAACGTGATATCAGGAGATATCAATATTCAAAAATGATGATACTGTACTATGTTATTTAGTCCCAAGAATTTTCCATATTTTTTAAGGCTTGTCATGTGACCCAGAAGTGTGACAGGCCAATGAGGACTTAGAATAACAATTTTGATTTGTTTTCTTCCCCAGTGCATATTAAAGACATACTTCCAGGGTACAAGAAGGTTTACCTACAGTTGAAAAATCCTAGATAGTTTATAATTCCACAAATTTCTTTCCAGCTCAAAGACGGCTTATTGAAACACAAGCAAGGTAGTGTTATTACATGAGTAAACTTGGGCCCAATTTAATTAGTAAAAATGAAATCATTTACAAAACTTCAACACTTTATTATTAATAACAAATTACTTCTGATTTGCTTCACAGATGTTAGAACACACCATTTCAGATTCACTGCTGAGAGACAGAGGATAGATGCCAGGATAAACTAGGAGACTGCAGTCCATGGGGAACTCACAATGGTCCAGTTTCTGGGACTCTGCCTTGCAAATCTACAAATAAATGTATTCCTAAATTAATGGCCAGAGGATATTGAGTCACGTTAGGGAAAAAGAAGTCATGTTAGCCACCCTTTAAGGGATTGACATATAAAACCAAGAGTCAAATGCACTTATTTACAGAGAATAAGCTGTTAAATGATCAGGATTATTAACTTTTCTTCAAGGCACATTCTTTCTTACTTTTGTTTGATTTTAGTTCTTTAAGTCTGTATTTATTTTTTTTGTTCCGTTTTATAAGTTTCTTTTTAAATGCCAGTTAGTTCACATACAATGTAACATTAGTTTCAGGTGTAGAATTTAGTGATTCAACACTTCCATACAACGCCTGGTTCTCATCACAAGTGCCCTCCTTAATTGGCATCACCTATTGAACCCACCACCCACCCACCTCCCCGCTGGTAACCATCAGTTTGTTCTCTATTGTTAAGCTTGTGTCTTCGTTTTCTTGTGTGTGTTCTTTTTTCTATTCTCTATGTTCATTTGTTTTGTTTTTTAAATTCCACATATGAGTTTGAAATCATATGGTATTTGTCTTTCTCTGACTTATCTTGCTTAGCATAATACTCTTGAGCTCCATCCACATTATTGCAAATGACAAAATTTCATTCTCTTGTATAGCCAAGTACTATTCCATTGTGTGTGTGTGTGTGTGTGTGTGTGTGTGTGTGTGTACCACATCTTCTTAATCTGTTCATCAGTCAGTGGTGATTTGGGTTCTTTCCATAATTTGGCTATTACTTTTTTTTTTTTAAGATTTTATTTATTTGATAGAAAGAAACACAGCAAGAGAGGGAACACAAGCAGAGGGAATAGTAGCGGGAGAAGCACACTCCCTGCCACACAGAGAGCCCGATGCGGGGCTCGATCCCAGGACTCCAGGATCATGACCTGAGCCGAAGGCAGACACTTAATGACTGAGCCACCCAGGCGCCCCCATAATTTGGCTATTATTGATACTACTATAAACGTCGGGATGCATATATCCTTTTGAATTAGTATTTTTGAATCCTTTGGGCAAATACCTGGTAGTGCAATTGCTGGGTCATAAGGTACTTTTATTTTTTACCTTTTGAGGAACCATCATACTGTTTTCCAGAGTGGCTATACCAGTTTGCATTCCCACCAAAAGGGTAAGAGTGTTCCCTTTTCTCCACATCCTCACCAACACCTGCTATTTATTGTGTTGTTAATTTTAGCCATTCTGACAGGTATGAGGTGATATCTCATTGTAGCTTTGATTTGCATTTTCCTGATGATGAGCAATGTTGACATCTTTTCATGTGTCTCCACTTTAAACTAATTAATAAACTGATATTAGCCCCAAAGCTGCTTGCTGAATGTGGAATCAGAGGAAAGGTGAACCACGAGATCAAAGAAACATCTGATTAGACTTTCTTGTATTCTCAATCCAAACTTACTAGTTATCTAGCAGTATTTTTATCCTTTGGATTCAAACGTCTCCAGTTGGAAAAAACAAAAATGTTTTCTTTTCTGAACTGGGTTTTCTACATTTGCAAGTTGACTTTTTATAAATCAACAAATTCCTCTCAAATCTGTGTTGATTTTAATAACCAAAGGGTCCTTTCTGGGAATGTTTGACTCCTCTATAAAGGATTACACAGCTGGAAAAGCATCGTTACATGTAATTATGGTCAATAAAAACAACCTATAGATATAGTTTTGTTAATGTGTCTTATAGATATCTTACAGTGAGTTTTTTAACCACTCTCTGACCTCTTCATTCTTCAACATATTCCCAGACTGCTTACACCCACCTGAGAGTACTAATGGAATTTGAATTATTTTTGTTAATGGTCCAAACAGAGGAAACAAATCTAAATCCAAAGATAAACAAGAATAGTTTTGTGTTCCAAAGCCAGAAGTTTTAACTGCTCTATTGTTTTCAATTTATACACAAAAATACTACCATCTCTTACCGTACATAACTGAATATTAAATATATTTACTTTTATGGACTTAGTGATGATCAAAAAGTCTTAGAAGAGTTCAAAAAAGGAATCCCGTAGCACTATGCTAGAAGCTCTGGGTTCATGAGCAGTCTTCCTGGGTTCAAATGAAGTTTGATAAATCACTTAATGGACAATTATTTTGCATTGATTTAGAAAGGTAACCAAATTTCTTTAAGCTGCAGTTTCTTTACTATTAAAAGGAGATAATAATAACACTTCCATCATTGAAGTTATTAAATTAAAATAATAATATATAGTGAGGATTTGGCATAAAAACATTCAACAGTGTTCAATCATTAAAAAATGTTCAATCATTAAAAAAAATTACACAAAACAGAATTCAACAAATTTACCCAAATTTCAAATGTTAAACCATTTCTTTAAAGCCTGAAATAGAGTATATTCATTTGGTTACCAATTATTAAACCCTTCACTGTTTATGGAAAAAAATATGCTTTTCTCACAGTAAAAATACTTTGTCTAAAAATAGAGCAGAATTTAGGAATAATTTTTGTTGTATGCCTAACTTACTTTGATCATATAATCACTAACTGAGATAAAGATTAATAGTAAGCCATGGAAAGATAATATGAGTGAATTAAGTATCTTGCAATCCTACTAATTAGTTTGGAAAAATAGAACTTATCTTTAAATTTAATAATACATATTTGTAAAAATGAATGAGGTACCAAGCATTCAAACACCTAATCTATATTCCGTATCGATGGGATATATAATCAGTATGCTACACAAAATAAACAAAACATTTGGTAAAAGGCTACTTAATTTCTGCCATTCCATCTAAAGAAAAATAATTCCCAGCATTAAATATTTGTATACATTGCTTGGTTACAGAATAATCATGTGAGAAAAATGTAAATGTTTGGAAAAAAAAGATCAATGTAAAGCAACATGAAGACAAAGGAAGGAGGAATCCTAAAGTAAAATAAATAAATAAATAAAAGAATTCAACTTAATCCTTCCTTTCAAAGACTACCAAGTCAATATTCCTGAAATTCTCTCATCACCAAGAAAGATGATTTAGAATCCAAAATATGATACTGTTCACAGTAACTCAAGAAAATTTTATCTCCATTCTTTTTTTAAAAAATTGTGTTTATTGGGGCGCCTGGGTGGCTCAGTGGGTTAAAACCTCTGCCTTCAGCTCAGGTCATGATATCAGGGTCCTGGAATCAAGCCTCAGGACCTCTGCTCAGTGGGGAGCCTGCTTTCCCCTTCCTCTCTGCCTGCCTCTCTGCCTACCTGTGATTTCTCTCTATCAAATAAATAAAATCTTTTAAAAAAATTGCATTAATTTATTTGAGAGAGAGAGTGTGTGCATATGCTGGGGGGAAGAGGGAGAAGGAGAAGCAGACTCTTGGCTGAGAAAAAAGTCATACTCAGGCTGGGTTCCAGGACCTGGGGATCATGACCCAAGCCAAAGGCAGTCACTTAACCCACTGAACCACCCAGGCACCCCTCTACCTCCATTCTTTAACATAATTTGGCAAAACAAATCTAAAGCCATTATGCCTGTCAAAAACAGAACCAAACCTAATTTGATGTCACTTAGAAGTATAGTTTAAATGACTTTTCTATGTGTATGTCTTAAAACACAAAAAGCTCTCATTTCTCTTGAAGCCTTTCTCACAGTTTTAACTCAACTCTCTGAACCTTTTGATTCCTATAAGCAGCTCTAATTTTACTTCTAAAGGCAGATCAAACAAGTCTCTATATTCCAATTTGCTATCTTTCACTAAAGGATACTTTGAAATCAAGATTTGGGATCATGCTCTCCCTGGAGTTATGTCTGAGCACAACCAAAAAATGCCTCAGAAAACCCTGCTAGGCAGGCAGTTTTTCAACATTTCCATATGAAATACATGATATACTTCCACTTTTTCCTCCATGTGTGATAAGTACTACCCTTGAAACTAAAGGAAACTTAGAAGAAGACTTATCAATACCCTTGTTCACAGTGCCCATCATGGAAATACCAAATTCCATGTCAACCATGATTGCTCTCTCTGGACAGTCTTAAAACCAACAACAGTCAGATGTCAGGACAGTCTGAGCATGGAGTATGTACCTCGGTCTTCATGTAGACTGCTGTGGAATTTAGAAAAGTCAATGAAACCTCAGATTTATATTCCAAAAAACACATAATTCATAGCTTCTTTTGCTTCTGTAATAGCCCTCTGAGACTATAGAAAGGTGGAAGAAAAGGAGAAATTATGTGTTTTCCAACTAATACGTCATAGGGTAGAGAATTCAAATCCATGTTTTCTATTTTTATTTTTGGTTTGTTTGTTTTTCACCTTTAAGAAAACTAAAATGTATTGGTAGTTTGAATAACTCTTTTTTATATTTCACTCTAGAAAAGTTGTCTAAAGAAAAAATTAGCAGACATTGATCACTTGAAGTAACATAAATTTATCACACTAAGATAAATTTAAAATTCTCAGGAAAAGAATCTTGATGCCAATAATCAAACTATTTGTCAATGTAACATTTCTTCTGACCTTCCAATATGCCAAAATTTTTCAAAATAATTTCCTAAAATCACTATAATTTTTGTTATATTTTTTCTGTGAATAATTTTAAATGTGTGTCAATCATTTAAATACTTTTAATAAGTTAAATAATTTTAACAAATTTAATCATTGTAAATTATTTAATATGAATGAAAATGATACATTTCCTTTGCAAAATACAGGGAAAACTGAGGGGGGAAAAAAAACCTCTAAGTGATTTAGCTACCCAGTTACAAAATATAGTCTAAACTTTTTTTTTTTTAGTCTAAATTTCTTATTAAGCACTTTTACTCTGATAGAAACATTCATGCTAACTAATAAGACCGAACCTATGTGAAACCTTAGGAAACCATTGCTAAAACAAACATATAAAGACTTTAAAAGTATAGACAGAGGGGAGCCTGGGTGGCTCAGTCATTAGGCATCTGCCTTCGGTCCAGGTCATGATCCCAGGGTCCTGGGATCGAGCCCCACATCGGGCTCTCTGCTCAGCGGGGAGCCTGCTTCTCCCGCTACCATTCCCTCTGCTTGTGTTCCCTCTCTCGCTGTGTTTCTCTCTGTCAAATAAATAAAATCTTAAAAAAAAAAAAGTATAGACAGAAAACTTGTTTAATCTCATTTTATTATATTGTAACTTATAGAGGGAGTAGAATATTAGATTTATTATCAAATTATAGGTAGCAGAGATAATGACTGTCTAGTGCACAATTTGTGACACATTAAAAATGGTTGTCTAAAATCATAAGAAATTGAAAAGAGAAAATATTTTTCCCCTGAGGGTGATATAAAGGTATTACTGGAAAGAGGGGAAAAGAAAAAAGAAGGTGAGAGTGTTTATTATAAATAACTGGGTAGGGAGTTACATCTGTGTAACAGTGAACAGAAGGTATCACTTGCCACAAAATTCAGGACCCAATGACTTGTCTTATAGTCTAAAATCCCTCCTTAGAAATCTATGTTCCAAAGATCTTAAGTGGATTTTCCTATTGAAGTAGAAATATCCTTGAATGTAACAGTTTAGCCTTTATTAGTAATTTTACTGGGAGCCCAGATTATTTAGTGAGGTCCCAGGTAAGTGACAATGGACATAGTATATCAATTAGGAAGGATGTCACCCTATGAAGCAAATAAATGAATAGCATGTGACATAGCTTAACTATTGCTTCAAGTCTGTCCTCTGAGCTCAATCAATGTATTAATACTATAGAATGTGTACAGTATGAAAGTCCAAATGCTAATACTCAGCTACATGAAGAAAAACAAAAGAAAAAAACATGTC
The DNA here is from genome assembly GCA_028646535.1 of Procyon lotor. Lineage (NCBI taxonomy): Eukaryota > Metazoa > Chordata > Mammalia > Carnivora > Procyonidae > Procyon > Procyon lotor. The sequence goes on from CM053608.1 coordinate 19,987,112, forward strand.
TCCCTAAAGAATTTATTTCCTTGTTAGAAAAATATGACTTATACATCTGATAAATAAATCTTAGTGATTCTAGGCATTAACTGGTAAGTTATATCAGTGTGTATGGACAATAATCCCTTATAAGAATTGAAAGGCTTGGGTTTTTTTGTTTGTTTGTTTGTTTAAAATATTTTATGTATTTTTTTGACAGAGAGAGAGAGATCACAAGTAGGCAGAGAGGTAGGCAGAGAGAGAGGGGGGGAAGGAGGCTCTCCGCTGAGCAGAGAGCCTAATGCAGGGCTCTATCCCAGGACCCTGAGATCATGATCTGAGCTGAAGGCAGAGGCTTTAACCTGCTGAGCCACCCAGGGGCCCCTGAAAGGCTTGTTTAATTTGCATGCAGCTGGAATACCTCATCGAAAGAGTGGGAAACAAAAGTCCAATGTGAGTTCAGTTCATTTAAACTGTGGTAAATGAAATTATTTAGTGTGGTCTAGAAAACTGTGTGTGTACATATCTATATAGATATAGAGATCAAGACACACGCATGGATTCAGTATAGGTATTAAGATATAGCTATTTGAAACCAAAACTACATCTATGATAATTCCTACATACTCATGTTATCCCAAGTCAGAAGGACTGCTAACACCATGAAGACCTAAACTTGCATTTCTAGTTTGACATTAGTATGAAATGACCTCCTGTGCCCTCCTGCCCAGGCAAATGTAATTCTTGAGAGAGTTGTGTTTCTCAGCCTTTTCAACATGCCCTATCTTTGTCTTCTAATACACTACCCAAATGAGATCTGCTTATAGGTCTCAACTGATAAATTTTATTACTACTGTTATCTATGAATGCCTGGTTCTGATGTGCTTTTGAAACTAAGAAAATAGCTGATTATACATCAAAGCAGTGAAAAAGTGAATTGGCACCCTAAATTCTCAACATTGTACTGGCACCTTTCTTCCTATTTTGCAATCTCACAATAGGTGTGAATCACTACTGTCTAGTTTAATCAAATCCCATTCAAATATGCATTGCACAGTTTTGGAGATGTGATATATCTTACAGAATTGAGACAGTTCAGGTCTAATTTGATCATTTAAAGTGGAAAATCTCTCATCACAAAAGCAAAGCAAATTTAAATTGATCAATAATTTTTTTTTTTAGATTGTCGTAACTGATTTCCAAAGCCACATTAAGTCAAGAGCTTAGCAAAGTGTTTTTGTTTTCTATTCATCTTTCAGCTGTCTTCCTCCTACACTCTTTATAACTCTGTCTTTCCAGTTGAACATATTGAGAACATTTGGTGCAAACAAAACTCTGATTTTCAAGGCAACTTCATTCCCAGTACTAGAATGTTGGATCTGCTATTGCTATTATTGACTTCAAGGCTAAGGGACATGGTGGGGTCTGATTTCTGGTAGAAATGCATCATCTATGAATGAACAAGTATCTGGCATTTTCTTCTGTGAAATATGGCCCAAACAAGCTACGTCCTCAGTGAGTTCCCATGAAGCATTGCTACACAGGAGATTCATCACCACACTTCTTTTAACATGGAGGGGGGAAAAAAAAGATTGTTGGGTTCTAAATTTATAATTCTGAGAATGCTAAGGTTTTTAAAAAAGTTATTGTACAAACTTTCATATATTTTCAACATGACGACATAACTCAATGAAATCATTATTTTAAACCTATCTAAGCCTTACTGTTTTCATTGATAAGTTTACGTCAATAAATAACTAGAGCTTCCTAAAAAAAAAAAAAAAAAAAAATCATGCTAGGATGAGGCAGAAGTAGGAGAAAAAACAAAAATGAATTTAAAACATTTTAAATTCCCATACGGTATTAATATGCCATCAAGATTGACAACTGGACAAGGACCTTGGGTGGCAGAAAAGAACATAGATATAGGTGGAGAGAGAGACAAGAAAGGAAAGGTTTTATTTTGTTTTGTGGTTGTTATTTTCTTGCTGTTATCATTGTTCCTTATTCTTAAGGGTGGAGAGTCTCAAACTTGATTTTAGCCCAAAGTAAAAGAGCAAGATAGTGAAAATAAAGTACAAAAAAGGTATCATTGATGGAGCAATGTACCTGGGAAGATGAGCATAAAGAAATCCATTGGAATGATTGATCCTGAACAGGACAATGAACACTTCTCATCTGACCAGGAGGGAAGGAACACTACGGACAGAACATTAAGAATAGGGAAAGACCATGCATTTGAAGAGGTTTAGTTTGACTCTCATGTTTTAAGAAATCAAAGACAAAATCAAATGGTAATAAAAGATAGCTAGAAGTCATTTTTAGAAGTCTTTAGATAAGTAGTACAAATATAAAATAGCTGTGGAAAAGAATGAAGAAAAGAATAGGATATAAATAAAAGTTTAAAATTGTACAAATAAACCACTTTGCTATTTCAAAGGAAAGTATAATAAATTCAAAGAAATGTATCCTTGTATAAGTAATAGAGTCGATGTTAATACCTGAGTAAATATTTAGGTCACAAGTAGGCAGAAGTATATTATATATATATATTTATATATATAAATATTATTTATATAATTTATATAATATATATAATAAATATATTATATATATTTATATATATATATGAATATTTAGGTCACAAGTAGGCATAACTTCCTGCATAATTGGAAATGGTAGAAAAATAATTGATAAAGCTAGTTAAAGGAAAAAATATTTTCAAAATTTGAACTAGGTATATTTATGTTTTGTCTTTTGTAGGTTTAATATATAACAAGGAGAAGAAGATAATTTGTACCGTGAGAAAAGCATGGAATTTGAACAGAAAGCACCAGGATTTTTTACATATTTCAGTCTTTTCAGAGCTTTATATTCTTCATCACTTATTTATGTAAGTTTCTTAAGCTATAATATTAAGAAAACATCCGCTCTTCAGCCACTACATAAAGTTATGGTAAATGTTGCGGCATAACTAGAGCTTCACAAAAACTGAGAGTAAAATTTCTTGTAGGCTTATTTTAAGCTTATAGCTAATTTGATACTGAACTCTATATTCCATCTACTCTTTCCTGTTTGAAAATCCTACTTAAAATATATTGTGCAAATAAATTTCATTACATATGTTATTTTATGTATTAAACAATCGGTATAAATACAGATATAGCAAAATTCCAAATTCGTATTATAAAATATCATTGGCATTAATGTTCTCCTTGAGTTATTTTTTGAAAACTGCATTAAAATTTAAGCATATCTAACTATGAGAAACATTGTATCTATAACCAGAAAAATGAAAAAGCTCTTTATCCTTCCCTTTTTTCTTTTAGAACATAGAATGAAGGCCAAGTATTTATTTCAATCATGTAATTGAGACAGATGATTGGTTTTTATTAAAGTGTAATTTGCATACAATGAACATCACCCTTTTTAGTGTATATTTCTCCATACTTTGACACATCAAGATACAAAAAAGCTTCATTAACTCCAAAATATTATCTTTACAGACAACCCCCTCTCTTATTTCCCAGCATCTGTAACCACTGATTTGTTTTTATTCCTGTAATTTTGTATTTGCAAGAATATCGTACAAATGGAATCAGCCACTTACAGCCTTTTGGGTCTGGCTTCTTTTACTTAGCATAATGTATTTGAAATTCATCCATATTGTCAGGTGTATTAGTAGCTCATTCTTTTTTATTGCTGAGTAATAGTCCATTGTGTGGATATACTACATACAATTTGTTGATCTATTCTCCAGTTGAGGGGGCATTTAGATTGCTTCCAGATTTTTGCAGTTATAAATAAAGTTTACATGAATATTTGCCTAAAGGTTTATTTGTGAATATAGATTTCCTATTTACTTAGTTATCCATTCATTTTGGTAGGTTTTGTTTTACTTGAATAAATATTTAAGAATAGGATTCCTGGCTCATATAACCAGTATATGTGTAACTTTACAAAAAACCATCAAACTGCTTTCCAAAATAGCTATATCATTTTACAGTCTGATCAATAATATATTAGAGTTTCTGTTGCTTTGTACCTTGTCTACACTTGGTATTGTCAGTTTTATTTTTTAGAACCATTCCTATAGATATGTCATGGTCACTGTGGTAGGTCAAATTTTTAAAGACAGTTCCATATGTTCCAACTCCTCCAGTTAATGCAGACAAGTTATCAGGAATATTCAATAAGGGGAATATATCCAGTGAAATGTTAATGATTTCTCTTGTAACATGACTTGATTGCCAGTGAGACTATTTTTCTGTAGTTTGTCTCATGGTGGTTAAGACATCACACATCTTGAAGGACTAAAGCTGTTGTATATGAAGCATAGGTTTAGTTTCTCCTTAGATCAGCTGAGAGAAGCAGTAGTTTCCTGTAATGTATAATTCAATAACAAAATGTAACAAATACAATAGAAATTAAGCAAATTTACAGCCAAAATTAAGTACTATAAATTAATTTCTGATTATAAAATTCAAGAAGCATAAACCATCACTGAACATAAACATTAATAATAGAATCCTCTATCTCCTTTTCCTAGTGAGATAGTCATACAATACTTTTTAGAATATTCTCTTACATAGTAAACATGTTTTTTTGTTTGCCTTCATCCCAACATGAGATATGTACCTGCATAATGTTAAAAAACATCTCCTAAAACAGTATGGAATTTCCTCAGAAAGTTGAAAGTAGAGCTACCCTATGACCCAGCAACTGCACTACTGGGTATGTACCCTAAAGATACAAATGTAGTGATCCAAAGGTGCACTTGTCCTCGAATGTTTATAGCAGCAATGTCCACAATAGCCAAACTATGAAAAGAACCCAGATGTCCATTAACAGATGATTGGTTAAAGAAGATGTGATATATATAGATATAGATAGATATAGATATAGATATATACAAAATGGAATACCATGCAGCCATCAAAGAGAAATGAAATCTTGCCATTTGCAATGACGTGTATGGAACTAGAGGGTCTTATGCTGAGAAAAATAAGTCAATCAGAGAAAAACAATTATCATATTATCTCTCTGATATGAGGAACTTGGAAAGCAGTACGGGGGTTGTGGGGGGCAGGAAGGGAAAAAGTGAAACAAGATGGGACCACGGAGGGAGACAAACCGCAAGAGACAATCTCACAAAACAAACTGAGGGTGGCTGGCGGGTAGGGGGGAAGGGATAGAGTGGCTGGGTTATGGACATTGGGGAGGGTATGTACTATGGTGAATGCTAGGAAATGTGTAAGCCTGATGATTTCACAGACCTGTACCCCAGGGCAAATAATACATTATATGTTGATAAAAAAGCAAACAAACAAAAAATCTCCTACATATCTCTTTTGTACATGCTGATACAAAGAGAACATTTTCAATGGAGTATCAGTCCCAGAAGTCAAGTTGCAATGATTTGAGAGTGTCAAATGTGGAAGAACAAAGGAGAAAATAACAGAGCCATCAGTCCTGTGTTAGTTTCCAAGTGTCAATTCCAAAGTCTATTGTGGCCTCAATGACACACTAAATGCAACTATTTATTTGTCCAGGATCCACTTAAATCAATTTCTAAGTGCCTTATTTTAAAATTCCGGTCCATAGATTTCAGGGGGCTCATAAATTCCCTGAAATTGTATATAAGAATTCTTTTTGTGTCCATGTATATGTTTTTTGGGGTTTTTATTTATTTTTTTGTTTTTGGAGGGAAGATTTTTGATCCTTATAAAAGAAGTTTAGAATCACCACTTTAAAAAGTTATCAAGGCATATTCACATCATAATTTTCTAAAGACCTAACATTGCATTAGCACCCAGGGTATGGCAAGAGCAGTATTATGGGAGGACCAGCACAGTGGTCCTATAGCAAATCGTCCAGGGGGTAAACACAGACTTTTATGCCTGAGTAGCTAAGAAATATTATGATGGTGGGTACTGCCCATCTCTCACTCACACACACATGAAGACACACACATATACACACACTCATCTTAGATGTTTCCCTTTTCCTGTTTTTTTTTTTTAATACTGTAACTCTAGCAATTGTTAAACAATAAAATAAGGAAATACATAGCTAATAGGATGTTTCTTACCACTTTCTCAAGTCCTTCTACACAGAATGAATTTTTTTTACTGCCTTCTCTTTTCCCTACCACCTCTAGACCTCTAATCCTACTTCGGAATTTCGTTCATTATGGAATCTATAAAATATTTCATATAGCCTGTCTCCAGTCTTCAGTTATGTGGCCCAGTATACATTGTGTACACACCCCTTTTAGGGAGTACAACATCATTATAGGATTTTCTTTGATGATCTAGACAGTATAATAGGTACTGGTGTGCAGCAGTGAGCAAGTTAGAAAGAATTTCTGTTCTCACAAAGCTATATTCCATGGATAAAAACAAATATTAAATGTGTGATGATTATAGCAAAAGAGAATTACTATAAAACTTGTTTTTATTTATATTTGTTTCCCTACTGCCTAATCCATTTTGAATCACAGAAAATTCTCAGTAAATAATTATTGGCTGAGTAAAGGAACGGAGGCATGATTTAAATGTTGTTCTCTGATAAGGTCTTTGATTTCTCCAGGAAATATTAGCTTCCACAGCTCTTTGTTCATGTTACTCCTTAATAGCCCTTTCATAATATTGATGGTAATTTATCTGCTTAAATAACCATGAGCTACTTGAGGCCAAGTGCTGTACATTTTCTATGAATAATCTGAATATCTCCAAATTAATAAACATTTTGAGCTCACCCTTTCTTTAGTATTGGTCTGAGTTGCTTTGATTGATTTTTTTTTAATGGACAACCACCCTTGCATTAGTGAAATGAAGTCCAATTGCTCATTATATATCATGCTTTCTATATAGTCAGAATCCATAATAAGTAAGGAACTTTCTTCTCTGTTTTATATGCTAAGGAAGAGTTTGCGTAAAATTGGTATTTACTCCCTTATATATTTGGAAGAATTTGCTGAAGAAAGAACATGGACCTGGAATTTCCTTTGCATGTTTTTTTTTTTTTAAGATTTTATTTATTTATTTGATAGAGGGAGAGAGAGAGAGAGAGAGATCACAAGTAGGCAGAGAGGCAGGCAGAGAGAGAGGGTGAAGCAGGCTCCCCGCTGAGCAGAGAGCCCGACGCGGGGCTCGATCCCAGGACCCTGAGATCATGACCCGAGCAGAAGGCAGAGGCTTTAACCCACTGAGCCACCCAGCCGCCCCAGCATGGGGGTTTTTAATAAGACTTTCAACTTTATTTCACAGATAGGAGACTAATTATATTTATGAATTCTTATTGTAGCAGTTTGGGAAAACTTTAGCTTTTGAAGAATTTGCCCATTTCATTTAAATTATAAAATGTATTCATATGAAATGGTTCATATTATTTCCTAAATAGCATTTTAATAATTACAGAAACTATATTGATCTTATCTTTTTGTTCCTTTTTTTGAGGTATAATTGACATGTTATATTATATTTCCTATTATTCATAACTGATTGTTAGATTCAGTTATAGTGTGTGTAGGATGTAAATTGTGATATTCAATGACCACTTAAAATACTTCTGGACATTAATAGCCTTGGAAATAACTTTAGAAAATAAATCAAATTAAATCAAGATAAAAGGATCCTTTATAACTTTGATGATTGATGACATTGTTGGGTAACTTCTACCTGGGATGCTACTGTGTGCTTGTTGAAGGCTTCGGAATAATTTGTTCAATTTGCCCAAAATTTTACTTACATGTTAAGGAATGCAAGGTCCAATAAAAACGCACTCTTTTCCCAGCCTGTGTCCTACACCATTTGCTAAGTAAGAGAAAGAATTAAAGCAGATAAAGAGAAAAATAGTACTGATTACCAACAAAAGCTAGGTTACAGAACATGGCAAAGATATGTTTTGCAACAATGGGCTTCTTAATGATAAATAGCATAATTTAATAGACATTATATCTCACTATACCCTTAGTCATAACCAGTGCCATAAAATTCCTCCCTCTTTTTATTCATAAAACTTACTAAAGTTATGGTAGGATGGAGCAGCACAGAAGGTATATTCCTTGAGCTGAAGGGAGGAAGAAAAAGTGCACTGTTTATCATCTCCTGAACTCATTTATAAGGTAAGCCACTCTTCTTTCTTTGGGAGAAGCCAAGAGTGTTATAGAATTGTAAATCCCTCTACATGAAAGGAAACATCATGTGTGACAAATGAGTATTGTTCTCTTACAGAAAAGTGTCTTACAAGCTCTATTAAAGCCAAACCATGAAGGAATGGGGTTCTTAACACGGCTGTAGATCCTAGCTATGCTTTCTCTCAGCACATTATTTAAAAAGTTTTTGCAGACATAGGAAGAAGAGGAAGCTACTCTAACCCCAGAGCGGATAAGTTAGCTACAATCACTAAGTATAACCACATCTCCTGGGATTTGCATAATTTGAGAGAGCAGCTGCTATGTTATTCTAACATTGGTGTAAGAACATGGGTTCAAGAGAAAGTCAAGAAAATTTTCTCTTTTGAATTCCCCAAGGAGAACTCATAGCTAGCATCTTCATAAGCTTGAAATGAGGGGAGAGGGATAGCAATCCTTAAACTGGATTTAAAATAATTTAATCTAGATATTCCTATAAATGTTTTTGTAATATTTGAAAAGATCTACCATATTTTCTTCTACTGTTTAACCGAATATTGCTTTTTACTTTGAACCTTTCTTTTCTGCCTTGGTAACTATAGTGAATAAATGTTTGTTTTCCTCATCACCTAAAAAAAAAAAAGTTTTATGGGCTTGTGGGTTGCTACTAAGCATCTGTCTGGACGTATCTTCCCTTTGCTCATATCATCCCAGTTCTGTACTTTCTGTTATTCTAAGACATCATAGAAACTTTATTAACAGAGTTTGGTGAAATACTGTATTTAGAAAGAGCATTTATTTGTCCACTCTTCACTTGGCTGTTTGATTGTCATTGTAGTTCAGAGTCACATACGAGTAGATTTATATAATGCAGTAGGAATGTCATGCAGAGTAAAAAGACTAATAGAAATAATCTAGACTCAGAAATGAAGGTGAGGAACACGTAGGTGGCTCAGTGGGTTAAAGCCTCTGCCTTCAGTTCTGTCATGATCCCAGGGTCCTGGAATCGAGTCCCACATCGGGCTCTCTGCTCAGCAGGGAGCCTGCTTCCCACCCCGCCAACCTGCCTCTCTGCCTGCTTGTGATCTTTCTCCTCTCTCTCCAATAAATAAATAAGTAAATAAATCTTAAAAAAAAAAAAAGAAAGAAATGAAGGTGAGAATCTCAGAAACCAACAGGGACACCTCAAAATTACTTTTGGTTTCTGTTTTTAAAAAACCTATAGGGTTTTATTAAATGGATACTTCAACACCATTGCCCTAAAGAATACAAAAACTCAAATAGTAGATAAATGTCAGATAGAAGGTGACATACAACAGATGAGTGGATAAAGAAGATGTGGTATATATATACAATGGAATACTATGCAGCCATCAAGAGAAACGAAATCTGGCCATTTGCAACGACGTGGATGGAACTGGACAGTATTATGCTAAGCGAAATAAGTCAGTCAGAGAAAGACAAGTATCACATGATCTCTCTGATATGAAGAATTTGAGAGGCAAGGCGTAAGTTTGGGCGGGTGGGGGAGAGAAATGAAACAGGAAAAAATGGGGAGGGAGACAAACCATAAGAGACTCCTAGACTCAAGAAACGAACTAAGGGTGG
>CM053608.1:19996926-20066024 GCA_028646535.1 Procyon lotor
TGTTCTGCCTCATGGAAGCTGAACAAATTAGGAGTGGATCTCTAAGACTTGTAGTCTAACAAATGTTTCTAATTCTAGAGGGTCAAGCAAAAGGATAAAATTTTGAAAATGTGCAAAGCTAAAATAATCACTATTGGTTATATTTCAAAGGAAGAAGAGCAACTTGGGCATAATCATACTTAATCTTAAAGTAATACTAAAATATAGTATAGGTAAAAATTCCAACTTTTTCATTTGTTCCTAAAGTATCCTTAGTCCTATAAGTATCCTATAATCCTATAGTATCCTATAAATTTAAATTTTTGTAATAATATTTATGAGAATATAGTTCCCATGTAATTATTTTATGGAACAAAATCCAAATTAATATATGAAGATTCTGTTTCTACTCATGCTTTTGGAAAACAAACAAATTCTTTACATAGTAGGAAGCTATAATTAACCTATCTGATTGATTTTGTTAGACTGCCTAGGTAACAGAGAAAATAAGAAAGAGCTTGGCTAGTTTGAGTAGCATAAAACTACACTATCAGAAAGATCCTTGCCCAATTGGGAAATGGCTCCTACATAAAGGAGATATGCTGAAATAGGGATAGTCTAATACCTCCAATATTGATACTACATTTGAAACCTAGGTACCCCCAGTGTGTGCTGAAACTGGCCTGGGAGTGACAATTATTAAATGGTCAGAATTATGAAGACCTGTTGATGTCACTTTGTTAGTTCAAAACAGGCCAGGATGAGACTATGTACATCTTGAAAAAAAAAAATACTACAAATCAAGGTCATATTTTTTTCTTTAAGAGAGCTGGCTGTTAAATATTTACCAGCATAGCAATGGTAATACCTCATCCTAAGACAATTAATTATTATATTCTTTAGAAGATATCATAATATGTACAACATAACACATTAAATAGCTAACATATGTGTTCGGTTAGCCAAAAAAAGAGAATATTTGGTTCTTCCTCAATCCTGGAGTTAATATGCAGTCAAAAAGAGAGATACTAAATCACGTAAGAATATAATTATAAAACTATCTAAATATGTTAGAAAATAGTTGACCAAAGTAAAATAGGAAGAACGGTACCTAGTAGGAGTATAAATAACACACTATGGAAATGTTATAAGACTTCGCTTGTGCCCCTTCCTCAAGGGTGATTAAAATGTGAAAAACAAATACACCTGCATGTGGACTATTTGATCTAACTGTTGCTAGGAATTAAATAATGCCAAAACCAAAAGATTGCTTTATCTGTATTTTATCCTACATGTAATGAAACAAAGGATGCTTTGTCAAGTAAAATTAGTACAAAGCTATTAATTTACAAAGCATAGAACAAATATGGCAGTGTTGACTCTCTTAGAACAAGTCACTTTCTTACAAGTCATAGAAATTATGCAGAAATATTTCACATCCTGAAACTCAGAAAATACTAGAAGTACTTGTCACCTGAACATACACTATTTAATAATGACTAAAAAAAATTCTATAAATCTCTACTGAACTACTACATAAAAATGAAATGAAGACTATTCACAGAAATAATAAATATATCAAACTGAGAAAATAGAAAAAAATCCCTCTTGATTCGCTTTTAAAGTATGATTGTAGGAACAAGCCCATTCATTAAGAGAGTGAAATTTATCTTCAAAGAGAAGAAAAATATTACATACATTTTGAATTAGTCTATAATAGATCCACTGTTAGGTGCCTGTTAATACAGTATACAAACTATTAATTGATTCAGACTCTATGCCCAATATATTTTACTGAATATCATTAAATTAACATTTATTTTGGTTTTGGGGGCATCTGGGTGGCTCAGTTGGTTAAGCATCCAACTCTTGATTTTGGCTCAGGTCATGATCTCAGGGTCTTGAGATTAAGCCCCACATAGGTCTCCAAACCCAGCACAGAATCTGCTTGAGAGTCTCTCTCTCCCTTTCCCTTTGCCCCTCTCCCCACTCACATGGACTCTCTCTCTTACTCAAAATAAATAAATCTTTTATAAAAATTAGCATTTATTCTTCCTTCCTTTTGCTCCACACATAAGTGAGACCATAAGATAATTGATTCTCTCCGCTTGACTTATTTCACTCGACTTAATCTCTTCCAGTGAAGGGTGAATGGGGGGAAATCAGAGGGGGTGATGAACCATGAGAGACTGTGGACTCTGAGCAACAAACTGGGGGTTTTGGAGGGGAGGGAGTAGGAGGTTGGGCGAGCCTGGTGGTGGGTATTGAGGAGGGCGCGTATTGCATGGAGCACTGGGTGTGGTGCATGGACAATTAATCTTGTAACACTGAAAAAATAAAATAAACTTATTTGGGGAAAAAAATTAAAAAATTAGCATTTATTTGGGTAGTTTAAAGTTAACCTATTTAGGGGCGCCTGGGTGGCTCAGCCGTTAAGCGTCTGCCTTGGGCCCAGGTCAGATCCCAGGGGCCTGGGATTGAGCCCCTCATCGGGCTCTCTGCTCTGCAGGAAGCCTGCTTCTCCCACTACCGTTCCCTCTGCTTGTGTTCCCTCTCTCGCTGTGTTTCTCTCTGTCAAATAAATAAAATCTTTAAAGTTAACCTGTTTTGTAATGATAAAAATGAAATAATAACAGAAAAAAGAACTAAGCAATATGGAAAGGTATAAGAAAATAACCCCAACTCTCTTTAAGATTATAGTAACTATATGCACATGAATCTTTTTTTAATGAATGTACATGTATACACACACATACTTTTACATAAATTATTGTTAGTACTTGTCCATGTAGAATTTTAATTATGTGTAATTTTTAAATTAACTGAAGTCCACAGTTCACATCAGAGTTCAATTTTTGTGCTGTGTGTACCATTCTATTAGTTTTGACAAGCATATGTTTTATATCCCTCATTACAGTATCATACAGAATTCTTTCACCAGGTTAAAAATCTCATGTTCTGCGTGTCATCCTCACTTTCTTTCCCAAGTCTCTAGCATGTACTTTAAATGTTCCTATAGTTTTGCCTTTTCCAGAATGCCATAGAAATAGAATCATATGGTAGGTGATAGTTCAGACTTGTTTATTTCACTTAGCATTGTACATTTAAGGTTCTTCATATTTTTCATAGTTTGGTAGCTTTTTGTTTTTTGCTTTTCATTGTTGTCACTTGAATAACATTGCATTGTGCAGAAGAATCAGCTTGTTTTATACATTCAACTACTGAGGAACATTGTTTTTGCTTCCAATTTTGGCAATTATAAGCAAACTACTATAAATATTTGTGGGCAGGTTTTTGTGTAGACTTACATTTTCAACTCATTTGGGTAAATATCTATGACTGCAATTGCTGGATCACACAATAAGCCTATGTGTAACTTTGCAAATAACTACTAAACTATCTTCAAAAGTAACTGCCATTTTCCATTCCCAGCAGCAACAGATGAGAATTTCTGTTGCTTCACAATCTTATCAGCATTCAATATTATCAATTTTTTGGATGGTAGCCATGCTAATAGATGTTTAATGATATCTAAACATTGTTGTTTTAATTTGCATTTCCCTGATGACATATAATGTGGGTTTTCATATGCTTACTTCCCATGTGTATATCTTCTTTGGAGAGGTGTCTCTTCAGATCTCTTTCTCAATTTTTAACTAAATTGTTTTCTTATTGTTGACTTTTTAAAGAGTTCCCTGTATATTTTAGATAACAGTCATTTATCAGATGTGCCTTTTGCAAATATGTTCTTCCAGTCTGTAAGAGTGTCTTTCACAGAAAGTTTTTATTTTTATTGAAATCTAGTTCTTAAATTGTTTCTTTCACAGATAGTTATTTTGCTGTTGTATCTAAAAAATCACCACCAAGGGGCGCCTGGGTGGCTCAGTCGTTAAGCGGCTGCCTTCGGCCCAGGTCAGATCCCAGGAGCCTGGGATCGAGCCCCACATCGGGCTCTCTGCTCTGTAGGAAGCCTGCTTCTCCCGCTACCATTCCTTCTGCTTGTGTTCCCTCTTTCGCTGTGTTTCTCTCTGTCAAATAAATAAAATATTTAAAAAAAAAAAAAAAAAAATCACCACCAAACCCAAAATCACTTAAATTTTTTGCAATGCCTGGGTGGCTCAATTACTTAAGCGTCTGCCTTCTGTTCAGGTCATGATCCCAGGGTCCTGTATGGGGCTCCCTGCTCAGTAGGGAGCCTGCTTATCCTTCTGCCTGCTCTGTCTGCTGCTCCCCCTGTTTGGGGGAGCTTGCTTGCTCCCTCTCTCTCGCTCCCTCTCTCTCTCTCTGACAAACAAATAAAACTTTAAAAAATTTTTTTCTTCTTTATTATCCTCCAAAGTTCTATACTTTTGCATTTTTTATATTGCTCTATGTTCCTCCATTTTGAGTTAATTTTTTCTAAAAAGTGTGAGATCTGCATATATATTTATACTTTTTTTTTAATTGGCTATCCAATTTTCCCTGCACCATTTCTTGGAAAGGTTAGCTGTTCTCCAATGAATTGCCTTTGCTCCTTTATCAAAGATTAATTGACTATAATTGCGTGGGTCTATTTCTGAACTCCATTCTGTTCCATTGGTTTGTCTATTTGATCACCGATACCACATTGTTCTTATTAATATCTTTACAGTATGTTTTGAACTAAGGTAGTGTTAGTCCTCTACTTTGTTCTTCCTTAGTATTGTGCTGACTACTTAGATATTTGTCTTTCCATATACACTTTAAAATTGGGTTGTTCATATCCACAAAATTACTTGCTAGGATTTCAATTTGTTGAATCTATAGATGTAGTTGGGAAGAACTGACATCTTAATAATATTGAGTCTCCTTATTCATAAACATGATATATCTCTCAATTTATTTAAACATTCTTTGATTTATCTAATTATGGTTTCTAATAAATTATACTCTTTCACCCATGAGAAATTAATTAATTAATTAATTTATTTATTTTATTTTATTATGGTCAGTTAGCCAACATACAGTATGTTATTTAGAAGTATGTTGTTAATCTTCAAAAAACCCCACAAAAACCTATTTTTCCAGGAAAATAAAAATTAACAAATTTTTTCAACAAAAAATAACAATGACATGGACAAAATTTAGTATAGTTCCAAAGTATCTCCAAAGACTGACAGCCCCAGATGATTTTCTCTGTAATATCTATCAAAACTTCAAGAAACTAATAATTTTACTATGAATTTTAATCTTCCAAAGCATATATACAAAAGAAATTCTGTCAAATTGTTTTTATGGGATGATTAAAATATTAGCGCACAATTCAGAAAAATGTAGGAATAAAAATTTGATGAAATTAAAAGAATGTTCCTAAACAAAATGTTAATTATAATGTAGTAGTAGCATATTAAAAAAGTAAAATGCTATCATCAATTTCTTGCATACATTTTAGTTTTAGAATAGCTGCTTAGAAATTCATCATATTAATGGGAAAAATAAATGAAAGAATTTTGTCAGCTCCATGAATTCTCAAAGTGATTTGGAAAACTTCCACATTTACACCTGACAAAGCTTTTAATAGAAAAGAGTAAGTGATCTCTTAATATAATCAAAATGCGTGTATATTTCAAACAAAATTCCTACGATATGTTTATGCTTAATAACATAATAATATTAAGCAGTTCTCTTAGTCTGGCTCATAGGCTTGCAACTTTAGATACACCTGGGTACTTGTTAGAAATACAAGTGCTTGTATCTCTCCCCACACCTATCCAGTTAAGACTCTGATTGTTGGGTTCTGCAATCTGTGGTCACAGCCTTCCATATGGATTGCTGTATGCTAAAGTTTGGTGACCTTTTATATGAGTAAATGACATTAAAATCAGAAACAACACAAAGAAATTTTTAGAACCATGTCTGTTTAACATTATAATAGCAACAATTTAATGGAGAACAGACTAAAATCAGAGTGTAAAATTGAAAAACAAGAAGAACATTATCATTTTAAATATTATATGATTATATAGTTGAAAACATGAGCAAATTAACTTTAAAAAGCCTTAGAAACCACAAGAAGACTTAGTAAGATGGCTGATTTCAAAATTAATATATAAAAATAGTTTTTCTAGTTAGAAAGTAAAAATAATTATATTATCCCATCATGCTTTCTCTTTATTAAACTTAAGTGGTTTACTAAAAATTAAAATTAAAACTTTAATTAAAATTAAAATTAAAAATTTTTAAATTAATTTTAAATTTATTTTAATAAATTTAATTAATTTTAAAATTAAAATTAAAATTAAAATTAAAACTAAAAATTAAAATACTCTTTCATTAAATTTCAATAAAAATGTCAACAGCATCTTTTGGAAAGATAAGAGAAGCTAATACTAAGGGTTGTGTGAAAATAATTAGAAAAATTTTGAAAAATGATTAGTAATGAATGTGGACTATCTGAATTATATATCATAATGTAAGGAGTTATAGTAATCTAAAACTAAGGGGCTGGATTGAGAATAGATCATTTGAACCAAATAGAGAGACATGAAAATATTTAAATATTTAGTTAATGATAAAAATAACATTTCAAAGCAGTGAGCATATATGGGTTATGCAATAATCACTTTTGAATCCACTAACATTTTTATTTTGAATATACAAGCTTGGTTTTTCACTTACAGTTTATGCCAAAGAAAGTTTCTAAAGAATAAAAGATTTAAATATAAAATAGCAAAACGAAAAGGTGTTAGAGAAAATATGAGAAACTACTAAAAAATGACAATCATGGAAAAAGAAGTCATACAAAGATACATTTGTCTATGTAAAATTTAAAAGCCTTTAAACAGGTGTGCCTCTGTGGCTCAGTCGTTAGGCATCTGCCTTCAGCTCAGGTCATGGTCTCAGGATCCTGGAATCAAGCCCCGTATCAGGTTCCCCGCTCAGCGGGAAGCCTGCTTCTCCCTCTCTCACTCTCCCTGCTTGTGTTCCCTCTCTCTGTCATATAAATAAATAAAATCTTTAAAAAAAAAACAAAATAAAAATAAATAAAATAAAATTCTTTAAGCAACCAAATATCATAGAAATTATAACATATAAATGAAAAAGCAATATAGATACACTGTTAGAATGTCTTTAATATAATTGCATTAAATATGCATCATCACATATCATTGTTGAAAACTTGTACTGGTATTATCTGGTATTATATTTATATTGTATCACTGGGTTAACAGTGTCTATAAGACATTTAAAAGACACCCCTCAGTAAACTAGAGAGTCCAATTGTATGAATTTGTCCAACAGATATATTTACCCATGTATTCAAATACATACACACATTTTATCACAGCATTAATTAGGTTGAAAAAAGGAAAGAAACAACTTAAGAATCTATAAATAAAGAGGCTAGTTAAATTTACACAAGGTTGCTACCAGTAAGAATGAGGTCCTCTTATATTTGGTAAAATATACTGTTAAGATAGAGGTGCATGGATGACTTAGTCTGTTAAGCACTGGCCATGGGCTCAGGTCATGATCCCAGGATCAAGCCCCACATAGAGCTCCCTGCTCTAGGGAAGTCTGCTCCTCCCTCTGAACCTCCCCCATCTCATGCTCTCTCTCACTCTCTCTCTCTCTTTCTCAAATAAATAAAATTAAAAAAAACCTGCAAATGCATATTAAGCGAAATAATGATAAAGTGTAGGCCAGTCTCTATGAGTATGCTCTAATTTGTGTTAAAAAGAAAAGAGGAAGTATACATGCATACTATATGTATATATGTATACATATGTATACATGCAAAGACTGTATCTGAGACTCTGCCCAAGAAAGTGTAAGTGACCGTTATCTTTGGAGACCATAACTAAGAGCATAAGAGGAGAACAGGTCTCTCTTTTCATTTTATACTGTTTTGTATTAGTTTTTGATCATGTTTAAAATATAAATATAATTTTGAAAATTATAAAATCACATAATATTTAAATACTAAAATACCACTATAAATTTTAGGAGGTATGAAGAGGAGTAGCTAGTATGTACTGAGGTTTACTATGATTAACACTGCTTTAATGGTTCAGATATATTAATCCATATTGTAAAAATTATCCTAAAAATATTTACTTGTAACTAGTAGTTGTATATTTTATACTTGGGGGAACAATGTATAGAAAATGTAAATCATTGATCAAAGTCAAATAGCTAGTAACTGGCAAATAAAGAATTCTAACCCAAGTAGCAAAAGTCAACAATAAAGTTCTTAGCTGCTAAGCTAATCATGGAGCAAAATCCTAACAATATGTTAGACTGTCAATAGATATTTGTTCTGTCTTTATTTCTTGATTGATTCATGGATCAGTGTCAATGTTAGAAGAGGAAATCTATCAGCAAACCACAGTTCTGTCCAGTTTAACACTTGTATTAACTAGTTGGATAAAAACACAGGGGGAAAAAATTAATTTTACTGAAAGATATTAAAGACGTGAAATGAGGGGCATCTGGGTGGCTCAGTGGGTTAAAGCTTCTGCTTTTGGCTCAGGTCATGATCTGAGAGTCCCAGGATCGAGCCCCACATCAGGCTCTCTGCTCGGCAGGGAGCCTGCTTCCCCACCCCCCGCCTGTCTCTCTGCCTACTTGTGATTTCTCTCTCTGTGTCAAATAAATAAATAAAATCTTAAAAAAAAAGACATGAAATGAACAGAAGTTTATTCAAGTACAAAAATAAAATACTGCAAAAAAAAAAAATAAAATACTGCTGAGATATCTAGTGTTGATGTCATGAATGAAAGTAGATATAGAACTTTTTTTTTAAGGAATCATAGGTTAAATTTGAACAGCTTTATCTATACTCAAGGTCACTAACACCAAATAAACAAATTTCAGCTTTAAGTTTGGAAGAAAGATTAAGTAAAACACAGACAGGGAATTTAAATAATCTCATTAATCACTCTAGACATCTTTGATAATGATATGACTGGTGAAAGAAACATTTTTTCTAATTTTTAAACACCATGTGATTCACAATACACGGAGATAATAAAAGTAGAATTAGTTTCTGTAGTGTTGAACTATGGGACATATTTAAATTGAATTCACAGTATCAAAAGATTCAGAATCAAAACTTTACAGAAAACTCCACAAATTTGATTTGACAGAATGGAAATATTTCTGTGAGACACAATAGGAAATGCTGTGACTTTAAAGAAAAATACTCATCAGATCCATGTCCTAGTAATACTTTGCTAGTTTTGGCCAACTAACCCAATGGGGTCAGATAGGAGCATGGACAGGGGCTGACTTCAGTTCTTTTAGTCAAATCTTTCATATCTAGAAAGCTATATTTCAAATAAACTAAATTCTTATGGAAAATGTCTTTTAAATATATTTGATTTTTTCAGTAGCGCCTAGCTTTTGGTTTTCCCTTTTATATATAACAGAACTTAAAATTACTGATTTTACTATTTCTCTATGAAAGACCTTTGAAAATAATAAAAAATTACAGGTTAATGATCTTGTATAGGAAAGGTCAGATGCCAGAAACTTTTTATAGCACTTTCTAAAAACAACTATATATTACATCAAAACACAGTCAATGAAGCCAGCCCATAAATTTGCAAGGTGCCTAGGTTCAACAGACTGAAAATCAATAAAGCCATTGAAATCAATACACTGTTCTCATGAATACAGTCTGTTAACTAATCAGGGTTTAAGTAATCCTGCCTCCTGGAATATAAATGTCTCACTGCTTTAGATGTAATATTTGGATCAAACCTTTATTCATTCAACATGCCAGATACATTAGAAATGATCTATTGATTCCATAGTCAATAAAATATATTCACAAATTCCTGAAAGAATTATTTATTAAAATCCTCTACCCTAGACAAATTCAGTGATCTCCGACCATGTGGGTAATGAGTAAACTAAAGATTTTCATACTTAAGTCCTGAGACGATGAAGAAATAATTTGCTACCATATTCCATATGTCTTCGTAACAACTGTTCTGATTCTAAATTTAACTAATGTTAATGCAAAATTTCTCTTAAATATATGGAAAATAAGATGGGACCAGGAAGGGAGACAAACCATAAGAGACTCTTAATCTCTGGAAACAAACTGAGGGTTGCTGGGGGTAGGAGGGGAGGGATAGGGTGGCTGGGTTATGGACATTGGGGAGGGTATGTGCTATAGTGAGTCCTGTGAATTATGTAAGACTGATGGTTAATAAACCTGTACCCCTGAAGCAAATAATACATTATATGTTAATAAAAAAGATGTATGTATGGAAAACTCTAAAAGAATACAAAGTATATGGATGGTGTTATCCTATTTCAAGGAAATGCACATACAAACTTATGCCTAAACACAGATGTTTACATGTGTATGTGTGTATGCATACATACACTTTAAAATTATGCAAAAACAAGTTTTGATTCATTTTTCCTAAAATTAATACATAAATTTGCAAACTCACCTATAATTATTCCTAAACAGATGTTACTTAAATTTAATTTTTATTATGTAAATTTACTTTAAGCACACACAAAAGGAAAAAGAATAGTATAATAACTCCCCTGGCGCTCATTCACTCAACTCCATCATAAACATCTCTCTCAATATTGATTTATCTATCCCTATACTTGCTATTTTTTTAATAGTATGTTTTAAAGCAGACTCTAGATATCATATAGTTTAACATATCTTTTAATGTAACCAGATCCTTTATTTTTATTAATAATATGCTAAATGAATTTTTATAGTGAAATAGTTCCATGATTTCCAATATTTGAGGAGTATTTATACTTATGACTGTAATATAATTTATTTAGCTTTCCCTGTTGTTGAGCATTTCATTTGTTTATTTTTCACTATTTTAAATTCAGTTTTGATCTATATTCTTGTCATTAGACCTTTGCACATACTCATTATGATTTCCTTAGAATAAATTTCTGGAAGCAAAAATTCTGGTCAAAGGGCATACTAACTCTAAGGATTTTTTTTGATATATATTTGACATCAGGCTATATTTAAAATGAAAAGGTTAATATTAATGGATTAAATTTGAATTATTCATTAAAGAAAAAATTCTGACAGATAACTTTTAGATTGAATATCTTAGCTTTTTAAATACAGCATGGCTTGTGGTTTGAAGGAATGTTTGCATTTCCTTTATTATGTGTGCATTTCTTGGGGAAAAAAATAGACTATTTAAATTGTCTTTGCAAGAATTAGCTAATTAGTTTTCCCAATAAACCTATTAGGTAGACAGTATTATTACTAGTCTCCCATCTTGAAACTATGTTAATGAAATAGTAGAGTTGACTGTCCTGAGGCCATATCCTATTGATCTTTTAATGCAGATGATCAGAGCACAGAGAAAGACCACATAGGAATAAAAACTTCATAACTGGTTTTTAGATAGTTTTCCACAAAGGAGAAAAACAAAAGGAATAGCCAGAACAAGGAATTGAATTGGATTTGGTTATCAGATCATAATGAATCAATCCCTAACTAATAAATAGTAAAGTGAGTGGAAACTATGGACCATAAGGATACATGATAAATGTCCTCAACAGCTTAAAACATAATAAATTAAATAAAATATAAATAAAGCAAAATTAATATTGGCAAAGTTATCATTAAATATCTTTCAATTTATTTATCAAAGTCATTTTAATAAAAATATTATGAAAAATTTAATTCCCAAAATGTGTATATAAACATAAAACGTAATCAGTAAATAATTTTCTCCTAGCAATTGACACAATTTTCAAGAAACCACTTTTTTCACTTCAAACATTAGGTTTGCTCTTGATATTTATCAGTTATTGTTTCAGAACAATAACAGAATGAATAGTTTGTGTTATTCTCTGTTCTTTGCTAAACGTTTCTACAGATTTCTTGCAGTGATGCAAATACATCTCCCTAAAAAGCTATTAAAAAACAAAACAAAACACGGAGACTAAATGTTCCTTGCAAAATTTGGTATAGGAGTCGTAGGGGGCAGGTGGTTGATTCAGAGAGCCTTACACTTGGGTATTAAACTATGCAGTATTGAAGTGGGGAATAAATAAGGGGGCCAGAGAAGAAGGGCTTCTAGAAAGCCAAAGGAAAGAATTTACAAGAGGTGTAAAGAGGTCAAAGCCCTCTTGGGCAGGTGACTTTGTAAGTACTTATTACTGCCTTCTGGCCACATAAGGAGAATAGAAAACAGCCACTTAGGAATAGAGATTAGCATAACCCTTTAACCGGAGGAAATGTGGGAAACTGAAAATCAGAGACTCATTCATTCTCCACAGCCTGTATAAGAACAATATGACAAGAGGGAAAAATCGAGTCAGTTTGAGAGGAAGGGGCAGGGTTTGGCCATAGCTGTGATTCCTTGAGAAAGATTGGAAATCAACACATTTCCTCACATAAATTTAATGTATGCTGATACCCCAGTACACATACATTTTGTAAATGAAAAAAAAAAAGTCCATATGAAAACATTTTTAAAAGGGCTGAAACTACATCATTATAATAAATATATTCTTTTTTTTTTTTTTTTAAAGATTTTTTTATTTATTTGACAGAGAGAAACACAGCGAGAGAGGGAACACAAGCAGAGGGAATGGTAGCGGGAGAAGCAGGCTTCCTACAGAGCAGAGAGCCCGATGCGGGGCTCGATCCCAGGACCCTGGGATCTGACCTGGGCCGAAGGCAGACGCTTAACGACTGAGCCACCCAGGCGCCCCACATCATTATAATAAATATATTCTAATTACTTGGATCAACCTTACTCGCAGTCAGTGTGGGTCACTTGCTGAGAATTCAGATTCCATTCATCAGAGGGAATGTAGATGACTACAACCCCACTCAGAAATACAAGTTTAAGCTTTGGATACACCATGGTTGGGACCTTAGCTTAATTTGATGTGTATGGGATTAAGCTAAGTAAGTCAAATAAGAGCAATAAATTCTGAAACCTTGAACAACAAAATAAAATAAGGTAACATGAATTGAGTGTATTACATTTTCTGCATTATAACTGGACTCTGGGCATCTCACAAATGTTTAAAACCATTAATAAGGATGCAATACAGTATCTTTCATCACCATAGGACAAGTTGGAATTTCTATCACATTTTACATGGATTATTTCAATAGCTGCTCACTTTACTCTGATTCCATTGTTCATCTCGTAGTCAGAATGATCTATTAAAAAATATAAATCGGTGGCGCCTGGGTGGCTCAGTCGTTAAGCGTCTGCCTTCGGCCCAGGTCAGATCCCAGAGTCCTGGGATTGAGCCCCGCATCGGGCTCCCTGCTCTGCAGGAAGCCTGCTTCTCCCGCTACCACTCCCTCTGCTTGTGTCCCTCTCTCGCTGTGTTTCTCTCTGTCAAATAAATAAAATCTTTAAAAAATATATATATATATAAATTGGATCAGTTAAGTCCGTTGTGTAATGCTAGTTACTTTGTAGGGTTGCTATTATTATTTATTGAGATAATATGTAAAAATTGCTGAATGGGGTACATCATAGACGATCATGGCTGTAGTCATAGCTGCTGGGACAGGGGGAGTCTATCATTACCATTCTCACATCATCATCATCATCATCATTTTTAGCATTTACTAGCTGATTGCTTTAGGTTGAAAGTGGGCATCCTAATGGAAAACAGTGCGTAGGGTCCAAGGTTGTATCCCACTTGCAAGCTAATAAATTAATCTGTTACTACTTCAAGGGTATTTGTTAAAGACATGAGATTCCTGAGTAATAAAAGATTTTATTAATCACAGCAAAAGTAATAGAGATTCATTTTTTTTCTTGGACAGTTCCTCATAGTTCTCATGTTCAAATTCCATAGGACAAACACAAAGGTCTGTATTATTCTGCTCAGACTGTAATAATAAAATACTACAGGACTGGGTGGTTTAAATGCCAGAACTTATCTTCTCATACTCTATGTGGCTGGGAAATCCAAGCTCAAGATGCCAGCATGGTGATTGTCTGCTTAGAGCTCTCTTCCTGGCTTTCATTCTCCCTGTGTCCTCACATGGTGCAGAGAGAAAGAGATTTCTCTCATGTACTGATAAGCCCACAATTTTATCAAATTAGGTTCCCATCCTTATGACTTCATTTAACCATAATTGCCTTCCAAAGACCTGATCTCTGGGGTGCCTGGGTGGCTCAGTGGGTTAAAGCCTCTGCCTTTGGCTTAGGTCATGATCTCAAGGTCCTGGGATCGAGCACTACATCAGGCTCTCTGCTCCTCAGGGGCCTGCTTCCCCCTCTCTCCCTGCCTGCCTCTCTGCCTACTTATGATCTCTCTCTGTCTGTGTCAAAGAAATAAATAAAATCTTTAAAAAAAAATAAAGACCTGATCTCCAGATATATAGTCACACTAGGGGATTAGAGCTTCAACACTTTTGGGAGGACACGATTCCATCCACAGCAAAGTCCATAAAGGATATCTACACCTGTAGTGTGTTGCATTGCAAGAAAGGATACTGATTATGGAGTCTGTAGTCCTTTTTTAATAAATGGAAGAAAGGCTGCTCTTTGCTTGGAGATAGATTTAATCCTATCCCAAAAGATTGCTCACTATAAACTCAGCCCTGAGAAATCCAGTAAAAGAACATAGTCAGGTCTTGGCATTCCCAGCACTTAGCAAGAATAAGAGAAACTCGGGGCTCATGGAAGACAGTTTTCCTGTAGTAAAGTGGGGTTGAACATAGGTGCTTGAGTTTCAGCCTTTCTAGTATTATCAGTATAGTTCTCTCTCTATCTGAAACTATTCTGTCACAATGCATGTCTGTATTGTTTTATGAAGAGAAGAGGAAGAGAAGCATTACCAAAATGTTAATACTCCCTGGTGCCAAGTTGTTCACAGTGATTCAGGGAACAAAGGATGACTCAGAATAAGGAACAACAGAAGAAACAAGTATACTCTTTAGTCTCTGTCAGTTTGCTCATTAAACAGAAGACTTCTCTTCCAAGAGAAACTTAAAATGGAAGGAGAAAGATATCTAGCCTGCAATGGCAACGTATTTGTTATATTATTTCTTTTTCTAGAGTGTTTTATTGAGTCATAAAGTTTCCGTTTTCAGAAACATAAGTGATCATTCCAATTAGGATCTGACAGGATCTTGAAAATAGAATCACACATATAACTGAAATAAATAGACTGGTAGAAAGAACCAATTATTTTGGGTTATTATGGGTTTATTCTCAGCAATGATTTAAAAGCAGTAAGCCGTACTGGTGATGAGCACTGGGTGTTGGATGTAAGGGATGAATCATTAGATTCTACACCTGAAACAAATGTCACAGTGTATGTTAACTAACTGGAATATAAATAAAAACTTGAAAAAGCCTCAAAATAAATAAATATATAAATAAATAAAAACAGTAAGCCCTACCAGACTGAGTGTTGTATGGAAGTGTGGAATCACTATATTATACATATGAAACTAATATTGCATTATATGTCAACTAACTTGGATTTAAATTTAAACTTTAAAAAAAAAGGTATTGGAAAACATTTTAAACTAAAAATCACTTCTCTTAGTTCAAAATTTGTTTTATGTAACAAAATCTTATTGGTGTATCTTTGATGAATGTAAACAATTATTTACTATCTAGTACTTATTTACACACAAATCCTTATACAGATACAGACAGATTATTGGAATAGACCATGAAAGGTATCAAGATGAATGAAGTTTCTTGTCTGGTATCAACTTTTTTTAACTTATTTTTTAAATATTTTATTTAAATATAAATGCTTGAATTTTAATAACACTTTATTTTGCTTCTCTATAAGTTAATAGTATATATAAAATTCCATTATGGTTATATTATATTATCATCATCATCATCATCATCATCTTAAGATCGTACTGATATGTCTATAAACTCAATAGAATAATTATCCTTAGGTGTTTACACTTTCTTGCTTTAACTTACTTTATATTTTCATTCAGTATTCCTGGACTATTTTTGCTATCATAATATCTCTAGCATCAATAATCAATATTTGGTTTGAATGTTTATTTTTCTATCCATTGATCACTAGCAATGTCACTACTCTTAGTCTATGAAGCTCTAGTTCTGGTGGCCACTCTATATGCAGAAAAAACCCTCTAAGTACGGGTGAACTATAACATGGCCTTGATTTAAAAAAATAATAATAATGTCTAAAATTATTTTTTTCTCTTTATTTTTTCTTGAAGTGCTTTTCTGTGTTTCTACAAGTTTTATAAGAACTAAAGGTCAT
Source organism: Procyon lotor (assembly GCA_028646535.1). Taxonomy (NCBI): domain Eukaryota; kingdom Metazoa; phylum Chordata; class Mammalia; order Carnivora; family Procyonidae; genus Procyon; species Procyon lotor. The sequence goes on from CM053608.1 coordinate 20,013,121, forward strand.
ATTTCTCAAATAATTTAAAGACACAAGCTAAATATGGTACTGATCACATAGAGCACCTGTATGGTTATGATATAAGCATGCAATGGACTATTGGTTAATTGTATAATTTAATTGAATCTTAGTCTTTTGAAAGTTAAAAATTAAATGTGAAAAATTATTTCCATAAAGATGTAAGCCCACTGAATTTAAAGTTTACTTAAAATATATACAAAAGTACCTTTAAAAATATTTTTTATAAAATTAACCATAATAAAACTTTATATAAAGTTTTTGTTTGTAAGTGTACATGCATGTGGTCATAAGTGTTGCTTGTTCAACTTCTTGACATGTTTAGTTACTGTACAGAAAGAAAAGATTACCATAGAGATAATGATAATATCATAAAGATAAAAAATAATTTAATATTTTAGAAATATCAGATAAAAATATTTTATCAAATATATATTTATTTATATGTATGTTACAATGTCACCAAATTATACTTTTTAATATCTAGAGAAAACATAAACACATACACACAGTAAAGAAAAAAATCAATGAATTGAATTTAAATTATTCAAATAATTCAAAGGAAGGCAGGAAAAGAAAAGCAAGTAAATGAAAACAATAGAGGAACAAAAAGAAGGCTATTAATAAAATGGTACATATAAATCTAATCATTTAAATAATCACATTAAATGTAAATGATTTTAACACATAGATTATAAGACACGTTTCAGATCAGTTAAAAAAGAAAACTGGATTCAACAATATGTTGTCTATTAGGAAACCGGCCAAGGGGTGCCTGTGTGGCTCAGTTCATTAAGAGCCTGCCTTCAGCTCAGATCATGATCCTGGGGTCCTGGGTTTGAGCCCTGCATCAGGCTCCCTGCTCAGGAGGAAGTCTGCTTCTCTCTCTCCCTCTGCAGCACCCCTTGTTTGTGCTCACTCTCTCTTTCTGTGTCAAATAAAAAAATAAAATCTTAAAAAAATACACTAGAAACATAATGATGAACAAAAGCTTAAAATAAAGAGATGAAAAAATATATAGCTTGCAAACGCAATTTATAAAAAGGATAAAAAAGCTGAAGACAAAGCAAACCTCAGAACAACAACGACAGCATCAAAAAACAATCACTAGGAATAAAGAATGATACATAACGACAAGGGTCAGTTGTCATTTTCAAGAAGCTATGACAATCTTGTGTGTATGCACCTAATAATAGAGTTACAAAATACATAAACAAAACAGATAGGAGGGAATGAATAGATAGACAAAGCTTAAATTATACTTATAGACTCCTTAACACATTTCTCTCAGTAATTGGTAAGAGAAATAGAAAGAAATCAGTAAAAATATAAACTATTTTAACAATACCATATAGAAAACTTCACCTAACAAGAGTGAAATTCTTTTTACATGCACTTGAAACATTCACCAAGTTACCCTATATTGTGAATTACAAAGCAAGCCTTGTTAAATTTAGCATGCTAGGAATTATTCAAAGTATATTTTCAACCATAACAAAATTAAACTAGAAATTAATTCCTGTAGTATTGGAACTCAAACATCATACTACTAAATAATTCATAAATAAAGCTCAAGGGAAATTAGAAAATATTTTTCAGTGAACAAAAATTAAAATGTAACATAAAAATTTGAGGGATATAAAAATATTTTGAAGGATGCTGCTAAAGAAAAGCCAATAAGATATATATAGCTATTAATGCTTATATTGGAAGAGAAAAAGTTTCAAATGAATAATAAAAGTTCCACCTTAAGTAACTTCATAAAGAAGAGCAAGCAAATACCAAACAGCAGAAGGGAGGGATTATAAAAATAAAAGAAGAAATTAAAACATTTGAAAACAGGCTGATAATAGAGAAAATAAAGAAATAAAAAGCTGACTTATTGAAGAGACCAATAAACTTGATAAGCTTTTAGCCAGCCTGACCAAAAAAGAGAATAAATAATTTACCATTAAAAGAATAGAAAGAGGGGATAACACTCTGATCAACAGACATTGAGAAGACAATAAAGAAATAATACAGACAACTCTATGCATGCATATTTAACAACTTTGATGAAATAGGTCAATTTGGTGAAAAATCAAGCCATCAAAACTCATGTTAAAAGAAGTAGATAAATAATAAGATAGATATATGAGAAGATAGATAAAACAAACAGAATTCATACTTGAAAGTCTTCCTAAAATGAAAATTCTGTCCCAGATTGTATCCCTGGTAAATTCTGCCAAACATTTAAAGTTAAGATGACCACCAGTTCCACAAAATCTCTTCCAGAAAATAAGAGTGAAAACATCCTAATTCATTTGTAAGGCCAATTACCATGATAGCAAAACCAGACAGAGATTATAAGAAAACAAAACTTTATAGAGGAAAAAAATGTTCAACAAAATATTGGTAAATTAAGCCCAGTAGTATGTAAAAGAAATATACATCATGAGCAAGCAGGGTTTATCTCAGTAATGTAAAGCCAGTTCATCATTTGAAAATCGACCAATATAACTTACCATGTTAATAGACTAAACAAGGAAAACCTCATGATTAAATCAATACATGCAAAAAACACATTTGACAAAATTCAACATATATCTTTGATTTAAAAATTAAAAAGAACATCCACAAAAATCTATTTTACAGTGAAAGTTGAATAGGCATGACTCTGAAGATGTTAAAAACTCTATGAAGATGTTCATTCTTATCACACCTATTCAATAATGTACTGAAAGGTACAGCCAGTGTAATAAGACAAGAGAAAAAAAATGAAAGACTTTTCCATAGGGAGAAAAAGAAAAAAGCAAAGAAACTATTCTTTTTCTCAAGTGACATATCTGTCTTTGTACAAAATCCCTAAACATTTACAAAACAACTCTTAGAACTCAATCAACTTAGCAATGTCTCAGGATAGAAGATCAATATTCTTTTCTACATAGTAATATTGAACAACTGGCAACCAAAATTTTTAAATACCATATAATTTATAATATTTTCAAAATACTGAAATTCTTATGTGTAATTCTAAAAAATAAAAGCAATGTGTTCAGGATCAATATACTGTCTACCAAGCTACTTCCCCTGGAATGAATGAATAGAATATAAATAAGTAGTTTAAAAACAGAAATATCAGGATTTTTGAATGACTAGACGAATTCAAAAAGGATAGAGAAAGAAATCAAATGAGCAAATAAAAGGATAAAGGAGAGGAAGAGAAATCAAAAGAACATGGAATTTTCAACTAAGCTATTTGAGAAGGTTTTTCTTAAAAAAATATGGACATGAAGGGGGGGTGGTTACTGTTGACAGATATGAAGGAAATATGTAGGTTAATTTTGTATATTTGAATTTGAATTAACATAAGACATCTGGATGAAAATGTCTAATTCATAGTAACACATAGAGCTAGAATTCAGAGAAAATGGATATTACATGGCTTGAATTATATTAGTATCTCCATGGTGAAGAACAGGTATTATTCATCCTTTACATTTATATCTCCAGGATCTGACTTTGCATCCCCCATTCTAGGGTCCTAGTAGAGTCTCAGTGAATGTTGAAAAAAAAATTACTAATTTTCTAGAAATTTTTATATAATATTTGATGAATAAAAATTTAAGGATATTTGCTTTGTGAATAACTATGTAACCCAACTGGAGATATTTAACTGAAAATATTTCACACCTTCAAGGGTAAACATATGAAGGGTGCTTATAGTATTTTTGGGGAAAAGAAAATACCTCTCTAAAGTACAAGAAAAGATTTGTACACAAGAACTATCACATTTTTATCCTGCTGTGACTTTTAAAACCTTTGAAGATGAAAGATCTTTTCTAAACAAAACACATTTATTCCATAACATGATTATTATGCATAATACTTTCTTTGTTTATTCTTAAAACCTCTGAGTAACTCTTTACAACACCTGCTTATGAAAGAAGTATTAATATAAGATTTTACTTTTAACTTTTTATTGACACTACAGAATTTTAATGCATCATATTAACACTGAAGGGTTTCCTTAAATTATACTACATAACAAGTGTAAATTATGTTGCATAATTTTTCTTAGTATTTTACTTTTAAAGACATTGTACCTTATAAAAGTTGCTTTATTTATTCAGCTTTCTTCTCTGTGGATGTTAATTGGTTTAAGCATTGTGCCAAATTATATAGAGAAGAAAATATCTGTTTCTTCCACTGCTAAATTTATTTCCTGGCATCACTTGGAGACTAGAAGAACCTGAGTCATTCAACTAAGTACAATAATACCCAAAGGAAAAATTGGTAAATTCCCATTATGCCATATTTCTAAATAGTTTTCAGGAACATCAGGAAACCGATCTTCCTTCCTTTACTTCTCCTACCATATCCCAAAAGGAGGGCCAGTTAACTAACCAGTCACCTGGAAAATCTCCAATATTTCTCTAAGTCCAGCCCTGGTTGCAGTTATGAGTGGTAAGGTTTTGCTAAATAAAGTTCTCATGCTCATATGGGAGCACATATGACGACACTTAAAGTATGTTTATGTCCCTTTAATTGGGTTTTTCTCCTTGCAGGAGACTAGTATTATGCAGACCAAATTAAGCCCCCCTTTCCTCCAACAAAAACAAGCTAGAGTTACCATATCCCAGAAATTACCTAATGAAAGCAATTATCAAACATTCCTGCATTTGAACACAACTTATAGTCTTGTATTTCTTTGGAGGCTAGTTGTGGTTTCCATCTAGGCTATAAGCTTTTTTTCCTTATTTAAGTTGACCTTCTCAAGATGACATCCTATGGTGATATTTTACATTACATAGAAATATTTATACTGACCTTAGCTTGATAAAAAATGAATCTGTTGGTTTTTTTCATCTAGTTTAAATACCTTGTATCTATCAAGTAAGTGACATTATTGGCACATCTCTCTTTTATAGAGAAATCTTTGTCTTTGTACAAAACAAATCCTTCATACAAATCAAATCAAATTCCCCCTTTTTGTACTAATAGATGAAAAGAATAAATCACATTTAAATGAATCCAAAAGAAAAACTAGAAAACACAGGATTTTTTTGTATTTGTTAATGATTTTAAAACATATAATGGTTAAGATTTTGTTTACTGAGTCAATGTTTCTAAGATCAATTCTGGTTTTGTTTTATTTTGTTTGTTTTGTTCTTGTTTTTGTTTGTTTTGTTCTTTGTATATTATGACTTAAAATATATTGTATCTAAAATATATTTTTATCTAAATTGTAATTGTATCTAAATTGTATCTAAAATATCTAAAATATATAAAAAATATAATATATATATAAATATATATATAATATAAAATATATATAAAATATAAAGTATTGTATCTAAAATATAATCAAATTAGATTATATCTATAATATAATCATCCATGAATATAAATCTTTCTTACATATAACTTTTTTGTTGTATGTAATTTTTAATGAGATAATGAGGTAACTAGTTATACTAGGCCTAATTTTAGCGAGGCACAAACATTGATTATTGGTTATTGCTCAATATAATTATTTTAATATCAATTTATCCACAGGCATATGAGAATGCTAATGTTTAAGAATACAAACCAAGATCGAGTTCTTAATCTCCCAAGGCAATTTGACAGTGCTCCAAAACTGTGGGAGAAAAAAAAAAGGTTGATAATCTAGCAGCCTAGCCAATGACTTTCCACAAGGAAACATGAATCTTTGCCATGCCAAATGGCAGTGCAGAGGTGGAGAGGGGCTTGGTACTTCTTTTCTGACCTTTCTCTCTTTCTTATTCCCTCTTTCTCTAGTTTTCCAGTTTCTCTTTCCAGTGTTTATGTAGGTTTAGAGCATTTCATGAGGTCTGCTGCATGCACAACTAGGGCTTGAGATATCAATCTTACCTTCATGAATAAACACATAAGCTTTATAAACAAATAAGCTTTATAAATGATTATCCTGCATACTCTTTATTGAGTTTTGGTAGAAAAGACAAGTATCTCCCTCCAAACTACTAGTATTGACTATAATTCAATAACTCAGACCCTGATACTCTTTTCTAATCTGTATAAATTCCCATAGTCTTCTGGTTTAGATAAACCGGGAAAGAAAGGGTACACGGAGTGGGGTATGGGGATCTGAGGAGCAGAATTTTGGAGATCTCTTTTCTTCCTTACAAAGTAGAGTACTCCTCATACTCCTCACCTTCTGTTCTCCTCAGTTTCTGTCTCATTTTCTATTTCTGGAAATAGGAAATTTTCCACTCAACAGCCTCATTACAGGCAATAATCATTTTTTCCTTGAATCAATGAATGGATGAATCAGTCAATCAATCAGCCTCCTAAGTTTCAATCCTTAAAGTGCGTACTTGAAGAATGGAATTTACTACAGGGAATTAGGGAGCTCAGAGGTTCTGAAATGCCGAGGGAAATAAGTTTGTAGGCTATACAACTAGGAACAACACAGACATTAAGTAAATACAACTGCTTTCCTGAAATTGTTGCAATAGAAAATGCACTGCTAATCTGCAATAACTACCACAAAACAAATCTTTGGTTACTCACTCCCAAACATACCCATCACCCCATATTCAAAAACAAATCAGCAACTCTAGCAAAAACCATGTGATCCTGCCTAATAGATTGTAACTATTCGCCATACGAATGAAATATCTATGGAGAGTCTCACCTCTCAAGAAAAGTGTAGACCCATAGTTTACATACCACATACACATACTACATACTACTACCTACCACATCCATTGCTAGGGGATTTTTTTCTGTCCATAGCTCAGTCACAATCTTGGTTTAATATCCTCTAGTCTCTGTACTAAGTTATATTTAATTGTTGTCCACATAATCTATATAATATAGTAAGGAAATGAGTTAAATATCCTCTAGTCTCTGCACTAGGCAATATTTAATAGTTGTCCACATAATCTATATAATATAATAAGGAAATGGGTTTGGAGAAAACATTCATACACCTAAGTGTATATAGAACCGAGTAAAAAAGAAATTATGGGTATACTATGACTTTAACTTTTGAAATTATTCACAAGGGTATGGTTTGTATTTATTACTTCTTTCCACTACATTATGCGTTTTTTATTTGCTCTCAGGAAGCATCAATTCAAGACTTTTTGCGTGTCGGTCCAGCCATCTACTGGTGTGAAAAGCAAAACACTGGCTGGCTGAGTTTCTCAACTACCCATTCAATTGCAGCAATGCATCCATTGTTGGAAGTATTGATTTCTTGTCTCCTATGACTTCATAATTAGCACTGAATTAAGCCAAAGAATTAGTAAGCAAAAATTTGAGGAATGGGTCATTTTAGTTCTATAGTGAAAATACCACTCTTTCTTCCATCCCTTGGTTTCCAGACTCATGCATTCTAATTGTGGGGAAAATATTATCACATATTGTTTGCTGGTTAAGAAACTGTTGTACACTCTTTAGGACAGCACAAAACACTTTAATGCATTGTCTCCTATCTGGCTCCCTACTTAGTCTTAAATAAACATTTTATTTTCTATAAAGCAATTGGAAACTTGGGGATAGAATGCATTTTTTTAAGTTAAAATTAATCACATGAGAATTTAACAATTTCCTTTTTTTGTGTGGTAAAATGAGTTCCTTGGTCAAGAGTTATGTTTTGTTTTATTTTGTTCAGTTTTTGGTGACAAAAAATAAGAAAATAAGTTAAGTCCATGAATAAAATTGCTAGCAGAAACAAGAAAGGAAGAAAGAAAAAATCAGTACCAAGAATAAGTCAATTCATGAGGACAAATCATTGCACTTTCAAAATGAAAGGTTCCAACATAACAGATCTTCTCCCAAATTCTTAGTTCATCTTTCCAAATTGTTATGCTATATTAGCTTTCTGTGTATGTCCCTGCTCTTGGCAGATTGACCTCTCAGAAACAGTAATATAAATAACACCCATGAGGAGGGGAGTCTCCTGTTTCTAAGCCTATCTACCTACTTTGTGCTGGCTATCATGACATTTTGTTCATGATCACACAGAATAAGAACTGGGAGAGTACAGAAAGAGATTACCTGATGAAAAAAGTGAGTCTTTCAGCTGATTACTGAGAGATTCAGACAGGGCCATCTGCTGATTATTCACAGGGGGCAGATATTTCAAATTTGGGACCCATTTACATAATTTTTCTTCAAACCTGGTCATTAATCTTCAAAATATGTTCTTTCAAATCCCTGATCATCTGGCCAGAAACTAGATACAGCTCATGAATTTAAATGGTGCCACACCCTGTTCATCACTCCTAACCAAAGTGGAAAAATCATCTGTACTCCTCAAAGTGTTGCTTACTGGGAGGACTTTTTTATGCACTGCCTTTCAGGAATGATCATGAATTGTATTTCTGAAGTATTCTACTCATAATTGGTTGCAGAACACCATACAGAGCTCTCTACAACCAGGTTTTAAATGTACCATCCTCAATTATTAGACAAAGGGAATTCCTTGAAGCCGTAAGTAGAGGTTGAGGATAGAGTGGGCACCTGCAGAACATGATCACCTGTTCATAACCCTTTCGAACACCTTCTGTATCTTCTTGAATTCGTTCCCATATACACAACAAAATTATGTTTCTGTAGATTAAATGACACAGACCACAATGAGAAGCTCAGGTCACATGATTACTTGGTGTTTTATGAATAATCTTAGAATACTGAACAGGGGGAAGCGCTATTTCTCAAAATAGTGTAGTACACACCACAGCTTTTCTTCAAAACCTAGGAGCTGAACTCTGACTTTGTTATTGAAGCTTATTATTACATCCTTTCAGCTTCCCAATCGGTCACAGACAACTCAAACATTACTAAATCTGTTGAGTCATAAGGGCTGAGTGTCAAAACTGTTTATACGACAGCCTGAATAGGCTAGAAAGTCTTTTTCTGTGTTTAGGACCAATTAAAAACTGATAGCTTAATTACCCAATAAATACATTGAGATTACACAAATGCCAAATGTCACATATGTTGCCTCCAAAATTCAAACTAACTTACTTTCAAATACTAGACAGAATGAAATATAGTGATTTTACTTTGAAACAAATTTCCAGTACACTCCAGACTATTGTATCCTTGGAAAATTTGCTAGACTTTTGAGATTTGAATTTCCTTAGTGTATGACTCCTACCTTCCTGCATGCATTTAATCAAAGCATCTAGGTACCTGCTATTTCTTGCTCCCTAGATTCTATTCACATGTGTCATTAACAAAAAGGACCGGTTTGATGTTCTAGGGGATGTGGAAATGATGAAGCTCTCTGCAGATGAAATTATGGCTCAGAGTTAGAAAAATGACATCTATCTAAAGTTAGACACTGAAGGCTTGGTATTTTCCCAGCCAAGTGAAATAAATTCTTTCTAGTGTTCTTGACTTATTGGAATAGAGAGGTGGCCAAATCAATAACTTTATATCAAATGCCAAGGTGAATGGGGATACTTATCTGTTTCATTAGAGTCATAGAGTACATAACATTTTAAATGTTATTTTACAATAATCTACCATCATTCTCTAAGACCAAACTGTGTCCAAAAAAAGCAAGCAAGGGACTTGAATTAGGGAAGATATCAGGTGTCCTGCATCATATGAGCTCAGGCTGAATTGCACTTGTTACTTTACTCTCATTAGCTCTCCCCGATTGAGGAAAAGATGATTTTCTTGGTATCCAGAAATTAGTAATAGCTGTGTCCATTGTCCTATAATCAAAAACATTCTAGTCATATCTTTTTCCTACTGCACAATTATTTTGGTAAATGGTCGTAAGTGCTTTTGAGAGATGATAGGAAGAGATCTTATTTTTTTAAATACCTGTAATGTGGGCGCCTGGGTGGCTCAGTTGGTAAAGCGAATGCCTTCAGCTCAGGTCATGATCCCAGAGTCCAGGTATTGAGTCCCACATAGGGCTCTCTGCTCAGCTTCTCCCTCTGACCCTCTCCCCTCTCATGTTCTTTCTCACTCACTCTCTCTCAAGTAAATAAAGAATAAAAAAATAAACAACTTGTAATGTTTTAAACATCTTCTACAAACTGTTGTGAATTTACATTTTGTCAAGTGGCCCTATATCTTTAAACTTAGTTCTGAATTGAGTGGATGGTAAGATTGCAGCTCAATTCAGGTCTCTGTTTTTTTGTTATACCTAAAGTAGTTCTTTCCCTTCCCTTTCCCTTTCTCATTCTTTCTTCCCTCCCTCCCTCCCTCCCTCCCTGCCCTTCCTTCCTTCCTTCCTTCCTTCCTTCCTTCCTTCCTTCCTTCCTTCCTTCCTTCCTTCCTTCCTTCTTTTCAATCATGAGAAACTATCTGGCAGTTTTATTTTCCCCTAAGATCCCTATGGCACTTAGAAACAACCAACTTATCTCACAATTTGTTTGTCTCCTTCCTGTCTTTAAACATGATCTGTCACAGTATCCATTTAGTCTGCTAAAGCCTTAGTTAGCTTTATGAGGAAATTCATTCAAAATGATGAGCGGGATAATTAAAGTAACTATGTAACATTGTCTCTCATGGACTACCATGAACTCATTTTGTAATATTAACTGGAATCTCATCGTTGCAAATATAATCAAAATTGGAAAACCAATTCTAGGTCCCATATTCTCTAGATTATGGCCCATAAAAAAACTTCTCTTTTGGTTAGGATTCTTAGTTGCAGACTAGTAAAGAACAGAAGCCTCAACTGTGTCAGTTTTAAGATCCAATTGCTTTATTAAAGAATTCATGAATCAGGTAGCACTTAGCAAATAGAAAGGAGCTTCATTGAGCTGGAGAAAAGGAAAAGTTTTTAAAAGCAGGGGAAAAAAGAAATTAGCAAAGAATGCATTTGTTTAGGCAAGGTTATCCTTACAAGAGGAATGTAAGGGGTCTATCAATAAATTTCTCAGTAATGGCCAGGAAATTCCATGCTGGTTGATTAAAGTTTACATTCCTGGGTGGTTAAAACTTCAGTTAGGTTAGGTATTAAGTCTTGGTTTGCTAACATAGGGCCTAAAATGAGGCCTGTGTTGTTTTGTTTTGTTTTGTTTGTAATGAGACAATTATGCACATTTTTTAATTAAAAAAAAAAAGTCTTCTTAAAGTGATCTTTATGCCCAACATAGGGCTTGAACTCATGACCCTTAGATCAGGACTCTCATACCCCACTGAGACTGTTAGGTGCTCTACAATAGTATCCACTCTTGTCTTTGCTTAAACTAGCTAGGGGTTATTAAGAAGTTAAAAATGTTTTAGATGCCCAGGAAAATCAAGTGGTTTCTACACAATCGTAATATTGAAAACCTTCACTATTTCTGTGACCCATTATTTAGCATCTATACCACCAACCCCTAAGTTTGGACTGTTGAAATGCTAACAAAGCTGCCCTGAATCTTTTCTTCTCAGGTGCGTTTATTTATGTGCCAAGTTGCTAAGGCTGAGGTACCCATTTGTTTGGTCAAACGCTATCCTAGATGGTATTTTATAGATGTGATTAACAATTACCTTCTTTGAATAAAGCAGATTACCCTCCATTGAATGAGCCTCATTTAATAAGTTTAAGGTCATACAAACAAATACAAGCTTCCCAAAGAAGAAATTCTGTCTCAAGACTACAATGTAGAAATTCTGCTTCAGCTTCCACCCTGTTGGCCTGTTTTTGCAGATTTTGGACTCAGTACTGCAACATCAACTCTTACGTGATTTCTGGTCTACTGGCTTGCCCTACAGATTTCAGACTTGCCAGCCTTCACAGTTATGTGAGATAGATGTGTATATATATCTATACATACATGTATATATATGTATGTATATATATGTATGTATATATATATATATATATTTGTTGTTGTTATGTTTGTTAACAAACATATTTGTTTGTTGTTGATTTTGTTTCCCTGGAGAACCCCAAGTAATAAACTAGGTGTAACTATCATCTCACAATCTCACATTACTTATCTCTGGCTTCCCACAGTCATATAGATTTGAATGTGAAAATTTCCTAGATTGCATGAAGAAACCTAGCTGCAAAGCAATTGTGCCTATTAAGAGGAACCCTCTTGCGCTGTTGGTGGGAATACAAACTGGTGTGGCCACTCTGGAAAACAGTATGGAGTTTCCTCAAAAAGTTAAAAATAGAACAACCCTATGATCTAGCAATTGCACTACTAAACATTTACCCAAAGAATACAAAAACACTGATTAAAAAAAACAAAACAAAACACTAATTCAAAGGGATACATGCATGCACCCCTATGTTTATAGCAGCATTATCTACAATAGCCAATTATGGAAACAGCCCAAGTGTCCATAGATTTATGATTGATGAAGGATAAAGAAGGTGTGTGTGTGTGTATATATCTATATATCTATATATATACATATAGATACCTCAGTCATAAAAAAAGAATGAAATCTTGCCATTTGTAACAAGATGGTTGGAGCTAGAAAGTATTATGAACAAAGGGGGGGGGGAAGGAAGCGAGGCAAACCAAGAACCAGACACTTAACTATAGAGAACAAACTGATGGTTACCAGAGGGGAGGTGGGTGGGAGTATGGGTGAAATACGGGATGGGGATTAAGAAGGGCACTTGTGATGAGCAGTGGGTGTTGTATAGAAGTGTTGAATCACTACATTGTACTCCAAAACCAGTATTACACTATATGTTAACTAATTGGAATTTAAATACAAACTAAAAAAACATATCTATTAGCTTCACAGACTGTTAGAAAAGCATGTTGAAGAGGAGTGGAAAAGGTGGTTATTGAGTGAATCTATAATATCTACTACATTGATATGTGATTATTTATTTATATATTGGCTTCCCTTGGTAATCGGTTAGTCTTGAATCAGTAGTTATAACTTCAGACTCTTTGTCAAATCTGACCATAGCTTAAAATATATAAATAAATAAGATATATTAGCCCCTGATTTATCATTTACAAAAGATTTAAATATTTAGTTTCTGCTTGTTTGCTTACTTGATGACATGCATATATATCTCTAAGAAAAAGAAAATGAATAAAATAATCCACAGTCTCTATTTTGAGGAAACTGAGGGATAAAGAATGAATAATTTAACCAAGTCATTTGACAACTTAACTTAAGGAAGTAACAGAACCTGGCTTAGAATATAGGTTTTGTGAGTTCTTGATTAGTGTCCTTTCCTCCCTACCATGCACAAATAAACATTATAATCCACAAGGAAATATTCACCTAACTACAGCCTGACTTGCCCATGTGTAAATAAACCAAGGCAACAGGAAGAAATGTGGAGTTGAGACTGGGGAGATTGCAAATAGACAAAAGCTCTCTGGCCAAACCTCAAACTTCAATGTTTTATGTAAGGAGGAAACGCAGAGAGCATATTCTTTTCCCTGAATGTTTAATTTGTTATCCTTTTATATGTAGAAATTAGAAAACATTCCAAAAATCTAACAGCAGTCTGTGCTCTTTCTCTGAATTCAAATAGTCCACTTTTATTGAACATTTTACTAAGCTTAGATAAATCAGAGAGATTATCCAAACGCATTCAGCTCATTGTAAAAAACACCAGAGAGACCTTTAAAAGGATTGTAAAGACTCTCAATCAAACTAGTTCTCACAGAAAATGTGTTAAAGGACATAGGACACAGTTAAGAAGCTGGAAGCAGGATCTATTTCCACAGCTACCATTTAAATTCACTCTTTTGTTACCTCCATCTAGAATTCTTTAACAACGTTCCCAATGGCCTCTCTTTTCTAGTCTTCCCACTCCAATTCTACCTGGAAACGCTGTTTTCAGTTTAGTGTTGAAAAAATGTCATGCCGTTCTACTGTTTAGGCAACATGATGAAGGACTAATAGCCAAAAAATCTTGGCTTGAGCTCCTAAACTCTGGTCTTTGGCAAAATATACTTTTCCTGAGTACACTTTTTCTGAGCCTGTTTCTCTCTGTTTTTTTTTGTCTCACTCTTTCATCAGTTAAGCTATTTCATAATCCCTGCCTAATACAGGGTTCATAATATAATTAAATTAAATGATTAATTTGAAAAAAATGTTAAGCACTTTTAAAAATTACAAAATAGAAAATAATAAAATATTTTGAGGCTACCAAGCCAGCAATCTAAGCTTGAAAGTAACAGACAGGCTGCAAAATTTTAATTGTGACCATATTTATATTGATATATTGTTTTATCAGTGAGCAATCTGTGAAAATAAAATTAATTTTGTCCACTTTTAAAAAAACACAATTTATTAGCTCAAGGCCAAATTCTTCAAATTATTTATCCATTACAAGTCTTAGTTTTAGAACATTTAAGCCATTATTTTAGTGTTCCTTTTTCCTCTTTTTTTTTTATTCTCTCCCCAAGTATGAACATGCACACGCACACACATAAACACACACACACACTCGTACAACCACTATGTTAATCATAAAGCATTTTATTGAACAAAAGATGACATAATCAAATGATTTGAAGCATAACAGTCAGAACTATTTTTTTTATTTTTAAGATTTTATTTATTTGACAGAGAGAAACACAGTGAGAGAAGGAACACAAGCAGAGGGAATGGTAGCTGGAGAAACAGGCTTCCCGCCGAGCAGGGAGCCCAATGTGGGGCTCGATCCCAGGACTCTGGGATCATGACCTGAGCCAAAGGCAGATGCTTAACGACTGAGCCACTCAGATGCCCGGTAAGACTTATTTTAAATGTCATTTTTAAAAGAGAGCTTATTGACTGCTATGTAACTATGATATTTAAACAGTCCTAAGAAGTTCAAAGGGTGAAAATGATTGCACTGTGTTAGCATTCTACAAATCAGAGCAATATTCTCCAATAAAATAAAGATGCTTTTAATGCTGTGCTATCGGTAGATTTATTATTACTCATCTCTTCTTGTTCTTTTTTTTTTTTAATTTTTATTAACATATAATGTATTATTTGCCCCAGGGTACATGTCTGTGAATCGTCGGGCTTACACATTTCACAGCACTTAACAGCACATACCCTCCCCAATGTCCACAACCCAGCCACCCTATCCCTACCCACCCATACCGCCCCCCCCCCCACCGGCCACCCTTAGTTCGTTTCTTGAGTCTAGGAGTCTCTTATGGTTTGTCTCTCTCCCCATCCCTTCCTGTCTTGCTCTTACATGAAGAGCTAAAGCTATGGTGACAAATTCTACAATTAAAAATATATCTTTAAAAACATATTTTAGGTGGTCAGCTATTATTATGTAAATCAAGGCATCAATATGCTTACTTATTCTACATTCTGCCCCCATATAAGGTAAACACAACTTAAGGAAAATATGAAGCTAAGTTAGCATCCTTAGATTCTTCTATCAAATGAATTCAAGCTACTGACCAAAACAAATGATCAGCTTCAATGACCTTACTTTTAAATTATGCTATTTCCAACTTGTCTTTTTTATTAAGTAAAATAAATCAGATTTATTGATGTAGATGTATATAGGTCTAATACATTTTTTTGATTGCTGAATAACATTTCCTTGTATGACTATCCCACAATTTAGTGACCTATCCATTTATTGATATGCATTTAAGGCATTTCACTTTTGACTTTTCTGAATTTGCTGACATGAATAATTTTATAAGGGTCTCCTGGTGCAAATGTGCAAAGGTTTTCTAGGGTTAATACCTAGACTGAGAATTGCTGGATCATTGAGTGTATGCATATTCAGTTTTACCAGGGACCGCCAAGTGTGTAAATCTTGCCTTTGTGGCACTCCCCCAGTACTGTATATATATACAATGGAATACTATCCACCCAACAAGAACAAAAAAAGTCTTGCCATTTGCAATGATGTGGATGGAATTAGAGGGTATTATGTTAAGCGAAATAAGCCAATTGATGAAAGACAATTATCATATGATCTCTGATATGAGGAATTTGAGAGGCAGGATGGAGCATCATGGGGGAAGGGGAGGAAAAGTGAAACAAAATGGGACGGGGAGGAGAGACAAACCATAAGAGACTCTTAATCTCAGGAAACAAACTAAGGGTTGCTGGGGTGGAGGGGCGTGGGAGGGGTAAGGTGGCTGGTTTATGGACTTTGGGGAGGGTACGTGCTATGGTGAGTGCTATGAATTGTGTAAGACTGATGATTCACAGACCTGTACCCCTGAAGCAAGTAATACATTATATGTTAATAAAATAATAATAATAATAAAAACCTATATGTTCATCTCAGTTCTAGTCACATGAGATATGGAAGAAGCCTTCAGGGGTAACTCACAACTTTGCTTGGCTTGTTTTATTTGGGCCTATGTATTTCCTTACATTTTGGCCATGAATTTTTTTTCAAAAGTATGTTTGCTTATTCAATACATTACATTCATGGGAGAGGTTTTTGTTTGTTTGTTTGTTTTGTTTTTGCTTATTTGCTTGTTTAGTTTACCTTAACCATGAAGCTGGGAAAATGAAAATGTAAATTTAGATATATTCTAGTCACCTTCTCTTGATTTTACTTTATATCACATCATTATTTTTCCCTCACAAATTACATGGCCATTTTTTCTACTTTTAGTTTTATGATTTTTTATAAAATCACTTCCTTTCTCTCAGATTCTATCTCTAATTCACAATTTCTTTTCTTATGTGTTTAGTGGCTTGTATTACTCTTTAATGTATGTAAAGTCTAGATTTGCTTTCTTTCTTCATTACAAGGAACAAATTTCATTGATTATGTGGTAATTGGCAGTGGCAGAAGAACATTAAAAACAAATATCAGCCACAGTCCAAATAAGACATAGAAACCACATAATAATTTGAACAGTGAAAGTTTTATATTAAGAATTATTAACTATAACAGGGTCCTAGAGTAATAGAACTGGCTACTAAGGAGTACAGATAACTTTAGATAATAAAGAAATAGCAGATACAGAAGTCAGCCACCACTCCTGTGGTTACGATAGTGTGTGTAAAGAAGAGGTCCTATACCCATAAGTGAACTCCAAAACCTATTGAGGAGGGCAGTGCTGAGGTACCTGAATGACAGAGAAATCACCATGAAACTATACTGGAGGGATTTGTTTGAAATCTGCCCTCTGAACCTTACAAAGTCTCCTTCTGTGATGCTGGAAAAGTTGTTTGGGGAAAGTGTCTTTCTGGAAGCATTTGGTTACAAAACCACCCAGAGAAACTATGAGGGGAAGCTGCTTGCCATTGCTTCTGTGCACTGTGCACTGAATTCTCCCAAAACAATCAGCTCAGTGTGTAAAAAGACCCTGAGCTCAAGAATGGAACAGAGCCCTGCCACCAGCAAAACCATAACCTTGTGGAACCCTGAGCAGAGGACCAAATTAAGCTGAGGGACCTAACCTCTTCACCTATAGAAACAATGGGACAACAAATATATGTTGATTTAAGCTGATAAGTTTGTGGTGATTTGTTATGCAACAATATTTATTCTTCAGAGGCGGTATATCAACGATCTGTAACATTATTGCTGGGGCCTTGGCTAATTTGCAATGTAGTTAGTGGATAAGAATCCAGGTTTTGGGGCCACCTGGGTGGCTCAGTCAGTTAAGTGTCAGACTCAGTTTCAGCTCAGGTTATGACTCATGTATCTGAGATCAATCTCGGGCTCTGTGCTCAACAGAGAGTCTGCTCAAAGATTCTCTCCCTCTGTCTCTCCCCACACTTGCACTCTCTTGCTCTCTAAAATAAATAAATAAATAAATAAATATTTTTTTAAAAAATCTGGGTTTTGCCATAGGAGAGGGTTGCTACTAGCGTGAAAAGTTGAAAATATGAATGCATCAAACACGGCCAATTTTCTCTCAGAGACATCTCCTGAATTATAAAGTTGAGCATGATAGGAAGCTCAACACCTGAACCACAATTCTCTATAATACTGAGCTTCACTGATGGCAGTCTTTGGTATTAAGATGCAAAAATCACTGAGAAGTTGCCTCATCATCATAATATGCTACAACTTGAAGTTCTAGAAGAGACATGACCTAGAAATGGGGACAAAGAGATTGACTGCTACCAAAATAGCAGCCTGACCATAAACTCAGCTTAAGCCCTGATTAGGTTGAGATGCTCAGTCTCCGTCTGTATCTGCTTGGAAAATAAAAATGTGAAACCCCTTAGTGTAATGTAATATCACATGAAGTCTCCAGATGTATTTATATACAGTTTCCAGAGTTCAATTTTAATAATTGAATTTGTTAAATTCATGTCAAAAGAAAGTACAGAATGATTAAAGAAACAAAAAAATAAATCAGATCTACAGATGATCCAAATCTAACAGACAAATATACAGTTATGATTCATTTTTTCAAGAAAAAACAGATAAAATGAATAAAACAATAAAATACTTAAAAATTCACGAGGATTAGAATCTTAAAAGTATAATAGAATAGAAATTATAGAAATGAAAATATAATATATGAAGTGGAAAAATGACTAGATTATTTTAATAGCAAACTACCAAAAAAGAAAGAACATTAGCCAACTGGTCAAAAGAAAATATTCAAGCTGACACAAAGGAGTAAAAGGAAAATACAGAAAAGAGACCAATGGAATATAAAAAAGCTGCACCAGCTCTAATTGGAGGTCTACCTGAAGAGAGAGAATTGGGCAGTAGGAATACTTGAAGAGATCATGAGTTTAAAAAATACTACCTAATGATATGAAATCACAGAACCAAAAATCTCTACATACACCCAGTAAGATACATATTAATCAAAGCAAATCAAATAATACACTTAGGCACATCATAGTCAAAATAATGAGAATAAAAGAGAGAGAGAGACCATTTTAAAACAACAAATGGTAAAACAGACATAACGTTCAAAAGAATAACAATCCAATTGACAGCTGAAATCTTATAAAGATGTAGAAGCCAGAAGACAATATAGTGGCATCTTTAAAGTTCTGAAGGCAACTAAACGTCCCCTCAAAATTATATATAATATTTTCTATGAAATATGAAAACAAATTAAAGATATTTTGAATAAACAAAAACTGAGAGAAACTGCCACTAGCAGACCTGTATTTTAAAAATGCTAAGGTGGGGGTGGTGCACATGGGTGGATCAGTCGGTTAAGCATCTGACTCTTGATTTTGGCTCAGTCAGTTTCATGGGATTGAGCTCCACACTCAGTGGGGATCTGCTTGAGAGTCTCTCTCTCTCTCCTTCCTCTCTAAGATAAATAAATAAATCTTTATTTAAAAAAATGCTAATGGAAATTATTTAATCAGAAGGAAAATGATTCCAGAAGAAAAGAGAGAAAGGTAGAAAAAGAATAATAAAGACAGCATAAAATAAAAATTAAGATTGTATAAAAATAAGTAAGTGTAGGGGCACCTGGGTGGCTCAATGGGTTAAAGCCTCTGCCTTTGGCTCAGATCATGATCTCAGGGTCCTGGGATGGAGCCCCACATAGGACTCTCTGCTCAGCAGGGAGCCTGCTTCCCCCCCTGCCTGCCTCTCTGCCTGCTTGTGATCTCTCTCTCTGTCAAATAAACAAATAAAGTCTTTAAAAAAATAGAATTTAATTAAAAAAATAAAAAATAAGTAAGTGTACTCTATACCGTTTTAAATATATACAGAATTAAAATTCTTGAAAATAACAATACTAGAGAGGGAGTGAGGGAAAATGGAGTTGGTAAAACATCATTTATATTAGGTTATAATAAGTCAAGTGTGCGTGTTGTAGTATCTTGAGTAAAAATATTTAATGTAAAATATTTCAGTAAACTGAAAGAATAGTGAAGAATTTTATACTAATGGCTTGGTAGAGGAAAAGTTAAGCAACAACAATAAACATTTGAGGAACACAAAAGAAAGCAATAAAGGAAAGGAAAAGGAACATGAAACTCAGTTAAAAGAGGAAACACGTAGCAGTAGTTTAGATACAAACCCAAATATATCAATAAATTAAATGTAAATGACTAAATATATATCCAACAAAGATTTATATTAAGACTCTATAAAGTACTACCACAAATCATGAGGACTAGACAGAAAACCAAAAGACATGTACAAAATGTTTATATAAGACAATCTGTGCTACATGACTTTGTAAAGTTTATATAAGTATGTCATTGGTAGAATTCTAGAAATGGTCATCAAAATCTTAGAGGTGATTTTTTACTGTGTCAACATGTAAGTAATGTTAATGTATTTATTATGGCTCTTTACTATATTTTTATATATTAACCATGTGTACTTTTTTATAATTTGGAAAATAACTATTTTTATTATATATTCACCTTGTAGGTCATGTCTTCATTTCCCAACAGCTAAACTAGAGTCATGGCTAGATAGGAAAATTATTTAAGCCTCTTCCCTCTTTAATAACACACATTTAAATTATTAAATTAAATTAAATTAAAAATCCTTTTTCTCAAGGAACTAAATCAGATTCAATAAAACTGATTAACACCTTACTGACTATCATATACTTCCATTTTAAAGATGAAGAATATCAGAGGCACAAAATACTTTCATTAGAGCTGAGTTAGTGAAAGAATTTGGTTAAAAGCTTTGCATGTATTTCTCTTTCTTAGTGTAAACGTAAATGCTGTGAAACATGGGATAAAAATGGTTCTCTTATAAATAGAAATAAGCTAAAGTGGAGTAAAACCTATGGTCAAAACCCTACAAAGTATTCCAAAGTGAAGTTGAATTTCCTCTCTATAATCCTTTACTGATAGGTTTATATATAGGTTTATTAGGTTTATCAATCTTCTTTAACACACTTACATGCTATAAAACATCTGGTAAGGAAAAACAGAACACAGTATTTGACTTAATGCTAGTGTAGTCAGGATATATATTTCTTATTATATTAGTAACAGACACAATTCCACAATACAATAAGTAAAAATGCTTCCTCTTAAAAGCAAAGTACTCCCTTCTTGGAAATAAATTACCCTGGCAAGGACCATCACAGGGCTCTGGAGAATAGGTAATTCACTTCAAATGAATGAACCCTCAACTAAAGGGAGAGTGCTTCTGCTGGTGGATTTTAAACTGCCACTTCACTTTCTGCCTCAGTTTCCCCATTTGAAATATGTGGTAATACACAGTCCTTTTAAAGGGGAGATAATGCTAGTCTATTAACAGGCACATTGTGAATATATTGACATAGACTTAAATCTCCTCAAATGGCAAATCCTATACACATGCTGAATAACCACGGCTCCAATGTATCACTTATCTGTTTTTTATTTACTCCAAGTTCTCAGCATTGTCTGAAACACACCTATGTTCTAAACAAAAAATGCTCCCAGTGTTTCACCACAATAGTAACATCACTAGATGGATGTCTCTTGAGCTGAATACTGGGGTCGTTGGGGTTTTTTTCCCTACTATAAAAGGACTATAACTGTTGGGACCTTTGGGTTAGAATGAGCAATTAATGCTTTTTTCAATTGTGGAGCACTTATAAAATTGAACATTTTATATTCATCTGGGTTCTTTGTTTATTCACTTTTGTGCGAGCTATTTTGAACTGGAGCTTTAACATTTAGTTGCTTTTCCCATTCGTTAGTAAGAAGATTTGTAATACATATCTCCCACACAGTACTTGAAAAATATACACTTTATTGACCTATTATTGGAGGTTTTGTGGTTCCTTAGACATTATTTTATATAATTCCATTTTGAATTCTGGCTTGAGTTCAATCATCTTTGAAAATGAAGCTCTGATTACAGACTTAAATGCGTAGCGTTAAGTAGGAGTAAATGAACACCTCCCTCAATCTTCTCCAGACTCTCAGTTCCAACTTCATCTCCCCTTTTCTTGGCTTCCCTTTGAAACACGTATACTAGGGTCAGATTGTATTTGAATATTTGGCAGTTAATGATGTGTTTTATTGCCTTCCTCATTTGGCACCATTTTTTTGCATCTCAACAGGTTATCTTTCCTCTTTGAGTTATTGAAAACAAAACAAGGTCCCTCAGAAAGTATTGGAGATTTTCAAAGGACCATTACTCTTCTACACAAATGAATAAATTGCTTCTATAGAAAAAGAAAAGGATCTTCTTGTTTTCCTTCCCTCTTTCTCTAGCTTTCTCTCCCTGTCTCGCTGTCTGTCCTCCTTTTTGTCTCTCTTTTTCAATGCATAATAAGAAACACAGTAGTATTATACACTGATGGATCTTTCAGTGCAGAAAGGGAATGGAGGAAGAATCTACCAAGTGCTGAGTGTGCTAAACACATCTCATTTAATCCAAAGGCTAAAATTAATAGCAAGAGATTCAGCAAGTGCGGCATACGAACCAAGAGTCTTTGAGCAGGAAGAAACTGAGTTCAATATCAGGTGTGTGGTTTATTGACTATGTGACCTCAAATTTACTAAAATATCTACAACTGAACCTCAGTTTTCTTATCAATGAAATGGGGATAGATAATAAATTCTACCTTGAATAACTATTTTTCTCTGTCACTTCTTCTACATAACTTTTTAACATAGATGTTCTTCAGACAGATTTCTCATCCTTCTGCCATATATTCTGACCTACTGGGGGTACTATTCAGCATGTGGTTTTAACTCTGTCTTTATACCAATAATGACAAACTATGAACCTGTAGCCTAGGCCTCTCCAGATTCTGTGTATATGTATATATCCACATCAACCTACTTCACAACTCCTAAAACTTTTAATTGTGTATCAAACTTAAAATTCTAAAACCAAACTACTGACCTGCCTCCCGGCCTAAAACTGATTCTCTTTCATAGTTTCCTTCTTCGGTGAAGAGTTCAAAAATCCTGGAGTTATCTTTGACATCTCTTAAAATCTGTCTAGTTGTGTCTGTCATTATTCTAACAAATTGATCTCAAGAACCATCATTCTGTGCCTCCCCAGGGAGACACAACATGTATTTAACTGCCTTTTTCACACAGTTGAACACTCCGCACAATAGGCAGAGTGATCTCCTAAATCGTAAATCTGACTATATTATATCTTACCTTAAAATCCAGTTACAATATAGCAAATGTGTATTGAGCATTTACTACATTCTAGGGAATAATTATTATTATTATTATTATTATTATTATTATTATTATATTCATTTCACAACTGAGGAGACTGGAACAAAAAGAGACTAAGAAACACGTTCATGGACACACAGCCGCTAAGTGGGAGGAGCAGGCCATCCAGCTTCAGAGTTCCCCTTCCTAACAGGACACTACACTCCTTCCCAGTAGCTACTGCTCATTCTTGACAATAGACAAAAATTAAAAATGTCTAGCTGGAATGTTCTTATTAAAGCTCACCTTATAGTGTGTGTGACTGACTTGTAGATTGCAAGACCACACTGATAAATTGTCAGGAATATAGAAAGCACTTTGCTAAACATAACGATTATTAAAAATTAAATTTTACGGGGCTCAGTTGGTTAAGTTTCTGCCTTAAGTTCAGGTCATGATGCCAGGGTCCTGGGATTGAGCCCCCATCAGACTCCCTGCTCTGTGGAGATCTTCCCTCTCCCTTTGCCTGCCACTCCCCCTGTTTGTGTGTGCGCTCTCTCTCTGTCAAATAAGTAAAATCTTTTTAAAAAAATTGAATGGTATAAACATACAATTAAATAAATTTTATTTAAAATGAAGGTAAAGGTAATAATTACTCAAAATTCATCATTCCCTGCTTATCTTTTCCTCTTGATGTTATTTACATCTATTAAATCTATATAGAAATAATGGTGATATCTAAAAAGAAATAACAGTGAACTGCTATATATCTGCTATACATCTTTTCCCAATTTCATGTTCAGATGATACTGTTCAGGGTTAGAGTATTAACTGCGTGAAAATCTGTAAAAGTTACAAATTAAAGCTTTACTTACCATTTTGGCACTCTAGACTTAAGAAAATGATGGAGTAGGGTGCCTTGGTGGCTCAGTTGGTTGTGCCTGTCTTTGGCTCATGTCACGATCCCAGGGTCCTGGGATCTAGCTTCAGGTAGGCTCCCTGCTCAGTCGGAAGACTGCTTCTCCATCTCCCTCTTGTGCTCTCTTGCTTTCTTTCTCAAATAAATAAAATCTTAAAAAAGAAAAAGAAAAAAGAAAATGATGGAGAAAAATGTTAGTGATAACTAAATGGACTTAAAGTGTTTGCTGACTGTTGACATTATATTGTGACTAGAACAAAAAAAAATTGAGGATACACTTTCACTATTATCCAATCAGTAAAGACATTCCTCATACCATTAACTAATGAGTGACATTATGACATGCATATTTGTTTCATTTTCATATTGCTTTTTCATGGAAATGAAAATATCCATCAACATTCATGTTGAGATTATATTTTTTCAATATTCATGTTGAGATTATATTTTTCTCATCAGTTGCAACTATTATCTGTGGAAACACTAGACTGGCAAATATCAATAAAAGTATTCTGTGAGAATCAAATATATGGAATTGATTTTAATATTACTAAAAAATGTGAGCTCTGTTGTATTTACATATATAAATATATATAAATATGAAGTATTATTTATTTCTTACTAATTCTGAAATATTGTTCAGCTAACTAAAGAAATAGTCATCTTTTTACTAAATTTGAAAAATTGGTAAATCCTTACTGTAAGTTGTTTGTAAAGCCGTAAGTCATGCACTTTGTAAATAATACTCTTATTTCTATTTTTTCATATATCCACAGGTTTTTATGGAACTTATAGACTTGATAACTATGCAATATGTTCCAAAGTATTCTGTAAACTTGACGTACTTGTTTGACATTGATCTCCAGCAAGAAACTAGGCAGACAACTTAAAGAGATGATTTATGAGTATAGAAAAAATGAGTAACAATCTCCAAAAGACAGTATATGTTTATATGGCTAAAGTAATGGCAGACTAACCATATCCACACTTTCTGAAAGAGACTAGACTCTTACATTTTCAAAATGTAATATTTATGTAATATATTTTGTCTCAATGAAGCATTAAGATACTATGTAAATAAAATGTTGAAATAAAGATTGAATGACAGTACCAATGATCATAATTAGGAGGCAGATGTCAGATCAAAATGATCACTTTCCATCAGTTGGACTTGTGCAAGAAAGTAGAATGGGTCTACATGATATTTAAGGAGTTTTCTATCACCAGATGTATACTTAACAAATGCATGAGGTTGGCCTGGAATGCATTTCAAAAGGCCCTTTATATTAAGCTGGTTTCAAATGTGTGTATAAATTGTAAAATAATTATTTCTAAAAGAAGATGTTTCCTGTGAAAACATTATGACAGCCAAAAATATATAGAAGCCCATGCTAGCATTCTGACCACGTTAGTCATTGGATTTGGTTTTGTCTTAAATGTGAAGTAATGCACCTGGTATCTCAGAAATAGCCCAGATGACTAATATATTATTCTCAAAAGACTAGATGGGAATCAGATCAAATGTTATTATCCTTATATAAAAATAGACTTATTTTTATCCTCTAGGATTCAACAAGGGACTTGGAAGCTGTCAGTACACTATGCTTCTGTTTTGTTTGAAACACTTTCAACACCTTGATTTGATAATCCAGGAGTGTAATATTCTTGAAATATTTTACTCTTGGAAATGCTTTCACCAAATAACTAATTTTGAATTATTATTCATCATAATCTGCACACAGAAAAAAAAATCCTGGAAGGGATTGAAAATAAGAACCAAAAATCACAGAAGCCTTGCCAATAGAAAAGGATTACCATTAAATTCTAACTGTAAAAATCTATCCATTGTACTTACTATCACTAAATGAAAAACAAAAATAGTAAAAATAAGTGCATGGAACTGAAGCATATTGTAAAAACATCTATCTCACCAATCACGAGAAAATATTAAAAGGTAGAAATAATAAAACTGTGTCCCAGTGTTGATTAGCAATTAGATTTGATAGTTTTTAAACTTCACTTGGCCCTAACATGTGGGTAACTTTAAGTTTTGATTACTTAGAAGTGCATTCAGCTTCAAATAATGGAAAACCTAAGCAACCATTTGCACACAAACAGGGTTGTATTTTTCCAACAGAACAGAAGGTCCAGAGGAAGAAAGTTGCTTGTCTTGCTCTCATTATTCAACGTTGCCGTCAAAAACTCTACTCCTCTGCTCTGCAGTTTTTGCCGTCAAAAACTCTACTCCTCTCCTCTGCATCCTCAATCCTACTCCTCTGCTCTTGGCGTCTCATTTTCTTGAATTGTATCTCATGATCACAACTGATCAATCACAAATCTCTGTTCTCTGGCTAAAAACTTGTGCTCAAAATTGCAAAGTATAAAAAAAGTCTATCTAAGAATTCAGGGCATGTGGGAATTTAGTATTTACTATTAATAGAGATGGCAGTGATTTTTCTAATATTGTGAAAGTATTTTTATAGAAAATGGAAAAATAAATGAATACTTTCAGTTTGATAGCAGTTGGCTTAAACTGCACAGTAGTTCCAGTAAACCATCATTCTCAGCTACAGAATCAATACATTTTAGTTCTGGCATGGATCTCATGGGTCATCTGACCCAGCCTCTTACTTTATAGATAAAGAAACTGGGATACAGACACCTTAAATTATTTGCTCAAGAGCATGCTCGCTATGAAGTTGTGGGTAAGCAGCAGGCCCAGATTGCTAGCAAGAACATATTTTTTTAGGTACCCATAGAGATCTGTACACAGACACATAAAAAGACTCACAGTCTAATGGCTGGATTGGAAAGCATCCAGCATATTGTAATGGTACTGAGATCTATGTGGGAAACATATTCAGAATTTCTTTTTATCCTCATCCAGATTCTAACACTCGATTTAAATGTTCTGCATTAAATAATTGATTCCCAGTCTTGGCAGGTGGGATTTAGTACAGTAGCACAAAATAATTGGGTAACAGTTAGCATTTAGCAGCATCATTATTATCTGCCTTTCGAATATTTTTCATTTGGGTTGATCAGTGTTTTTAAATTCTACCTTTGGAAAAGCTGTCTACAAAGGATGAGCAAAATAGGGAACTATATTTAAATGGTGTATTCATCTAGGAATCCATGTGTTAATCGTGCCATACTAAAGCAGAAAGTATTTAGGGTAACATCAACAGATGATATTTTAAAATAGGCAAAAAGAAATATAAAAGTATGTAGACTTATTGGCAGCAAATTGCCACAGCTTATAGGAAATGATTGGTGCAGAACAAAGAGGTCAATTCTGCTTGGAAAACATATCCTTCCCGTAACATAGTCCCTGAGTAAAGCAACAAAATAGATATATGTGTGAACCTTGAAATAATAAGCAGTATTTTCAAATAAGTGAAGTAATTTTATAAGGATTAATTGCATATATTTTACTACCCTAAAAGAGAGGCATGTTATGAAATCAGAATAACCTGAAAATGGGTTATTCTGATTCAACTCTCAACTGCCTTGCTTGCAAACCAGGAATAATAACAGTATTTACTTCATTGTGCTCTTGTGAGAATTGAATGAGATAAGGCAAACAGAAACACCCAGCCCAGTGCCTGGCATATAGTGAGCATTCGGCAGCTATTAGTGATTACCAGCATTAAGAAGCTGTATCCTTCCCTCCCCAGAAAACCAGCTACACCACCTGGATAGAACACCTGCCGTTAACTCATAGGCAGGAAAACATGACATACCAGATCTCTGCACCCTTGGCATATACCTAAAGACTTTTTTACATGTCTTCAACATCACTTTCTTGATTCTAAGCACTAAGAGACAGCTGTATTTAAATGGCATTCATCAGTGTCCTATTCCTATCATTGCATTGTTTTTAAACCAATAGGATTTATGAAGGAGGATAGAGAAGTTTACTATCTTATTATCCAAGATATATCCTATTATGTTTAAGTCAAATTCACAATTTGAGCATCTAATATTTTTGGCTATTCTTTTTTTATTTAAATTCAATTAGCCAACACATAATACATCATTGGTTGGCTATTCTTTATTCTCATTTTATTCCAGTGCAGAAGCTTCCCCATTACCCCAAATATCCTAAAAGTATTCACTAGAATAGCATCCTATTTAACCAGCACTCTCATTGGAAATAGTGATTCTCCAAATATAGCTCTGCATTGATTTTTACCACCACAATAAGTCATCAAGTATCAGTGCCACTTAGGCAGTGTATGTGTGTGTGTATGTGTGTGTGCAATAAAAAGAGAAATAAAGATTGAGAAACAGAAAGAGACATGGGGGGAAAATCTGTGTTTATTATTACTTCTTTCATCTTAAGATGATTCAGTTTTGGTGCTATGAAATTTGTAAGTGCCAACCAAGATGCAAAACCATCATTGCCATGTAAAATAGACCCTTAGATGAGCAGATGCAGTTGCGTTTGTCTGGTATATTATTCCTGTTTTTTTTTAGATTTTATTTTTTTATTTGACAGAGAGGGAGAGGTCACAAGTAGGCAGAGGCAGACAGAGGGAGAGGGGGAAGCAGGCTCCCTGCTGAGCCGAGAGCCCAATGCAGGGCTCGATCCCAGGACCCTGAGATCATGACCTGAGCCGAAGGCAGAGGCTTTAACCCACTGAGCCACCCAGGTGCCCCTGTCTGCTATATTATTATTGATATTATTTCTGTCTTTCTACCCTTATCTCTGGGCATTTATCATTTTTGCTCAAATTGAATATTCTTTATTTGTCCTATTTATCCAGTAAGAAATAGAAACTTGCATGACTTGTCCTTCAGTATTCCTAGACTAAGCTTCATGTCTTCTAATAAGTCATCCTTCCTTGATGGAAGGGACCATATTTTATTCATCTTTGGATCTGCAGACCTTGGCATAATGCTGCTGGTTCACAATAGATACTAAATGACTAACTGCTGTATTGAATTGAACCATACCATTTAAAATTGTCTTTAGGCAACTGTTTTTATATCTACCCCCTCTGGCTTTTTTAATTGAATTCAGATAATTTGAAGTGAGGTTTCAATTGTTGTAGATGCGTGGCATTTCCATCCTTAATTACCAGTGACCTACTCTTATCTATCGATGTTAACTCTGGGCTTTTAATGTCAAACATGACATTGATCCAGAAGCCAAATGTGATTCCTTCAGTTTGGATAAGAGCTTGAACCTATATTGTTTTGGATGACATTATCACACATGAACCTTATACACACTCTTTATGTTAATGCAAACTACATAGCATAGAAACTCTAGCATAGCTTCTATCTTAGAGGCAGAATGGAAACACCATCCTTACTATAATATCTCTCTTTGTTTCAACATCTTTAGCATGGTAAATTTGTGCATGTTCTCCCTAATCTTTTTCTTTCAGAAAAGGGACTATAGAATAGTTTTTCTTTAACATTAATATTTTCTGGTGAATTTTATTAAAATTCTATTATTTCTAATATTCATTACTATTGTAGCAATATTTTATAAATAAATAGGATCAAATTACAAAATTTAATGATTAATTTTCTTACTGAATTTATTAAACTATTAATAAATGACCATCCATTTGACTATTTTTTTTCTTAAAAATCCATCCTCAATTTATTTTCTAAAACCAATTGCACAATAATGAAAATCTAGGAATATTACGTATAACTTGTAGACTTAAAGTATAAATTCTAGATAACTGATTATGGTCAATTTTTAGATTTCATAGCTTAATGGGACTTTAGTAATAAATTGCCCTAGTTCCTCCATTGTGTAAAGAAGGAAACTAGAGTTAGGTGTGAGTTAATGATGGCCCCAAATCATCATTGGTGAGATGACTCAAACTTGAAAGCAGACTTTCTCACCTTAGGTCTAAGTATTTTACTCTTAAATTGTGTGACTTCAGGATGCCTGGATAGCTCAGTCAATTGAGTGTCGGACTCTTGGTTTCAGCTCAGATCAGAATCTCATGGGTTTTTGAATGAGAATTCAAATGAGAATGACGCCCTGCACTGATGAGAATGCACAAATGAGAATGGCGCCCTGCACTGAGCTCCAAATTCAGCAGGGAGTCTGTTTGAAGATTCTATCCCTCTGCCCATCCCCTGACTCTCTCTCTTTCAAATCAATCAATCAATCAATCAATCAATCAACGAATCTTTAAAAAATAACCATTTGTTCTCTTTGACTAAACCCTTTGAAAATATCTGAGTACAGAATGTATATGGGTGCCATTTCCAGACACATAGAGCTACACACTGATTGTTGGCAGGTACTATTAATTACTATACAAACAACTGTATATCACTACAGTATATCACCAATCCAAACATTTAGTGACAATATCAGCTCAACATCTTATTTGAAAAAACAACTAAATGTTAAGAAATCAAAAGCTTGTATTATCAATTAGAATTATGACAGAAAGAGTCATGCAGTGTGGAAAGGTCACAGTTTTGGGGATTGTGTTTGATTTTTCATACCAGAACCAATACTTAATGTGTGATCTATTATTAATTACATATATCTCCCAATATTTACTATGTAATACTATTATTTTTGTTTATAATAATAATAAAAGAGATGTCCAAGAATTCTGCAAAATAGATACGATTGTGCTTTCATTCTATAAAAACAATATTGTTATACAAAAAGACCGAATTGTTAAGTGAGAGAGAATGAAAATATCATAACAACCTCTACCAAAGCAATCACCCTAAATAAATAAATAACTCTTGCTTTCTTCCAATATATCATTCTTCCTCTTTGTGTCAGCTTGGATACTTTGGAAAGAAAATGCCAAAATCGGATTTGTAGTACAAAAGATTTATTTTAGGTAAGTTGTGTGAAAACTAACAGAAAAGAGAGCAGAAGTGGGCAGGAAAAGCCCTCAGTCTGTGGTGTGGGTCTGACAGCCATAGAAAAAAAGGGGAAACAAATGAGAAGGAAGAGACTCGGACTGTGATATAGGTCTGATTAAGTCTGAAGCCGAAAAGGGATCTCTAAGGCAAAAATTGTCAGGAGAGAAGTCCTGCCTTCAGCAGAAGTCACAACATCCTGTTCTACTATCCTTGGACATTGGTTGAATCTGCCCGAAGAAAGCATATCCTCAGCTACACTGCAATCAGAGATGATCGCTTGAGGCAGGATCTCTTTTAAAGGGTGATTAGAGGGTGCCTGAGTGGCTTGGTGGGTTAAAGCCTCTGCTTTAGGCTCAGGTCATGATCTCAGGGTCCTGGGATCAAGCTGTATCTGGCTCTCTGCTCAGCAGGGAGCCTGCTTCCCCCCCTCTCTCTGCCTGTCTTTCTGCCTACTTGTGATCTCTCTCTCTCTCTCTCTCTCTGTCAAATAAATAAAATCTTTTAAAAATAAATAAATAAATAAGCAAACAAACAAACAAATAAATAAAGGGCGATTAGAGAGGTTTGCCCTATGGCTACCACACACTGCACAAGTCCCTCTGAGTCCTCCCTCAGAAGGACAGCATCACAGTCCCTCTGATGCTTCATTTTCTTGACTAAAATGGGAGCACTAGACCTAATTTAAGGTGTTAGCATTTATTTGCTAGTAAATAATTACTAGAAAGCATCTGGAAATTTACCTAGTACATAAAAAGTACTCTGGAAATATTGCCATGAAAATAAATATAGAGCATTCAATAATACCACTTCTTCTCTATCTCTACGGATGTTTGCTAGTAGATATAAAAATAAGGAAATTGTCTTTCAAGAATGTATCATTTTTAAGTTTCTCAGTCTCCACTCTGGATCTGTCTTTACCGGTGCTAGGGATAACCCTAACCCAAGTACATCAACCATAAATATCTATGGCCAGCTACTAGTAC
Organism: Procyon lotor; assembly: GCA_028646535.1. Taxonomy (NCBI): domain Eukaryota; kingdom Metazoa; phylum Chordata; class Mammalia; order Carnivora; family Procyonidae; genus Procyon; species Procyon lotor. The sequence continues at coordinate 20,044,810 of CM053608.1, forward strand.
TATGGAAGAAACATCATTCCCAAGGACAATATTCTTGTTACTATTATACGTTATCACACTCAATTAAAAATTCTAAAATAAAGTTCATTGCGAAATGATTGCTCAATTCCCAAGTGAATTGAAGACTACTAACTTAGCCAAATGAGATAGGTCTCTATTTTCCAGTCCTTATCTGGATAATTTAGGCTAGAAAATAAAACCAATGAGGAAGGGCTGAGAGATTGTTTATTTTAGAGTTGATAAGATTATGGGAAAATTAAATTAAAGTGTACTCAGTGTATATTAAGAAAGATAATATGAAAATATAATGAACATATTTTCTCTCTCTTCACTAACAGTTGAGCTAAGGAAAATTAATGCTACCATAACAAATTTATTTGAGAGTATAAAAGAATTTATTTTATAGTCAGGATTTTTATACTAAAAAAATAAGTCACTAAGGTAGGTAATAAAAACCTTTCTAAGGGTATACTGATTAATCTATTCACTCATTCATGCAGTCACTGAATATTATTTTTTAATATTTATTATAAGTAAAATTCTAGGCTTTACAGTGGAAAACATGATAAGTAGTATAAAATAAAAATCTAGACCATAAGAAGTTGCCATTGTATCTATAACTTAAAATCAGTAATAAAAAGTAAGGTAGAGTGACATCAGAAATAGAAATCGAAATTTCAAAACTCTGTCACATTGCAAGAGCAAGAAATACTCTAGCAGAAACTGTCGGTAGTAACTTTTTTTGAAGTTCTGGAATCAAATAAAACACAACAATCAGGGGAATATTTAATGAAGAGAAAAACTGTTGGATTGGTAACAGCTCTGGGGCATTTTAACTTAAGTGGCTGCCATCTGCACAGTCCAGTTTAGCACAGCCTTGAGAGGGCGACCTGTATTATTGGTGCAGGTTATTGGTACCAGAGGGATCAGTACAGACCTTGTTCTTAAAGAATTGTGGCTGTGTGTTTTGGCTTTTCTTGTGGGTCTCTGAAGTAATCATCTCAGGAGCTTGATGTGTTTCATCTGCCTTACAGTTTCCACAGGATTGTGGCAGCATCTCCAGCACTGTATGTTGACAGCATTTAAAGCTAAAAGGATTAGTCATGGACAGTTCTACCAAAGAATAATGTTTAAGACAAACAATAGATCAGAAGCTTGGGAATTAAGAGGCTGGGGAAGGAGAAACATTGGGAGGAAAAGCTTTGAAAACCTCCCACATATTCTAGGGTACTTAGAAGATCATGAAAATGACTAAGTCTGAATGGATGCTTAGAAAACATCTGAGAAAAACCTAGGTTCTCACTTACAGCTGAACTTCAGACTCTATGTGCGCAGGAAGTGAAGGCTACAGCAGAGCTATAAATTACCTGGCAAGCATTGGAGTCCCCTAACACAGAGTCAATCTAAAAAGATAAGAAGTTTTTTTCCTTTCTTTTTTTCTTTTTCTTTCTTTCTTTCTTTTTTCCTTTCTTTCTTTCTTTTTCCTTTTTTCTTTCTTTCCTTGTTTTTCTTTTTTTATTTTAAGTACTTAAGAAAACTTCTATCACATCTCTAGCAGACTACAAAGCTGAAGAAACAGACATGTCAGTGGCCATTAAAACAAAGAATGCAGACATATCAAAATTACTTTAGAAAAAGGACTAGACTCGGGGCGCCTGGGTGGCTCAGTGGGTTAAAGCCTCTGCCTTCGGCTTAGGTCATGATCTCAGGGTCATGGAATTGAGCCCAGCATCAGGCTCTCTGCTCAGCAGGGAACCTGCTTTCCCCTTTCTCTCTGCCTGCCTCTCTGCCTACTTGGGATCCCTCTCCTCTCTGTCAAATAAATAAATAAAATCTTAAAAAAAAACAAAAAAACAAGACAAACAACTATCAAAACAAGTTGTAACAAACTAAGGGGAAGGAAAAGAATCTGATTTCTAGAATTGCCACACTGCAATGTTCAAAACATCTCTCATTCAACAGGAAATTATAAGGCATGCAAAGAAACGATAATGTTCATCCCACTCACAGGAAAAACAAAACTAATAGTAACTGTCACCAAAGAAGTCCTGAATTGGGCTTCCCTGACAAGTAATTTAAAATAATTATTTTTAAATATTCTAAAAGAGCTAAAGGAAACCAAGAAAAAGAGCTAAATGAAACCAGAAGAATGGTATCTCACCAAATGGTTAATATCAATTAAGAGATAGAATTTGTTTTAAAACCAAATGAAAATTCTGGAGGTATAAAGTACAATAATGAAAGAAAAATTTCACTAAAGCAGTTCAATGACAGTTTTTTTTTTTTTAAGATTTTATTGATTCATTTGACAGAGAGAGGGAGATCACAAGTAGGCAGAGAGGCAGGCAGAGAGAGAGGGGAAGCAGGCTCCCCGCCGAGCAGAGAGCCCGATGTGGGGCCTGATCCCAGGACCCTGAGATCACGACCTGAGCCAAAGTCAGTGGCTTTAACCCACTGAGACACCCAGGAGCCCCTCAGTAACAGTTCTGAATAGAAGAAAAAAAAATCTGTGATTTTTGAAGATGTGCCATTTGAGAGCACCCAATGTGAAAACTGGAAAGAAAAAAAAAAGTGAAGAAAAACAATAAAGAAAAATGAGACTTTTGAAACACCATCAAGCATACCAACATACACATAATGGAAGCCCAGAAAGTGAGGAGAAAAAGAAAGTGGTCAAAATAATATTTGAAAAATTCATGTCTAAACACTTCCCAAATTTACAGACTGAATCTACACATCGAGAAGCTCAACAAACCAAACTTAGGTAAATCCAAACTGATCTACACTAAGACTTCTTGAAAACTGTTGAAAGACAAAGAAAAAATTATGAAAGTAGCAAGGCTGAGGTGGATTGTCTCATACAAAGGATCCTTAATAATATTAACAGCCAATTTCTCATCAGAATCATAGATGCCAGAGGGCAATAGGATGAGATATTTAATAAAATGATGAAAGATAGAGAAAAATCTGTCAGCCAAATTCTTTATCTGGCAAACTATCTTTCAAAAATGATGACATTCCTATATAGACAAAAACTAGAGTTCAGCAGTAGTGGAGATGTCCTATATGAAATGTTGCAGGGAGTCCTCAGGATTAAGTAGAAGGACTAGAAGTAACTCAAAGCCATAGAAAGAAATAAACATACTGGTGAAGGTAACTACATAGATAAATACATAAGCCAGCATTATTGTATTTGTGATTTGTAACCACTTTTTCTTTTCTTTAGTCAATTTTTCTTCATTTTTACTAATTTATTACTTTGTAATTTTTAAATTTAAGTATACTTGGCACACAATGTTATATTAGTTTCAGATGTACAGCACAGTGACTTGACAAGTTTGTACATTATGCTGTTTACCATAAGTATGACTAACCATCTGTCACCATACAATGCTATTACAGTATCACTGACTATATTCTTTATGCTGTTCCTTTTATTCCCATGACTTATTCCATTTGTAACTCCTCCTTTTATCCTGTGTACTTTAAAAGGGAAATGCATAAAAATGATTGCTAATCTATTTTAATGAACACATATGTAAAGATATAAGTTGTGACAATAGTAGTATAAGGAGTTACATAGAAGCAAATTTATATACTATTGAAACTAAAATGGCGTTAAGTGGTACTAGACTGTTATCAGTTAAGATGTTAATTACAATCCCCAAGGTAACCACTAAGAAAGTAAGTAAAAATTGGTGCGCCTGGGGGGCTCAGTAGGTTAACCCTCTGCCTTCAACTCAGGTCATGATCTCAGGGTCCTGAGATCTAGCCCCGCATCAGGCTCTCTGCTCAGCAAGGAGACTGCTTCCTCCTCGCTCTCTGCCTCCTTGTGATCTCTGTCAAATATATAAATAAAATCTTAAAAAAAAAAGAAAGAAGGTAAAAATATACATTTAAATAAATTAGAAGGGAACCAAAATAGTATTATAGAGAAAAATCAACTAAACACAACAGGAAATAGTAATGGAGGAGTTGAGAAATAAAAGATATGAGATACAGAAATAGAAAAAAAATTAAAATGACAAAAGCACGTCATAAGTCTGACTTATCATTGACTAAACTAAATATATACATTGATTAAATTTTCCAATTAAAAGGCAGAGATTGGCAGCATAGATTTAAAAAATTGATCCAATTACTTGATGTCTATAAGAGACTAACTTTATTTTTATTTTTTTAATTTAATTTTATTTTTTCAGTGTTCCAAGATTCATTGTTTATGCACCCCACCCAGTGCTCCATGCAATATGTGCCCTCCTTAATACCCACCACTAGGCTAACTTTAAATCCAAAGAGAAAAATAAGTTGAAAGTGAAAAGATAGAAAAAGATATCTGTTGCAAGTGGAGACCAAAAAGCTGTTGGCTCTACTGATATCAGATAAAATAAACTTTAATGCAAAAATTGTTCCAAGAGGAAAAGAAGGACTACATATTATATATTACATATTGGTAAAACAGTCTGTTTTTAAGAATTTTTAACAATTACAAACATATACACAACAATGGGGCCCCAAAATATGTAAAACAAAAACTGACAGAAGTGAAGAAATAGTTCTAAAATAATAGTTTTAGACTTCAATACCTTACTATCAATAATAGAACAAAGAAACAAGAAATCAACAAGGAAATAGAGTATTAAGTATTTAATATGTAGTATATTGTATATATACTATACAATACTGTATATATACTATACAATACTATACATATATACTATATATGTCATAGTATTATGACACAATTAGACTCAACAAACATATATAGAATACTCCATCACCAACTGTAGCATACACACTTATCTGAAGTGGACATGAAAAGATTCCCCAGGATAATTTGTCCAAGAATTTCGAGGGTGAGTCAATATATAAAATCAATTAATAATATGCTACATTAATAGAGTGAAAAACAAAAGCCACGTGATTATGAATGTCAATTGATAGAGCAAAAGCACATAATAAAATCCAACACCCATACAGGTCTATCTAGAATATATAAGCCACATTTAAAACTCAACAGCAAAAGGCAAACAGTCCAATTTAAAAATTGGCAAAAAACTTGAACGGGCATCTCTCCATAAAAGACGCACTTGAGTGTCCAATGAGCACTTGAAAAAGGTGCTTAATATAATCAGTCATTAAAGAAATGCAAATTAAAACCATAGCAAAATATCACTTCGCACCAACTAAATGGCTATAATAAAAATACAAAAACAAAAAACAAAACAAAACCCAGAAAATAACAAGTGTTGGTAAGCATGTAGAGAAATTGGAACTCTCATACATTTGCTGGTAAGAACAGAAAATGGTCCTACCACTATGGAAGAGATTTGACCATTCTTCAAAAGTTAAAACAGTGTTACCGTAAAACTCAGCAATTCCACTCCTAGGTGTACATCCAAAAGAAATAAAATTGGTGTTCCACCAAAAACACGTATGCAAATGTTCAAAGTAATACTATTCAAGATAGTCCAAAAGATGGCATCAAGTTGAATGTCCATCAGCTGATGGATGGATAAACAAAATGAGCATATCTATACAATTTTGCTCAGTCATAAAAAGGAATGAAACAATGAAATAGGTCACAACATAGATGGATATTGAAAGCATTATACTAAGTAAAGGAAGGCAGAAACAAAGGCCGCATATTGCATAATTCCATTTATATAATGTGTCCACAATAGACAAATCCAGAGAAACAGAAAGCAGGCTAGCAGTTGCCAGAGGCTAAGGTAGTAGGTACCAGGGAGTTACTGTTTAATGATTGTCAGGGGCTGGAGGGAGGAAATGGACAGTGATTGGAAATGGATAGTGACTGCTTGATAGGAAAAGATTTTCTTTGGGATAAAGTCGATATTCAGGAACAGATAGTGGTGATATTTTACAACATTGCAAATGTCCTAAAAGCCACTGGATTGCATATTTTAAATGGTAAAATGGTGAATTTTATCTCAAGTTAAAAAAGTATAAATTAATGGATAGCACAAAATACTTCTATAATAGACATCATGCAGTGGTATATAATTCCTACCAAATAGATGGGACCAAAAAAAATGTTCTGGAGGAATGCAGAGGCAGAGAGTACTACAAGCTTCAAAAGGGGAAATGAATACTAGAAGAATCAAAACTTCCCCTGAACTTCCCAAGATGTTGAGGTGGGGGTCACTAAGGGGAGCTTAAGTGGGCCTTGAGGAAGGGGGTAGAACTTCCGAAGCAAAAGAGAAGGGGGTAGTTTAGCTAAGCTACCACCCGTAAAAGTGTCATTTTCTGAAACTTTTATGGCAAATAGGTGACTCAACAGCCAAATGTGGTTCATAGCTGACAACTGTTTGGTTCACATAGCTATCTGAAAATGGGGAAAATCCACTGAAAATTTGGATTTTGAGCTTCTTTTAAAAATTAAATACATATAGTTAGTATATATGGCAATGGGCTACCTATTCGTATGTCCTACAAATTGACTAGAGCAAAGCAATAGTGAGACCTTTCATAAAGAGTCTGAAAACAGTTACATTATTTATTTTCTAGGCACTTAAAATTGAAACACAGGATTAAAATTTTTAACTTGTTTTTAGTTTTTATGGTACTGTAATTCTAATGTAAATTTGCAAAGTAACCTTTGCATGTGCCTTAAGGATCCAGGTGATAATTTCAAATTTTTGAGTCATTGTGCATCCCATCGAACCCTAAGGTACTCTGTATTATGGACATCCAGTTTTAATTTTACAATGAAGCTATCCAACCCTTCTTATGAGATGAGCAGATTTATTCTTCCATAATTCCATTTTAGCAGTTTATAGACCAAATGGGACACATGTCCTAGGAAATGTTAATGTGGAGAGGATTTGTTCATAAATATAAATTTCCTCTGTTTAAAAAACAGAATTTAAAGGAGGGATATCTTTTTTCTATCAGTTTTATATATTATTTATAATGGAAACCTAGTATATTTTTCCACCTTCAAAATATTCCAATAACATATTTTTGTTCTGACACAGCTGGAAAAAGCTTCAATTTAGCAATTTAGATTTAGCAAACAATTTGTGCATAATATGGCCCATTTGCTTTTGGTGCTATTTCATCATGATTTCAGAGCCAAAAATACTACAATATAAAAATCAGCAATTGATTATGTGCAGTGACTCTGATGAACTGGATTTTCAATGGTGTTTTGTTTAAAATATTATCCATCCTGCTTAGAATGTATAATTTAAAAAATGTCATGGCTTAAAAGGTAAGATGCCCCTTACTGGGTCTAATTTCCATTACAAATCAAGAGGACACAAGCTGTGATATCACTCACAGCCAATGTGAGAAGAACTTAACCCTCTGACCCACCTCATTCTTCTCTATTCTAGAGAACACTGAACCAAGGCTTTGCCTGATAAATTTATAACTTAATTTGTTTTTGAGATTGTACTTCTAGGTTTTATCCAGTTTCTCAAATGAGAGACAAATGACACCCTACTTTCCAAGACTCCTGTCCTCTAAATAAAAGAAAGAGAAAGACTCAACTGCACTGAAACTAATCAGTATAAGCTTTCCAGGATCTTCCAGGTATGGCCCATGGCTACACTGAAGCCTCATTTTGTTCCAGTTTGGTTCAGCAGTAGAAGAGGTTATAAAATACACACACACACACACACACACACACACACACACACACACACACACAACTGAGTGAGGAAAGGTGGTCTCATAATCAGGATCTCCTGCCTTGAGCTTCCAATAGATATTTAGAAGCACTTGACCTTTGAACACCTGTTTTCTTGCCTTTAGTAATAAGGTTCTCTGGTGCCTCCCTGATTATACTCAGCTTGACTTACTAAAATAGCTGTGTATGTACTGTTCTAGAACTGACTCAAGTCTAGACTCTATTCTTGTACGGACACTTTACCTTGATTCCCACTCTGTGGAATAAAATTATTCCTCTCATTCGACCATTTATCTAGCTATCCATCTATCCTTTCATCCATCCACTATCATGTATTAAGCACTTACTATGTGCCAGATTAGGTTGCCAGGCAAGTGAAACTAAATAAAGTCCTGCTAAGTGCCTTCCAAATATCTTTAACTAATGAGGGAAATGGGCACATTAAAGCTACAATTATGTGAGGTAAACTCTGGTTGAATAGTGTTCAGGATTTTATGAATGCTCAGATGTTGAAAAGGGTTTATGGAGAAGGTGTGAAGAAGACACAGCAAGGAACGAGGATACATATGAAAAGAGTTTTAATGAATAGAATTAACCAGGGGGGAAATGGTGAGGATGAGGGGATTAAAGGAGGTAAAGAAGAAAAATATTGAATCAAGGGGATAGCCTGATAAGGACATGGAAATGGAAATCAACATGCTGTGTGCATGGAGAACTACAGGCTACCTCATGATGCTCAATTAAAAAGTGTGAGCCAGAGATCATGAGAAATGAGGATGGATAAGTAGGATGAATTTAGATGTCTGCAGGTCTTGAATCCCAAGATATCCCTGGGGCTTAGCATTCTACAGAAGGCAGTAAATATCCTTCCAAATTAAGCTTCTGGACAACTAACTCCTACACTTACTGTTTTTCTTTCCCACTGTGAATATTACCTCCAACATTATTTCCCACACTTCCTTGATAAAAAGAATCAATTGAAGTTGTAAAAAAGAGCCAGTTATGAGGCACCTCTGGAAGTCTGATACAATATTGTCTGGAAGGGCACAGGAGTTTGGATTCTTAACAAGAATTCTAATGATCAGACATACTTGAAAAGCACTAACTGGTGGGTATTCTCTAGCAGTGATTTCTATCAAAACAGAATGTACAAAATCTGATGTTTTCTTTTTTAATTTTAAAAAACATTAAAATACATTGAGGCTATTGTATATATTGGACAGAATTCAGTATTATAATAAAAATAATTTACTTAATATGCCATAGTCAAGGTAAGATTTAAATTAGTTATTTCAGAATTATATGAAACCCTTTTATGCATTGAATAACCCTTGAATTAATTAACTATAAAATGCTGATAACTAGTTTTTTTCCTATATTTTCTTTTTAAAAGGAAATGGATGAAAATACAAAGAAATGATGATTATCATTTTATAAATTCCAAAGAGTAATTTCCATGTCCAGTCTAATTTGTGTGATAATGACATTCTGTCAACCTTAATTTTTACTCTGAATTTTCATGTAGCCATGGTATATGTATTCACGTTTTTCTTTATGCTTTGCTAAGTACTCTTAAAATAGGTGACATTTTAATCCAGGAGTGAAAGAGAAAATATATCTGTGATATAAGCTATGTGATATGTTCATATAGCTCCCAAAGTACCTTGCAATTCATCTACATGACAGCTGTTATTGAAGCTTAAGATCATTAGCACAGGAAACTTGGCAAGGACACAGGACTGGGTTATAAATATTGGCTTCAGATGTCATTTTAAGATGGAATTAAATTCTCTCAGGATGTAGTAGCACAGATTATACAAGAAATCTCAATTGAATCCAAACTTACTTGTAAGATTAATGAATTAGACCAAAGGAAAAGTATAAAAAAAATTTGAATTCATGTTGTTCTTGACTTAAAAAAAGTTTTGGTAGCAAAGTTGAAGAGTTTGATCTTGTAACTTATAAGTTGTCTCACATAGGGAAAGTTACTTAAGTTCCCTAAGAGTCATTTTTTTTTCCTGAGTATAATTTGGATAGATGGAAACTGTTTTTGGGGTTTTTTTGTTTTTTTGTTTTTTTGCACAATGCCTAGCACATGCTAAGTTCTTCTCCTTCCTCTTCCTTTTCTATCCTTTTCCTCATTTTTCCTCATCTTCCTCCTCTTCTTGGTCTACTACTATTAGTATAATCATAATTTTTACACATTTACTGACACATCCCTTTACCTCTGTTTTCTAAATATTCTTTAGTTACTTGAAAATTTTACAAAATTACATTTATTTATGAGAGCAGCTACATCAAATCACTTTCTCAGTGACATACATTTTGGATAATAAGTACTATTTATTCAAATATCTACTCTAAAAATTATTTGAGACTCTGTATAAAATAACATGGATCCTGAGAAGCTAAAAAAATAAATAAGTGATAAAAATAAGAAGAGAAAGGATGAGGTGAAGTCTGGAAAGTTAACATACCAATGAATGCCATACAATAATTTGTAAGAATTTGGACTGTAAATATGCCTTTGCTTTTCCTAAAGCTAATGCATATCCTAATGATGATTGTAATAACCAAATGTAGGAATAAGGAAAAAAATTATGTTTCATAAGTTACAGAATTGGTAAGATGGGATCACAGAACCAAGAACAGTAGTGAAGGACAATCATAGCCACTATTGTTATTAAGAACAGACAAACATTTTTCCTTTGTCCTCATGAGGTGAGTACTGATTGGTAGAAAGGGCAATTTTGTTGGCATTCCTCAAGTAAATGAATCTGTTCCAGAGGACACTGGTGTAACCAGTATTTGGATTGGAGGCAATAGCCAAAGTGAGGTTCAATGAAAGCTATCCCAGGACTAGCCAAAACTATATGGTCCCTGCTGTGGACCTCAGTGAAAAGTTGACTTGATATAGCAGTAAGTTTTAGAATGTCTTAGATGATCTTGGTATATTTTTCAATCTCCAATAAATCCCAAAATAAATCCTAATAGGTAAGATTTGTGGGGCAGTAAATTTAAAGTCATATTCCAGCTACTACCTGGATATTAAGGATAATATATTGTCAATTTAAGGCATACTATATGACAGTCATAGGACTAACATCTCACTGGGAACAGTTAGGAACTAGCCACAACATATGAACAGTTAGAAACTCATCTCATTTCTACACCGGTATGCACAGAGGAGATAACATATTGTCAGAGTCAATATTTGCCTAAGAAAAAAATCCAGCTTTGCTCTAACACACAGGAAAATGATCTGTGATGTTTTCCAGTCTAATGTTCCCTAATTTTGTTATAACTTAGAGTACATATTTAAAAATTAATTCTAATTGATATCAATTTAATAATTAAATATGCATCTGAAGAAATACATATCCTAATGTATGTGTGTTTAATTATTTAATAAAACCTTGCAACATGTATCTGGCAATTCTCACGGTCTTGACATATCTATTAAAATATATTAGTATACCTGGACCCAACATAATCACCCTTTTATTGAGAAAGGTGGCATAATATTATGGAAAGTGTTGAAAACTGAAAGTAGAGTGATCCATGTTCTCTTCCAGAACTGACATTAATTTTCTGTGTCATCACCACCATGTTAAGCTAAGTTTTCTTTTTGGTAAAATGAGAGATTGGTAATAGGTAAGTTCAAAGACCTCATGTACAAATTCCAAAGAGTTTTCACTGACTTTAACATTTAAGCAGTTGTATATACTTTATGCATGTTATAATTTTTGTCGATTGCTAAAACAGCCATATGAAGGTGCTTTTTTACCTTTCACCAAATACAAATGGTAATTGTCTCTTCGAACAGGAATGGAATAATTATCCAGTCAAAAATCATTAAATAACTACCTAACAAACATCCATAAGTTACATCAATAAGCAAAATAAATAATAAAAATCATTCACATCACCTGAGATAGTATAGTCCTCATTTTAGAAATATTAAGACTAATGACCAGAATAAGTAAATTTCGAAGGTCATACATCTAGCAGGATAGAATTTGAGTTTTAGTTTTCAGCTTCAAAAATTATGTTCTTTTTCTTGTAAGCCATGCTCTTGATGACATGAACAGAGACTAGAGTTGTAGAAAATAAGAGGAAACTTGATAATCCAAGATATTCTAAAGAACATAATAACAGTACTGACTGATAAATTTTGTCAAAATTATTTCTTGAAGATTATGTTAGCTTTTTCATAGAAAGCATACAACCCTAACAAACACAAATCAAATCGTTAGTCTGATAAAATAATTTTTTAAAAAATCCTGTAGTGTAGGACACCTGGCTGGTTTATTCAGTAAAGCATGACTCTTGATCTTGGGGTCCTGAGTTCTAGCTCCACATTGGGGTAAAGATTATTTTTTTAAAAAGTCTCAAAATATGAAAATGCTCAATTTAATTATAAATGCCTATTATTAGAGATTCAATAGATTATATTTACCTTTACATAGTTAGAAAAGAGCCATATGTGCCTCTTTTAACTTTCTGCACCATGAAATTTCTGGAAATTGTCAGGTGGACTTTAAAGAACAGGGAGACCAAGAGGACTTTCAAAATGAATAGTATGGTTAGTTATAGTAAGTAACCCTGGTTCAGCAGATGACCTTTGCTTTATCCCCACTTTCCTTAGAAAACACATAAAGGGCATTGATGAGGCCCAGGACATGCTACCCCCAAATACAGTGCCTTGGCATATTGATTACTTTAAGCTGAAGAAATTTGAGAAACAGCAGGTGCAAGAAAGATTTTCCCTGAAACAGTTCATAAGATCTTCATGTGAGGAGTGCCCTTCCTAGCCCAGAGGAAAGGATCATCCTTATCTCAAAAGACAGAGAGCAAGAGAAATCTGAATGAATAGGCTTTGCTAAGTTTCCCCCAGTTTACTATACTTAGCTCACATCACTTTTTGTTCCACCACATTTTCCTATTACTTCCTACTCTTCATCAAACCTGGTATAAAAACACTCAGATTAACTGTTTCTATGGGTCTTCATTTCCTTATGAAGTTCCCATGCCAAGTAAAGTTTACATTAAATAAATGAGTATGCTTTTTCTTTTCTCAATTTGTCTTTTGTCACACAGACCTAGCTGAGAACCAAAAGGATAGGAGGATAAAGATATTTTTTCCCCCTGGAGAATAATCCTTTTAGATTTCAGCTTCCTTATATGTAAAACATAGAGACTGGTCAAAATAGTATAGAAGGTCCTTTCTTCTCAATAACATTCTAAGATTTTATTAAAATAATTAGTTGTAGGGGCAACTGACTGGCTCAGTAGGTAGAGGATGCCACTCTTGATCTCACGGTCATGAGTTCAAGCCCCACATTGGGTGCAGAGCTTACATTAAAAAAAAATAATTAGTTGTAAAATATTTATAAATAGAAGAAACAGAGAGAGGGAGAGGAAAAAAAGGCTATTGTGATATTTTACAATGTATAGTAAAGCAAGAAAGACCAAATTTTAGAGTAACAATGACTCTTGAGATATTTTTTTTGCAGGAAACATATCTCAAAAGAGCAGATAATGGCCCCAAATATGAGGAAGATTAAACATCTATCTCATTCTTAGGTCTTAAATCACTTAGCATAGAAATCATGAGAGTCTAATAATTTCCATTAGAAATTATAAAATCATAAGGATTTGCAGTTAAATATATTCACTACAAACTTTTGTAAGTTATATTTTAAAATTGGAGTCAATATCATTATAAAATTTCAAGCATGGAATGTGAAGGAAATGAACTGCTCTACATTTCAAGTGAAATCTTTATTAGGAAAACATGAATCTACATCTGCAATAGTCTTAACCTATTTCCTAAAGCATTAGAAAGAAAATGACAGTATCTTTGTCTTAATTTAAGCAGTTAATTGTTGTGCTTTTAAAATATTGAATGAGTGGCTTGCCTGGGTGGCTCAGTAATTAAGCTTCTTCCTTGGCTCAGGTCATGATCCCAAGGTCCTGGGATATAGCTCTGCATTGGGCTCCCTACTCCTCAGGAAGCCTGCTTCTCCCTCTCTCACCCCCCAGCTTGTGCTCCCTCTCTCACTGTGTCTCCTTCTGTCAAATAAATAAAATCTTTAAAAATAAATAAATGAATAAATAAAATATTGAAAATATTGAATGATCAATATATAAATTACAGGGTATTGATTGTAATTTTAATTTTTTTGATCATCATAAATACATTAACAGTCAAGATAACCAGTGCCTGGGTCATTCTCAACTCAAAAAACATGCAAGGAGGAACCTGAAAATATTTCATGTTTGCTAGATTCTGAACATTTGTTTAAAAATAAATATCCTGAAGATTTAAGGCCAACCACAAAGCTAAACTAAATCAAAAAACAATCAGAAAAAAAATATAAGCATCAGACTTTCAAATGGTAACTACTGCCACCAACCAACAGAATTTAGGGTTGGAGAATCTATAAGCCACAGTGAAAGGTGTGTTTAGGCTAAAAGAGTATATACTATTATCTCTAACATGACTTTAAAAGGGAAAACTAAAATGAGTTGCTTTTGATAAGACAATCATTTTCAAGATTCAAATCTCAAAACATTCCAGAATGACATATTTATGAAATGCTAGGGTAACTACAGACTGTTTGGGCATGTATATTGCTGCAATCTTACTCAGTTTGTAAGTAAGGTTAGGAATAAAGCACAAAACTTTAAACTGGACATCCAGACGTCACAGCAAACCACAGACTTACATTCTTTCGCTATTTATATCGTTTGTTTACTTTTTGCATTTCCTCAGCTTGGACAGGGACTTTCTGCTTCTAGTCAATTTCACTCTTATTTTTGGCACATAAGTAAATTTTCCAGTACTTCTGGAAAATGTTACATCTAAAAAATTCTTAGCAAAGAGATGATGGAAACATTCTTATTGAGGTTTAATAAATTAAGTGGTGAGAGTCGTCACTATCATCCCAGGAGATACCCACAGCAACCCAAAACAGTTCTCCCAGTCATCTCTAGCAGGCTGGCAGCAGTAAAAAATGGCGCCACCTCTCCTCCATCCCTATGCAACACTACCATCCAATACTCCTATCCCATTTTAAAACATAAATGGCTTCCTTGGTAAGCCTGGCAACAACTCATATATACTCCAGCCCCTCCTGAGTTGTCAGAACGAGTCATTGAGAATTTCTGTCAATGCACTAGCCTAGAAAACTTAAGGCTGGTCTCCACTGATTACCATTAACTCCAGTCTCTTGTCAGTTCCCAAATTCTTTTATGTTTAATCACATCATGTTATTTAAAACTAAACTTTAGAACCCCATAAACATATACTTCCCCCCAAAAGAAACTGCCAAAAGGTAAGGGGATACTTTGTTTATAATAAGATCTAGCTTTTAGGGATTAAACATAGTCTGTTGAAAGAGAATCGTAGAATTAATTTCCATTTGTATGCTTGCAAAACAAGTTGCCTTATTCAAATCCCAGAGCTTTCTGTTATTATTTTAACTGGTGCTCTCAACTTTATCTACCAGCTGGTGAGAAGTAAATTTTACTTGTTTTATTGCCTAGTCAGAAGAAAATTTCCACACCAGTGTAGCCGAACTAAAAATGAATAGGAAATTATAAATACAGCTTGAGGAGGAAGGAAAGACCATTTCCTT
This sequence comes from Procyon lotor, assembly GCA_028646535.1. Classification (NCBI taxonomy): domain Eukaryota; kingdom Metazoa; phylum Chordata; class Mammalia; order Carnivora; family Procyonidae; genus Procyon; species Procyon lotor. Next base: position 20,060,107 of record CM053608.1, read on the forward strand.
TCAGCCACTCTCAATTTGGCCTAACTGTATTATGACAAATACGGTGCAGCCTCAATATAGAAAGTGATCCTATTGTAAGACACTCAGCACTGCCTGCAAACAGAACTCTGAGATACAGCTTTCCACCAGGAACCCCGAGGAACACCCAGCATCTCTAGAGTAGTTTCCTATCTCAGGAACTTTCAATCTCAGTCAGAAGGTAGCAATGATTGCTGAGGGCACAAACCTTATGATTAACAAGATTTTTATGTCATTATAATAGAAATGCCTGTGACTACTTGGGGGTCTGTTTTAATACCCTTTTCAATCAGGGAATAACTCATCAGCTATTGCTGAAATGTACTGATATGTGTCAGGAAGGGAGCAGAATAAACAGAGATTATTACTTATGTTGATAGGAATCCAAAGTATTTTGCTGTTAATAATTTCTCCCTTTTAGTTTAAACAGAGCAATTCTAAATATTTCCTGGCATACCTGCATTTTCAGATAAACCCTAAATTAAGGAAGAAATACAACAATTTTGCATAAAAATAGCAAATCTTCCATGTTATCTTCTAGAATTATAATTTTATACTTTACATTGAAATGTATGATCATTTGAGTTGATTTTTCATGTGAGGTATAGGGTTTAGTTTGAGGTTTAGGGCCTGGTGAACAGATCTGTGACAGGACACCCAAATAAATCATTGTCTAGAAAAGAAAATGATCAATACATGGGACTTTATCAAAATTAAAAATGTTTGCCCTCCAAAAGATCTTATTAAAAAGATTGGGGAACAAGCTATAGACTGGGAGAAAATATTTGCAAACTACATATCTGATGAATGACATATCTGTAACATATAAAGAACTCTCAAAATTCCACATTAAAACAATAATCCAATTAGAAATGGGCAAAAAAAAAAAAAAACCAAAGAGCTAGTTCAAAAAGATTTACAGACAGCAAATAAACATATGATAAAATGATCACTATCACTAATCATTAAAAAATGCAAATTAAAACCGCAACAAAATATCACAACATAACTATCAGAATGTCTACATTTTTTTAAAAGATTTATTTATTTAATTCAGAGAGAATACAAGAGAGAGCAAGAACAGAAGGGGCAGAGGGAGAGGAAGAGAGATCTCAAGAAGACTCCATGCTGAGTGTCGAGCCCAACGTGGGGCTCGAGCCCAGGACGCCCAGACCATGACCTGAGTCAAAACCCAGAGTCGGGTGCTTACCTGACTGCACCATTCAGGCACCCCAGAATGGCTAAAAGTTTTGAAGTTGCAGCACAAAATGCTAGGAGGTAGAGAAACCGGATCTCTTATTCATTGCTGATGAGACTGTAAAATGATAGAGCCACTCTGAATAATATAATTTTGTAATTTCCTACAAAAAGAAACAGACACGCAATCCAACAATGACATTCCTGTGCATTCCCCCCCCCCCAAAAATGTGTCCTCCAAAAAACCTGAATATAAGTGTTCATAGCAGCTTTATTTGTAATAGTACTAAACTGAAAAGAACAAAAATATTCATCAATAGGTGAATGACTAAACAAACTGTGGTATATTCATACCTGAAATATTACTACTCAGCACTAAAAATGAATGAATTAACAATATACACAACTTGTACTGCTCTTGGGGCATTACGTTGAGTGAAAAAAGCCAATTTTAAAAAGTTACATACTGTGTGTTTCCATCTATATAATATTCTCAAAATGACAAAATTATAGAGATGGAGCCAGATTGGTGCTTATGGGAGTCAAGGATTTAGGGAGGGAGGAGATAGGTGTGACTATAAAAGAGTAGCACATGAGAGATCTCTGTAGAGGGAAAACAGGTTCCATATTTCATTGAGGTAGCAATTACATAAAACCATATATGTGGCAAAGTGCCCCAGACCTACATACTTACATTGTCCTCCTGTTAAATTCCTAAATTTTATACTGTGCTTTAAGTATGTAATCAGATGTAACCATTGGAGAAACTGGGTTAAGGATACATGTGACCTCTCTGAACTATTTCCAATTTCTTATAAATCTGTAAATACTCTTAAATTAAAAAATATTTTATAAGTCTTATTAGAAAGTCAATTTTTGCATAGGCTATTGTATGTACTAATGCCCCTTGTAGACTGAAAGTAACTCCATCAAAGTTATGACATAGACTTTTACACATTACTTGGCATACTTTATCCTAAAGATAAAATCTTTAAATGATATTATTTCAAACTAAGTATATTACTGGAACTCTCTTGCTTATGTCTTCCTGCCTCCATTCCCACCTCTTCTAACAATAGAGAGCTATGTTAAAAGAGGGGAGTTATCCCTCCTCCATTAATAAGGTCCAGACAGAGCCTTGTTGCCCATCTGCAGTGATCGGCACCTAGGAGGTCCACTGAAAAAGCTTCATTCATCCTCCTGACCAGAGGCATGAGAAATGTGATTCATATAAGTCATTGTACGTTGTCCTGAGTTTAATTCATGAAATTGAAAAAAAGTGTTTTATTTTTAATTGTTTTTATAATAATCAATCATTTGTTTATAGACCTGTAGCTTCTGATCAAACGGAGAAAGCTGGCTTGAAAATTAAATCAACAAGCAGGTATCATTTGAGTCAAAGAATCCCTTTTTTTCTTTATGTTTGGTTTAAATTAGTGTGGGCTCTGTCTCTGTCACCTTTATCACAGGATACTGATATATATATAACACTGTATAAATATAGATACTGAAAATATTCTAGTCTCACTAAATACAACATTTCCATTTGAAGAAACCAAATAGAAAAGATGTGGGCCTATAATCCTTATTCAGAAGCAATTTGAAAGACTAAATACTATTTAAATATATATAATTGCTTTTATTTACTTTTGACTTACAAAATATCATTTAGTTTGATTGAATAGGTCAGCTTGATTAGTATCCTGTATTAACTAATTTGAGAAATTTTTTTTTACTTGCCTCCTTCCACAAAAATTTGAGGTAAACATTTTCCTAAATATTCCAATATTAAGTATATTGCTACAGTAAAATTTCTGAAATGTATTTTTATTGGTAACTTGGTTTAAAATGGTATATTTCAGAAATCTTGCTATACTCCCAATATAAATGTCAGTATAAATAAAATCGAGAAATTGATTTAGAGTATCATTTATCAAATTACATTATGGTGATAAGTTCCTTTTTTGAGAGAATTGCAAAAGCAAACCTTTAAGTCTTCTATTATCATATAGGCATGTTTTGACTTCATTTACTCCCACTCCAATGATACAGTATTTTAATTCAAGAGTATTTTTAACATCTGTCAACCTATGAGGAAACTAGCTAAAGAAAAATTTTAAAGGAATGTTTTGTAGTTTGTCCATAAGATATTACCTTTTTAAATGAAGATAAAATTATAAAATATTGCTGCTATATTCACTGGACTTCTCTTGTATTGACAAGCTATGCCAAATACAGCCATTACTTAAAAAGCATTGCTTTAGCTTTAAAAACAAAACAAAACAAAACTTCTTTCTTTCCTTCAATATCTTGGCCCCTGCCCTCCCTTCTGTCTCTGAATATGAAGTATGTCATGATTAAATTGCATTTCTTGCAACTTCCTCAAATTTCTGGAAAGCCACCTTCCCCTGGGGGAAAAAAAAAGGAAGAAACTTTCAAAAGGTAATGGGATACCAGCTCCTGATTAGCAGATTATATCTGAAGTTCAAAGCTATACCCAATGACAACTAAATACCCCAGAAACACAGTAAGAAGTTTTATCACCATATCTTAATATGTATAGAAGGATTGTTTAATTTTTATTGAAGTTTATATGTATGTGTGTTTCACACAATTTATTATTCAAACTGAAATTGAAAACTAGAATTAATATACACAGAAAGTGAATCATCTAGGAAATGTTACATTGTTTTACTTTTCATTTTACCAGATTGAAAATTAGAAGTAAAATGACTTTTTTTTATTGAAGTACACATAACATAAAATTGACCCTTTTAAATCTTACAACTGAGTGGCAGTTAGAATTCACATTGCTGTAAGCTACTAATATTAAGTTTCAAAACATTTTCATCATTCACCTCCACAAAAAACAAAAAACACAAAACAAAACAAACTTCTCAATTAATCAGTCGTTTTACATTATCCCTTACTTTAGCCTCTTAGCAAGAATTAATCTGCTTTCTGTCTCTATCAATTTAACTGTTTTGGATATTTCACGTAAATGGAATCATACCCTATGTGACCTCTTATGTCTGGCATCTTTCACTCAGCATAGTGTTTTCAAGGTTCATCCATGTTGTTGCATATATCAATACTTTACTCTTCTGTATGGCTAAATAGTATTCCATTGTATGTATATGCCACATTTTGTTTATCTGTTGATGGACATTTGAGATGTTTTTACTTTTTAGCTATTGTGAACATTGATGCTGTGAACATTCATATGCAATTGTTGTTTGGACATTTGTTTTCAATTATGGGGTATACTCCTAGAAGTAGAATTGCTGGGTCATATGGTAATTCTATGTTTTACTTTTTAAAAAACTACCAAATTGTTTTCCACAATGACTACTCTATTTTAGATCCCTATCAGCAATGTAATATATGAGGGTTTCAATGTCGCCACATCCCCACCAATACTCATTGTTGGTTGGTTATTATTTATTATAGCTACATATTCTATGTTGTTAATCATATATGTTGATAATATAAAATATTTTTTATCATAGCTATGGTGGGTATGAAGTAGTATCTCATAGGTATTTTTGTTTTTATTTTTTATTGAGGTATCATTGACATAGAATAGTACTTTTGCTTCAAGCATTGTTGTTTTAATTTTTATTGCCTTAATGACCAATGATTTTGAGAAATTTTTCATGTGCTTTTTGGTCATTGGTATATCTTTAGAGAAATGTCTATTCAAGTTCTTTGTCCACATCTTAATTGACTTTTGTCTTTTTGTTGTTGAGTTATGAGTTCTTTATATATTCTGAATATTAGATACTTATCAGATATACGGTTTAAAAATATTTTGTTCTTTTTTTTATCTTTGGGTTTTCTTTTCACTTTCTCAAAACTGTTCTTTGATGCTCAAAAGATTTTAATTTTATGAAGTACAATTTACCTATGTTTTTCTTTTGTTGCTTGTACTTTTGTTGTCATATATAGAATTTGTTGCCTAACCCAACGTCATGGTGATTTACCCTTTTTTTTTTAAAAGATTTTATTTGACAGAGAGAAACACAGCGAGAGAGGGAACACAAGCAGAGGGAACGGTAGTGGGAGAAGCAGGCTTCCTGCCAAGCAGGGAGCCTGATGTGGGGCTTGATCCCAGGACCCTGGGATCATGACCAAGCCAAAGGCAGACGCTTAATGACTGAGCCACCCAGGGGCCCCATGGTGATTTACCCTTATGTTTTTTGCTGAATTTTATAGTTTTAGCTCTTACATTTAGGCTATTGATTTATTTTGAGTGAAGTTTTGTATATGGTGTGAGGTCAGAGCATTGTAGCTTTTTTTTTTTTCTACTTTTTTTTATTATGTTCACTTAGCCACTATATAGTACATCATTAGTTTTTGATGTAGTGTTCAGTGATTCATTAGTTGCATATAACACCCTGTGCTTATCACAAAAGTGCCCTCCTTAGTGCCCATCACCCAGCAATCCCATCCCCCCAACCCCCTTCCCTCTGAAACCTTCAGTTTGTTTCCCAGAGTCCACAGTCTCTCATGGTTCATCTCCATCTCCAATTTCTCCCCCTTCAGGTTTCCATCCCTTCCATCCCTGTTTCTCTGCTTGACCTATTTGACTTAGCATAATCCCCTCCAGTTCCATCCATGTTGATGCAAATGGTAGGTATTCATTCTTTCTGATGGCTGAGTAATATTCCATTGTATATACACATCTTTTTTATCCATTCATC